>JASDDO010000019.1:1012481352-1013081352 GCA_030015575.1 Agapanthus africanus
GAATCTCGAAAAATCATCAACAAATAGTAACATATAACAAGAGTTGGAATGAGAGGGAGTAGCACACGGACCCATCAAATCGCAATGAATACACTCCAAAGGAGATTTGCACCGAGAAAGAGACTAGTCAAATGGAAGGTGATGTGCCTTTCTATATCGACAACCCTCACATACACCATCGGAGCCAAATGAGATAATATTGGAAAGCCAATTCACTAGATTTTTCACGGCTATAACCTTCAACTTATCCATGTTAAGATGTCCCAATCTCCCATGCCAAATAGAGGCACCATCATTCGCACTCATTTTGCCAACATAAGTTGAAGACGCCACCAAAACAAATAAATCTTTAATTCTCTCACCGGTGTGACTGACATCCGTCTTCAAACTCCATACCGATACAACAACTGTAGGGCATCCTGAGGGCGCCCTTTTGTTCGCCGGCCAAGCCTCTTTCAAGCTGTCCAAGCCGTTGACCTTCCTTTTGCAAATCTCTTTACCTTCCCCTCGCTCTGTCGATACCATTCCTTCCATTCCTTGCCTCAAGGATCTGATCTTCGGTTAATCCAATCCCTTCTTTCTTTTAACTAGTATCCTGTTCTTCTCTTTGATTCCGCAAAGAGGTCCAGTTCAAGCAAATCAGATCTTTATCTCATATGCAGTCTGTGCTTTAGGGAATATTGCGGAGAAACTTCACATCATTGGAGTAAAATAAAACATGATAGCCGGTATCCATTACATTCGCCACTAAAAAGAGATTTCTTCATACCGGGAACATGATACACACTCTTCAAAGTAATGGGATCATCATCGCAAGCAACGGTAACAACGCCCTCTTTCTCCACCAGATGAATAGAATTATTCACCATGATAATAGCTTCATTGCCACTATAAGTTTTGAGGGTAGAAAACTTAGAGGCATTGCCGATAAGATGATGACCACACCCGGAATCGACGATCCAATTGTCATCAAAATTGATGGAATCCATGGCACCTACGGTAGTAGTCTCCGCCATAAAATATCTGTTCCCTGATTAAAAATCAGGGTTTTCCTCAAAGAGGCATCACGTGTTCACACGTGACCAAGGGTCACGTGTGGACACGTGATCTATTTACAAGGTTAAAATGTAAGCAAGCAGAATCATAAACAAGCGGCTGAAGGAGGACCCAACTGGGGGTCACGTGCTCACACGTGACCAATGGTCACATGTCAACACGTGATAGTTAAAACAGAAATAAAAACGAACGGCTGAAGGAGGACCCAACTGGGGGTCACGTGCTCACACGTGACCAATGGTCACGTGTCAATACGTGATGGTTAAAATAGAAGCATAAATAAGCGGCTGAGGAAATGACTTAATTGGGGGTCATGTGCTCACACGTGACCAGGGGTCACGTGCTCACATGCGACCAAGGGTCACGTGCCAGCACGTGACAGGCTTTGAAAGCCTTACAGTTTAATAGAATTAAATTCTAAATTCCTCTAAATCTTTCCAAATGGAAAACGGTTATGGGGAGCCGTTGGATTAAAAATCCAGGGGCGATTAAAAATCACCAATTTATGGAAAAATCATAGACGATGAAAGATTTCCCTAAATTTCACCAGAAATAACAAACAGAATATCTTTGGATTTAAAATCCAACGGTGAATAAAATTCACTGTGTGATCTAAATGATCATATGAATTATGAAAACAAACAAAATCTTTCAATGAAAGATCTACTAAACAAATTGATTCTTTTTCTTCTCCTATAAATAGGAGCCAAGAGGAGAAGAAAAAGAGAGAATTTTGGAGAGAATTTTGGGATCTTGAAATTTTCTAAAGGCAAATGGCAGAGAGAAAAGAAGGGAGAATTTAATTCTCAAGAAAGAAAACCCTAAGTGAGAAGAGGGAAATGGATCAAAGCTTCACAAGACAAAAAAGAGAATTTAATTCTCATTTTAAGAGTTTAACTCTTCTGAAAAAGAACTTAGTTCTTCCTCCGGTTGAATATCTGCAGAAGCATATCTCCTCATAGGTTGAGAATTTAATTCTCATCGGGTTGAGATTCTGCCATGCAGATCCAAAACTTAAAGGGGGAATTGAGTTTAGAGAATTTAATTCTCCCAATTCACAGGAATTTAATTCCTCCAAGATAAAACTGGGATGTAACCCTATATGAGAATTTAATTCTCCCAAACTTATAGGAATTCAATTCCTTCATGATAAAACTAGGGTTTAACCCTATATGAGAATTTAATTCTCCTAAAATTATAGGAATTTAATTCCTTAAAGATGGACAGAACTACGGTTTAACCCTAATTGAGAATTTAATTCTCTCAAATTTACAGGAATTTAATTCCTCCTAAATGAAATTAGGGTTTTACCCTATACAAGAATTTAATTCTTTTACATATATGGGAATTTAATTCCTCTAAAAGAAATTAAGGTTTAACCTTACATAAGAATTTAATTCTTTCACAATAGGAATTTAATTCTACCAAAATCATAATTAGGGTTTAACCCTACAGAAAATTTAATTCTTAAAGATAAAGAGAATTAAAAGATCTTCATACATACAAAGAACTAAGGTCACGTTGCCCCACGTGACCCCTGAAAAGATCTCCAAAAATGAGAAGGAAAAGGCTCTGAGGCAATGCCTCACGTGCTCCCACGTGACCTCCAAAACACAGAAGATCAAAGCGAATGAAATGAAGGCTTTGGACGCTCTCACGTGTTACCACGTGATCCCTTAGCAAACGCTTTAACGGTCAGCGCATAAATCCCCATCACGTGTCAACACGTGATGCTCAAAATAAAAATAAAAAGTGTTTAACACTTAATTGCAGAACGAAGTAAAGGGATCTGGTCCCACCTTTGGGCGCCCTCACGTGTCCACACGTGAACCCTCTTTCTTTAGTGTTTAACACTAATTTGAGGATTATATTTCCAGTGTTTAACACTGATTGTTTTCTAGTGTTTAACACTAAATTGAAGATTATATTTCTGGTGTTTAACACTGATTGTCTTTTAGTGTTTAATACTAATTTGAGAGTTCTATCTCCAGTGTTTAACACTGTTGTTCTCTAGTGTTTAACACTACTTTTAGCCAAATTGGCTAATTTTCCAGAGGCAAAAGACTCCCCCTTAACTGAATCTCAAAATTGAGTCAATCAAAGATAAAAATGTTACTAAAGCCCTCAAACTCTTATTTAGCATTGCTAAATAATGTGGGCTGAAACCAGAAAAATGTCTAATGGTCCAACAAAGGGCCAACATTTTGAATCTAATTGGACTTAGCCCAAGTTGGCCATAAGTCCTCAATTCAGACTTAACTGAGCCATTGTGCTCATAATATAATTAATTGATCTTAGTTCCAAATTGGACCACAGATCACTTAATCCACCTTGGTTCAAGGGTACATCTCTTCACTCCTTTGATATTTGTCGTTGTAATCCTTCAACGTCTTCAGAGAGGTGACGGGTCCCGATAACCACACACTTCACAGACTATGATGTCTCTAAACATTGGACTGTGGGGTCCTTAAACTCATGGACTATAATATCCTTAACCTCGACTGTGATGTCTTAAAACTAACATTGGACTGTGGGGTCCTTAAACCCATGGACTATGATGTCCTTAATCTCGACCGTGATGTCTTACAACTAACATTGGACTATGGGGTCCTTAAACTCATGGACTATGATGTCCTTAACCTCGACCATGATGTCTTTAAACTAACATCGGACTGTGGGGTCCTTAAACCCACGGACTATGATGCCCTTAACCTCGACCGCGATGTCTTTAAACTAACAATGGACCGTAATGTTCTTAAACTAATTATCGACCGCAATGTCATTAAACCAAACAATAGAGCCCAATTGCTCTCTTGTCGGATCTAAACGATCCCGTTAAGTTGATCTTAGTCTAAAATTAGACTAACGTATCCTTAACAAATGTTTAAGTCGATCTTAGTCTCATATGAGGCTAACGAATCCTTAAACTCAACCCCCCAAACCCAAATCTAAGAAAGATACGGATTGGGACTAGTCCACGCCCTACGGGTGACAACATAATTTAGTCTCCGTATACAATCCACGGGCAACAAAACACATAACAAACACCTACGACACAAAGTGACCATCTGGTGAAAGAGAAAGTTGTTACCGCGATGCGGTAGTGTAATTAACTGCAGGGGCTTGCGCCTGCAGGGAAGAGCGTCCCCACAATAAAAAACCCCTCAAACGAGGGGGAATCTGATAAAGTCTGCTACATCGGCCGCATCCGTCTGAACCTTTGATACATGGTGCCATAAATCAACTTGGCATCTTTGGAGAGGTGGACGGATATCACCAATTAGTATCTGCCCCGAAATTCAGGCAAGACGTCCGCCACATTTTACACGCGTGTTTCGGAGGCAAAGCAAAGCCAGAACAGTCCCCTTAGCCGCTGTCCTCCAAAATCTACAAAGTCTGGCGGCAGGTTCGGGACTCAGTAATTGATCAAGATTACCCTTGCCGGCAGAAAAAGGTGAAGGTTCAACAAGAAGAGAACCATCCTGCCAAACCACAAAAAGCTGTCTGGGTGCCCGCTGCGACGACCCCCTTAACATCAACTGCTCAAAAGAAAGCCCCTATGACTGCGGCGGATCGCAAAGACGCTAAGCCCAAACACCCCAAGTCTGGGGGCATAGCGGTACATACCGTTTATATGGCTTTCGGAAAAGAGGAGAGCCATGGTTCTACGGGCCACTGACCTCTCACCCGATCAATAACAAGGGCTCAGGAACAACAACATCAAAAGCTTCAAGAGATGCTGACTGCGATGGCTACACTCACCAGACCAAAAGAAAGCCCGGAGGCGTCGTCGGAGCAGCGTCATGAGCAAGAAACCGATGCTGACTTCCTTTGCAGAGTCCTCGAAAAGAAGGATAAAGAGGCCGCAGAACAAGAGGCTAACATAAAGTGAATGACACTTCTCTTCCAAGACATGGTCGGGATGATTTTACAGCCGGGTCCTCCAGCCGAAGGCCCTCCGATCATCATTGAAGATGACAAAGGAGAGACGTCGAACCCTCCTCCAGCTCTTTCAGCAGCCAAAAAGGAAACTATTTCCAAGGCCGCCCTGGATGACTATATTGCTCAGCAAATACGAGCTCACCAGGCGAATGAAGCGGCTGGCCAAGTTGTGAAAACCGGGCGAGCATATCCAGGCTGGTATGACCAGATAAAGTACCCGTCGGGATATACCATCCCTAAGTTTCATGTACATAAAGGGACAAGAAATCCACACTAACATGTTGCCCAGTTCAGGGCTCTATATGGTAATACCAGTGGCGATGATAAGCTTGTGCTCCGCCAATTCGTCGGCAGCTTATCGGAGACGGCGTTTGAGTGGTACTCCGAACTTCCAAACGACTCCGTCAAAACTTTCGCAGAAATGGAGTTGTTGTTCACCCAGCGATTCGCAGGTGCTGGTGAACACACCTTAATAATGACATTGATCAATGCCAGGGTGAATCCAGGCAAGACATGGGTTCAGTACGCAATCCGATGGCGTAATCTGTGGTCAAAGTGCGAACAACGCATCGAAGAAGCACCAGCGGTGGGCATGTTCGTGGGCACCCTAGACCCTCATGCAACTATTCCACAGTTCATGATGTTCTTCAAACCGACCACATTCCAGGCTTTAATCGACAAGCTAGCCCAGATGGATTAGATAGGTCACAGACTGTCTCCTCCGAAGCCGAAGCCGCGGAACGAAAAGGGTAAAGGGAAGGCGACCTTCGTCGCGAATACCCAACAGCAGCCCAGTGCCCCGAAACTAACGGATCAACTGGAAGAGAGACGGCGCTATTATAATGAGAAAATGAAGCGTCCTTACTCGTTCCCACGGGACAAAACGAAGAGACTATTCGAGCTGGCGATGCGCAACAAGCTTATCAATCTGCCGAATCCAAAGCGACCATTGCAACCCGGTAAAGCGAATAATACCAATTATTGCCCTTACCACCATACGGTAAGCCATCCAATCGAAGATTGCTTCGTATTTAAGGGATGGATCGAGGATCAATACCAACAAGGCAAGTTTGCGTTGTCGGAGAAGTGGAAAATAAGCCCACCACAACCGCACACTCCTAAGAAGACGGATACACCAGGGCAACGTGCTCTTTTGTTGAAGAAGCTCCATGGGAGGTGGCTCTTTCGGCCAAAACCAAAAGAATGCTGAATGATCTCTAGACATGCCCAACGATCAGGTGGAAGAATCCGTTGGGACCTGAAATCATCCAGGGGATGCTGAAACCGCGCCCGACTCCAAAAATTGGTGGTGATAGCCAAAGCACTCACACCCAGCCGTCAAAATCTTCAAAGAAGAAGAAGAAATCAAGAAGCCCGTGAAGCCTGGCGACAAGCGCACGGATCTACAAAAACAGATTGACGCGCTGGAAGAGTATAACCAGAAGGCGCGGACTCCGGTCACACTTCAAGAGTTTCTCAGCCACGTCCTTAAGGACGGAAATGATAGAGGAGACTCATCGGATGAATCTGAAGATTACGTGGCAAGTTGCCATGTGATCTCTCATTCATCGCTAGACAATGAAGAGGCTCCTTGCACAAAGAAACTGGGGCATGTCCTGAGCCAGAACTCCTGTGGCCATCAGATGAAATAATTGATGCATTCCTAAACACAGCTCTTCTTAAAAGCAAAGCTAATCGAGGGCGTGAGATGGCCATATTTGGAAAGGCCAAACGTCGGCGACTGGACGAAAGGGCTGAAATACGCCCGCCAGATCAAAATACCCCCATTGTGAAAAAAATTAAGTTCAAGACGAGGAGAAGGTTTGCTAAAGCCATATCAATGGGAATGAAACTACCACCCTCCGAAAGAAACACTCTCGGTGAAGCAGAGATGCATTCTAGATACTGCCTATATCATCGAAAGATTGCGCACCCTACCGAAGAGTGCAACGCTTTTAAAAGATGGTGGCAGGGATATGTTACTCACAGGCAACATTTTAAGCGGATGAAACGAAAAACTCGTCGGGAGCGAAGAAGTACGACCGAGGAGCATAATAGAATTACCGGCAACTGTCGCACGGTCAATGTCGGGGGATCGCAGATTCTCACCTTCGGGAGCGACTCTGATGAAGAAATGACTCTTGGCCCTCTCTTCAAAGAATCCACCTCGGGAAAAGAGGAAGAACCGAAGACCTGTGAAAATATTCAGCTGCGCAATCGTACACTTCCAGAAAAGAATCTCGGACCCACGAATAGAAAAGATAAGGGAAAAGAAAAGGTCTCTGAGGATATCGCCCTAGATGACCAAGTCATGAAAGAGCTGACCGCCAAGGACCCGCCAAAGAAAAGTAAGGTGGACCACAACATTTTGGCACACTTACGAAAGTTACCTTCGCAACTAAGCATTCTCGACGCCTTTCTGCTATCAAAAGAAGCAAGAGATTCTTTGATCAAGGAACTGCAGTAGCCCGAGCAATTCCAAGCTTTTCTCGCCGAAGAAAAGATGAAGGACGACCTAGAAGAAGTGCACACAGCCGACATCACCTTCGGCGATGAAGATCTCTTCCTTGGGACGTGCGAGCACAATCGTCCCCTATATGTCTCAGGATACTGTCATGATATAAAGATAGGCAAAATCCTGGTTGACAACGGGTCTTCCGTCAATCTCCTCAACGTGTGAGTATTGAAGGAAATCTGCATGAGCGTTCAGCACCTCGCTCGCGATAAAATAACCATCTCCGGTTTTGACTCCCAGTCATTACGGACTCTCGGGTCCGTGATACTGACATTGCGCTTCGGGCTACTTTTCACGGATATTAAGTTTCACGTCATTGACGCCAAGACATGCTACAATGCTTTGCTCGGCTGGCCCTGGTTACACGAGTACAACATCATCCCTTCTACACAACATCAGTGCATGAAATACTTCAAGGATGGTCTCGAGTACACTGTGACGGGAGAGCTGAACCCATTCTCCGTGAACGAAGTCCGGAAGTATGAAGATGCAAAATACTTCTTACCAGATTTCGAGGACACAGAGAGGTGTCCGGAAGTATGAAGATGCAAAATACTTCTTACCAAATTTCGAGGACACAGAGAGGTGTCACAAACCGAAGGACAAAGCTATCATCGCTATTCCAGTCTTCGGGAGTGACACTGAGGAGGAGGAAGAGATAGTTTATTCAGGGCCGCCTCAACGCAACAACCCGGGATCGTCCGCCCCCATGTTGATCTTCGGCAGTGACTCGGAAGATGAGGTTAACGCTATATTTACCGCTCGACCATCAATACAAGCCTTCGCTGGCGATAATCAGAGTCTGCAAATTACCATGGTTCCACAAGAGCATTACAAAGAGCTTGATGCACTTGAAACTTATAGTGTGCAAGAACTGCAGACCTTCTACGTCCTTCCCAGGAGAAAAGGTGAAAAGGCGATCCTATTCTACCGATCCGGGGAAACCAAAGTGGAAAAAGAAATTTAGCATGGCGTGGATTCTACACTTGACAGGCTCCGGCCCATTCGTCTGCCTAGATATTACACAGAAGGTTTGAAAAGGCTGTTAGAGAGCCATGGGGTACCCTTCGAACAGACCACTCGACAAGCTCGGTTCTACAACAAGATTTGGGATGTCCCTGGAACTCAGCGCAAGTTGCCCAAGGGAAGAATGGAAACGATCGGGCTTGGATATGTGCAATCCAGAAAACGGGAGCAAATCCATGGTAGCTACTTCATATACGACTTCGATGAAGAAGAGGACATCCTGTTAAAAGATGCCGATCCTGAACCAAAACAGGGTCCGGTCATCAAAGCGCCGAGTCCGTCATTTGAAGAATGAATGGACAGGCTAGTAAGGGAAGCGAGTCAAAAGATCCGAGATGACCATAATCACGAGATGACCATTTACGAAAAAGCCAGGACACAGCGTCTCTTTCACCAGGCCGCGGAGAATGGCAATGCTCTTCCTTATCAACAAGTCATACAAAAGGCTCGACACAGAGGCAAAAATAAATCAAAGAGCGGAAAAAACATTCGAGAGCGACAAAGCGGGACCAAGAATCCACGCGATCAGGAATCGAGTAATCCGGATTCATCCCTTATAAAGAAGATGGGTCGACCATACTCCTTTCCTCAGAACAAAACACGGAAGATACTTGATCTCGCCATAAAACATCAGATGATTACACTTCCGAAGTCCAAACACCCCGAGCAAGCCAACGAGGTCTCTCACCCAGACTATTGCTCTTATCACCAAGCGATAGGACATCCTCTCTGTTTACCGCCGGAAACCGGGAAGACTGAACGTCTTGCCTGAATCTAGGGGCAGATGCTAATTGGTGCTATCCGTCCACTTCTCCGAAGATGCCAAGTTGATTTATGGCACCGTGTATCGAAGGTTTAAACGGATGCGGCCGATGTAGCAGACTTCGTCAGATTCCCCCTCATTTAAGGTGTTTTTTTATTGTGGGGACGCTCTTCCCTGCAGGCGCAAGCCCCTGCAGTTAATTATGCTACCGCATCGCGGTAACAACTTTCTCCTTCTCCGTATGGTCACTTCGTGTCGTGGGTGTTCGTATTGTGTTTGGTTGCCCGTGGATTGTATACGGAGACTAAGTTATGTTGTCGCCCGTAGGGCGTAGACTAGTCCAAATCCGTATCTTTTTTAGATTTGGGTTTGGGGGTGTTGTGTTTAAGGATACGTTAGCCTTATTTGAGGTTACGATCAACTTAAACGTTTGTTAAGGACACGTTAGTCTAATTCTAGACTAAGATCGACTTAACGAGATCATTTAGATCCGACAAGAGAGCAATTGGGCTCTATTGTTTAGTTTAATGACATTGCGGTCGATAATTAGTTTAAGGACATTACGGTCCATTATTAGTTTTAAGACATCGCGGTCGAGGTTAATGTTAGTGTATATGCCCTAGAGGCCATTACTGTATCATACTAGTTTGTATATTACTTGATGGAAGCTTGGGATATTCACAGTTGTATAGACAATCTTGCTCAAAATGGTAGTATGCTACTTGGTTTGTTTCTACTTTAATATGTGCATGTGTTTCTTTTAGCATATCGCTTATACATATTAGTAGAGCCCTTAGGATCTTTGCTTGATTACCAGCATTGTGATGGTAGTCACACTTATGGAGGCTGGGTAATCTATAAGCACATCCTTATACAGGTCCCTAGTCGTAGGATTATCGAGACAGGGCATCGATACTCCAGAGTAGACTAGCGTATGCGCTTCTCATTCCAGCAGGGGAGATGGTCTGTCCCACAGCCATCAGTACGTCGTACTGGAGATAGTATGCGGGTGCTCGTTAGGTTACGAGTACACTGGACATGACTCATCAGGAACTATTGGTTGGTATATACCTATCGTCAGATAACAGTTCTCAGGTGACAGGAGTACAGCTTAGTCCGTCGACTTGACACTGCTATTTCGCCTCGATTGTGTTCCTACTGTACTTTGATTACTACCCTACCACGGCTCAAATGAGTCGTGCAAACAGGTAGTAGTTGGGTGCAGTCCCGAAGCACTTGGAGGCAGTAGCGGTTAGACATGATTCGTCTCTCCCGGTATTGGGGGTTGATATCGCGTTGTGTCTAGGAGAGCCATTGCACATAGTCGTCCCTGGCCAGGGCAAGCGAGAATTACTAGTAGTGTTTCCAGTAGTTTCTCAGGGTGTTCTGGGCTACACTCCGGCATGACTTGTACCGTTATTAGGGGTCTGACATTTACCGCTCCCTAGGCCCGACATGCGATACTCTCAGACGAACGGACCGGACTGTATGGAGATTGTCACATTCAAGCTCAGTAGGAGTTCGGATGGGTTTACCTCATCGGCCTTCTTATCGATATCTACCTGGGGACCGTTACGTACAGCTAGTGCCGCTTGAGGTCTGTGGTTAAACCCACTGCCAGCGTAGTGTCGAGTCTTTATATTCCCACACAGAGAGTTTCCCTGCACTGAGCGAAGGTGTAGAGGCCGTATGGTTTTACGGCAAGGCTACGATCACTTACGTGCACTTGTGTGCGTATGCTGTTCGGGCAGACAATACTAGTGGGCTTTGGTTTAAGCCGGATCCTAGTATTGTATGGATGGATTAGTTTTGTCTTCTGTGCATTCGCATTCTACGGAATGCGGATGCGGGTGTGTATGCACAGTTGTGAGGAGCGAAGAAGAAGGAGGTGCCTCATTAGGGTTTTGACAGTTGATTTGGTCAAAACCATTATGAGGCGGGCTCATTAGGGTTTTGACAGTTGGTTTGGTCAAAACCATTATGATCCGGGGACATTATTTACTAATCTTTTTAATGATAATTATTTTATGGCTAATTGCTTTGACCATTTGACCATACTTGACTTTGTTGACCATTTGACCAAAGTTGACTAGGATCTTCATGAGAGGTCTAGAGTCTTCTTTTGGTTTTGATTTTATTTTTGTGATGAAAATGGTCAAGTCAAGGTAGCCATCCACTTTATCATGAAAAGATTAGTAATGATGATGTTTATGGATTATTATTCCATGGTTCATTTTTTTTGGTTGATAATTCTTTTCTCATTCTCTCTCTTGAAATGAGAATGCTCCATGGTTGCTCCATCATCTTACTCCTCTTGATCTTTCTTTTGATCTCATGTGCTGAGAAAATAAGGAAGTAATTTGACAAACACATCCATCTTCTTCTTCTACACAACCTAGGACATTAAGCTTAGCAACCTTGGTGCCCTAGTTACCTCGGTTTGAGGTGGAGCTCGGAACATAAACTCTCGGGTGGATCGTCTTCGACTCAAGGAGGCCGCGGAGGCGACCAAGATCCGGATCAATCCTCGGAGCTTGGATGGACGACCAGGACAGCGGAGAGAAGACCCGAAGGACCGGTTTTGTGAGGTATAATCTCTATGACATAGTAGATAGAACCTCATGTAGTTTGCTAGATTTTTGTTTAGCAAAGATCCGCTTTTTAGTCCATGTTGCCTTGTGTCAAAAAATCGTTTTTTACCATTTCCGCCTCCCCGTAAGAACCAGGGTGAGCAACATGGACTTACAGTTAAGGACATCATAGTCCGTGAGTTTAAGGACCTCACAGTCCGGTGTTAGTTTTAAGACATCACGGTCGAGGTTAAGGACATTATAGTCCGTGAGTTTAAGGACCTCACAGTCTGATATTAGTTTTAAGACATCACGTTCGAGGTTAAGGACATCATAGTCCGTGAGTTTAAGGACCTCACAGTCCGGTGTTAGTTTTAAGACATCACGGTCGAGGTTAAGGACATCATAGTCCATGAATTTAAGGACCTCACAGTCCGGTGTTAGTTTTAAGACATCACAGTCGAGGTTAAGGACATCATAGTTCATGGATTTAAGGAATCCACAGTCCGTTGTTAGTTTTAAGACATCACGGTCGAGATTTAGGACATCATAGACCCCACAATCCGATGTTAGTTTTAAGACATTACGGTCGAGGTTAAGGACATCATAGTCCATGGGTTTAAGGATCCCACAGTCCGATATTAGTTTTAAAACATTACGGTCGAGGTTAAGGACATCATAGTCCGTGGGTTTAAGGACTCCACAGTCCGATGTTAGTTTTAAGACATTACGGTCGAGGTTAAGGACATCATAGTCCATGGGTTTAAGGACCCCCACAGTCCAATATTAGTTTTAAGACATTACGGTCGAGCTTAAGGACATCATAGTTCGTGGGTTTAAGGACTCCACAGTCCGATTTTAGTTTTAAGACATCACGGTCGAGGTTAAGAACATCATAGTCTATGGGTTTAAGGACCCCAGAATCCAGTTTAAAGACGTTATAGTCTGTGAAATGTGTGGTCGTCGGGACCCATCACCTCTTTGAAGATGTTGAGGAATTACAATGACAAATATCAAAGGAGTGAAGAGATGTACCCTTGAACCAAGGTGAGTTGGTTGAAAGAGCAGATGTGCTCAATTCAACATAAGTTGAGGACTTATGGCCAGAATTGGGCTAAGTCCAATTAAAATGTTTTGACATTTTATTTCTGTTCTGGCTATTAAGCCTTTATTTGTGCTCGGCCCTTTTAATAATGCTAGGCATTGAGTTTTGACATCTTTTGTCTTCATCAGAACAGAATATGTTCTAACAATACGCCACGTGGTGCTCCAGGCGCTTTGCGCCAGTTAAAGAGCGCATTACGCTTCTGTCGGGTAGCGCACACGAAGAGGACACGTGTCGCGCTTAGCGCTAGTTCATTAGCGCATTGCGCTTTTAATTTATGAGCGATTTGCGCTAGTCTGTTGGCGCGCCAGCGAGTGACACGTGGTGCGCTTGGCGCTGAGCGCCAGCCCATGAGCGCAGTGCGCTGTTTCAAAAGCGCAAAGCGCAAGTGGTGTCTTTGGTTGACACGTGGCAACTTTTGGTGCTGAGCGCCGATCCAATAAGCGTAAGAGCGCAGTTCATGAGTGCAAGGCACTGTCTAATAGCGCAAAACGCATTTTGATCAATTTTAAGATCGAAGAACAAATTTATGTTCTTCAAAGGAGGCTTTGCCTCAATATCCAAGAACAAAAGTTCTTGTTTTTATAAAAGGCTCTGCCTTTATAGATCAAAAGATCTGTGAATGAAGTAAAATACTTCTTTTATTTTTTTATGATTAGATCTTTTGATCTTTTCTTTTTAATCAAAGACCTTGGTCTTTTTATAGATCTAAGATCTTCTTAGAAGATGTTTCTTCTTTTTACGAGATGGTTTCATCTCTGTTGTTCAAGAATTAATTCTTTACCTTGAAGAAATGATCTTCTTTTGCTAAAGGCTTGCCTTTCTTTTTCTTTTAGTTTTCTCAAAGTTTGCAGAGGGTTTCTTCTCTCTGAGACTTGAAGTCTTGGGGCCTTTATATATGGCCAATTGATTTATTAAATCAGTTTAAGAGATCTTTGTCTAATTGATTTGGGAATATTTCCCACCGTTGGATCTTTGATCATAAGGCTTCTGTTTTATAGAAGATAATCTTCTTGTTTTAACAAGATTAAGAAATCTTTCCTTCTTTACAGAATTTGTTCTGTATTTTAGTGATTTTTAATCACCCTCGGACCATTGATCCAACGGTGTTCCAAATTCGAGGCACAATCTTTTCTGTTTGGAAAGATTCAACAGAATTTTATTCTTATTAACCGATGATTTAATCATATCCGTTGGATATTTGATCCAACGGTGAGGAATATTTAGTTCCAGCGCTAGCGCTTATGCGCTCTGCCCATGGTGCGCTTTGCCTATGGTGCGCTAATTGGAGCGCAGCGCTCTTATCGCTAGCGCACACATTCTTTGCATGTGGTGCGCTACTTGGAGCACAGTGCACCTAGAGCTAGCACCTATGTGCTTTGCACGGGGTGCGCTAGTTATAGCGAAGCGCTTTTATAAAAGCGCGGCTGTAATTCAAATTTTGAATTCTGAACAGAGCTTTGCTCTAATTGGGAAAACAAATGCCCCCCTGTTGCGCTCACGGGGTCCTCACGTGGGTGCAGCGGTGGCAACATCTCGACTCTTGGATCACCCAAGGAACTGAAACGACGCTTAGTGCCTATAAATAGGACCCTTGTCCCTTGAAATGACTTCTGTTCATCTTCAATCCTTCTTGAAAATTTATTTTCTTCTTCAGAGCGCAACTCTTCTTCTTAAGAACTTTTAAAGACAGAACTTTGTCGAATTAGGTAAAAGATTAAATCTTTTCGAGACATCTTTTAGGGTTTCACCCATTAACAGAGCTTTGCTCTTCATAGATCTTTGATCTAAAGAAAATCCATTTTAGGGTTTTATTAATAGAGCTTTGCTCTCTTGGAATAATAGATCTTAAAGGGATCTTGCTTATGATTTCTTAATCCACTAATGGAGCTTTGCTCCTTTCAGATCAAATAGAAAAAAACTCTTAAGAGTTTGTTCATGGATCTTGAAGATCAAATTGAAAATTTATTTTTGATAGATTATTCCATCATCTTTTCATAGCAATGCTCTTCTTGAGGAATTTCATTCCTTCATCATTAGACTTTGACAAATGTATGTCTAGTGAAGAGCGCCGCTCTCAATGGGAGTTTTACTCCTTTGCCCGAGGGATTTCTCATTTAATGAGAATCTCTTGAGGATTTCCTCATTTAATGCTAGCATCATCCAATGATGAGGCTGTTTTATTAATGATGAACCGTCATCTAGATTTTTTGGGTCCCCTTTAACTGCATTGCAGTGCGGTACGGATTTATAGTACCTTGTAACATAATTTAATTTATAGCATTGGTGGCTGAAAAATTCGTTCTTTTCTGCGCAGGCATTATGTCTTCTGACACCTCCTTCCAATTCATTCGTTTAGAAGGCGGATTTCCTGAAGCACCTGTTGATCGAGAGGTTTTCGCGCTGATAAAATACCATGACCCGGAGCATAAGAGTCTTCATTTATGGGGTAAATGGTATGATCAAATTATCATAGGTCGACGGAGCTTTTCCTGTACGACACCTGATTGGTAGAGTTTTTGCGTGCTAAGTTTGTTACCGCAATCAAGACGGTTTCGCTTGTATCTAGCCGGTTGAGTACGGGTCGTCCGCAGGGAGATGAGAATCTTTTTCTATGTGCTTTAACGAGTTAAGTCCAAATGTCCAGGTTTGTTTTGAGATTAACTATGTGCTAAAATGATATATAAAGAGAGCTTGTTAGGGTTAGGATTAGGTTAGTTTGAGTTAGGAGTCGCTCACTTCTTTCGTTGCCACTCTTAATATAGGTGTTACGGTAATCGGCAACAACGGGGATTAGCACGACTAGGAAGGAACTTGCGAGTATAAGCTAGGCTTTCCAACGCATAAGTTCTTCCTTTTGGTGCTTGTCCGTCCGTTCTTGGCTCTTAGCCTTAACCTCCGGTTAATTCAACCACAACCGGTCTCACTAAGGAATCACCGCTATCATGTAGGATAGGGTGCCGTAGGGAGCGGATTGTGGTTCAATTAACGGGAGTCCGAGATGTTGGGCAAGAAAAGAGTGAGAGAGATTTCCTTCTCTCAAACTTTCCTTATCCTACCCCAACAAGTATGAAAACTACTCACCCGTTATAGGAAAAAGAAAATAAAACAAAAGGAGGAAGCTAGAAAGAAAGAGGTTAGAAGATTACAACTGGCTATTTGAGACCTCACTTTGGCAAGGATCAAGCTTAAGCATCATTGTTGTTTATGGATAAAGAAAAAGAGAACAAGAAAGAAACAAATAACAAATAACAAAAACTAGATTAGCAAATGAAAAATACAAGCAATTATAATTAACAATTACAACAAGATAAGCATGGTAAGAACAAGAACTCCTTTATTCATTCTTCACTCACAAAAGCTCACTACAAGTTTTTATTGGAGAAGAGATGAGAGGAGGAAGAAGAACAACACATGTATTCTAAAATCTAAATACAAGAATGAGGACCCTTGGCTTTGGCAAGTTCTGGACTATTTATAGGCAGGGAACTGGAAACCTAGGGCAACAAACTGACTCCATGTAGAATGACCAAAATACCCCTGAAACCAAGTCAACTGCTGACACCGTACGACCGCGGTTCCATGGCCTAAGCATGCTTAGGCCGTGGTTCCGTGGCCATAACAGGGAGTTGGGCCTTCAGTTTTGGTGAGTTTCCCCTGTTTGTTGTTGTCTGCGGTATGGTATATGTCTTTTCTCAGAAACTCTTCACAATTTTTCCAGAATTTCAGCAGATCAAGAGGTGATTTGATGTGGATCTTTTGCCATGATTTTCTCGAGCTCCGCGTAGATATGTTGGATCTTGTGTTGACATTGAGTTTTGTGCATGAAAATGACATCGATTTGCCATTTTGTCCCTTAAACTGGTGTGCGGCAACATACGGATAGAGAGCGGAGACCCGTGTTTTATCTGTGGTTGGCAGTAATCCAGAATTTGTCGTGCTTTTCCATCAATTTCACTGTTTAGAGCCGAGAACATGTATCCTGCAATTGACTAGCAAACACGGCTTAAGAGTACCTACCGATAAGCAATGTGATAAAAATTGGGCGGTATAAAAATGCAAAAATCTGATATGAACAAATACCCCCAAACTTATCATTTGCTCGTCCCGAGCAAAGCCAATTTATTCACAAAAAAATTTCCTGACCTCACTTTCGCAGGGAACGCGATTGCACTGAGCATGTGCAACAAGCCGTTAAACCTCTAGGTGTCCCTAGTAGGAGGAGTGTTGTCTCCTGAGGGTTTTCAGCGGATACTACCCATAAAATCCGGTCAAGCTAGTTTTGCAAAATAACTATAATTCAAATCCTAAAGTTTTGTTTCAGAAAATAACAATTCTATTATCCTAAGTCTAGACTATCGAACCTTTATTTTTCACATCTCGCTTCTTATTTAACTTAAGATTTTATATGTCTTTACGTGCAGTGCAAATAGTGTCGTTAAGTTCCAGAAGGGTCGAATAAAGTCATCATGTCATACAATAAAGCCCAGATAAAATTTTTAAAAGGATCACATAAGTTTTATAAAGAGTTAAGCATTTTTCAAGTTTCGTTTTCCAGTAAGGTTTCAACTTCAGAATTTCTATCTTCCTTAACAGGAAACTAGGTCTTATTTTTCACTCCACCTTTTTCTTGTTTTCATTTCATACACACCTCTGTGAACGTGCAATAGTCTTTATCATAGAATAAAACCTTCATATCTCCGTTAGAAATATTTTTTATAAAAACCTGTCTTTTGTCAAGATTATTCTCACACAAAGAACCGTTAGGAATTTTAACTCGGAGAGAACACTTGCTTGACTTTGTTTTAATCTGGACTTTCTAGGCTTCTTAACGAGCTTTGGGCCAATGCACCCAAACCAGTTGGCTTTAGGGCATTAGGTGTAGAAACACCCCAGTGGACTTAATTACTCAAGTTACCTAGGTCCAAAAACAAAAGACAATTTAGCGTGAAAATCATGATGATTCAATGTGAACGGAGATATAACTGGCAGTTCAATTATTTTTTGGATAAAAGACGTGTTTAGTGGGTTCGGTGTGTAATCATTCCAATCAACTTCCAGATGGGTTATTTTTCAGACTTAGTTCCAATTAAGGCATCAATAACATTCCTTCATATTCACTTCACTTCATAAACTATTCTTTATATTACTTATTTCAGAACAAACCTATTTGATCCTCAGAAAATCATTTATCCATTTAAAATTTTTTTTAGACATAAAAGACTTGTCATCTAATTTCCAAACTCACGACACGTGTAGTGTAATGTAAAGACGTATATCAGCTATAGTTAACTTCAAAGGAGAGTTATCTTTCAGATTTTCAAAATCTAAAAATAAGATTTAGTTATTCTTATCTTATTAAACAAAACCGTCGAAATGTTGAATCAGAGTTCTCCCACTAGCTAACTTGACAGAAAAGTTTTTATGTTTTTAGAAAATTTTCTGATTTTTATGGATTTTATGGATTTTAATATGCAGATGCAAAATATACATATGAATGCGAAGGTTAGAAATGCGTACCGAGCGTACCCCCAAACTTAAACTGAACAGTGTCCTTACTGTCATTGCATGAAGAGATCAGTTGAAGGGTCAAAATTGTCGGTTAGATATACACAATTTTTTTTGTTTATGTTTTTAAAGAGTAAAAATGGAAAAGAATATCCACAAATAAATACAAAATGGTATATACATACCCCCAAACTTATTTGGAACAGTGTCTACTGTTCTTGGCTGGATAACCGAAGTTTGGTGGTAGGCAGAGGAAGATTATGCAAGGTAAACCGGCTCCTGTAAGACCAGGAGCTCCTATGTTGGTTCGGTACTAAGGTACGGTTTTAGTCGGTGTCCGTTCACTTTAAAAAATAAACCGTCCTTTGGATTCTCCAAATCCACAGCGCCCTGCGGATATACATTTCGCACAAAATACAGCCCTTTCCAGCGAGATCTGAGCTTTCCTGGATGGAAGTGTAGCCGGGTGTCGTAAAGCAGTACCTGTTGACCAGGTACGAAAGTTTTGCGCAAAAGGTGTTTATCGTGAAACACCTTCATTCGGTTCTTAACGACAACCGCGTTATCGTAAGCCTCATCCCTAAGCTCGCTCAATTCGTTCAACTGCAGCTTCCGATGGCTGCCCGCATCTTCAAGAGACAGATTCAGTTCTTTTATCGCCCAAAATGCGCGATGCTTTATTTCGATAGGGAGGTGGCAAGCCTTTCCGTACACAAGCCGATAGGGGGACATGCCAAGATCGGTCTTATAAGCCGTTCGAAATGCCCAAAGGGCATCAGTGAGTTTCAACGACCAATCCTTTCGGTTCTTGGAAACCATCTTCTCCAGTATCTGCTTGATTTGCCGATTTGAAACTTTGGCTTGTCCACAGGTTTGGGGGTGGTAGGGCGTAGATAGCTTATGATTAATGGAATATTTCCGCATCAAGGCCTCGAAAGTCTTATTGCAGAAATGAGTTCCATTGTCGCTAATGATCGCTCGGGGGTGCCCAAACCGGGAGAAAATGTTTTCTTTAAGAAACCTAACGACAACCTTGTTGTCGTTAGTCCGGCTGGGCACAGCCTCGACCCACTTAGAGACGTAATCAACAGCGAGAAGGATGTACAAGTTCCCGAAGAGCTGGGAAACGGCCCTATGAAATCTATCCCCCAAACGTCGAAAATCTCCACAACCAAGATTGGTTGGAGCGGCATCTCGTTCCTCCGGGATATCCGGCCCAAGTGTTGGCACCGGGAGCAAGTCTTACGATAGTCATGAACGTCTTTGAAGAGTTGTGGCCAGTAGAAACCACATTGCAAGATCTTCTCAGCTGTCTTTCTTGGGCCAAAATGCCCGCCACATGCTTGATCGTGGCAAAATGATAGCACACTCTTGAATTCATCGTCAGGGACATACCGACGAATAATCTGGTCGGGACAGTACTTGAACAGATAGGGTTCATCCCAGTAAAAGTGTTTTACTTGGGATAAGAATCGAAGTCTGTCCTGACTTGACCATTCAGTCGGTAGTAGCCCTGTGGCCAAATAGTTCACAATATTTGTGAACCAGGGTTCGCGAGATACTGTCAAGAGCTGTTCATCCGGAAAAACATCGTTGATCGGAAGTTGAGGCGACGGCGAAGAAGGAAGTCGTGAGAGATGATTGACGACTACGTTTTCACATCCTCTTTTGTCCTTGATGACAAGGTCAAACTCTTGAAGCAAGAGGATCCAACGTATTAGCCGAGATTTTGCATCTTTCTTCGCAAAAAGATGGCGCAGAGCAGAATGGTCTGTGTAGACAATGACTGGAGAGCCGATGAGGTAGGGCCTGAACTTTTCTAAGGCAAATACAACAGCTAAGAATTCCTTCTCAGTTGTTGTATAATTAAGTTGGGCGTCGTTCAGGGTTCGGTTAGCATAATAGATTACGTGCGGTATCTTGTTGATGTGTTGTCCAAGGACAGCACCAATGGCAAAGTCGGATGCATCGCACATAATCTCAAATGGGTGCGTCCAGTCAGGTGAAGAAAGAACGGGAGCAGAAGTGAGTGAGCTTTTTAATGACTCGAATGCAGTCACACAGCTCGAGTTGAAGTCGAATGGCGTGTCCTTGGCCTGTAGAAGAGTCAAGGGCCTAGCAATCTTGCTAAAGTCCTTGATGAACCGTCTATAGAAACCGGCATGGCTAAGGAAGGCTCGGATGTCTCTGACGCATCTGGGAGGAGGGAGATTGGAAATGACCTCAATCTTCGCTTTGTCAACCTCTATGCCATTTTGCGAAATGATATGTCCTAAGACAATACCTTCGCGCACCATGAAGTGGCATTTCTCCCAATTCAAAGTGAGGTTCTTGTCCTTACATCGGGTAAGGACAGCGTCAAGATGCAGCAAACACTCGTTAAAGGAATCGCCGAAGATGGAGAAATCGTCCATGAAGATCTCCAGGAATTTATCCACCATGTCTGAGAAGATTCACATCATACATCACTGGAAAGTAGCGGGCGCATTGCATAACCCAAAGGGCATGCGACGATATGCGAACGTGCCGAAAGGACAAGTGAACGTGGTCTTGTCCTGGTCTTTTTCGGCGATGGGAATCTGATTATAGCCGGAGTAGCCATCAAGAAAGCAGTAGTACTCGTGTCCGGCCAATCGTTCAAGCATTTGGTCAATGAAAGGTAGCGGAAAGTGGTCTTTCCGCGTTGCGGCGTTGCGTTTTCTGTAATCGATGCATACTCGCCACCCAGTTTGGGTGCGAGTAGTGATTAACTCATTCGCCTCGTTAGTAATGACCGTTATGCCCGATTTCTTGGGGACAACGTGAATGGGGCTAACCCACTGGCTATCAGAGATAGGGTAAATGATACCACTATCCAGACACTTCACGATTTCTTTTTTCACAGCCTCCTTCATGACTGGGTTGAGTCGCCTTTGTGGGTCCCTGGCTGGTTTGGCATAATCCATCAGATGAATGTGATGTTCAACGATCAGGGGACTAATCCCCTTGATGTCCGCTATGGACCAGCCAAAAGCTTGCCTATTGCTGTGCAAGACCGCAAGAAGGGCTTTCTCTTGCTCTGGAGCTAGAGAAGCCGAGATGATAACAGGGAGGGTCTCGTTCTCACCCAAGTAAGCGTACTTAAGGTGAGACGGCAAAGGCTTGAGTTCGAGCGTTGGAGGTGAAACGATTGAAGGCAAGATTAGTGAAAAGGTCTCGAACTCAAAGGATTCCAGCAAAGGTTCAAAACGAGTGTAAGCGACCGAGTTGGATGGTTCAGGTAACTCATCCGGAAATTCGAAGGATTCAAACTCGGGTGGTGAGTGGCTAAGATCGTTCGAGAAAGTGAAACACTCGTAGTCATTGTCGGGTGCAGAAACAGCAGCAGGTTCGAAGAGGAACGCACTAGTGGCGTTAAGGTAATCGTGATTGAACAAAAACTCCTCGAATTCACACTCTTCTGGGGTGATCTCCTGGATTGAGCAAACGTCTAGTATATGAGCATTAGGTTCGGTGGGCTGATTCCCCAACCTAAAAATATTGAGTTCAATTGTCATGTTTCCAAAAGATAGGTTCATCGAACCATTTCGACAATTGATCACAGCATTTGAGGTTGCAAGGAATGGGCGACCGAGTATCACCGGAATTTGATTCCGGGGGTTAGCTACAGGCTGTGTGTCTAAAAAAATGAAGTCAACGGGGAATATGAAGTCCCCAACCTTGATTAACACATCCTCTAGCTCACCCCTAGGATGGGTGATCGATCGGTCGGCCATTTGGAGAGTGCAGTGTGTAGGTTTCAGCTCTCCTACACCTAGTTGCTCATATACTGAGTGCGGAAGCAAGTTAACACTGGCACCAAGATCTAATAGTGCGCGGTTGATGTTCTTATCCCCAATGGTAATAGAAATGGTAGGACAGCCAGGGTCCTTCCGTTTTTGAGGTAAAGATTGGGTAAGAGCATCACTCACAGCACTGGCCAAGAAAACTTTCTTGGGTACCTGAGATTTCCTCTTTTTCGTGCACAAGTCCTTTAAGATTTTCGCGTAAGACGGAACTTGTTGGACAGCATCTAAAAGGGGAATGTTGATGTTAACCTGCTTAAACAACTCCAGAATCTTCTTCATTTGTGGATTTTGTTTATTGGACCTCAACCGGTTTGGAAATGGAATGTTTTTAAAATTGGTTGAGTCCAATGCTTGTGGAGGAGATTGTGGAGTTGGAACGAATCCTAGAGCTGGTGTTTTCGTGGAGTGAGAAGTGGGTCCATTCAGAGAAGAAGAAGAAGAAGAAGAGCCTTTTGACGAATGGAGAATAGGCTCAGAAGACGAAGAAGAAGAAGAAGAGGCCGGGGTGTCATTATCCTCAATTATTGTGCCGATGTTGTTGTGCAGCATCCTTCCCGATCTCAATGTAGTCACGGCACTCACATTATGGTTCTGTTGCTCAAGAGCAACATGTATATTATGTGGGTGACCGGGATTTGGGAGTGGTTGAGATGGAAGCTTCCCCTTTTCTCGCTCGCTTAACGCTGCATTCAGCTGTGCAATCTGGGCTTCGATAGTCTTGATGCTTTGCTCGTGTGCAGCAGTGTGTTGCACCAAAGACTGAATAGATGACTAGATGTTGGCGGTGGATTGTGTCGATTGTTTAACGAACGCCTCCAGACTTCATTCTAGCGAGGAAACCTTATCGTTGTTTGACGGAACAAAGTTGTTTTGTGGAAAAGAATTGTGGGGTGCAAAGTTGTTCGTCTGATTTTGAAAAGGTTGGGGTTGGAAGGGCTGCTGAAACTGATGTTGAGTTTGTTGTTGCGCTTGTTGTTGCGGAGGAGGGGGCCTTTGGAAATTGTTGCCTTGGAATTATTTCTGATTCTGATTCCAGGCGAAATTGGGATGGTTCCTCCAACCAGGATTATAGACGGAAGATTATGGATCATTCCTCGGTCTTTGCTGAAATGCAACATTAACCTGATCCTGTCCTTGAGATGGTGGATTGTAAGGACACTCTTCGGTTAAGTGAGAAGGATCGGAACAACAAGCACAAATGGTACGAAGGGGAAGAACAGGGGCAGGAGCAGGAGATGAAAATTTGCTCTCTATCGCTTCAAGTTTTCTCGTTATTACAGCCATTTCAGCTTTCATCGCAATAGAGACATCGAGTTGGTGAATTCCTACCCTAACCTGACCAGTAGAAGTGGAGGAAGAAGAAGAAGAAGTTGGTCTAGTGCTTTCCCATTGAAGCGTTTTTTCTGCAAGGTCGTCGAAGAATTGCCACGCTTCCTCGTCAGATTTCGATAGGAAGTGGTCCTGACAAATGGTTTCCAACAACTGCTTGGTTGCTGGGTTCAGGCCCTCGTATAAGGTTTGGCAAAGTTGCCATTTCTCGATACCATGGTGAGGACACTGAACAAGAAGGTCTTTATACTGGTCAAAGCACTTCCAGAAGGGTTCAGTAGGAAGCTAAGAGAATTGATTGATTTCGTTACGGATCCTTGCGGTTTTATGGTTCGGATAGAATTTCTTGAGAAACGCTTTCACAAACTCGTCCCAACTGGTTATGGAATGGGAAGCGGTGCTATGCAGCCATTTTTCAGCAAGATCGCACAAAGTGAACGGAATGACCCGTAGCCGTATAGCATCGTCCGACAGCTGGGTAGTTTTCATCATGGCACAAACATTTTGGAACTTGTTGATGAAGATATAGGTATCTTCAGATTCAAGCCCATGAAATTTCGGAAGCATGTTAATGAAGTGGGGCTTAATTTCAAAATTATCCCCATTGGCCGGTGGAAGAGAATGATAGGTAGGAAGTGCAGAACGGGTGGGATAGAAACGATCCTGGAGCGCGATTCGCTGCGGCGCTACAACAGGCGGTGGTGGTGGGTTATTCGTATCCGTAGGAGGTGGAGTCAATCCCGGGGGAGTCAAAGAGATGTTTGGATTAAATCCTGACATCGCGGAAGAAGAGGTTGGTGATGGTGAAGGTGAGGATGTATGAACAGAATTTAGGTCAACGTCAGAGTTGGCCGGCAAAGGTAAGGGTGAAAGAGGCGTGGACGGAGTTTCGACGTCTGAGTCGATTGCGTCGTTGGTAGCGACTAACGTAACATGGACTAGGCAGGCGCTAGTGTCCCGAGTCCAAGTGGACATACACTAAACGGGTTTAGTATAGTCAAAGCGGAGAAGGTGAGGGTAAGAAAACGTCAATGGAGAAATATGATGGGTGATGGGTGAAAATTGGATTTTGGAGACAAAGGGCAAGTTTTTATAAAAGTTTTTTTTTTGGTTTTTGTGTTTTTTTAGAAAGAGCTTTACAGAAATATGTATGGACTTACGGCTTCAAGCAATCACAAACAAGATATGCACAATCACACCTAGATCTAGGGTCACCTAGGTCAGCTAGACAGCTCCTAACTGTTCCAAAGGGCTAGAAATAGGACCGCAAACGGCCTCTTCTCCGCCAATTGCGGCCAGGTAAGTGCCAGGTAAGTGGGAGGCTCCCCACTACGTAAGTAGTGGTCCTAATTAAGTAACCACTTGCCTTGGACACACTTGCCTAGACACCGCAAAAGTCAGGATAGGATAAACGGCCGATGCCTGTAACTAGTCCTCTGTCCTATTGAGCGCGAAGTCCTTAGGGCTGAGTCTAGTATTTTTTAATTTAAGCAATGGTCAATGCATATGCTTTTTGTGATTTCTGGGGTCCTGGGAAGGGTGATGAAATCCCCACCCAATCTGGATTGGTTTCAAGCCCCTTAAAGTCCGTATTAATATATGCAAAGCAGTAACAATCAACTGCAATCAATTTTTATTTTTTAAGCGCGGCGCAAAGAATCCTGTACAAAAACAATTTATTGGAAGGGGGAATAGAGTTTGCGCAAAGAATGCTGCAGAAAACACAGTTCATTAGAGTTCAGTGGAGTGGGGAGGAAAGAATAAGGACTCACAGGGATTTTGGCACCCTGAAGGAACCAAACGGCCGCGGTTCCATGGCCAAAGCTTGCTTATGCCACAGTTCTACGGCAATATAATGGAATTGGGCCTCTGGATTTCTTGGGTGGGCTGCCTTGGATGTCCTCTTCTTGTCTGGAGCTCCTGAATCTTGATTTGCTCACTGTATATGCTCCAGAATTTTACAGTAGACCGTTTGCTTCGTCTTGATCTGTCGCGGTGTAGCCGCGAGATGTGGGTCTAACTTCCCACGTCTTTGGCACTGGACTCGACCGTCTTTTTATCCTGCACACTTGCACAAAAACTAATCAAAAATAACAAGATGGTTTTTTACAATGTATTTTTTTTGTTTTTTTTTTCGGTTAGATTTATATTCACAAATTAACCCGAAATTACACAATGAAATAAACTACCGCCTCCCCGGCAACGGCGCCATTTGATTGGTAGAGTTTTTGCGTGCTAAGTTTTTTACCGCAATCAAGACGGTTTCGCTTGTAGCTAGCCGGTTGAGTACGGGTCGTCCGCAGGAAGATGGGAATCTTTTTCTATGTGCTTTAACGAGTTAAGTCCAAATGTCCAGGTTTGTTTTGAGATTAACTATGTGCTAAAATGATATATAAAGAGAACTTGTTAGGGTTAGGATTAGGTTAGTTTGAGTTAGGAGTCGCTCACTTCTTTCGTTTCCACTCTTAATATAGGTGTTACGGTAATCGGCAACAACGGGGATTAGCGACTAGGAAGGAACTTGCGAATATAAGCTAGGCTTTCCAACGCATAAGTTCTTCCTTTTGGTGCTTGTCCGTCCGTTCTTGGCCCTTAGCCTTAACCTCCGGTTAATTCAACCACAACCGGTCTCACTAAGGAATCACCGCTATCATGCAGGTGTTCCCCTCCGAATGGCGGCCGACGACGCGAGGACGTCTTGCCTGAGATTCGGGGCAGATGCTATTTGGTTTTATCCGTCCACCTCTCCGAAGATGCCAAGTTGATTTATGGCGCCGTATATCGGAGGTTTAGACGGATACGGCTGATGTAGCAGACTTCGTCAGATTCCCCCTCGCTTGAGGGGTTTTTTGATTGTGGGGACGCTCTTCCCTGCAGGCGCAAGCCCCTGCAGTTAATTACCCTACCGCATCACGGTAACAACTTTCTCCTTCTCCAGAATTTCACTTCGTGTCGTGTGTGTTTGTTTTGTTAATGGTTGCCCGTGGATTGTATACGGAGACTGAGTAATGCCGTCGCCCGTAGGACGTGGATTAGTCCAAATCCGTATTTACTTAGATTTGGGTTTAGTGTTTTGGTTTAAGGATACATTAGCCGTATTGAGGCCAAGATCAACTTAAACGTTCGTTAAGGATACGCTAGTCCTGTTTGAGACTAAGATCTATATAACGGGATCATCCATTTAATATATGGCCATTGGGACTTGTCACCTCTCTGACGTCGTTGAAGGATTACAGCGATAGGTGTCAGAGGAGTTCAGAGATGTACCCTTGAACCAAGGTTGATTTGGAGTTTTATAGTCCGTTTGAATGTTTAAGGATACGTTAGCCGTGTTTGGGGCTAAGATTGACTTAAACAGGATCGTTTAGATCCGGCAAAAGAGCATTTTGAGGCTCTATTGTTCCAGTTTAGGGACGCGGTGGTCCATACTCCAGTTTAAGGACGTGGTGGTCTATGTTCCAGTTTAAGGACGTGGTGGTCCATCGCCAGTTTAGGGACGTGGTGGTCCATATTCCAGTTTAAGGACGTAGGGGTCCATCGCCAGTTTAAGGACGTAGTGGTCCATGTTCCAATTTAGGGACGTGGTGGTCCATTATTAGTTTAAGGACGTTTCGGTCCGACATTAGTTTAAGGACGTTTCGGTCTACGAGTTTAAGGACCCCTCAGTCCATATCGATATGTGGTCGTCGGGACCCGTCACCTTTCTGACGTCGTTGAAGGATTACAACGATAAGTGTCAGAGGAGCTCGGGGATGTACTCTCAAACCGGATATAAATTGATTTAAGAGAGCAGTTGTGCTCAGTCAATTTAGTTTGAGGACTTACGGCCATGATTGGGCTAAGTCCCGTTGAAAAATATTCAACGCTTTTATTTCTTTTTGGTCTGTTAGACCTGTGCTAGGGCTTGGCCCATTTTTAAATAATGCATTGCATTATTTTCTATTTTTTTGTTTGGGCTCTGCCCATAAAAGATGCAGAGTATCAATTTATTCTGGGCTCTGCTCATTTATGAATAGTGCAAGGCATCTACTTTGTTTGGGCTCTACCCCTTTTAAAATGCATAGCATTTTTATTATTTTGTTTGGGCTCTGCCCATTTATAAATGATGCAGAGCATTAATTTAATTAGGCCTGCTTGGTCTTTTGACTTGGGCCTGGCCCTATGGGAAATGCATTCCATTTATCAGGCGCTTTGCGCCAATCAGGGAGCGCAAGCGCTAATAATGCTGACACGTGTCGCGCAAGCACAGTGCGCTGCGCCTGCGCTGCTGACACGTAGCGCGCTCCGGTGGCTTGCGCCAATCCAAGAGCGCAACAGCGCAGTTTACGAGTGCAAAGCACTATGATTTAAGAATCTTTCAGATTCAGGAACCAATGGTTCACAAGAAGAAGTGCAAAGCACTATTCGTTTCCTTGATCTAAATTAGATTAAAGAAAAACAAGTTTTTCTTTTTATTTCAAGAACCAGAGGTTCATAAAAGTGCAAAGCACTATTTTTTTTATTTTGTTGTTTTCTTGTTTTAAAGAACCAGTGGTTCATAAGAAGTGCAAAGCACTGTTTATGAAGATCATTAATCTGGTTTTTTAGATCAGTGATCTATTAGAAGAAATTTCTTCTCTTTTGTGAAGGTTTTTACCTTTTTTCTTGAAACTTTTCTCAGAGTTCTCTCTGTTTGAAGCTCTTGATTTTTTCAAGAATGTTGATGCCTTTGAATTGAGGTCTAGGGTCCTTTTTATAGTGCCCATAAATTAGTTAAAGAGATATTTCTCCGAGTGATTTGGGGAATTTTCCCCACCGTTGGATCTTTGATCCAAAGGCTTCTGTTTTCCAGAAGAAAATCTCTTGTTTTGACAAGAACAGAAAGATTTCTTTGAAATCTTAATTTTTTTTGGCGCAAATGCCTCAGCGCGTGATACGTGTCGCGCAGCGCAACTGCGCTAGCGCATCTGCGCAGACACGTGTCGCGCAACGCAAAGCGCAGCGCAACTGTGCTAGCGCATCTGCGCTGACACGCATTGTGCAGCGCAAAGCGCAGCGCATCTGCGCTGACACGTGTCGCGCAGCGCAGCGCTTTCGCAACTGAAGCGTTGCTTCCTTTAACTTTACTTAAAATAGAGTTTTGCTCTGATTCGGTGCGCTGCGCTGATGTGTCTGCTTTTGACACGTGGCGCGTTGCGTGCAGCGCAAAGGATCTGAAGCGTTGCTTCATTTATTTCAATTTTAATTTTCAATATAGAGCTTTGCTCTGATTGGGGGAAACAGAAGCGTTGCTTCGTTTCCCGCCTTGGAATTTGAACAGAGCTTTGCTCTGATTGTGGTAAACAAATGCCCCCCCACCGTTGCGCTTACGTGTCCTTACAAACGTGAGCGCAACGGTGGCGGAATTCCAACCATCGCGGCAACTCTTTGGAAGTTGAAAGGGCATTTGATGCCTATAAATAGGACCTTTGGTCTCTTAGATGATTTTCATCTTCAAAATTTTACTTTCAGAACTCAGAGCCCTGCTCTTACTTTTAAGAACTCCAAGTGTTAGAATTTCTTAAAACCTTTGAGGTAAAATTTTTTTTAATTTAAATTGAATTAAATTAAGTTGATGGTAATTAACAGAGCTTTGCTCTCAATAGATCCCTGATCTAAAGAAAACCCATTTAGGGTTTTACTTAGCAGAGCTTTGCTCTATAAATCTAAAAAGATCTAAAGAGAACCAAAGGGGACCCTATTAGGGTTCCAATAAAAGAGCTCTGCTCTCTAAAACAATCACCTTGTATTTTCTTAATTCCTTAATGGAGCTTTGCTCCTTCCAGACCATATAGAAAAACTCTTAAGAGTTTTTCATGGGTCTTGGAAGTTAAAGATGGCATTTGATACTATTATTATTATTATATCATTTTTTTCCAGAGCAAAGCTCTCAATGTTCTTTGGGGATTTTCCTCAAATTCTCCGCATAACTGATCTTGGACAGATGTCACTCCTGTCTGTAGAGCATTGCTCTCGAGGAGTTTTAACTCCCTATACTTTTTCCTCATTGCTAATCTTCCAATGATGTTTCCTTCCGGCATTATGGCGGTGCATCTATACAGTCTGCACGAATTCATTACTTACGAGGATATCCGTGCGCAGGGCCGTCAACAAAACCAGGAGTTTACAGACGCTCAATGTGCAGAGGTCATGGGTCGTCTGAACGCAAGCGGTGGTTGGCTGCTTCCTCGTCATTCAGCTCTCTTGAAAGTCGTGCTGGGAGCAATATGGAGAGCACTTCCGGGGTTTCACGAGGCCCAACCGCTCAATGCGCTGGATGATGCTGAAGACAAGGTGCATTCAGTGTACCTGACGGGGCTGATCTCGAAGAAACGGCGGGACGGCCTCATCGACATCCTACATCAAATTTTCCAACAGACGATGATAGTCGCTGCTTATCGAAGGCTGGGAGGGCTTGCCGAGGATCTTGACACACAGGAGCGCGAGAGGCTGCGCACAAGAATAATCAGAAAGGTCAGAAGAACTCTGGATGGCCTTGCTTTTGACTTCCTCAATCCGTGCCCTGGATATGAAGTTATTCCATTGTAATAATATTTCTCGTTCATTGCTTTTATGATTGTAAGAACTATTGGCAATATTAGTGGAAAAATTTTATCCCAGCTTGTCTTTATTTTTCGTTATGAGTCTTTTGCTTGTGCATGAATGAGTGTGTCTCGAACGCTTGATCAAACGCAAATCGGATGCTCCTTCTGTAGCTTTCTTCTTTCTCTTATTATCGGCATGCTATCTTAATAAATATGGTTGACAGATAATAGAGTAAGCATCTTGGTTTCTTCAAGAGATAGCGATGGCTTAGGCCGCAGGTTCAGATCTGCTGCCTAAGACTTTTCAACTCTATGAGCCATGAGGGTCTCGTAGAGATTTTTCTCCCTACGGATCGAGAGGATCTCGTAGATGGGTTTTTCTCCTTAGGAGTCGTGAGGATTCCTAAGTGTGTTTTCTCTTATAGGTCGTAAGGATCCTGTAAGAGGATTTTTCCCTCTTATGAGTCGAGAGGACCCGTAAGCGGTTGTTTCCCTCCTTGTCGAGATTCGACTTTGGAGAGTGAGACCCGTGAATAGTACGCAAGAGACCTTTTAGATCGACTTGCAGGGTCCCATTGTTCAGGAATCAAGTTTTTTAGTCCCTGCTACCTGAGGCTTCATCTTGTAAGTTGAGACGAATCGGGAATCTTCTCGCGGAGACACTGGTTTCTCTGCAAGCCGACACGAATCAGGAGGCTCTCGTCAAGGATTGTTTGTTTCCCTGAGTTGAGGAATTTGCTAAGGATTATTTGTTTCCCTACCGCCAAGGATTATTTGTTTCCTTGGTGTTGAAATGGATCGAGAATTTCCCACGGAGGCACTGGTTGCTCTGCGAGTCGACGCGAATCGGGATGCTCTCGTCAAGGAGTGTTTATTTCCTTGAGTTGAGGTGTCTGCTAAGGATTATTTGCTTCCCTAGCGCCAAGGATTATTTGTTTCCTTGGTGTTGAAACGGATCGAGAATTTCCCACGGAGGCACTGGTTGCTCTGCGAGTCGACGCGAATCAGGAGGGTCTCGTCAAGGAGTGTTTGTTTCCTTGAGTTGAGGTATCTGCTAAGGATTATTTGTTTCCCTAGCGTCAATGATTATTTGTTTCCTTGGTGTTGAAACGGATCGAGAATTTCCCACGGAGGCACTGGTTGCTCTGCGAGTCGACGCGAATCAGGAGGCTCTCGTCAAGGAGTGTTTGTTTCCTTGAGTTGAGGTATCTGCTAAGGATTATTTGTTTCCCTAGCGCCAAGGATTATTTGTTTCCTTGGTGTTGAAACGGATCGAGAATTTTCCACGGAGGCACTGGTTGCTCTGCGAGTCGACGCGAATCAGGAGGCTCTCGTCAAGGAGTGTTTGTTTCCTTGAGTTGAGGTATTTGCCGAAGACACTGGTTTCTTCGGAGTTGGGATGAACCGTCGAAATTTGGCTTCATTTTCTGGCGGAGCCTGTTGGGAGAGTATGGTTCCCTTTTCGTTTGCGCTCTTGGATTGTATACAGGAATCGATGTGATCTCAACTGTAGGGCCAAAGTTTTATCATCATTTTTTTTATTTCCGCGATGCTCTATCATTTCGGGTTTTATATCGCGAAGGTCGCGATTGCCCAATCATTTCGGCTATTTTTCGCGGTGCCCGATCATTTCGGCTATTTATTTTATTTTCATTCGCTGCTTTTTATTGCGAGTCGCCCAATCATTTTGGCTATTTTGCATGCATACATTATCTTTACTTGCTGCTTTTTATTGCAAGCTGCCCCATCATTTCGGCTATTTTGCATGCATACATTTTCTTTACTTGCTGCTTTTTATTGTAAGTTGCCCTATCATTTTGGCTATTTCGTATGCATGTGCGGCCTACCGGCTTCTCACCGTAAACCAGAAATTAGACATCGAGTTCGGTATCAGCACCGCTACAACTGGGATATTGCCAGGAGCGAATCATCATTTACCTCCGTCGATGTCGAACAAAGGTGGCTTAGCGAACAGGGTTAAGGTCCCGTCGACTAAGGCTTTTAACTTCATGAGCCATAAGGGTCTCACAAAGGTATTTCTCCCTACAAGTCGTGAGGATCTTGTAGGTGTGTTTTCTCTTTAGGAATCGTGAGGATTCCTAAGTGTATGTTCCTCTGTAAGTCGTAAGGATCCTACAAGAGGGTTTTCTCCTTGTAAGTCGAGAGGACTTATAAGGGTTGTTTATCATGCATATATATCCCCAGTCACGGATAGGACTTGGTTAGGGAAATGTTTATTCGCGTCCGTGGATTGTATACAAGAGTCAGTATTGAACCACTTGTAGGGCAATATCGGAAGTTGTAGGGGTTGCTTAAGCACAGGTTTAGGTCTCTGTAACTTAAGACTTTCAAATCATATGAGCCATGAGGGTCCCATAAGAGAGTTCTCCTTACGAGTCGTGAGTATCTCGCAAGCGTATTTTCTCTTTAGGAATCGTGGGGATCCCTAAGTGTGTTGCTCCCTTGTGGGTCGTAAGGATCTCACGCGGGTGGTTTCTCCCTACAAGGTCGAGAGGACCCTATAAGTGTCTTTTAACGAGATTGTGCCCTTTCGGGTTTTCACAAACACCCGCCGGTAGTCCTGCTGTTTTTACTCACGGAGTCCTTTCGGGTTTTCATCCGTGCCCATTTTGCTTATGGACATACCATTTTTTTTTATTCTTTTTATTTTCTTCTTCTTTCTTTTTTTTTACGAGGTCGCGCCCTTTCGGGTTTTCACGAACACTCGCCGGTAGCCCTGCTGTTTTTACTCACGGAGCCCTTTCAGGTTTTCATCCGCGCCCTTTTTGCTTATGGACATACCGTTTTTATTTATTATATTTTTCTTCTTTTTTTTATCTCGTCAGGCTATGGATGCTGCGGTATTAGTTTAAGTACGTTTCGGTCCGCTATTAGTTTAAGGACGTTTCGGTCCGTTATTAGTTTAAGGACGTTTTGGTCCGTCCAGGAGAAGGCTGGCTACTGGTTATAAAATTTGAGCTTAGGAAGATAGCGAGCGGACATAGTCTCGTCATCTATCGTTGACCTAGGCTGTGGCTTATTAAGCGTAGTATTTCTTTAGGAAGCAACCGTTTATTGGCCTGAAAGGCCTTTCACCGTGCATGTCCATGAGTAGATAGGCCCCACCCTGGTAGACCTTATCTATGATGTACGGGCCTTCATAGTTTGGCTCGAATTTTCTCCGTTTGGCGCGATTGGGGATCATAGGCCTTTTGACCACTAGCACAAGTTCGCCTTGGCGGAATGTTCTCGGTCGGGTTAATCTTTCATATGAGCGCGTCATCTTTGCTTTATAAGCTTCCAGATTTTGTTGCGCTATGTGCCGGGTTTCGTCAAGGGTGTCAAGCTCCTCAAGCCGAAGGTGAGCATTTTCTTTGTCCGTCATCTCGTAGTGGACCGCAACTCGTAGAGAGGGTAGCTCTATCTCGAGGGGGAGTACTGCTTCTGTACCGAACACCAACGCGTACGGCGTTGTGTTCGTTGCCGTCTTGAACTTAGTTCGATACGCCCAAAGAGCCTCTTGTAGTCTCTCATGCCAGTCCTTCTTATTTCGGGACACCGTTTTCTTCATGATCTTTGTTAAGGTCTTATTGAAGGCCTCGGCTAGACCATTAGCTCGCGGATTATAAACTGAGGAGTACCTCCAGTCTATATTGTGCTGTTGCACGAAGCGACTGATCTTGTGGCTTCTGTAAGCTGGCCCGTTATCGGAGAAGATCCGGCGCGGAGTTCCAAACCGATATATGACGTGTGTCTTGAAGAAATGGAGGATATTCTCCATCTTCACTTCCCTCAGTGGTACTGCTTCTGCCCATTTGGAGAAATAGTCAGTCGTTGCCAGGATGAAACGATGTCCTCTAGACGATGCTGGTTCGATGGGGCCGACTATGTCAGTCCCCCACATTTCGAATGGCCAGCTAGCCACCGTTGGATGTAATGGATTTGGATGTTGGTGGATGAAGTCCCCATGGATTTGGCATGAGTGGCATTGCTTCGCATATTCGAGGCAGTCCTGAATCATCGTGGGCCAGTAGTAGCCTATCCGTTTTATCTTCAACTTCATCTTTAGGCCCGCTTAGTGAGAACCACAGAGTCCGTCATGAACTTCCTGAACGACTCTTTTCGCTTCGTCAGGTCCCAGACATCTCAACCACAGGGAATCAAATGACCTCTTGTACAGAGTATCATTGACGAAGGCGAAAGACAGAGCTCGTTTTATGAGCTGATGTCTTGTGGATGCTTCTTCAGGCATTCGGTGGGACTTAAAGTAGTCTATAAAGACTTCTCTCCAATCCTCAGCCTTTTCTCGTTCTTTTGTTTGTAAGGTCGTCCGTTCAGTCGCTCCCTTTTCCTCGGATGATTCCGGAGGTACTTCTGCTGGGGCAAGCACCCGACGGCTTTGTAATACGATTCTAACGTCATCGAGGTTCTCGTCAGCCAGTTCTTTAGCAAGTTTGGCCAACGCGTCTGCCTTGCTGTTTTCCGCGCGCAGTATGTTCTCCAAAGTATAGGAGGGAATTTGGGTCAACAATTGTTGCACCTTTTCGCCGTACTTCACCAACTCCGGTTCGCACGTTTGGTAGTCGCCGTTTACTTGACTAATGACCAGTTGGGAGTCTCCATATATGAGGAGGTTTTCAATCCCCATGTCGATGGCGATATCGAGGCCTGCTATCAGAGCTTCGTATTCGGCTTCATTGTTTGTCCTCGGATCTGTTAAGGAGAAAGCGAAGCGCATTATCCCTCCTTGTGGAGTCACGAAGATGAGGCCTACCCCCGATTTGATTATAGGGGTACTTTGTTTGCGCCTTTTCATGGAAGATACTCCATCGAAATAAAGTTCCCATTGGGTATTAGCATTTTGACCTCGGCGTTGATACTCATCTCAAGCTCGAGCCGCATTCTCCTCGGCGCCTGTTTGACTGGCTTAATGTCCGGGGATATCGCCAATCTGTGCACAGCAATTTCTGGATCTAGTCCCGGCATTTCGGAATAGTTCCACGCAAAGCAATCTCTATGCTGTAGAAGCACGTCTTTTAATGCAGCCACCCTTTCTTCAGATAGAAGCTCGCTGATGAATGTCGGTCGCGGATCATTCGCCGTTCCCAACTCAATTTTCTTGAGGTTATCTGCAGTGGTATGGATTCCATTTTCCAGCTCTTTTGGCGCTGGTGGAAATTCTGAGATTATTTCGTCGTCGTTGTTTTCGAAGCACCAGGGAAGGTCATCCATGTTCTTGGGCTTTTCTTTTAATATCGTTATCACGTGACAAGTACGAATTCGCTTCTAATCCCAATGTGGAACTAGTTCTTCTTTCGTGGCCTTACGCTCGTGCTTCTGTGGCGGCGCTACCCTCCAGTTGTCAGACAGAGTGAATTTGCCAAGTTGATACTGATCTTCAACCCAATTCTTGAAGGTGAAGCAATCTTCAAGAGGATGCCCTATTACTCGATGGTAAGAGCAACAGTCCGGGTGTGAGACTTCGCCCGCTTGTTCGGGGTGTTTAGACTTCGGCAGTGTAAGCATTTGATGTTTTAGAGCAAGATCAAGTATCTTCTTCATCTTATCCCGAGGAAAAGAGTATGCTCGACCCATTTTCTTCATGAGGGATAGATCAATAACGCTCGACTCCCATTTGCGTGGCTTCTTAGCCCTGCTTTGTTGCTGTTGAGCGTCTTTTTGGCCTTTCGACTTATTTCTGCTTTTGCGTCGAGCCTTCTTTATAACAGGTTGACAAGGAGCGGCATTTTCATCTTTCACGGCCTGTTGGAGGAGGCGTTGCATTTTGTCTTTCACGTAGATGATCATCTCGCGGTTATGGTCGTCTCGGACTTTTTGACCCGCTTCCCTTATAAGCTTGTCCATTTGTTCTTCGAACGACGGACTGGGCTCTTTTGCATCTGGAACCTTCACTGGCTCAGGATTAGCGTCCTCCCATTGAGCATCCGCTTCTTCATCGAAGTCATACATGACATAGAAGCTGTTTAGTAGCTCTCGTTCCTTTGACTGGATGTATCCAAGCCCGATTGTCTCCATTTTCCCATTAGGCAGTTTGCGTTGAGTCCCGGGAACATTCCAGACTTTGTGATAGAACTTGGCTTTTCGAACGGTCTGCTTGAAGGATATCCCCTTTCGTTTCAGCAGCTTTTTCAAACCTTCCGTATAATATCTGGAAAGACGGATAGGCTGAAGCCTGTCGAGCGTAGGATCCGCGCCATGCCAGATTCCTTTTCCACCTTGGTTTCTTCAGAGCGGTAGAACAGAATTACTTTCTCGCTTTCTCTCCTGGGAGGGATATAGAACGTTTGCAGCTCTTCTACATGGTAAATATTAAGTGCATCCAGTTCTTTATGGTGTTTGAGCGGCACTATGGCGACTTGTAGACTTTGCTCTTCGTTAGCGGACGTTTGTATTGAAGGTTAAGCATAGAATATAGTATGGACCTCATCCTCCGAGTCACTACCAAAGATCAACGTAGGTGCGGACGGTCCTGGCTTGTTGTGTTGGGGCGGACCCGAATACACTATCTCCTCTTCCTCCTCTGTATCACTGCTGAAGACAGGGATGGTGGCATTAGCTTTGTTCTCCGGCTTGTGACACCTTTCCGTGTCTTCGAAATCCGGTAAGAAGTATTTGGCATCTTCGTATTTGCGGACCTCGTTCACAGAGAACGGGTTCAGTTCTCCCGTCACGGTATACTCGAAACCATCCTTAAAATACTTCATACACTGATGTTGTGTAGAAGGGACGATCTTGTACTCGTGTAACCATGGTCGGCCGAGCAAAGCGTTGTAGCATGTCTTGGCGTCTATGACATGGAACTTAATGTCCGTGACGAGTAGCCCGAAGCATAGCGTCAGTATCACAGACCCAAGAGTTCTTGATGACTGGGAGTCGAACCCGGAGATGGTGATCTTGTCACGAGCAAGGTGCTGGACGCTCATGCAGATTTCTTTTAACACCCGCACGTTGAGGAGATTAACGGAGGATCCATTGTCGATCAGGATTTTGCCTATCTTAATATCGTGGCAGTATCCTGAGACATAGAGGGGGCGATTGTGTTCGCACGTCCCAAGGAGAAGGTCCTCGTCGCCGAAAGTGACATCGGCCGTGTGCACTTCCTCCAATTCATCCTTCATCTTTTCCTCAGCCAGGCATGCTTGGAATTGTTCTGGATCTTGGAGTGTCTTAATCAACGAATCTCTCGCCTCTTTTGATAGCAAAAGGGCGTCAAGAATACTGAGCTGTGAGGGCAGCTTCCTCAGATGTGCTAAGACGTTGTAATCCATCTTATTCTTCTTCGGCGGGTTGTTGGCGCTTAGCTCCTCCAGAACTTGGTCATCTAAGACGATATCTTCAGAGACCTTTTCTTTCCCTTTATCTTTTCTGTTTGAGGGTCCGAGGTTCTTTTTAGGCAGCGTCCGATTCCGCAGCCGAATGTTTTCGCAGACCTTCGGCTCTTCTTCTTATCCCGAAGTGGACTTTTTAAAGAGAGGGGCAAGCTCTAGCAATTCAGCAGAATCGCTCCCGAATGTAGGCACTTGTGACCCGCCGGTGTTAACCATGCGACAATCGCCGGTGGTTCTTTTAAGCTCTTCGGTCATATTTCTTTGCTCCCGACGAGTTTTACGCTTTTCCCGCTTAAAGCGTTGCCGATGAGCAGCGTACCTTGCCACCATCTATCGAAAGCTTTGCACTCTTGAGTGGGGTGTGAAACCTTCTAATGATATAAACAATAGGAGGGGTGCATTTCTATTTCACCGGTGATGCTTCCTTCAGAGGATGGTAGCTTCATGCCCATTGATATGGCCTTATCAAACCTTTTCCTCATCTTGAATTGGATTTTGTCGACGGTGGAGGCATTTTGCTCCAGCGGGATCGTCTCAGCTCTTTCATCAAGTCGCTGGCACCTGGCCCTTTCAAATATAGCCGTCTCGCGTTCTCGATCAGCTTTACTTTTCAATCGAGCTTCGTTAAGGAACGCGTCAATCATTTCATCTGATAGCTCTAGAATTTTTGGTTCAGGATCTGCCCCCAGCGCTTCAGTGCGAGGAGTTTCCTCATCGTCCATGAATGAATGAGAAATCACATGACAGCTCGCCACGCATTCTTCAGATTCATCTGACGAACTTTCCCCCTCACCTTCTTCTTAAAAGACATGGTTGAGAAACTCTTAGAGTGTAACGGGAGTCCGTGCCTTCTGGTTGTATTCCTCCAGCGCGTCAATTTGTTTTTGCAGGTCCGTGCGCTTGTCGCCAGGCTTCACGGGCTTCTTAGATTTTTTCTTCTTCTTTTTCGAAGATTTTGACGGCTGGCTGCGAGTGCTTGAGCCACCACCATCGGTCTTTGGAGTTGTACGTGGCTTCAACATCCCCTCAATGACCTGCGATTCCAACGGGTTCTTCCACCTAATCGCCGGACATGTATGAAGATCGTTTAGCATTCTCTTTGTCTTGGCTGATAATACAACCTCCCAAAGAGCTTCTTCAACGACGGAGCATGTTGCCCCCGGCGTATTCGTCCCCTTAGAGGTGTGGGGCTGCGGGGGATTCACCTTCCATTTGTCAGATAACGCGAATTTGCCCTGTCGGTACTGGTTTTCAAGCCAAATTTTGAAAACGTAGCAATCTTCGATCGGATGGCCCAGTACTCGATGATAAGGACAGTAGTTGGGCTCATTGACATCACTTGGTTGCAACGGACGTTTTGGATCCGGCAGATTTATGAGTCGGTTGCGTAACGCCAGCTCGAATAACCTTCTCGTTTTATCACGGGGAAAAGAGTAAGGACGTCCTAGCCTCTCCTCAAGGTCTACGTATGGGCGCATATTATTTTGATGCACAACCGGCTTCGAGTTGCTCGGTTGTTGTTGAGCATTAGCGACAACGATTGCTTTTCCTTTCCCTTTGTCATTTCGGGAATCCGGCTTTGGAAAAGGGGGTTTATGGCCCATATGATCCATTTGTGCTAGCTTGTCAATCAAGGCCTGGAAGGTAGTCGGCTTGAAAAACATCATAAATTGCGAGATGGTTGCTTGTGGATCAAGGGTTCCCACAAACATACCCACCGCGGGAGCTTCTTCAATGCGCTGCTCGCACTTCGACCATAAGTTCCGCCACCGTATAGCTTATTGAACCCATGTCTCGCCTGGTTTTACCCTGGCATTAATTAGTACCGTCATCGGAGTGAGTTCACTGGCGCTTGCAAAACGCTGAGTAAACAGCAGCTCCATCTCCGCGAAGGTCTTAATAGAGTCGTTCGGGAGCTCAGAGTACCACTCGAACACCGTATCTGATATGCTTCCAACAAACTGGTGAAGCAATAGCTTGTCGTCACCGCCGGTGTTGCCGCAGAGTGCCCTGAACTGGGCAACGTGCTGGTGAGGATTGCCTGTCCCCTTGTAGACATGGAAATTGGGAATTGTGTAACCCGTCGGGTACTTGATTTGGTCGTACCAACTTGGATATGGCCGCCCTGTTTTTACGACCTGGCCGGCTATTTCGGTCGCATGATGAACCCGTATTTGTTGGGCGATGTACTCGTCCAAATCAGTTTTGGAGATTGTATCTTCTTTAGCCGTCGACAGAGCTGGTGGAGGATTTGATGTCTCTCCCCTATCGTCTCCAAGGACGATCGGGGGCTCTTCGGCCGGAGGATCTTATTGTATCATCATCCCTACCATGTCTTGGAAGAGGAGGCCCATACGCTGTATATTGGCTGCTTGTTCAGCAGCATCTTTGTCCTTCCTCTCCAATATTCGACGAAGGAATTCGGCGTCGGTTTCTTCCTCTTGGCGTTCATCCGATGACATTTCGGGGTTTTCTTTTGGCCCTGTAAGTGCGGCCATAGCGTTCATCATCTCTTGGAGCTTCTGTTGTTGCTCCTGCACCTTGGTCACTGATCGCGTAAGCGGTCGATGACTCGTAGATATGCGACTGTCCTCTTTACCAGATGCCACATAGACGGTGTGAACCATAATGCCACCTGACTTAGGGCGTTTGGGTGCACCACCTCTGATATTTGTCGCCGGCGCGGGGGTTTTCTCCGGCCTTCTTCTTTTGTGGGCCGATGAAGTTGAAGGGGCCGTTGTAGTGGGCACCCTAGCGATCGTTGTCCCCTGCTGTTTAATAGAACGGTCTTTTTCTTTTTGCACCTTCGTCTTCTTTTGTTGATGATAGTGATATGGGTCAATCACGAAGTCTTTAACTCTCCGCCAAACTTTATAAATTTTTTAGGACAGCCGTTGAGAGGGCTGTTCCTGTTTTGTTTCCGGAACTCTCTCCGCAGGTGGAGGAGATCTTTTCAGTGTAGCGATTGGAGAGTTCTTCCGTACCCTCCTCAGCAGTTCAAAGTTGTTCCCGGTTGGAACAGCAGCGTTGACTTCCACCACTGGAGCCGGTGGAGTTAGCCCTGAGGGGGAGTTGCCTCTTGCCTTCCTTACTCGTCGCCAATGGCGACGTCGAGCATGACGAGCCGTTGGGACTGGCTCGGAGATTGAGACAGCTTCTTTTTGCCTCCTGTCTGAATGAGGCGCTGCCGGAGTTAACCTCTTAAAGACTGAAGTTGTCTTTTGAGGGATGATATTCAACCTGTCGAAGACAGATCCTCGAGCAATGGCAGGAGCAGGGATCTTCAGTCTTGAAAAGACTGACTCTTTGATAGGGGAAGCCGTCTTGATGACTTCTGGGGCAGCAGTTATTGCCTTCCTTGGGACAGCCAATTTAGAGTTCTGATCCATCCTGGCAAAAACAGTGGCTGTTGGTTTGGTAGTTGGCGACCCGTTGACATGGGCCGTCGTACCAGTGAGCCGGTCGAAGACTGATTTCTTGTTCACTTCCGGCGCAGGTATTGGCATAGAGAAGCTTGTAGGTGGGATCATAGTCCCGAAAAACAGGCCGGTGGTGGCCTGGGTCACCTGTTCTACCGGCAGAGCGAGGAAGGAGGCCGCTTGGGGCCCATATGTTACACCTCTAGGGGAGGTGGAGCGTCCGTTGCAGTGGCACTTCGAGCAGTCGGTGCAGTTAGAGGCCATTGATGCTTGAGTTCTGCGCCAGGCAAAAGACCAAATCCTAGTAACTTAAAATCCGAAGGCAACCATTAACAAACCGCGATTGGTTCGTGAAGACGACACACGAAGTGTGGAGTGGAAAGAGGAAAAGGTCCTACCGGGCGTGCCGGAATCTGTTCCCTTCCGAATGGCGGCCGACGACGCGAGGACGTCTTTCCTGAGATTCGGGGCAGATGCTATTTGGTTTTATCCGTCCACCTCTCCGAAGATGCCAAGTTGATTTATGGCACCGTATATCGTAGGTTTAGACGGATGCGGCCGATGTAGCAGACTTCGTCAGATTCCCCCTTGCTTGAGGGGTTTTTTGATTGTGGGGACGCTCTTCCCTGCAGGCGCAAGCCCCTGCAGTTAATTACGCTACCGCATCGCGGTAACAACTTTGTCCTTCTCCAGAATTTCACTTCATGTCGTTTGTGTTTGTTTTGTTAATGGTTGCCCGTGGATTGTATACGGAGACTAAGTAATACCGTCGCCCGTAGGACGTGGATTAGTCCAAATCCGTATTTACTTAGATTTGGGTTTGGTGTTTTGGTTTAAGGATACATTAGCCGTATTGAGGCTAAGATCAACTTAAACGTTCGTTAAGGATACGTTAGTCCTGTTTGGGACTAAGATCTACTTAACGGGATCGTCCATTTAACATATGGCCATCGGGACTCGTCACCTCTCTGACGTCGTTGAAGGATTACAACGACAGGTGTCAAAAGAGTTCAGAGATGTACCCTTGAACCAAGGTTGATTTGGAGTTTTATAGTCCGTTTGAATGTTTAAGGATATGTTAGCCGTGTTTGGGGCTAAGGTTGACTTAAACGGGATCGTTTAGATCCGATAAAAGAGCATTTTGAGGCTCTATTGTTCCAGTTTAGGGACGTGGTGGTCCATACTCCAGTTTAAGGACGTGATGGTCCATGTTCCAGTTTAAGGACGTGGTGGTCTATGTTCTAGTTTAAGGACGTGGTGGTCCATCGCCAGTTTAGGGACGTGGTGGTCCATATTCCAGTTTAAGGACGTAGGGGTCCATCGCCAGTTTAGGGACGTAGTGGTCCATCGCCAGTTTAGGAACGTAGTGGTCCATGTTCCAGTTTAGGGACGTGGTAGTCCATTATTAGTTTAAGAACGTTTTGGTCCGACATTAGTTTAAGGACGTTTCGGTCTACGAGTTTAAGGACCCCGCAGTCCATATCGATATGTGGTCGTCGGGACCCGTCACCTCTCTGACGTCGTTGAAGGATTACAACGATAAGTGTCAGAGGAGCTCGGGGATGTACCCTCGAACCGGATATAAATTGATTTAAGAGAGCAGTTGTGCTCAGTCAATTTAGTTTGAGGACTTACGGCCATGATTGGGCTAAGTCCCGTTGAAAAATATTCAACGCTTTTATTTGTTTTTGGTTTGTTAGACCTGTGCTAGGGCTTGGCCCATTTTTAAATAATGCATTGCATTATTTTCTATTTTTTTGTTTGGGCTCTGCCCATAAAAGATGCAGAGCATCAATTTATTCTAGGCTCTGCTCATTTATGAATGATGCAAGGCATCTACTTTGTTTGGGCTCTGCCCCTTTTAAAATGCATAGCATTTTTATTATTTTGTTTGGGCTCTGCCCATTTATAAATGATGCAGAGCATCAATTTAATTAGGCCTGCTTGGTCTTTTGACTTGGGCCTGGCCCTTTAGGAAATGCATTGCATTTATCAGTCGCTTTGCGCCAATCAGGGAGCGCAAGCGCTAATAGTGCTGACAAGTGTCGCGCAAGCGCAGTGCGCTAATGCGCTGCGCACACGTAACTCGCTCTGGTGGCTTGCACAAATCCAAGAGCGCAACAGCGCAGTTTACGAGTGCAAAGCACTATGATTTAAGAATCTTTCAGATTCAGGAACCAATGGTTCACAAGAAGAAGTGCAAAGTACTATTCGTTTCCTTGATCTAATTTAGATTAAAGAAAAACAAGTTTTTCTTTTTATTTCAAGAACCAGAGGTTCATAAAAGTGCAAAGCACTATTTTTTTTTATTTTGTTGTTTTCTTGTTTTAAAGAACCAGTGGTTCATAAGAAGTGCAAAGCACTGTTTATGAAGATCATTAATCTGGTTTTTTAGATCAGTGATCTATTAGAAGAAATTTCTTCTCTTTTGTGAAGGTCTTTACTTTTTTCTTGAAACTTTTCTCAGAGTTCTCTCTGTTTGAAGCTCTTGATTTTTTCAAGAATGTTGATGCCTTTGAATTGAGGTCTAGGGTTCTTTTTATAGTGCCCATAAATTAGTTAAAGAGATATTTCTCCGAGTGATTTGGGGAATTTTCCCCACCGTTGGATCTTTGATCCAAAGGCTTCTGTTTTACAGAAGAAAATCTTCTTGTTTTGACAAGAACAGAAAGATTTCTTTGAAATCTTAATTCTGTTTGGCGCAAACGCCTCAGCGCGTGACACGTGTCGTGCAGCGCAAAGCGCAGCGCAACTGCGCTAGCGCATCTGCGCTGACACGTGTCGCGCAGCGCAAAGCGCAGCGCAACTGTGCGAGCACATCTGCGCTGACACGCGTCGTGCAGCGCAACTGCGCTAGCGCATCTGCGCTGACATGTGTCGCGCAGCGCAGCACTTGCGCAACTGAAGCGTTGCTTCCTTTAACTTTACTTAAAATAGAGCTTTGCTCTGATTGGGTGCGCTGTTTTGGGCGCTGCGCTGATGTGTCTGCTTTTGACACGTGGCGCGTAGCGCAAAGGATCTGAAACATTGCTTCATTTATTTCAATTTTAATTTTCAATATAGAGCTTTGCTCTGATTGGGAGAAACAGAAGTGTTGCTTCGTTTCCCGCCTTGGAATTTAAACAGAGCTTTGCTCTGATTGGGGTAAACAAATGCCCCCCCACTGTTGCGCTTACGTGTCCTTACAAACGTGAGCGCAACAGTGGCGGAATTCCAACCATCGCGGCAACTCTTTGGAAGTTGAAAGGGCATTTGATGTCTATAAATAAGACCTTTGGTCCCTTAGATGATTTTCATCTTCAAAATTTTACATTCAGAACTCAGAGCCCTGCTCTTGCTTTTAAGAACTCCAAGTGTTAGAATTTCTTAAAACCTTTGAGGTAAATTTTTTTTAATTTAAATTGAATTAAATTAAGTTGATGGTAATTAACAGAGCTTTGCTCTCAATAGATCCCTGATCTAAAGAAAACCCATTTAGGGTTTTACTTAGCAGAGCTTTGCTCTATAGATCTAAAAGGATCTAAAGAGAACCAAAGGGGGCCCTATTAGGGTTCCAATAATAGAGCTCTGCTCTCTAAAACAATCATCTTGTATTTTCTTAATTCCTTAATGGAGCTTTGCTCCTTCCAGACCATATAGAAGAACTCTTAAGAGTTCTTCATGGGTCTTGGAAGTTAAAGATGGCATTTGATACTATTATTATTATTATATCATTTTTTCCCAAAGCAAAGCCCTCAATGTTCTTTAGGGATTTTCCTCAAATTCTCCGCATAACTGATCTTGGACAGATGTCACTCCTGTCTATAGAGCATTGCTTTCGAGGAGTTTTAACTCCCTATACTTTTTCCTCATTTCTAATCTTCCAATGATGTTTCCTTCAGGCATTACGGCGGTGCATCTATACAGTCTTCACGAATTCATTACTTACGAGGATATCCGTGCGCAGGGCCGTCAACAAAACCAGGAGTTTACAGACGCTCAATGTGCAGAGGTCATGGGTCGTCTGAACGCAAGCGGTGGTTGGCTGCTTCCTCGTTGTTCAGCTCTCTTGAAAGTCGTGCTGGGAGCAATATGGAGAGCACTTCCGGGGTTTCACGAGGCCCTACCGCTCAATGCGCTGGATGATACTGAAGACAAGGTGCATTCAGTGTACCTGACGGGGCTGATCTCGAAGAAACGGCGGGACGGCCTCATCGACATCCTACATCAAATTTTTCAACAGACGACGATAGTCGCTGCTTATCGAAGGCTGGGAGGGCTTGCCGAGGATCTTGACACACAGGAGCGCGAGAGGCTGCGCACAAGAATAATCAGAAAGGTCAGAAGAACTCTGGATGGCCTTGCTTTTGACTTCCTCAATCCGTTCTCTGGATCTGAAGTTATTCCATTGTAATAATATTTCTCGTTCATTGATTTTATGATTGTAAGAACTATTGGCAATATTAATGGAAAATTTTATTCCAGCTTGTCTTTATTTTTCGTTCTGAGTCTTTTGCTTGTGCATGAATGAGTGTGTCTCGAACGCTTGATCAAACGCAAATCGGATGCTCCTTCTGTAGCTTTCTTCTTTCTCTTATTATCGGCATGCTATCTTAATAAATATGGTTGACAGATAATAGAGTAAGCATCTTGGTTTCTTCAAGAGATAGTGATGGCTTAGGCCGCAGGTTTAGATCTGCTGCCTAAGACTTTTCAACTCTATGAGCCATGAGGGTCTCGTAGAGATTTTTCTCCCTACGGATCGAGAGGATCTCGTAGGTGGGTTTTTCTCCTTAGGAGTCATGAGGATTCCTAAGTGCGTTTTCTCTTATAGGTCGTAAGGATCCTGTAAGAGGATTTTTCCTTCTTATGAGTCGAGAGGAACCGTAAGCGGTTGTTTCCCTCCTTGTCGAGATTCGACTTTGGAGAGTGAGACCCGTGAATAGTACGCAAGAGACCTTTTAGATCGACTTGCGGGGTCCCATTGTTCAGGAATCAAGTTTTTTAGTCCCTGCTACCTGAGGCTTCATCTTGTAAGTTGAGACGAATCGGGAATCTTCCCGCGGAGGCACTGGTTTCTCTGCAAGCCGACACGAATCAGGAGGCTCTCGTCAAGGATTGTTTGTTTCCCTGAGTTGAGGAATTTGCTAAGGATTATTTGTTTCCCTAGCGCCAAGGATTATTTATTTCCTTGGTGTTGAAACGGATCGAGAATTTCCTACGGAGGCACTGGTTGCTCTGCGAGTCGACGCGAATCAGGTGGCTCTCGTCAAGGAGTGTTTGTTTCCTTGAGTTGAGGTATCTGCTAAGGATTATTTGTTTCCCTAACGCCAAGGATTATTTGCTTCCTCGGTGTTGAAACGGATCGAGAATTTCCCACGGAGGCACTGGTTGCTCTGCGAGTCGACGCGAATCAGGAGGCTCTCGTCAAGGAGTGTTTGTTTCCTTGAGTTGAGGTGTCTGCTAAGGATTATTTGTTTCCCTAGCGCCAAGGATTATTTGTTTCCTTGGTGTTGAAACGGATCGAGAATTTCCCACGGAGGCACTGGTTGCTCTGCGAGTCGACGCGAATCAGGAGGCTCTCGTCAAGGAGTGTTTGTTTCCTTGAGTTGAGGTATCTGCTAAGGATTATTTGTTTCCCTAGCGCCAAGGATTATTTGTTTCCTTGGTGTTGAAACGGATCGAGAATTTTCCATGGAGGCACTGGTTGCTCTGCGAGTCGACGCGAATCAGGAGGCTCTCGTCAAGGAGTGTTTGTTTTCTTGAGTTGAGGTATTTGCCGAAGACACTGGTTTCTTCGGAGTTGGGATGAACCGTCGAAATTTGGCTTCGTTTTCTGGCGGAGCCTGTTGGGAGAGTATGGTTCCCTTTTCGTTTGTGCTCTTGGATTGTATACAGGGATCGATGTGATCTCAACTGTAGGGCCAAAGTTTTATCATCATTTTTTTTATTTCCGCGATGCTCTATCATTTCGGCTTTTATATCGCGAAGGTCGCGATTGCCCAATCATTTCGGCTATTTTTCTCGGTGCCCGATCATTTCGGCTATTTATTTTATTTTCATTCGCTGCTTTTTATTGCGAGTCGCCCAATCATTTCGGCTATTTTGCATGCATACATTTTCTTTACTTACTGCTTTTTATTGCAAGCTGCCCCATCATTTCGGCTATTTTGCATGCATACATTTTCTTTACTTGCTGCTTTTTATTGCGAGTTGCCCTATCATTTTGGCTATTTCGTATGCATGTGCGGCCTACCGGCTTCTCACCGTAAACCTGAAATTAGACATCGAGTTCGGTATCAGCACCGCTACATCTGGGATATTGCCAGGAGCGAATCATCATTTGCCTCCGTCGATGTTGAACAAAGGTGGCTTAGCGAACAGGGTTAAGGTCCCGTCGACTAAGGCTTTTAACTTCATGAGCCGTAAGGGTCTCACAAAGGTATTTCTCCCTACAGGTCGTGAGGATCTTGTAAGTGTATTTTCTCCTTAGGAATTGTGAGGATTCCTAAGTGTATGTTCCTCTGTAAGTCATAAGGATCCTACAAGAGGGTTTTCTCCTTGTAAGTCGAGAGGACTTATAAGGGTTGTTTATCATGCATATATATCCCCAGTCACGGATAGGACTTGGTTAGGAAAATGTTTATTTGCGCCCGTGGATTGTATACAAGAGTCAGTATTGAACCACTTGTAGGGCAATATCGGAAGTTGTAGGGGTTGCTTAAGCACAGGTTTAGGTCTCTGTAACTTAAGACTTTCAAATCTTATGAGCCATGAGGGTCCCATAAGAGAGTTCTCCTTACGAGTCGTGAGGATCTCGCAAGCGTATTTTCTCCTTAGGAATCGTGGGGATCCCTAAGTTTGTTGCTCCCTTGTGAGTCGTAAGGATCTCACGCGGGTGGTTTTTCCCTATAAGGTCGAGAGGACCTTATAAGTGTCTTTTAACGAGGTTGCGCCCTTTCGGGTTTTCACAAACACTCGCCGGTAGTCCTGCTGTTTTTACTCACGGAGTCCTTTCGGGTTTTCATCCATGCCCATTTTGCTTATGGACATACCGTTTTTTTTATTCTTTTTATTTTCTTCTTCTTTCTTTTTTTTTTACGAGGTCGCGCCCTTTCGGGTTTTCACGAACACTCGCCGGTAGCCCTGCTGTTTTTACTCACGGAGCCCTTTCGGGTTTTCATCCGTACCCTTTTTGCTTATGGACATACCGTTTTTATTTATTATATATATATTTTTTTTTATCTCGTCAGCCTATGAATGCTGCGGTATTAGTTTAAGGACGTTTCGGTCCGCCCAGGAGAAGGCTGGCTACTGCTTGTAAAATTTGAGCTTAGGAAGATAGCGAGCGGACATAGTCGTCGTCATCTATCGTTGACCTAGGCTGTGGCTTATTAAGCGTAGTATTTTTTTAGGAAGCGACCGTTTATTGGCCTGAAAGGCCTTTCACCGTGCATGTCCATGAGTAGATAGGCCCCACCCTGGTAGACCTTATCTATGATGTACGGGCCTTCATAGTTTGGCTCGAATTTTCCCCGTTTGGCGTGATTGGGGATCATAGGCCTTTTGACCACTACCACAAGTTCGCCTTGGCGGAATGTTCTCGGTCGGGTTAATCTTTCATATGAGCGCGTCATCTTTACTTTATAAGCTTCCAGATTTTGTTGCGCTATGAGCCGGGTTTCATCAAGGGCGTCAAGCTCCTCAAGCCGAAGGTGAGTATTTTCTTTGTCCGTCATCTCGTAGTGGACCGCCACTCGTAGAGAGGGTAGCTCTATCTCGAGGGGGAGTACTGCTTCTGTACCGAACACCAACGCGTACGGCGTTGTGTTCATGGCCGTCTTGAACGTAGTTCGATACGCCCAAAGAGCCTCTTGTAGTCTCTCGTGCCAGTCCTTCTTATTTCGGGACACCGTTTTCTTCATGACCTTTGTTAAGTTCTTATTGAAGGCCTCAGCTAGACCATTAGCTCGCGGATTATAAACTGAGGAGTACCTCCAGTCTATATTATGCTGTTGCACGAAGCGACTGATCTTGTGGCTTCTGTAAGCTGGCCCGTGTTCATATCAGATTTTTGCATTTTCATACCGCCCAATTTTTATCACATTGCATATCGGTAGATACTCTTGAGCCGTGTTTGCTAGTCAATTGCAGGATACAGGTTCTCGGTTCTAAAACGGTGAAATTCATGGAAAACACGACAAAATCCGGGTTCCTGCCAACCACAGATAAAACACGAATCTCCGCTCTTTATCCGTCTGTTGCCACACACCAGTTTAAGAGACAAAATGTCAAATCAATGTCGTTTTCATGCACAAGGCTCAATGGGAGCACAAGATCCAAGAAATCTACGCGGAGCTCGAGGAAATCATGACAAAAAGTCCACATCAAATCACCTTTCCCTCAACAGAAATTCTGGAAAAATCGTGAAGACAAATTGAGAAAATACATATACCAGAATTAAGTACAATGAAGACCAGGGAAGCACAAAAAAACAGAGCCTCCAACTCATCTATATGGCCGCGGAACCGCGGCCTAAGCATGCTTAGGCCGCGGATCCGCGGCCGTATGGTGGCTGCAGAAGTAGAGTTTTTAGGGGCAGTTGGGTAATTTTGTAAAGGGGCAGATGGTTGCCCTAGATTTTCAGTTTTCAGCCTATAAATAGCCCAGAACTTTGTGAAGGGAAGGGGTCCATAATCTTGTATTTTTTCTCTAGGTTTTAGAATATATGTTCTTCTTCCTCTTCTCATCTCTTCTCCATTAAAACTTGTAGTGAGCTTGTGAGTGAAGAATGATGAATAAAGAAGAACCGTTTATTATTTTGCTTGTCTTATTCTCTTGTTAATTGTTGTAATTTTCATTTGTTAACTAGTTGTTGTTATTTCTTGTTGTTTCTTTCTTCTCTCTTTTTCTTTATCCTTAACACAACCATGATGCTTACGCTTGATCCTTGCCAAGGTGAGGTCGCAAATAGCTAGTTGTTATCTTCTAATCTCTTTCTTTCTATCTTCCTCTTTTGTTTTGTTTTATTTTTCCGTATCATGATGTGTGAGTAGTTTCATACTTGTTAGGGTAGGATAAGGGAAGTTTGAGAGAAGGAAATCTCTCTCACTCTTTCCTTGCCCAACAGCTTAATTCGACTCCCGTTAATTGAACCACAATCCGCTCCTTACGGCACCCTATCCTACATGATAGCGGTGATTCCGTAGTGAGACCGGTTGTGGTTGAATTAACCGGAGGTTATGGCTAAGAGCCAAGAACGGACGGACAACCACTAAAAGGAAGAACTTATGCGTTGGAAAGCCTAGCTTATACTCGCAAGTTCCTTCCTAGTCGTGCTAATCCCCGTTGTTGCCGATTACCGTAACACCGATATTAAGAGGGGCAACGAAAGATGTGGGAGACTCCTAACTCAAACTAACCTAATCCTAACCCTAACAAGCTCTCTTTACATATCAATTTACCACTTAATTAATCACAACAAAATCTGAAAAACTGGACTTAACTCGTTAAAGCACATAGAAAAAGATTCCCATCTCCCTGCGGACGACCCGTACTCAACCGGCTAGCTACGAGCGAAACCGTCTTGATTGCGGTAATTAACTAAAACTTGAACACGCAGAATCCCTAACAATCAAATGGCGCCGTTGCCGGGAGACGGTAGTTTATTTCTTTGTGTAATTTCGGGTTAAATTTGTGAATATAAAAACAACCAAAAAAAAACCAAACAAAAAAATATACTTTGTAAAAAAAAAATTTCATCTTGTTATTTTTGATTAGTTTTTGTGCAAGGGTGCAGGAAAATACGAAGTTCAAGTTCAGCGCCAAAGAAGTGGGATATACGAAGTTCGAGTTCAGTGCCAAAGACGTGGGAAGATAGACCCACATTTCGCGGCTACACCGTGACGGATCAAAACGAAGCAAATGGTCTACTGTAAAAATCTGGAGCAGATACAGTAAGCAAGTCAAAATTCAGCACATCCAGACAAGCAGAGGACACCAAACAGAACACTCCCAAAAATTTCAGAAGCCCAATCCCACCATATAGCCGCGGAACCGCGGCATAAGGAAGCTTAGGCCGCGGATCCGCGGCCACTTGGTGGCTTCAGGGCCCCAAAATCTCTGGGTAAGTCTCTGTTCTCCTCCCCACTCCTCTGAACTCCACTGAACTGTGTTTTCTGCAGCCTTCTTTGCGCAAACTATCTTCCCCCTTCCAATAAACTGTTCTTGTGCAGGATTCTTTGCGCCGCGCTAAAAATAAAAAAATTGTTTGCAGTTGATTTGTTACTGCTTTGCATTCTTTAATACGGACTTAAGGGGCTTGAAACCAATCCAGATTGGGTGGGGATTTCATGACCCTTCCCAGGACCCCAAAAATCACAAAAGCATATGCATTGTCCATTGTAAATTAAAAAATACTAGACTTCAGCCCTAAGGACTTCGCGCTCATTAGGAGAGGTTAAACCGTGTTTAGAACCTCGCTTAACGGTATATTGTTTACGGGGTGTCTAGGAAAGTGTTAACGGCGCAACCGCCAAAAGAGAAAGGGTTATTTAATTAAGGAACTTCGCGAAAGCGTTGGAAAACCTTCCCTTATCTCTGCACTTACCTGGCCTCGTGATCAGTGTATCTTAAGCCCGTTTCTCGACACTGTTTTACTTCGACAATCAAGTTCTGGAGCAGGTCTAGCAGACCTAGGTGACCTTAGATCTAGGTGTGATTGTGCATATCTTGTTTGTGATTACTTAAGCCGTATATCCGTACATATTTCTGTAAATCTCTTTCTAAAAATTTAAAAAAAAAGAGAGAAAAAATCAAAAACTTTTATAAAAACTTGCCCTTTGTCGCCAAATCCATTTTTCATCCACCACCCATCGTTTTCTCCATTGACGTTTTCTTACCCTCACCTTCTCCGCTTTGACTATACTAAACTCGTTTAGTGTATGTCCGCTTGGACTCGGGACACTAGCGCCCATCTAGTCCGCATTACGTTAGTCGCTACCGACTACGCGATAGACTCAGACGTCGATACTCCGTCCACTCCTCTTTCACCCCTTCCTTTGCCGGCCAACTCCGACGTTGACCGGAATTCTGTTCATACATCTTCACCTTCACCTTCACCAACCTCTTCCTCCGCGATGTCAGGATTTAATCCGAACATCTCTTTGACTACCCCTGGATTGGCTCCACCTCCTACGGAGACCAATAACCCACCACCACCGCCTGTTGTAGCGCCGCAGCGAATCGCGCTCCAGGATCGTTTCTATCCCATCCGTTCTGCACTTCCCACCTGCCTTTCTCTTCCACCGGCCAATGGGGATAACTTTGAAATTAAGCCCCACTTCATCAACATGCTTCCACGATTTCATGGGCTTGAATCTGAAGATGCCTATATCTTCATCAATAAATTTCAAAACGTCTGTGCCATGATGAAAACCACCCAGCTGTCGGACGATGCTATACGTCTACGGGTCATTCCGTTCACTTTATGCGATCTTGCTGAAAAATGGCTGTATAGCACCGCTTCCCACTCAATAACCAGCTGGGACGAGTTTGTTAAAGCGTTTCTCAAAAAGTTGCCATTTCTCTATACCGTGGTGAGGACACTGTTCCAAATAAGTTTGGGGGTATGTATAAACCATTTTGTATATATTTGTGTATATTCTTTTTCTTTTTCTTTTCTTTAAAAACAAAAACAAAAAAAAATTTGTGTATCGCTAACCGACATTTTTTGACCCTTCAAATGATCTCTTCATGCAATGACAGTGAGGACACTGTCCGGTTTAAGTTTGGGGGTACGCTCGGTACGCATTTCTTACCTTCGCATTCATATGTATATTTTGCATCTGCATATTAAAATCCATAAAATCCATAAAAATCTGAAAATTTTCTAAAAATATAAAAAAAATTCTGTCAAGTTAGCTTGTGGAAGAACTCTGATTCAACATTTCGACGGTTTTTGTTTGAAAAAATAGGAATACCTAAATCTTATGTTTAGATTTTGAAAACCTGAAAGATAACTCTCCTTTGAAGTTAACTATAGCTGATATACGTCTTTACATCACACTACACGTGTCGTGAGTTTTTGGGAATTTGATGACAAGTCTTTTATGTTTAAAAACTTTTAAACAGATAAATGATTTTCTGAGGATCAAATAGGTTTGTTCTGAAATAAGTAATGTCAAGAATAGTTTATGAAGTAAAGCGAATATGAAGGAATGTTATTGATACCGTAATTGGAACTAAGTCTGAAAAATAACCCATCTGAAACTTGATTGGAATGATTACACACCGAACCCACTAAACACGTCTTTTATCCAAAAAAAAATAATAATAATTGAACTGCCGGTTATATCTCCGTTCGTATTAAATCATCTGATTTTCACGCCAAACTGTCTTTTGTTTTTGGACCTAGGTAACTTGAGTAATTAAGTCCGCTGGGGTGTTTCTAGCCTAATGCCCTAAAATCAACTGGTTTGGGTGCATTGGCCCAAAGCTCGCTAAGAAGCCTAGAAAGCCCAGATTAAAACAAAGTCAAGCAAGTGTTCTCTCCGAGTTAAAATTCCTAACGGTTCTTTGTGTGAGAATAATCTTGATAAAAGACAGGCTTTTATAAAAAAAAATTTAACGGAGATATGAAGGTTTTATTCTATGATAAAGACTATTGCACGTTCACAGAGGTGTGTATGAAATGAAAACAAGAAAAAGGTGGAGTGAAAAATACGACTTAGTTTCCTGTTAAGGAAGATAGAAATTCTGAAGTTGAAACCTTACTGGAAAACGAAACTTGAAAAATGCTTAACTCTTTATAAAACTTATGTGATCCTTTTAAAATTTTTATCTGGGCTTTATTGTGCGACATGATCGATCCTTCTGGAACTTAACGACACTATTTGCACTGCACGTAAAGACATATAAAATCTGTAGTTAAATAAGAAGCGAGGTGTGAAAAATAAAGGTTCGATGGTCTAGACTTAGGATTATAGAATTGTTATTTTCTGAAACAAAACTTTAGGGTTTGAATTTTAGTTATTTTACAAAACCAACTTGACCGGATTTTGTGGGTAGTATCCGCTGAAAACCCTCAGGAGACAACACTCTTCCGACTAGGGACACCTAGAGGTTTAACGGCTTGTTGCACATGCTCAGTGCAATCGCGTTCCCTGCGAAAGTGAGGTTAGGAAATTTTTTGTGAATAAATTGGCTTTGCTCGGGACGAGCAAATGATAAGTTTGGGGGTATTTGTTCATATCAGATTTTTGCATTTTCATACCGCCCAATTTTTATCACATTGCATATCGGTAGATACTCTTGAGCCGTGTTTGCTAGTCAATTGCAGGATACAGGTTCTCGGTTATAAAACGGTGAAATTCATGGAAAACACGACAAAATCCGGGTTCCTGCCAACCACAGATAAAACACGGATCTCCGCTCTTTATCCGTCTGTTGCCACACACCAGTTTAAGAGACAAAATGTCAAATCAATGTCGTTTTCATGCATAAGGCTCAATGGCAGCACAAGATCCAAGAAATCTACGCGGAGCTCGAGAAAATCATGACAAAAAGTCCACATCAAATCACCTTTCTCTCAACAGAAATTCTGGAAAAATCGTGAAGACAAATTGAGAAAATACATATACCAGAATTAAGTACAATGAAGACCAGGGAAGCACAAAAAAACAGAGCCTCCAACTCATCTATATGGCCACGGAACCGCGGCCTAAGCATGCTTAGGCCGCGGATCCGCGGCCGTATGGTGGCGGCAGAAGTAGAGTTTTTAGGGGCAGTTGGGTAATTTTGTAAAGGGGCAGATGGTTGCCCTAGATTTTCAGTTTTCAGCCTATAAATAGCCCAGAACTTTGTGAAGGGAAGGGGTCCATAATCTTGTATTTTTTCTCTAGGTTTTAGAATACATGTTCTTCTTCCTCTTCTCATCTCTTCTCCATTAAAACTTGTAGTGAGCTTGTGAGTGAAGAATGATGAATAAAGAAGAACCGTTTATTATTTTGCTTGTCTTATTCTCTTGTTAATTGTTGTAATTTTCATTTGTTAACTAGTTGTTGTTATTTCTTGTTGTTTCTTTCTTCTCTCTTTTTCTTTATCCTTAACACAACCATGATGCTTACGCTTGATCCTTGCCAAGGTGAGGTCGCAAATAGCTAGTTGTTATCTTCTAATCTCTTTCTTTCTATCTTCCTCTTTTGTTTTGTTTTATTTTTCCGTATCATGATGTGTGAGTAGTTTCATACTTGTTAGGATAGGATAAGGGAAGTTTGAGAGAAGGAAATCTCTCTCACTCTTTCCTTGCCCAACAGCTTAATTCGACTCCCGTTAATTGAACCACAATCCGCTCCTTACGGCACCCTATCTTACATGATAGCGGTGATTCCGTAGTGAGACTGGTTATGGTTGAATTAACCGGAGGTTATGGCTAAGAGACAAGAACGGACGGACAAGCACCAAAAGGAAGAACTTATGCGTTGGAAAGCCTAACTTATACTCGCAAGTTCCTTCCTAGTCGTGCTAATCCCCGTTGTTGCCGATTACCGTAACACCGATATTAAGAGGGGCAACGAAAGATGTGGGAGACTCCTAACTCAAACTAACCTAATCCTAACCCTAACAAGCTCTCTTTACATATCAATTTACCACTTAATTAATCACAACAAAATCTGAAAAACTGGACTTAACTCGTTAAAGCACATAGAAAAAGATTCCCATCTCCCTGCGGACGACCCGTACTCAACCGGCTAGCTACGAGCGAAACCGTCTTGATTGCGGTAATTAACTAAAACTTGGACACGCAGAATCCCTAACAATCAGCCCGTTATCGGAGATGATCCGGCGCGGAGTTCAAAACCGATATATGACGTGCGTCTTGAAGAAATGGAGGATATTCTCCGTCTTCACTTCCCTCAGTGGTACTGCTTCTGCCCATTTGGAGAAATAGTCAGTCGTTGCCAGGATGAAACGATGTCCTCTAAACGATGCTGGTTCGATGGGGCCGACTATGTCAGTCCCCCACATTTCGAATGGCCTGCTAGCCACCGTTGGATGTAATGGATTTGGATGTTGGTGGATGAAGTCCCCATGGATTTGGCATGAGTGGCATTGCTTCGCATATTCGAGGCAGTCCTGAATCATCGTGGGCCAGTAGTAGCCTATCTGTTTTATCTTCAACTTCATCTTTGGGCCCGCTTAGTGAGAACCACAGAGTCCGTCATGAACTTCCTGAACGACTCTTTTAGCTTCGTCAGGTCCCGGACATCTCAACTACAGGGAATCAAATGACCTCTTGCACAGAGTATCATTGACGAAGGCGAAAGACAGAGCTCGTTTTATGAGCTGATGTCTTGTGGATACTTCTTCAGGCATTCGGTGGGACTTAAAGTAGTCTATAAAGACTTCTCTCCAATCCTCAGCCTTTTCTCGTTCTTTTATTTGTAAGGTCGTCCGTTCAGTCATTCCCTTTTCCTCGGATGATTCCGGAGGTACTTCTGCTGGGGCAAGCACCCGACGGCTTTGTACTACGATTCTAACATCATCGAGGTTCTCGTCAGCCAGTTCTTTAGCAAGTTTGGCCAACGCGTCTGCCTTGCTGTTTTCCGCGCGCGGTATGTTCTCCAAAGTATAGGAGGGAATTTGGGTCAACAATTGTTGCACCTTTTCGCCGTACTTCACCAACTCCGGTTCGCACGTTTGGTAGTCGCCGTTTACTTGACTAATGACCAGTTGGGAGTTTCCATATATGAGGAGGTTTTCAATCCCCATGTCGATGGCGATCTCGAGGCCTACTATCAGAGCTTCGTATTCGGCTTCATTGTTTGTCCTCGGCTCTGTTAAGGAGAAAGCGAAGCGCATTATCCCTCCTTGTGGAGTCACGAAGATGAGGTCTACCCCCGATTTGATTATAGGGGTACTTTGTTTGCGCCTTTTCATAGAAGATGCTCCATCGAAATAAAGTTCCCATTAGGTATCACCACCGTCGATCGCGTCAAATGCATGTTCGTCTAGCAAATCGCAATTCAGAGGAGAATAGGTAGGTATCGGGTGCTCAGCATGGAAGTCGGCGATGGCCTGGCCTTTCACTGCCTTGAGAGGTTGATACGTTATCGAGAACTCCATCAAGAGCAGGGCCTATTTAGCGAGTCGTCCCGTCAATATGGCCTTCGACATCAAATATTTAAGGGGGTCCACCTTTGAAATGAGACGGACTTCATGCGCCAATGTATAGTGCCTGAGCTTTGTTATCGCGAAGATCAACGCCAAGCAGTGCTTTTCAATGGGGGAGTAGTTGCTTTTTGCCCCCAGCAGAACTCGACTTAAGTAGTAGAGTGCTCTTTCCTTCCCTTGGTCGTTCTCTTGTGCCCATAATGCGTCTAAGGAACCTTCGAGGGAGGTTGTATAAAGAATGAGGGGTTTTCCCTTGACCGGAGCAGCCAACACTGGCAGGTTCTGCAGCTATTGTTTGATCTCGTCTAGCGCGCTTTGGCATTTTTGGTCCCAGACAAACGGTGTTCCCTTATTCATCAGGTGGCTGTAAGGACGGCACTTTCCTGAAAGGTTGGCTATAAATCGCCGTATATACACGAGCTTCCCTTGGAGAGACCGCGGCTGTTTGAGAGTCCTTGGTGGAGGCATTTCCATGATCGCCTTGATCTTTGACGGATCTATTTCGATACCCCGATGTCGGGCGATGAATCCCAAGAATTTGCCCGAAGAAACTCCGAATGCACACTTGAGAGGGTTCATCTTCAAGTTGTATTGCCGAAGGCGTTGAAATACGGTCTTCAGATGCTCGAGATGTTCCTCATATGATTTGCTTTTAACCACGAGATCGTCGATATAGCATTCGACAGTTTCGTGTATAAGGTCATCGAAGATCTTCGTCATGGCCCTTTGGTAGGTGGCACCGACATTCTTTAAACCGAAGGGCATCACCTTGTAGCAGAATATACCCAGAGGAGTCCTGAAGGCAGTGTGCTTCTGGTCTTCTGGATGCATTTTTATCTGATTATATCCTGACAAGCCGTCCATGAAGGAGAAAACCTCGTGAGTGGACGTATTGTCTATCATCAGTTCGGTGACTGGCACTGGGAAATCGTCCTCCGGGAAAGCTTTATTAAGATCTCGGAAGTCTACACATATGCGCACTGTCCCATTTTTCTTCATCACCGGGACAATGTTGGCGATCCATTCAGTGTATTGAACTTCCTGGATGAAGCCAGAGTCGATCAGCTTTTTGACCTCGGCGTTGATACTCATCTCAAGCTCGAGCCGCATTCTCCTCGGCGCCTGTTTGACTGGCTTGATGTCCGGGGATATCGCCAATCTGTGCACAGCAATTTCTGGATCTAGTCCCGGCATTTCGGAATAGTTCCACGCAAAGTAATCTCTTTGCTGTAGAAGCACGTCTTTTAATGCAGCCACCCTTTCTTCAGATAGCATCTCGCTGATGAATGTCGGTCGCGGATCATTCGCCGTTCCCAACTCAATTTTCTTGAGGTTATCTGCAGTGGTATGGATTCCATCTTCCAGCTCTTTTGGCGCTGGTGGAAATTCTAAGATTATTTCGTCGTTGTTGTTTTCGAAGCACCAGGGAAGGCCATCCATGTTCTCGGGCTTTTCTTTTAATATCGTTATCACATGACAAGTACGAATTCGCTTCCAATCCCAATGTGGAACTGGTTCTTCTTTCGTGGCCTTACGCTCGTGCTTCTGTGGCGGCGCTACCCTCCAGTTGTCAGACAAAGTGAATTTGCCAAGCTGATACTGATCTTCAACCCAATTCTTGAAGGTGAAGCAATCTTCAAGAGGATGCCCTATTACTCGATGGTAAGAGCAACAGTCCGGGTGTGAGACTTCGCCCACTTGTTCGGGGTGTTTAGACTCCGGCAGTGTAAGCATTTGATGTTTTAGAGCAAGATCAAGTATCTTCTTCGTCTTATCCCGAGGAAAAGAGCATGCTCGACCCATTTTCTTCATGAGGGATAGATCAATAACGCTCGACTCCTATTTGTGTGGCTTCTTAGCCCTGCTTTGTTGCTGTTGAGCGCCTTTTTGGCCTTTCGACTTATTTCTGCTTTTGCGTCGAGCCTTCTTTATAACAGGTTGACAAGGAGCGGCATTTTCATCTTTCATGGCCTGTTGGAGGAGGCGTTGTGTTTTGGCTTTCTCGTAGATGACCATCTCGCGGTTATGGTCGTCTCGGACTTTTTAACCCGCTTCCCTTATAAGCTTGTCCATTTGTTCTTCGAACGACGGACTGGGTTCTTTTGCATATGGAACTTTCACTGGCTCAGGATTAGCGTCCTCCCATTGAGCATCCGCTTCTTCATCGAAGTCATACATGACATAGCAGCTGTTTAGTAGCTCTCGTTCCTTTGACCGGATGTATCCAAGCCCGATTGTCTCCATTTTCCCATTAGGCAGTTTGCGTTGAGTCCCGGGAACGTTCCAGACTTTGTCATAGAACTTGGCTTTTCGAACGGTCTGCTTGAAGGATATCCCCTGGCGTTTCAGCAGCTTTTTCAAACCTTCCGTATAATATCTGGGAAGACGGATAGGCTGAAGCCCGTCGAGCGTAGGATCCGTGCCATGCCAGATTCCTTTTCCACCTTGGTTTCTTCAGAGCGGTAGAACAGAATTGCTTTCTCGCTTTCTCGCCTGGGAGGGATATAGAACGTTTGCAGCTCTTCTACATGGTAAATATTAAGTGCATCCAGTTCTTTATGGTGTTTGAGCGGCACTATGGCGACTTGTAGACTTTGCTCTTCGTCAACGGACGTTTGTATTGAAGGTCAAGAAGAGAATATAGTATGGACCTCATCCTCCGAGTCACTACCAAAGATCAACGTAGGTGCGGACGGTCCTGGCTTGTTGTGTTGGGGCGGACCCGAATACACTATCTCCTCTTCCTCCTCGGTATCACTGCCGAAGACAGGGATGGTGGCATTAGCTTTGTTCTCCGGCTTGTGACACCTTTCCGTGTCTTCGAAATCCGGTAAGAAGTATTTGGCATCTTCGTGTTTGCGGACCTCATTCACAGAGAACGGGTTCAGTTCTCCCATCACGGTATACTCGAAACCATCCTTAAAATACTTCATACACTGATGTTGTGTATAAGGGATGATCTTGTACTCATGTAACCATGGTCGGCCGAGCAAAGCGTTGTAGCATGTCTTGGTGTCTATGACATGGAACTTAATGTCCGTGACGAGTAGCCCGAAGCTTAGCGTCAGTATCACAGACCCAAGAGTTCTTGATGACTGGGAGTCGAACCCGGAGATGGTGATCTTGTCACGAGCAAGGTGCTGGACGCTCATGCAGATTTCTTTTAACACCCGCACGTTGAGGAGATTAACGGAGGATCCATTGTCGATCAGGATTTTGCCTATCTTAATATCATGGCAGTATCCTGAGACATAGAGGGGGCGATTATATTCGCACGTCCTAAGGAGAAGGTCCTCGTCGCCAAAAGTGAGAACGGCCGTATGCACATCCTCCAATTCATCCTTCATCTTTTCCTCGGCCAGGCATGCTTGGAATTGTTCCGGATCTTGGAGTGTCTTAATCAACGAATCTCTCGCCTCTTTTGATAGCAAAAGGGCGTCAAGAATGCTGAGCTGTGAGGGCAGCTTCCTCAGATGTGCTAAGACGTTGTAATCCACCTTATTCTTCTTCGGCGGGTTGTTGGCGCTTAGCTCCTCTAGAACTTGGTCATCTAAGACGATATCTTCAGAGACCTTTTCTTTCCCTTTATCTTTTCTGTTTGAGGGTCCGAGGTTCTTTTCAGGCAGCGTCCGATTCCGCAGCCGAATGTTTTCGCAGACCTTCGGCTCTTCTTCTTTTCCCGAAGTGGACTCTTTAAAGAGAGAGGCAAGCTCTAGCTCTTTATCAGAATCGCTCCCGAATGTAGGCACTTGTGACCCGCCGGTGTTAACCATGCGACAATCGCCAGTGGTTCTTTTAAGCTCTTCGGTCATATTTCTTTGCTCCCGACGAGTTTTACGCTTTTCCCGCTTAAAGCGTTGCCGATGAGCAACGTATCCTTGCCACCATCTATCGAAAGCTTTGCACTCTTGAGTGGGGTGCGAAACCTTCTGATGATATAAACAATAGGAGGGGTGCATTTCTATTTCACCGGTGATGCTTCCTTCAGAGGATGGTAGCTTCATGCCCATTGATATGGCCTTAGCAAACCTTTTCCTCATCTTGAATTGGCTTTTGTCGACGGTGGAGGCATTTTGCTCCAGCATGATCGTCTCAGCTCTTTCATCAAGTCGCTGTCGCCTGGCCCTTTCAAATATAGCCGTCTCGCGTTCTCGATCAGCTTTACTTTTCAATCGAGCTTCGTTAAGGAACGCGTCAATCATTTCATCTGATAGCTCCAGAATTTTTGGTTCAGGATCTGCCCCCAGCGCTTCAGTACAAGGAGTTTCCTCATCGTCCATGAACGAATGGGAAATCACATGACAGCTCGCCACGCATTCTCCAAATTCATCTGACGAACTTTCCCCCTCACCTTCTTCTTGAAAGACATGGTTGAGAAACTCTTAGAGTGTAACGGGAGTCCGTGCCTTCTGGTTGTATTCCTCCAGCACGTCAATTTGTTTTTGCAGGTCCGTGCGCTTGTCGCCAGGCTTCACGGGCTTCTTAGATTTCTTCTTCTTCTTTTTCGAAGATTTTAACGGCTGGCTGCGAGTGCTCGAGCCACCACCATCGGTCTTTGGAGTTGTACGTGGCTTCAACATCCCCTCAATGACCTGCGGTTCCAACGGGTTCTTCCACCTAATCGCCGGACATGTATGAAGATCATTTAGCATCCTCTTTGTCTTGGATGATAATACAGCATCCCAAGGAGCTTCTTCAACGACGGAGCATGTTGCCCCCGGCGTATTCGTCCCCTTAGAGGTGTGGGGCTGCGGGGGATTCACCTTCCATTTATCAGATAACGCGAATTTGCCCTGTCGGTACTGGTTTTCAAGCCAATTTTTGAAAACATAGCAATCTTCGATCGGATGGCCCAGTACTCGATGATATGGACAGTAGTTAGGCTCATTGACATCACTTGGTTGCAACGGACGTTTTGGATCCGGCAGATTTATGAGTCGGTTGCGTAACGCCGGCTCGAATAACCTTCTCGTTTTATCACGGGGAAAAGAGTAAGGACGTCCTAGCCTCTCCTCAAGGTCTACGTACGGGCGCATATTTTTTTGACTCACAACCAGCTTCGAGTTGCTCGGTTGTTGTTGAGCATTAGCGACAACGATTGCTTTTCCTTTCCCTTTGTCATTTCGGGAATCCGGCTTTGAAAAAGGGGGTTTATGGCCCATCTGATCCATTTGCGCTAGCTTGTCAATCAAGGCCTGGAAGGTAGTCGGCTTGAAAAACATCATAAATTGCGAGATGGTTGCTTGTGGATCAAGGGTTCCCACAAACATACCCACCGCGGGAGCTTCTTCAATGCGCTGCTCGCACTTCGACCATAAGTTCCGCCACCGTATAGCATATTGAACCCATGTCTCGCCTGGTTTTACCCTGGCGTTAATTAGTGCCGTCATCGGAGTGCGTTCACTGGCGCTTGCAAAACGCTGAGTAAACAGCAGCTCCATCTCCGCGAAGGTCTTAATAGAGTCGTTCGGGAGCTCAGAGTACCACTCGAACGCCGTATCTGATAAGCTTCCAACAAACTGGCGAAGCAATAGCTTGTCGTCACCGCCGGTGTTGCCGCAGAGTGCCTTGAACTGGGCAACGTGCTGGTGAGGATTGCCTGTCCCCTTGTAGACATGGAAATTAGGAATTGTGTAACCCGGCGGGTACTTGATTTGGTCGTACCAAATTGGATATGGCCGCCCTGTTTTTACGACCTGGCCGGCTGTTTCGGTCGCATGATGAACCCGTATTTGTTGGGCGATGTACTCATCCAAATCAGCTTTGGAGATTGTATCTTCTTTAGCCGTCGACAGAGCGGGTGGAGGATTTGATGTCTCTCCCCTATCGTCTCCAAGGACGATCGGGGGCTCTTCGGCCGGAGGATCTTGTTGTATCATCATCCCTACCATGTCTTGGAAGAGGAGGCCCATACGCTGTATATTGGCTGCTTGTTCAGCAGCATCTTTGTCCTTCCTCTCCAATATTCGACGAAGGAATTCGGCGTCGGTTTCTTCCTCTTGGCGTTCATCCGAGGACGTTTCGGGGTTTTCTTTTGGCCCTGTAAGTGCGGCCATAGCGTTCATCATCTCTTGGAGCTTCTGCTGCTGCTCCTGCGCCTTGGTCACTGATCGCGTAAGCGGTCGATGACCCGTAGATATGCGACTGTCCTCTTTACCAAACGCCACATAGACGGTGTGAACCATAATGCCACCTGACTTAGGGCGTTTGGGTGCACCACCTCTGATATTTGTCGCCGGCGCGGGGGTTTTCTCCGGCGTTCTTCTTTTGTGGGCCGTTGAAGTTGAAGGGGCCGTTGCAATGAGCACCCTAGCGATCGTTGTCCCCTGCTGTTTAATAGGACGGTCTTTTTCTTTTTGCACCTTCGTCTTCTTTTGTTGACGAGAGTGATCTGGGTCAATCACGGAGTCTTGAACTCTCCGCCAAACTTTATAAATTTTTGAGGATAGCCGTTGAGGGGGCTGTTCCTGTTTTGTTTCCGGAACTCTCTCCACAGGTGGAGGAGATCTTTTCAGTGTAGCGATTGGAGAGTTCTTCCGTACCCTCCTCAGTAGTTCAAAGTTGTTCCCAGTTGGAACAGCAGCGTTGACTTCCACCACTGGAGCCGGTGGAGTTAGCCCTGAGGGGGAGTTGCCCCTTGCCTTCCTTACTCGTCGCCAATGGCGACGTCGAGCATGACGAGCCGTTGGGACTGGCTCGGAGATTGAGACAGCTTCTTTTTGCCTCCTGTCTGAATGAGGCGCTGCCAGTGTTAACCTCTTAAAGACTGAAGTTGTCTTTTGAGGGATGATATTCAACCTGTCGAAGACAGATCCTCGAGCAAGGGCAGGAGCAGGGATCGTCGGTCTTGAAAAGACTGACTCTTTGATAGGGGAAGCCGTCTTGACGACTTCTGGGGCAGCAGTTATTGCCTTCCTTGGGACAGCCAATTTAGAGTTTTGATCCATCCTGGCGAAAACAGAGGCTGTTGGTTTGGTAGTTGGCGACCCGTTGACAGGGGCCGTCGTAGCAGTGAGCCGGTTTAAGACTGATTTCTTGTTCACTTCCGGCGCAGGTATTGGCATAGAGAAGCTTGTAGGTGGGATCATGGTCCCGAAAAACAGGCCGGTGGTGGCCTGGGTCACCTGTTCTACCGGCAGAGCGAGGAAGGAGGCCGCTTGGGGCCTATATGCTACACCTCTAGGGGAGATGGAGCGTCCGTTGCAGTGGCACTTCGAGCAGTCGGTGCAGTTAGAGGCCATTGATACTTGAGTTCTGCGCCAGGCAAAAGACCAAATCTTAGTAACTTAAAATCCGAAGGCAACCATTAACAAACCGCGATTGGTTCGCGAAGACGACACACGAAGTGTGTGTTAGTTATGTATATGTCCTAGAGTCCATTGTTGTACATTTGATGTATATTATAATGGATGCTTGGATATATACAGAGAGGACTTTCTTGCTCGTCATGATAGTATGCTATTTGTTTTCACTTTATCTTAACATGTTGACTTGTATTGGTTTACTGTCTTTCTCTCACATGTTGATAAAGCCCTTAGGATCTGTACTCGACTACTGGGATTATGATGAGATCATACTAGTGGGGCCACGGTAGTCGATGAGTACATCCTATAACTGTTCCTAGTCAAGGGTATATCGAGACAGGGCATCGATACACCAGAGTAGACTAGCGTATACGCATCTTGACCCATATGATGGGCGATGGAGGATCCTATATCCATCGGTGTTTGACATCAAGGATGGTGTACGGGTGCTCAGTGGAGACTGGGTACACTGGACGGACTCGCCGAGAACTCCCAGTTGGTGATATACCACACGTCAGATGGCAGTTCTCCGGTGACACTGGTACAGGGTAGTCTGTAGACCCAAGATCGTCATAGAGTCTTGTGTGATTCCCACTGTGCTTTGATTTCCACCTTACCACGTCCAAGAGGGTGTGCAAAACGGTGGCTTTTGGGTACAGTCCCGAATCACATGGAGGCAATGAGCGATAGGAGGGGATTCGTCTCTCCCGGTATAGGGAGTTGATGTTGTGCTGTGTTCGATTGGCTATAACTGGAAGTCCCTGGCCAGGGCTGATATAGAGATATACTGGTAAGTTTTACCAGTAGTTTCTCGACCTGTTATGGGCCTCACATCGACACGACTTATCGGTTACTGGGGTCTGACGTATACTACCCCTAGACCTGATATGCGACATATCAGACGAACAGACCGGACTGTACGGGAGTGTTACTGATTGGATTCACAGGAGAACGGATAGGCTAGCTTGTTGATCTTCTGATCGCTCAATACCTGGGTGGCTGTTACGTTTAGCTGACCGCTTGCAGTTTGTGGGTGTTTGATATGATCATCACCTGCTACCGGCGTATTAACGATTCTTTAGAGTCCTACACAGAGGTTTCTTGGCTCAGGCGAAACGGAGTAGAGGCACATATGTGATATGTGCAGGACCGAGGATAATGCGATATGAGATACCGTATTATATTCTCGTGATATTTAGATATGAATCGGGACATCGGATCAAGTGTTGATTCGATGAATCGGTACATGATATATTAGCCGGTTATATTCGATATAGCCGGATCGTTGGATCAAGTGTTGATTCGATGATTTAATGTATAATAATATATATGATATATTGTATTACATTATCTAATATTGGCTCACTTTATTATTTCATTTTCTCACTGGATTAATACATTGATATATATGCGATATATGTTAAATGTATTATTTTCTTTTATTGCAAATATATAATATATATGTGATATATATTATTGTGACATGATATGATTTATTATTAAACATGTTTAAGGATGATTAAATGGGATTAGGGTTTGATTAGGGTTAGCTTCTTTTTGCACATTCTAGAAACTTTTCCTTTTTGTCTTGGTTAAGATATTATAGTTGATACTTATCCTTAACCTAACCAAACCCTAACTCTAGTTTATTCTCTACAACTTCTTAGCCACTCATCCTTGACCATGGTTGATAGATCAATCATATAGATTTCTTTTCTATTCATCACAAAAGGATTATCTTTTCCATTATCATCTTCTTCTCTCTTGAGTTCTAAAAAGAAAATGCTTACTAGTTAATTCTTGTGTGATGATTTCTTGTGAGAAAGTGAATAAAAAGAAAGCATAAATACTACTCCCTCATCCTCATCTCATCTAGCCCATGAGATTAGGGTGTTCATCTCTTTAGAGTGAGAAAGCTTGGGTTAAAGCAACTTCGACGTAGATCATCGGAGAATCGGAACACTTTAAGCTAGCATGGATCGTTTGAGTCGTGGAGCCTCTCTTGAGTCCGGGAGATCATGTATTGCGGTGAAGGGACTTCTACTCGGAGCTTGTGAAGCGAAGGAGCGGACTACAAAGGTTGTAATCCCTCACACTTAGATAAAAAGATGTTATCTTGCATGCTAAACCCTAATAATCTAGCAAAGATCCCGTCTTTGGGTTGTTCGGCACGTCTAAAATTTTATCCAGGCATGTTTGATGCCTTATGAACCTTCACAAGAGTGCCTAGGAACCCTACAGTGGTATCAAAGCCTAGCTAGAGCATTAGGCGACGTGTTTACGAAGTTAAAACTCCGATCGAACCCGAACCGACGAAATTTACCCCCTCTCTGGAAATTTTTCAAAATCTGGGATTTTTCTGAATTAAAAATACTTGAAAAATACAACAAGAAAATATAAGAATTATGGTGAAATTCGTGCCTCCAATTCGACAACTTGGCCGCGGAACCGCAGCAAAGACCCACCATCGGCGGCGGTTCCGCGGCAATGTAAAGGTATTAGGTACGGATGTTTTCACAGTAATTCTTGTCTCTGTGGTTAATATTTTATGGGTATTTTTAATTTGACTCTAGAGTTGAGTATTCTGGGGTTTCTTTTGTAATCGTAGATTCGATCGGAATATTTAAATTCATTTTTATTTCCGGATATTTAGAAACTGTTAAACTATTTGAACGGATATCATTAACTCACTGTTTCCCGGTACGGCAAACTTTCAAGTGTTGAATTTTTATCGGGTTTAAATTTTTTGGAAAATTTGTACAAGTTAAGCGGTGGACCCTCTAGAAGACAATAAACCTTAACTCGATTATGTGACCGTCTTGAACTGCCTTTTGAACCTTCGGGTTTGGGGCAGTACGGCGTGCCACATGTGAGGCTTTGGCTTGACCCTTCTACGGCTGGATCACTGGTACTATGACATATTCTGGGATTATTTGAACTCCGCTCAAGTGTTGAGCACTTTGGGAAATTTTGGATATTTGATTATCTGTTCGAAAAGTTTAATACTGTCTATTTATCTGGAATGTGATACAATATGTGGAATTCATAGAGTTAGGCATGAAATGCGAAGTATGTGATATTTCGGATTTATGATGTCTAAAGTGATTGTGGATTCCAAATATTGTAGTTTTACACTTTCTTTTCTGTGACTGTAAGTGTAGTATGTAGTTGTATTGCCGGTCTTCGTTGCTATACATCGGCGACGATCGGTGTATGCATACTTACTTACGTTGATGATATGTGATATTATGTGTTGCTGAGATATGATGTGCAGGACTGTCGCGATTGAATAGCCGGGGGTTTTATGTGAGATGAGAGTTTTATATTTTCATTCATGTAAATTCAAATGTAATGTAATATTCTTTTATTTGGGGCACTTCCAGGTTGAGGTTGATGCCACCAGTGTTGTATATTATTTACTTTTCCGTATTAGGATGGACCCAAGGAGGGGAGCACAGGTGACCGGGTTCTGGGGTTCAGTGGGAGGCCATCTCGAGGAGTCGAGACCGGGTCTCCTAAACTCCAAAATTGGTAGGGTCGCTTGCCGCTCTCGTAGGGTCCAGGGTGTGGGCTTGGCTATTCATCGCGACTGTGGAATCCGTATTTTCTATTGTTGGCTAGATACTAAATACGGACGTCCTAGTATATCCCACATTATATCTATGTTTCTGCTGTGATATCTGTGATGTGATCATTTGATATGTTCTGATGGATAAAGTATATAGTATATATGATATATTATATAGATGTTACTTATGTTTTACACCCGCACTAGCCCTGCCCTGCTCTGTCGTTAGTTACCTAACCTAACGGTGCACGAGGGGACATCGAGACGAATGCGGATGGCATAAGTGTACGTCGTATTTATCTGTGATGCTTAGGAAGCATAAGCTGATGGGATTTTATTAATGAGATTAATAAAAAGAAAAGAAACCTAAAGATGTTGTAGAATCAAAACTTTATAAAAAAGGGTAGCTACAGTTTTGCTTTGCACAGTGATATATATGATATACCCTGCACCTTATTCGATAAGGAAAGAGCCGAGATCCCTTCATCGGGAGTGACCTCTTTAGCGAAACTGGCAGATGCTACAAAAGTCGGTTTGTCTTTTGATTTCTTTTAGGGTTTTGCTTTGCACAGTGATATATATGATATGTCCTGCACCTTATTCGATGAGGAAAGAGCCGAGATCCCTTCACCGGGAGTGACCTCTTTAGCAAAACTAATGAAAGCCTCAAAAACACTCCATTTCAAAATTTCACATGATTCTACGACGATATCAAGTTCATTACGCTCATGGTTTTTCTGAAAAAAAACCTGCGTAGCCCTCCGTCATTTCAGATAGATATTATTTAGTATTCGTGCTATGTTTGTTGACTTAGTCAAGGCATAGTGTATGGTAGCTAAGTGGTGTTTATCTGCTAAAACATGAGATGTGATTGGATTAGGGTATTCGCACGGCCTTGTTGACTCAGTCAAGGGTCGTACGGGTGGGTTTAATTCAATCGAGAAATGTACGGGTTGAACTTGACTTGCGATTTATGGTTTGTTGACTTAGTCAAGGTCATAGATCGCTAGGGGCAAAACATTATCGGGAATTTCAAGTGTTGAAATTTGCAATGAGATTGCATACCTTCTATGAGATAGTTGGATCCCGATACCCACTGCAAGTAAGAGTTACTCCTGGGAGAGTTTTACACAGGACAATTAGTCGATCAAGTAGGTGTCTAGAAAAGTGTTAACGGGGTTACGCCTATGGGAAAACGAGGTTTACTTTAATTAGGTCTGTGCGAAAGCATAGGGAACCTCCCTCAAAGTACCGACACTGATCTGGCTGAAAGATTGACGAAATTGTAGGGTGTAATTAATCCCGGCTAATCTTACCTTTTAGGGTTTGAAGGTAGATTTGATAAAAACAGTGGGAGACATCCTGATTAGATAAGATAATAGCCAATCTAATCTTGTAAGAGCATACGCTAAAGTGTTTTCTTCTCTCTCTCTCCAGGTAGCGACCATGTCAGGCCATAATCAAGATAATAATATGGATGTATTAACTGAACCGGCTTATTATATTGAGCAGGGGAACGTTAGACCCGTTTTTTCTTATAAGAGTTATAAGACTGAACAGGAAACAGGAGAATATCTGGATTCTCACGCCGCCCAAAAGAACATGCATGTTGATGCATCTTCTTCAGGTGTGTTAGTTATTGAAAACTGTTTCTCAGTTCACCCTACGTCCTGGGTATTAGATACCGGATCAGGATCCCACATATGTAAACAGTTACATGGGCTACGTAAAGGTAGAGAACTGGGAAAAGGTGATCATTTCGTTCAAGTAGGGAACGGTGCAAGTATTGCAGCCAAAGCAGTTGGCGAATATCACTTTGTATTGCCAAGTCGTAATACACTAATTCTAAATGAGTGCTATTATATACCGAACATGATGTGCAACATTATATCAGTTTCTTTATTAAATAAAGAAGGATATAATTTTGTAGTAAAGGATAATGTTATGAACATATTCCTAGATCAAAAGTTGATTGCATCAGGCTCGTTACACAATGGCATATTCATTCTGAATCAGAATACAGTCCTGAATATACAAAACACACACAAGAGGAAAAGTTCAGATATGAACGAATCTTTCTTGTGGCATTGTAGACTTGGCCATATCAATGAGACACGGCTAGCTAAGTTACATAAAAATGGATATTTGAATTCATTTGAATTTTCATCTTATGATACCTGCCATTCATGTCTTAAAGGAAAAATGACCAAAGCTCCGTTTAGTGGACACGGAGAAAGAGTTACCGAACTCTTAGGACTGGTACATAGTGATGTATGCGGTCCCATGTCTACGCATGCCAGGAACGATTCTTCCTACTTTATTACATTCACTGACGATCTCTTTAGATACGGGCATGTGTTCCTGTTAAAACACAAGTCTGAAGCTTTTGAGAAATTCAGAGAATATAAGCACGAAGTAGAGAACCAAACGGGCAAAAGTATTAAGATCCTTCGATCTGATCGAGGAGGAGAATACTTGAGCAATGATTTTCTGGATTATCTAAAAGAGAATGGGATTCTCTCTCAGCTTACTCCTCCTTATATACCACAGCATAACTGTGTATCGGAACGAAGGAATTGGACCCTATTAGATATGGTGCGATCTATGATGAGCGATGCTGAGTTACCTATTTCCTTCTGAGGATATACGCTTGAGACAGCCATATACATATTGAATCTAGTCCCGTCTAAATCTGTACCTACCACACCATATGAGATATGGAGTGGGAAGAGACCATATTTTAAACGAGTTAAGATATGGGGTTGTCCGGCCTATGTCAAAAGACAAAATCCGGACAAACTCGAGGCACGATCAGTCCTTTGCAAATTTGTGGGATATCCAAAGAATTCTCAAGGATATTTTTTCTACCACGCTAAGGAACAAAAAAGTGTTTGTTGCTCAACATGCCACCTTTTTGGAAAAGGAATTTCTTGCAAAAGAAATTAGTGGCAGAGAGGTAGAGCTGGAAGAAGTTCCAGCACCATAAACCGCAACTGATGATTTGTTGGAACCAGAAAATTCAGTAGTACCCGACGAACCCCAGCCTCTCCGCCGATCTAGCAGGGTTTTTCATCCACCTGAGAGATACTACGGTTTTCTTATTGATGGTGGAAGCGAGGATTGCATCATGGAAGATGATGACCCGACTAGTTTCGAGCAGGCCATCACGAGTGGTGACTCGGTGAAATGGCTGGATGCAATGCGATCTGAGATGGAATCCATATACACCAATAAAGTATGGATTTTGGAAAATGCTCCTGAAGGGGTAAAACCCATTGGGAGCAAGTGGATTTTTAAAAAAAAATTTGGTGTAGATGGAAAAGTTGAGACTTTCAAAGCTAGACTTGTAGCAAAGGATTTTCGTCAACGACCAGGTGTGGATTATGACGAAACCTTTTCTCCAGTGGCTATGCTTAAGTCCATCCGGATCTTACTTGCCATTGTTGCATACCATGACTACGAAATCTGGCAAATGGATATTAAGACCGCCTTTCTAAACGGTGATTTAGAAGAGTGCGTGTACATGACTCAGCCAGAGGGCTTCGTAGATAGTGGGAGCAGCGGAAAGGTGTGCAAGCTGCTTAAATCCATTTATGGGTTAAAGCAAGCATCGCGGAGTTGGAACATCTGTTTTGATGTAGTAGTCAAAGAGTTTGACTTCATCAAAAACATAGATGAACCTTGTATCTATAAGAAGGTAGCAGAGAGTAAGGTTGTCTTCCTCGTATTGTACGTGGATGACATACTCTTGATAGGAAATGATATTCCTATGCTGCAATCAGTCAAGCTCTTCTTATCACAGAGATTCTCAATGAAAGATCTAGGTGATGCCTCCTGTATGTTGGGAATTAGGATCTATAGAGATAGATCCAAACGGATACTGGGATTGTCCCAATCCAGGTACATTGACACCATACTAAAGAGGTTTAGTATGGAAGAATCCAAGCATGGGAACCAACCCATGATCTCTGGACTCACTCTCTCCAAAGAGATGTCTCCCAAGACTAATTTGGAGAGAGCTCTCATGCAAGGGATACCCTATGCTTCGGCAGTAGGCTCTATCATGTATGCGATGCTATGTACCAGACCCGATGTTGCATACTCACTAAGTGTAGTGAGTCGGTATCAAGCAGATCCTGGAGCGAGTCACTGGATGGCTGTGAAGAACATTCTCAAGTACTTGCGAAGGACTAGAGACATGTTCTTGGTGTATGGTAACGGAGAACTCCGAGTGGAGTCCTTTACCGATTCCAGCTTCCAAAGTGATAAGGACGACTCTAAGTCGCACTCGGGATTTGTCTTTACCCTCAATGGAGGGGCGGTATGTTGGAAGAGTTCCAAACAAGATACTGTTGCAGACTCGACGATGGAGGCTGAATACATCGCTGCCAACGATGCTGCCAAAGAGGCTGTCTGGATAAAGAAGTTCATCACTGAACTTGGTGTAGTTCCATCCATTGTACATCCAATACCTCTTTATTGCGATAACAATGGAGCTGTGGCTTTGGCCAAAGAACCCAGATCCCATCAGAAATCCGGACATATTCTGAGGCGGTATCACCTGATCAGGGAGATAGTTGATCGCCGGGAGATCGAGGTCAGGAGAGTAGATACGAAGGACAACACTGCGGATCGACTCACGAAGGCCATTCTCCAGATACAGTTTGAGAGATTATTCGTGATGCTAGGTATGGGATACTACAGCAGCTGGCCTTAGTGCAAGTGGGAGATTGTTAGTTATGTATATGCCCTAGAGGCCATTGTTGTACATTTGATGTATATTATAATGGATGCTTGGATATATACAGAGATGACTTTCTTACTCGTCATGATAGTATGCTATTTGGTTTCACTTTATCTTAACATGTTGACTTGTATTGGTTTACTGTCTTTCTCTCACATGTTGATAAAGCCCTTAGGATCTGTACTCGACTACTGGGATTATGATGAGATCATACTAGTGGGGCCACGGTAGTTGATTGAAAGAATTAAAGTTAACCGCAATCAAGACGGTGTCGCTATGCAGCTAGCCGGTTGAGCACGGTTCGGTCCACAGGGAGATGGTGGTATTTTACCTTCTTGTCTTAGACGAGTCAATAAAGAATTTGTGTATGTTTGTTTCTAACCTATGTGTTTATTTGCAAGTATAAAGTTGTTAAGAAAAGATACAAGATTATAAGCTAAAGAAATCCGTACTCAAAACCTTTGAGCCGAGTCTTGACCAATTGAAGCTAAGCAATTGGCAACAACGTGGATTAGGGGATTTAAGCGCGGTATTCGTGGAATCCGGCTTATTTACCCTTGTCCTTCCGTTCTTGTCTCTTGCTTTCGCCTCCGGCCAAACCGAACGCAACCGGTCGCGGTTAGGAATCACCGTTACCTTGTCAGGGTAGGGTGCCTAACGGAGCGCTTGCGTATGGTTTGGGCGAAGTTCAAATGGAAAATAACGGGAAAAGGAATTGGCAAAGAAATGTTAACTTATAATACCGTATTTCTTCTTAACAATAACAATAATTACAACATTCAAAAAATGAACAACAAAGAGCAAAAGAGAAGAACAAAGAAAAGAAAAGATTACAAATATTAAGTGCATGAAATAAATTGCAAGTAATTAAAGACAAGGAAATAAATTGCAAGTAATAAAAAGCGATAAAAAGAATACGAAAGTAGGACTCAAGACAAGCATGTGATCAATAGCCAACCCTTAAACTTGCAAGCTCAATCAAGAGGTTGCAAGATCAAGGGAAGGGTAGAGAACGCATGTGAAATGAAGTGCTAATTCCATGAAAGAATACGACCCTTGAGATCAATAACTAACCCTTAACCATTCAAGCTCAATGAAGAGGTTGAATGATCAAGAGAAAGCAAGAATCTCAAGGGGAAGAAGAAACACAAGAGAATGATACAAAAACCTCATCTTCATTAATCTCCCACTCAAAAAGCTCTCACTACAATTTTCATGGAAAAAGAATGAAGAAGAAGAAGAAAAAGAACTAAAACTACAAAAGAATGGAGAACAAAATTGGACCCTTGGCTTAGCTCAAATCTGCTGTATTTATAGGCAGGGAGTTGAAGATCTAGGGCAACAAACTGGACCCATGTGAAAAGACCATCCTACCCCCCAAAGTTCACAGAGAGGGGACACAGTACGGCCGCGTTTCCGCGGCCAATACCCCCTATTGGCCGCGGAAACGCGGCCATGTGGTGGAGTCAGGTCGTCAACTTTTGTGGCTTTCCCTGTTTTGATGTTTCCTCGTGTTTGAAAACTTCAAAATGAATAAAAGTCCTCCAGAATATCTGCAGATTCCAAGTCCAAGATTGCAATATCTTATCTTTACTTTTGACTTTATCTCCCTCGAGCTCCGCGCACCCATTGATTCTTGTGCAGCCCCCCTCGTGCTCTGTGCTTGTCCCAGACACGAATGACCACTGTCACATGTCTTGTATCGGGAACCGGTACTCGGCACTGGACGGATATGGATGACCGGAACCCGGCTTTTATCTGCTGTCAACAGATGTTCTGCTTTTGGCGTAACTGTGGAGATTTTATCTTGATTTGCAATATTTGTACTGGAAACCTGTATTCTGTAAACATGTAACAAACACGGATTAAAAGCACCTACCTATAAACAACCGAGCGTAAGAATGGGCGGTATAAAACGCAGTATTTTATGATGAACAAATAGCCCCAAACTTAACTTTTGCTCGTCCCGAGCAAAACCAATTATTCACAAAAATAAAATGATAACCGCACTTTCGCAGGGAACGCGATTGCACTGAGCGCGCGCAACAAGCCGTTAAACCTCTAGGTGTCCCTAGTAGGAGGAGTGTTGTCTCCTGAGGGTTTTCAGCGGATACTACCCACAAAATCCGGTCAAGTTGGTTTCGTAAAATAACTAAGATTCAAACCCTAAAGTTTTGTTTTTAGAAAATAACAATTCTATAATCCTAAGTCTAGACCATCGAACCTTTATTTTTCACACCTCGCTTCTTATTTAACTATAGATTTTATATGTCTTTACGTACAGTGCAAATAGTGTCGTTAAGTTCCCGAAAGGTCGAATAAAGTTATCACGTCGCACAATAAAGCCCAGATAACAATTTTAAAAGGATCACATAAGTTTTATAAAGAGTTAAGCATTTTTCAAGTTTCGTTTTCCAGTAAGGTTTCAACTTCAGAATTTCTATCTTCCATAACAGGAAACTAAGTCGTATTTTTCACTCCACCTTTTTCTTGTTTTCATTTCATACACAGCTCTGTGAACGTGCAATAGTCTTTATCATAGAATAAAACCTTAATATCTCCGCTAATTTTTTTTATAAAAAGCCTGTCTTTTATCAAGATTATTCTCACACAAAGAACCGTTAGGAATTTTAACTCGGAGAGAACACTTGCTTGACTTTGTTTTAACCTGGACTTTCTAGGCTTCTTAGCGAGCTTTGGGCCAATGCACCCAAACCAGTTGGTTTTAGGGCATTAGGTGTAGAAACACCCCAGCGGACTTAATTACTCAAGTTACCTAGGTCCAAAAACAAAAGACAGTTTGGCGTGAAAATCAGATGATTTAATACGAACGGAGATATAACCGGCAGTTCAATTATTTTTTTGGATAAAAGACGTGTTTAGTGGGTTTGGTGTGTAATCATTCCAATCAAGTTTCAGATGGGTTATTTTTCAGACTTAGTTCCAATTACGGCATCAATAATATTCCTTCATATTCGCTTTACTTCATAAACTATTCTTGACATTACTTATTTCAGAACAAACCTATTTGATCCTCAGAAAATCATTTATCTGTTTAAAAGTTTTTTAAACATAAAAGACTTGTCATCTAATTCCCAAAAACTCACGACACGTGTAGTGTGATGTAAAGACGTATATCAGCTATAGTTAACTTCAAAGGAGAGTTATCTTTCAGGTTTTCAAAATCTAAACATAAGATTTAGTTATTCCTATCTTTTCAAACAAAAACCGTCGAAATGTTGAATCAGAGTTTTTCCACTAGCTACTTGACAGAAAGGTTTTTATGTTTTTAGAAAATTTTCAATTTTTGTGGGTTTTTAATAGGGTATGCAAATGCAAAATATACAAATGAATGCGAAGGAAGAAAGCTTACCGAGCACACCCCCAAACTTAAACTTGACAGTGCCCTCACTGTCAGGCTATACTAAGAGGGTCAAAATTGCCGGCGCTCCAAATAAAACAAAAAAGGAAAACAAAAAATATATACAAAAAAGAGTCCCCCCCAAACTTAAGTAAAACAGTGTTTCCACTATTAAGCGTTGAAATTCAGGATTAGGGGGGAAAAGAACAGTATCAATCTATACAAGGCCTTACACAGGCCAAAAGTTAACACCAACCATTCAAAGATTTTATCTCTATAAAGCAGTGGCTGGTGAAAGAAGGTGAAGAGGTAAGAAATGGAGAATACGCGAGACCGTATGGAGATAGAAGCGGGATACGGTCTCGGTATATTAGAAGAAGAAGAATGGCGGAAGGGAAAAAGAAGTGGAGTACGAACTTGAGGGTGCAAATGGAGTGAATAGATTAGCACAATTTGTGATGAGCGATGTGTAAAAAGCGATTGTGCTAATCTATTAACCCGTCTAGAGATTGGGTCAAATCCCTCAAGATTCGTAAGAAGCCATGGGTACGCCGAACTTGGTAAACCAGACACAGGAAGTGAAAATGATACGGGTTCTTGCAAGGTCGGAACGATTGAAAGGATGGAGGGAAGTGGTTGAGGAAGGGTATCGGTTAAGGCTTCTGGAGGGTGTGTACAGTCAATGAAAGGAACAGGATGAATTGGAAAATCCGACTCATCATCTAGAACTGTCTCATCCTCAAAAATATCCTCAATATTCTCCTCAAAATTTAGCACATCCATGCATATTTCATCAAAATCAAGACGCATATGGGGTTCGGGAAAAACAGTTAATGACTCGGGATGATTTGAAGAGAAAAACTCAGCGAAATCTACGGGTTCATCATCCAAAATGTTCCCTGCGTCAATATCCTCAATCAAGTGAAAGTCTATTTTCTCAGACACCTCATCAAAAGCATGGATATTAATCGATTCTGGTTCTAAGATGGAGGTGTAGAGGTCAAAAGGATTGGGTGTGGTTTCACTTGGCAAGGTCCCTTCATAATCTAGCAAATCAAACACTACAAAGTCGCACAACTCATTAAACATTCTATCTTCAACTGATAATTCATTTGGGACATTTGATAGACTTTCAACACAGGAGTTGTGGGATTCAATTTGAGACGGGTAGGTTTGATTTGGAAGGGGGTATATCTCACTCTCTCCACTCAAATTCATAGCCTGTCCTGCCGCCTCATCATACATTGAAAAAGTTGGAGCTAGTTGGAAACTAGCTACCGGGTCAGTAGGTTGTATGAGAGCGGCCATGGACGCATTCAAATACATCATCTGTTGGCTTGACGCTACCCTAAAGTCTTCCAACGACTGTTCCAGACTAGACATGGGTTGTGAAGGGGTTTCAGTAAATGATTCAAAGTTATTTGGATACTGAAAACTCCCAAACGGCTGTTCTGAAGTAATGTCTAGGGAAGGTGAAAAAGTAGGGTAGGATTGGTAGGAATTGAATGGCTGGACAGGAGTGGGATCAACATTGGGATAAGAAGGTGAATGGATTTGTTGGTCCCAAGAATTTGTAGTAGTGAAAGGAGTGAAAGATCGGCTACGAGATTGTGCAATATGCTCAGCAATGGACATTGGTCTCGGGTTTACAACTGGATTTTCAAAAGGGGTATCAACGCAAGAAGGTGTGAATGTTTGAAACGGTTGATACGAAGTGGATTGCGGGGTCCAGTTGTTCGTCCTCGACGCGTCTATCCGATCTTTCAACGAAATTTTTGGCATGGAGGGGTCGTTTGAAGTTCGACCAAAACAAGAACCGTATGAAGTAATGTCTGGTTGTGGGTACCAAAGTTCGGCAAGAGTTTTTCGAGGTGGAGTACCCATGATATGAAGAGAGAAAGGAAGGAAGGCAGAGAAAAGGAGAGGGAAAAGAATGTGATTTTTTTTTATTTGTTCTTTTTATTTTTTTTTTTTTTTTTTAGATATTAACAAAAGAATGAAATATACACACAAAAAAGAATAGGGACAAAAACAATCACGACACAAAAATACCATACACCTAATCGTTCTAGGGTTCACCTAGGTCAACTAGACCTGCTCCAGAACTTGATTGTCGAAGTAAAACTGTGTCGAGAAACAGGCTCAAGATACACTGATCACGAGGCCAGGTAAGTGCAGAGATAAGGGGAGGTTTTCCAACGCTTTCGCGAAGTTCCTTAATTAAATAACCCTTTCTCTTTTGACGGTTGCACCGTTAACACTTTCCTAGACACCCCGTAAACAATATACCGTTAAGCGAGGTTCTAAACACAGTTAACTTCTCCTAGTGAGCGCGAAGTCCTTAAGGCTTAAAGTCTAATTTCTTTTAAAATTTGTGCGGGTAAACGTTATGCTCAAGTTCGTGATTTGTGGGCCACGGAAAAGGTGATGAAATCCTTTACCGTATGTTGTGGGGTTCGCTTGCCCTTAAATCCGTATTAATGTATGCAATGCGCAATTCAAAAATTCTATAAAGAATCAAACAATCGTTTTTTAGTTTAAGCGCGGCGCTGCAACAAATACGGGTTAGTCAAATTTTTTAGCGTTTGCTAGCGAACTTGCAAAGAATCCTGCAAAGAATAGTATATTGGATGCGTCGGATTTGAGAAGAAGGTGTTAGTAAAATACGTACCGTTAAGTTTTTTGGGTTAGGAAACCCCCGTTGAATCAAATCCGGTAAGCTTGAAAGGTTCGCTTGCGCGGGTCAAACCACCCGGATCTTTGGCACTGTACTTTGCAAACACCTTAGCCTTGAATGTACACTTTGCTCCCCACTATTGCAGTTTGCAAATACGCAAAATTCTGCACACTTGCCCACAAAAATTATCAAAAATAACAAAAAGATTTTTTTTTTATATATATATACAAAAAGAATATTAACCCGAATAACAAGAAAGAAAATACGCTACCGTCTCCCCGGCAACGGCGCCATTTGATTGAAAGAATTAAAGTTAACCGCAATCAAGACGGTGTCGCTATGCAGCTAGCCGGTTGAGCACGGGTCGGTCCACAGGGAGATGGTGGTATTTTACCTTCTTGTCTTAGACGAGTCAATAAAGAATTTGTGTATGTTTGTTTCTAACCTATGTGTTTATTTGCAAGTATAAAGTTGTTAAGAAAAGATACGAGATTATAAGCTAAAGAAATCCGTACTCAAAACCTTTGAGCCGAGTCTTGACCAATTGAAGCTAAGCAATTGGCAACAACGTGGATTAGGGGATTTAAGCGCGGTATTCGTGGAATCCGGCTTATTTACCCTTGTCCTTCCGTTCTTGTCTCTTGCTTTCGCCTCCGGCCAAACCGAACGCAACCAGTCGCGGTTAGGAATCACCATTACCTTGTCAGGGTAGGGTGCCTAACGGAGCGCTTGCGTATGGTTTGGGCGAAGTTCAAATGGAAAATAACGGGAAAAGGAATTGGCAAAGAAATGTTAACTTATAATACCGTATTTCTTCTTAACAATAACAATAATTACAACATTCACAAAATGAACAACAAAGAGCAAAAGAGAAGAACAAAGAAAAGAAAAGATTACAAATATTAAGTGCATGAAATAAATTGCAAGTAATTAAAGACAAGGAAATAAATTGCAAGTAATAAAAAGCGATAAAAAGAATACGAAAGTAGGACTCAAGACAAGCATGTGATCAATAGCCAACCCTTAAACTTGTAAGCTCAATCAAGAGGTTGCAAGATCAAGGGAAGGGTAGAGAACGCATGTGAAATGAAGTGCTAATTCCATGAAAGAATACGACCCTTGAGATCAATAACTAACCCTTAACCATTCAAGCTCAATGAAGAGGTTGAATGATCAAGAGAAAGCAAGAATCTCAAGGGGAAGAAGAAACACAAGAGAATGATACAAAAACCTCATCTTCATTAATCTCCCACTCAAAAAGCTCTCACTACAATTTTCATGGAAAAAGAATGAAGAAGAAGAAGAAAAAGAACTAAAACTACAAAAGAATGGAGAACAAAATTGGACCCTTGGCTTAGCTCAAATCTGCTGTATTTATAGGCAGGGAGTTGAAGATCTAGGGCAACAAACTGGACCCATGTGAAAAGACCATCCTACCCCCCAAAGTTCACAGAGAGGGGACACAGTACGGCCGCGTTTCCGCGGCCAATACCCCCTATTGGCCGCGGAAACGCGGCCATGTGGTGGAGTCAGGTCGTCAACTTTTGTGGCTTTCCCTGTTTTGATGTTTCCTCGTGTTTGAAAACTTCAAAATGAATAAAAGTCCTCCAGAATATCTGTAGATTCCAAGTCCAAGATTGCAATATCTTTTCTTTACTTTTGACTTTATCTCCCTCGAGCTCCGCGCACCCATTGATTCTTGTGCAGTCCCCCTCGTGCTCTGTGCTTGTCCCAGACACGAATGACCACTGTCACATGTCTTGTATCGGGAACCGGTACTCGGCACTGGACGGATATGGATGACCGGAACCCGGCTTTTATCTGCTGTCAACGGATGTTCTGCTTTTGGCGTAACTGTGGAGATTTTATCTTGATTTGCAATATTTGTACTGGAAACCTGTATTCTGTAAACATGTAACAAACACGGATTAAAAGAACCTACCTATAAACAACCGAGCGTAAGAATGGGCGGTATAAAACGCAGTATTTTGTGATGAACAGTAGTCGATGAGTACATCCTATAACTGTTCCTAGTCGAGGGTATATCGAGACAGGGCATCGATACACCAGAGTAGACTAGCGTATACGCATCTTGACCCACCCATATGATGGGCGATGGATGATCCCATATCCATCGGTGTTTGACATCAAGGATGGTGTACGGGTGCTCAGTGGAGACTGGGTACACTGGACGGACTCGCCGAGAACTCCCAGTTGGTGATATACCACACATCAGATGGCAGTTCTCCGGTGACACTGGTACAGGGTAGTCTGTAGACCCGAGATCGTCATAGAATCTTGTGTGATTCCCACTGTGCTTTGATTTCCACCTTACCACGTCCAAGAGGGCCTGCAAAACGGTGGCTTTTGGGTACAGTCCCGAATCACATGGAGGCAATGAGCGATAGGAGGGGATTCGTCTCTCCCGGTATAGGGAGTTGATGTTGTGCTGTGTTCGATTGGCGATAACTGGAAGTCCCTGGCCAGGGCTGATATAAAGATATACTGGTAAGTGTTACCGGTAGTTTCTCGACCTGTTATGAGCCTCACATCGACACGACTTATCGGTTACTGGGGTCTGACGTATACCACCCCTAGACCTGATATGCGACATATCAGACGAACAGACCGGACTGTACGGGAGTGTTACTGATTGGATTCACAGGAGAACGGACAGGCTAGCTTGTTGATCTTCTGATCGCTCAATACCTGGGTGGCTGTTACGTTTAGCTGACCGCTTGCAGCTTGTGGGTGTTTGATATGATCATCACCTGCTACCAGCGTATTGACGATTCTTTAGAGTCCTACACAGAGGTTTCTTGGCTCAGGCGAAACGGAGTAGAGGCACATATGTGATATGTGCAGGACCGAGGATAATACGATATGAGATACCGTATTATATTCTCGTGATATTTAGATATGAATCGGGACATCGGATCAAGTGTTGATTCGATGAATCGGTACATGATATATTAGCCGGTTATATTCGATATAGCCGGATCGTTGGATCAAGTGTTGATTCGATGATTTAATGTATAATAATATATATGATATATTGTATTACATTATCTAATATTGGCTCACTTTATTATTTCATTTTCTCACTGGATTAATACATTGATATATATGCGATATATGTTAAATGTATTATTTTCTTTTGTTGCAAATATATAATATATATGTGATATATATTATTGTGACATGATATGATTTATTATTAAACATGTTTAAGGATGATTAAATGGGATTAGGGTTAGCTTCTTCTTGCACATTCTAGAAGCTTTTCCTTTTGTCTTGGTTAAGATATTATGGTTGATACTTATCCTTAACCTAACCAAATCCTAACTCTAGTTTATTCTCTACAACTTCTTAGCCACTCATCCTTGACCATGGTTGATAGATCAATCATATAGATTTCTTTTCTATTCATCACAAAAGGATTATCTTTTCCATTATCATCTTCTTCTCTCTTGAGTTCTAAAAAGAAAATGCTTACTAGTTAATTCTTGTGTGATGATTTCTTGTGAGAAAGTGAATAAAAAGAAAGCATAAATACTACTCCCTCATCCTCATCTCATCTAGCCCAAGAGATTAGGGTGTTCATCTCTTTAGAGTGAGAAAGCTTGGGTTAAAGCAATTTCGACGTAGATCATCGGAGAATCGGAACACTTCAAGCTAGCATGGATCGTTTGAGTCGTGGAGCCTCTCTTGAGTCCGGGAGATCATGTATTGCGGTGAAGGGACTTCTACTAGGAGCTTGTGAAGTGAAGGAGCGGACTACAAAGGTTGTAATCCCTCACACTTAGATAAAAAGATGTTATCTTGCATGCTAAACCCTAATAATCTAGTAAAGATCCCGTCTTTGGGTTGTTCGGCACGTCTAAAATTTTATCCAGGCATGTTTGATGCCTTATGAACCTTCACAAGAGTGCCTAGGAACCCTACATTGTGGAGTGGAAAGAGGAAAAGGTCCCACCGGGCATGCCAGAATCTGTTCCCCTCCGAATGGCAGCCGACGACGCGAGGACGTCTTTCCTGAGATTCGGGGCAGATGCTATTTGGTTTTATCCGTCCACCTCTCCGAAGATGCCAAGTTGATTTATGGCACCGTATATCGGAGGTTTAGACGGATGCGGCCGATGTAGCAGACTTCGTCAGATTCCCCTCGCTTGAGGGGTTTTTTGATTGTGGGGACACTCTTCCCAGCAGGCGCAAGCCCCTGCAGTTAATTACGCTACCGCATCGCGGTAACAATTTTCTCCTTCTCCAGAATTTCACTTCGTGTCGTGTGTGTTTGTTTTATTAATGGTTGCCCGTGGATTGTATACGGAGACTGAGTAATGCCGTCGCCCGTAAAACGTGGATTAGTCCAAATCCGTATTTACTTAGATTTGGGTTTGGTGTTTTGGTTTAAGGATACATTAGCCGTATTGAGGCTAAGATCAACTTAAACGTTCGTTAAGGATACGTTAGTCCTGTTTGAGACTAAGATCTACTTAACGGGATCGTCCATTTAACATATGGCCATCCGGACTCGTCACCTTTCTGACGTCATTGAAGAATTACAACGACAGGTGTCAGAGGAGTTCAGAGATGTATCCTTGAACCAAGGTTGATTTGGAGTTTTATAGTCCGTTTGAATGTTTAAGGATAATTTAGCCGTGTTTGGGGCTAAGATCGACTTAAACGGGATCGTTTAGATCCGGCAAAGAGCATTTTGAGGCTCTATTGTTCCAGTTTAGGGACGTGGTGGTCCATACTCCAGTTTAAGGACGTGATGGTCCATGTTCCAGTTTAAGGACGTGGTGGTCTATGTTCTAGTTTAAGGACGTGGTGGTCCATCGCCAGTTTAGGGACGTGGTGGTCCATATTCCAGTTTAAGGACGTAGGGGTCCATCGCCAGTTTAGGGACGTAGTGGTCCATCGCCAGTTTAGGAACGTAGTGGTCCATGATCCAGTTTAGGGACGTGGTAGTCCATTATTAGTTTAAGAACGTTTCGGTCCGACGTTAGTTTAAGGACGTTTCGGTCTACGAGTTTAAAGACCCCGCAGTCCATATCGATATGTGGTCGTCGGGACCCGTCACCTCTCTGACGTCGTTGAAGGATTACAACGATAAGTGTCAGAGGAGCTCGGGGATGTACCCTCGAACCGGATATAAATTGATTTAAGAGAGCAGTTGTGCTCAGTCAATTTAGTTTGAGGATTTACGGCCATGATTGGGCTAAGTCCCGTTGAAAAATATTCAACGCTTTTATTTGTTTTTGGTCTGTTAGACCTGTGCTAGGGCTAGACCCATTTTTAAATAATGCATTGCATTATTTTCTATTTTTTTGTTTGGGCTCTGCCCATAAAAGATACAGAGCATCAATTTATTCTGGGCTCTGCTCATTTATGGATGATGCAAGGCATCTACTTTGTTTGGGCTCTGCCCCTTTTAAAATGCATAGCATTTTTATTATTTTGTTTGGGCTCTGCCCATTTATAAATGATGCAGAGCATCAATTTAATTAGGCCTACTTGGTCTTTTGACTTGGGCCTGGCCCTTTGGGAAATGCATTGCATTTATCAGGCGCTTTGCGCCAATCAGGGAGCGCAAGCACTAATAGTGCTGACACGTGTCGCGCAAGCGCAGTGCGCTGCGCTAATGCGCCGCGCCTGCGCTGCTGACACGTAACGCGCTCCGGTGGCTTGCACCAATCCAAGAGCGCAACAGCGCAGTTTACGAGTGCAAAGCACTATGATTTTAGAATCTTTCAGATTCAGGAACCAATGGTTCACAAGAAGAAGTGCAAAGCACTATTCGTTTCCTTGATCTAATTTAGATTAAAGAAAAACAAGTTTTTCTTTTTATTTCAAGAACCATAGGTTCATAAAAGTGCAAAGCACTATTTTTTTTATTTTGTTGTTTTCTTGTTTTAAAGAACCAGCGGTTCATAAGAAGTGCAAAGCACTGTTTATGAAGATCATTAATCTGGTTTTTTAGATCAGTGATCTATTAGAAGAAATTTCTTCTCTTTTGTGAAAGTCTTTACCTTTTTTCTTGAAACTTTTCTCAGAGTTCTCTCTGTTTGAAGCTCTTGATTTTTTCAAGAATGTTGATGCCTTTGAATTGAGGTCTAGGGTCCTTTTTATGGTGCCCATAAATTAGTTAAAGAGATCTTTCTCCGAGTGATTTGGGGAATTTTCCCCACCGTTGGATCTTTGATCCAAAGGCTTCTGTTTTACAGAAGAAAATCTTCTTGTTTTGACAAGAACAGAAAGATTTCTTTGAAATCTGAATTCTGTTTAGCGCAAACGCCTCAGCGCGTGACACGTGTCGCGCAGCGCAACTGCGCTAGCGCATCTGCGCTGACACGCGTCGTACAGCGCAAAGCGCAGAGCAACTGTGCTAGCGCATCTGCGCTGACACGCGTCGCGCAGCGCGTCGCGCAGCGCAACTGAAGCGTTGCTTCCTTTAACTTTACTTAAAATAGAGCTTTGCTCTGATTGGGTGCGCTGTTTTGGGTGCTGCACTGATGTGTCTGCTTTTGACACGTGGCGCGTTGCGCGCAGCGCAAAGGATCTGAAGCGTTGCTTCATTTATTTCAATTTCAATTTTTAATACAGATCTTTGCTCTGATTGGGGGAAACAGAAGCGTTGCTTCGTTTCCCGCCTTGGAATTTGAACAGAGCTTTGCTCTGATTGGGGTAAACAGTAGGATAGGGTGCCGTAGAGAGCGGATTGTGGTTCAATTAACGGGAGTCCGAATCAAGATGTTGGGCAAGAAAAGAGTGAGAGAGATTTCCTTCTCTCAAACTTTCCTTATCCTACCCTAACAAGTATGAAAACTACTCACCTCTTATAGGAAAAAGAAAATAAAACAAAAGGAGGAAGATAGAAAGAAAGAGGTTAGAAAATTACAACTAGCTATTTGAGACCTCACTTTGGCAAGGATCAAGCTTAAGCATCATTGTTGTTTAAGGATAAAGAAAAAGAGAACAAGAAAGAAACAAACAACAAATAACAACAACTAGATTAGCAAATGAAAAATACAAGCAATTATAATTAACAATTACAACAAGATAAGCATGGTAAGAACAAGAACTCCTTTATTCATTCTTCACTCACAAAAGCTCACTACAAGTTTTTAATGGAGAAGAGATGAGAGGAGGAAGAAGAACAACACATGTATTCTAAAATCTAAATACAAGAATGAAGACCCTTGGCTTTGGCAAGTTCTGGACTATTTATAGGCAGGGAACTGGAAACCTAGGGCAACAAACTGACTCCATGTAGAATGACCAAAATACCCCTGAAACCAGGTCAACTGCCGACACCGTACGGCCCCGGTTCCACGGCCTAAGCATGCTTAGGCCGTGGTTCTGTGGCCATAGCAGGGAGTTGGGCCTTCAGTTTTGGTGAGTTTCCCCTGTTTGTTGTTGTCTGCAGTGTGGTATATGTCTTTTCTCAGAAACTCTTCACAATTTTTCCAGAATTTCAGCAGATCAAATGTGATTTGATGTGGATCTTTTGCCATGATTTTCTCGAGCTCCGCGTAGATATGTTGGATCTTGTGTTGACATTGAGCTTTGTGCATGAAAATGACATCGATTTGCCGGTTTATCCCTTAAACTGGTATGCGGCAACATACGGATAGAGAGCGGAGACCCGTGTTTTATCTGTGGTTGGCAGTAATCCGGAATTTGTCGTGCTTTTCCATCAATTTCACTGTTTAGAGCCGAGAACATGTATCCTGCAATTGACTAGCAAACACGGCTCAAGAGTACCTACCGATAAGCAATGTGATAAAAATTGGGCGGTATAAAAATGCAAAAATCTGATTTGAACAACACCCTCGGAGCCTATTTCAGCGATTGCTTATGCAAATGCGCCTCCGATGAATTACACTGTGGAGGATGTCAACTGGACTTCAGAAGGTCTCCTTCGGCCTTCTATTGCCGCAATACCCGCGCAGCCGCCGGTGGCTTTGGACATCCTAGGGCGACACATATGTCAGGGAGAGTAACGCCCCTGGGGACAGCCGTACAATGTAGGACTAATTCCTCGTCACCCAGCCGGGTATTTGCAGTGGGCCCGGTATATTCTATCGGCGAGGAAGCCACAGTTGATGAAGCTCGGATTGTATCCCGCCGTTTATGCCTCTTTGTTTCAATATTCCACACCCCCCACATGGTGGGTCAGGGCATTTCTGGAATAGTGGAACATCCCAACTCACACCTTCCTTCTATCAGATCGAGAAGTCTCCATTTCATTGAAGGAGTTTGCAGAGGTCTCGGGTTTACCCGTTAGGGGGGAACATTATGAGGAATTGCTTCCCCCGGATGAGTATGTTTTCGCTACCAAATTAGTAGTAATGGGTCTTACTCCCGAGAATGCTATTCATCACAAATTTCCGAGCTTAATAAAGGTGTTGAATATGTACAAGAACTTCTCTATTGCATCCGAAGGTCGTGGAGTTAGTTTTACGGCTTTTATCGCTGATTTTCTTCGCCCGGAAATATTGAAGGCAGAAGTCGAGAAATTCGCCAGTCTTGACGACCCCTTCAGCTTGGGTTTAGGCAATCTGCCAGCGGTGGAGGCGGATCAGCAGAGCTTCTTTTTGCCTGATACCCTGGTTATCCCTTTTGCAGAACTGGCGGCTCCTGGGATCGACGAAGAAGTGTTCTTTTTAGGGTTCCTCGGGCTGTGGCTGAGTTGGTTCGCGCTTCCCATGCACCCTCGCCGTATGAGGCCGTCCGTCTTCTATCCTGCGCATCGGATGGTTGTTGGGATACAAGTGGCTATGGGGATTGCTGGGTTAGCCCATATGTATCACGGCCTCAGCTTGGCGACTGATACCACTGAGCCAGGGGTGCAGTCGGTAAACTTCCCGATGCATTATTTCACGTCATGGCTCGAGTTACACGTGCTAGGTGTCTTTGGCATCCACAAGAGGCCGGGTTTTTATGACAGGTGCAGGTTCCCTCGGATCATGCGACTGGTTGGCGCTTCTATTGTGACTCCGACGCAACGGGAAGCTAGAAGCTTGCTTCTTCGCCCGCGCACAGTTGGGGCTGGCATGTCCTTTACTGATAAAGTTCGGTCCGTCGGCCAAGAGTCGGGGAAGGTGGTGCTGCCACTGCAGGACATATTTAAAGATGGGGCCTCTGTGTTGAAAGCTCGGGAGATCCTTCATTTATACTCCATTAGGCCGGGTTTCTTATTGTTTAGGCAAAATGATGCGGCGTTATTCATGAGATACAATCCGCACCGTTTCGCCCAGCAGCTAAGTTACAATCAGGGCGTCTCACTTGAAGCCTTCTTGGCCGAGCCTGCTGCTACCGAAGAGGGGATGCAAAGCGCACTGCATCATTTCATGCGCTTGAACACAGGGTCCAACTTCTTTATCAGCGAACCGAGTTGTGTACCGAAGACTCTTAATGCGTATGTGGCGTGGTATCAGCATTCAATTGGGGCTGTCATCAGGGAAGAGAAGCGATTGTTGCTCGATCGCAAGGGTGCAGTGCCGGTTGGTGATCGAAATGTTCCTCTGAAGCGACGGAACATTGTTCATCCTCCCCTGAGAGAGGTCACTGCAGTTGAGCCTCCACACGTATTAAGCCCTGCGCGTGGGTTGCCCCCACCCAGCGAGCCTAAAAAAAAGGTACCTGCCGTGTCCCCTGAGTCGGACGTGGGAAAAGAAATTGGGACTCGTCGTCCAAAGGCGTCTACCAAACGCAAACTCGTGTTATCGGCCATCGGCGCCCATCCTTAGAAGAAAAAGAAATAAGTACTTTCTTTGGACACCATATTAGGCTCGACGCCCCCTACTCCGTTTAGCGAAGGCTTGAGCGAATATGGGACCAACGAGGGTTTATTCGGGATGCTTGATGATACCGACTTGGAGGTCGCCATTGAAGCTTCCAAACAATCGGCCGCCCTCGAAAAGGAATTGGCCGCCCTTACGCAGTCAGGTATATTCTATCCTTATCTCTTAGCTATTTATTTCACCTTTTTTTATACTCTGATTGATGCCTCCTGTTTTAACAGGTGCCTCTACAGAAGAAGCCATTGCTGCTTCGCTTAAAACCTTTGAAGAGGAGGAGAGGCTTCGCACCTTATTGCCAACATAGGCTCCGCTTGAACGACCGATGAAGGATACTGTACCGGTTCCGGATGTAAAACCCAGCTCTGATGATAATATCCCCTTGGCGAAGGTCCTGAAGAAGCCTCCTCTCTCTGTCAAAACCGAGAAGCAGCCCAAAAAGCAGACGGCAAGGGGAAAGAAGCGATCTTCTAGAGCCATTAGCTCCGGGCCAAAACGGGGGAAGAAGACCGCTGCTAGTCCACCAGACGTCAGTCTCCTTTTTCCTGATTCATCTGCCGAGGAAGCTGCACAACTGGCTGAGGCTATAAGACGTTCTCAAGACGAGTCAGAGAACGTAAGAATTCCGAAAAAACCTTACTCAGCCGTCATTTTTTATGAAGACCCTTCGTGGATCCGGCGACGATTCATCGGCCCTTTGGAGGAATGGGGCGAAAGGGCCCTTAAATAGGCTGCTTCGGAGGACGCTGCGGATGCGCTTTCATTATGGACCGGCGGCCACGGGTCTACCCTTGAACCTCGGCAAGCACACCTCTTTGAGAAGGAGTGTCGGCTTGAGCGAGCCATACAGAAAACTTCTTTGCTCATCGATATGTTCCGGTATTTCTTTGTAATATTTTATATTGTCTGCACTTGTATACATGTATCCTTATCCTCGTGTGAACTGTGCAGAGGCTTCGGCGATGGGGGAGGTTCCCATGGGTTTACTGACCGTAAAGCCTGCTGATACCCCTAGTGAAACACTGCTCAGTATGGAGGGGGTTGATGAAACTGTCCCTCTTGCGATAGAGCCTCCTGCGGTGGCTCCTGCTCCCGAAGCAGTTGCTCCCTCAGGGGAGGCACCTTTGGTGGTTGCCGTTCCGATGGATCTCCCTGGGGGAATCCCGGAGACTACGGGACAAATAGTCAATGCCACCATCCTTCCATTGGAGTCTGTAGCGATGGTCACTACTCATCCACCGGAAGTTACTATACCGGTCTACCTCCCCGATAATATGTTTGGGGGCTCGGAGGAGGCCGCCGAAGCTGCTATCCCTCCAACCCAAAATGGGAGGAGCATCGAAGGTATTGTTCCATCTTTTATTTTAACGATCTCTTCATTATTTGAACTTTTCTGTCTTTTCAGAGCTACGGGAATTGGCGGCGTCCATCACTGGCCTGTCTCCCAAGAAGTCTTTCCAGCGTCTGCTGGAACTGGCTGCTCCATAGGTGATATACCCTCAGCGCATCATTCTATCTTCCGGACAAGGTTAGCATTGTTCGCTCCTTTATCGATATTGTTACTTCTTTATGTAACAATGTTCATGTCTTCTGTAGTTCTGGAGGCTGATGATGAGGTTGAGGTCCTCGATGGGCCCGGAGATCATCCAGACTCTTCTCGTATAAACGTGGGTAAGTAAAGTTTCGACGCTTTTGCATTTGTCCTCTGTTTACAACCTTCGCCGATCTTTTATCAATCTTTAACAGTTCTGCCTACTTTTACCGCGTTGGAGACTCGCATTCTCATGCCGTCTGGCCCCTATGCGCTGCGCGCATCCGAACGAATGGCCAAGTCAAGCCTTCATTCTTTGTTAGAGTTAATCGAAGACCTTCGTGTTGGTAGCTCGCTCACGGCCGAAGAATTTTCCGCTGACGCCAACGGTTCTCTCCTTTTTCTTGCTACTTATCACAATGAAGCATTTGTGCAAGTTTGGGTCGAATTCTATCTTCGAGTGGAGGCTTGCTTGCATGGTCTCGAATGCGCACGCCTTCCTTCGGAGGTGGTGGCTGCGAAGACAAGTTTGCAGGAGTTAATTAAGCGGTACGCCACTAATACGCTTTCCTGTGAAAAGAGGCACCGTCGAAAGTTCTCAGAGAGGAAGCTGGCTTCAACCGCGCTAGGGGAGCTTCAAGCCGAACTTACATCTAAGACCACCCGCGCATATAAACTTTGGCAAGAGCTTCAAGCCGTAATCAAGGACGTGGTGGCTGTTGATAAAGCTGTTATCATTACCCGGACGATGGTTGATGCTCATAAAGCTACTGAGCATGAACTCGAAGGCCGGCTTACCTCCTATCAGGCCCAACAGTCGGAAGCGGAGACCCATCTCGCAACTATAGCCAATTTTGAAGCTGAGACTCAAGAAAGGAAGGATGAACCGATGAACCTTTTGAATCATCCGCCAACTTGATGAATTGTATATTTTTTTATTCTTCTTTTGTACATACTCCTGAATGAGAGTATTTTTGGTTCTTTTATAAATTATACTTTGTATTCATTTGGATTCATGAATAAAAGGCATATTTTGCTTCATGATGGCGTGTCTCTTTTAGTAAGTACATTTTATGGATAATCTACTTTGATTTCCTTGTAGGACAGCGATGGCTTATGAGTCAGGTTAAGATCTGCTTCCTAAGGCTTTTCAATTTTATGAGCCGTGAGGGTGTCATAAAAATTTTTCTCCCTACGAATCGTGAGGATCTCGTAGGTGTATTTTCTCCTTAGGAATCGTGAGGATTCCTAAGTGCGTTTTCTCTTGAAAATCGTAAGGATCTCACAAGAGAATTTACTCCCTTACGAGTCGTGAGGACCTACAAGTGATGGGTGAAGTTGTCCTTATCTGCATTTCACGGAGTCAGGAGTTGCTCTGGATGCTTCCCACGGGTTCACTGCCGTGTTCTGCGAGGACCAGGCTCCACTCTGAACGTTTCCCACAGGGTCATTGCCGTGTTCCACGTGACCAGGAAGGGTTGACTTTATCCGCATTTCACGGAGTCGGGGTTTGACTCTCGGTCATCTGTGCATCGCCGAGTCGTGGAACTGGGAGTTGCCGTTGTTCTGCTTTGCTTGATGTTGTGTATTCCTGCAGAGACACTGATTTCTCTGCGGGCCGGCGTGAATCGAGATGTTCTCGTCAAGGATGCTGATTTCCCTGAATCTAGGAGGTGCCAAGGACACTGATTTCCTTAGGGTTGAAACGAATCGAGGTATTCCTGCAAAGACACTGATTTTTCTGCGGGTCGATGCGAATCAAGATGCTCTCGTCAAGGACGCTGATTTCCCTGAATCGAGGAGGTGCCAAGGACACTGATTTCCTTGGGGTTGAGACAAATCGATGTGTTCCTGCAAAGACGCTGATTTCTCTGCGGGTCGACACAAATCGAGGTGCTCTCGTTAAGAATGCCGATTTCCCTGAATCGAGGTTTTTGCCAAGGACACTGATTTCCATGGGGTTGAGACGAGTCGAGGTATTCCTGCAAAGACGCTGATTTCTCTGCGGGTCGACGTGAATCGAAGTGCTCTCGTCAAGGATGCTGATTTCCCTGAATCGAGAAATTTTCCAAGGACACTGATTTCCCTGGGGTTGAGACGGGTCGAGGTACTCCTGCAAAGACGCTGATTTCTCTGTGGGTTGACACGAATCGAGGTGCTCTCGTCAAGGATGCTGATTTTCCTGAATCGAGGTTTTTGCCAAGGACACTGATTTCCCTGGGGTTGAGACGAGTCGAGGTATTCCTGCAAAGACGCTGATTTCTCTGCGGGTCAACACGAATCGAAGTGCTCTCGTCAAGGATGCTGATTTCCCTGAATCGAGGAAGTTGCCAAGGACACTGATTTCCCTGGGGTTGAGACGAGTCGAGGTACTCCTGTAAAGACGCTGATTTCTCTGTGGGTCGACGCGAATCGAAGTGCTCTCGTCAAGGACGCTAATTTCCCTGAATCGAGGAAGTTGCTAAGGACACTGATTTCCCTGGGGTTGAGACGAGTCGAGGTATTCCTGCAAAGACGTTGATTTCTCCGCGGGTCGACGCGAATTAAGGTGCTCTCGTCAAGGATGCTGATTTCCCTGAATCGAGAAAGTTGCCAAGGACACTGATTTCCCTGGGGTTGAGATGAGTCAAGGTATTCCTGTAAAGATGCTGATTTATCTGCGGGTCGACGCGAATTGAGGTTCTCTCGTCAAGGATGCTGATTTCCCTGAATCGAGGAAGTTGCCAAGGACACTGATTTCCCTGGGGTTGAGACGAGTCGAGGTATTCCTGCAAAGACGCTGATTTCTCTGCGGGTCAACGCGAATCGAAGTGCTCTCGTCAAGGACGCTGATTTCCCTGAATCAAGGAAGTTGTCAAGGACACCGATTTCCCTGGGGTTGAGACGAGTCGAGGTATTCCAGCAAAGACGCCGATTTCTCTGCGGGTCGACGTGAATCGAGATGCTCTCGTCAAGGACGTTGATTTCCCTGAATCGAGGAAGTTGCCAAGGACACTGATTTCCCTGGGGTTGAGACGAGTCGAGATATTCCTGCAAAGACGCTGATTTCTCTGCGGGTCGACCCGAATCGAAGTGCTCTCGTCATGGACGCTGATTTCCCTGAATCGAGGAAGTCGGTTAACTTGTTTCCGAGATGGAGCGTTGATCCGGCGGGGAAGTCTTTGGTTGACTTTAGGTTGTCTATGGACCGTAGAGTCTTAGAACTAGGGACTTTGCCATGGCTCCGTTTGGTGTATGTCATGTCCGTATCCTGCTGGAATGAGGAGGAACGCTGTTGATGGTCTCTAGGCTGTCTGTGAACCGTCGAGATTTGGAACTAGGGGACTTTGCCATGATTCCACGGTAGTCTCTAGACTGTCTGTGAACCGTCGAGATTTGGAACTAGGGGACTTTGCCGTGGCTCCATTTGTTGATGTTGCGTCCGCATCCGATTGGAGGGAGGAAGAACACCGGTGTTGATCTCTAAGTTGTCGATGTTGACGTCGAGACCCTGAAGCTAAGGATCCTCCTTCACTTCGTTTGTTGACATTGTGTCTGCAATATTGCGACGAATGCCGAGATTGTCTCTAGGTTGTCTATGAACCCTCGAGATTTAGCTTCGCTTCGACGAAGCCTGGTGGGACGATGGGGTTCCCTTCTTGTTTGTGCCCCTGAATTGTATACAGGGATTGATGTGATATCACTTGTAGGGCAAAAGTTTTATTCTTTATTTTTTTTATTTCCGCGATGCTCTATCATTTCAGCTTTTATATCGCGAAAGTCGCGATTGCCCAATCATTTCGGCTATTTTTCACGGTGCCCAATCATTTCGGCTATTTTTTCCTTTTACTCGCTGTTTTTTATTGAGAGTTGCCAAATCATTTCGGCTATTTCATATGCATATATTTTACTTGCTGATTTTGTTGCAATCTGCCCCATCATTTCGGCTATATTATATGCATTTGTGGCTCGCTGGGTTTTCGCTGCGAGTTTGGGATTCGATACCGATTTAGACATCAGCATCGCTACAACTGGGATATTGCCAAGAGAGAATCATCATTGGCCTCTGTCGATGTCGAACAAAGGTGGCTTAGCGAACAAGGTTAGGATCCTGTCGACTAAGGCTTTTAACTTCATGAGCCGTAAAGGTCTCATGAAGGTATTCCTCCCTACGAGTCGTGAGGATATCGTAAGTGCATTTTCTCCTTAAGAATCATGAAGATTCCTATGTGTGCATTCTCTTATAAGTCGTAAGGATCTTACAAGAGTGTTTTCTCCTTATAAGTTGAGAGGACTTATAAGGGTTGTCCGCTGTGTGAACATATCCCTAGTTGCGGGTGGGATTCTGTTAGGGAAATGTTTATTCGTGCCCGTGGATTGTATACAAGGGTCAATATTGACACTTGTAGGGTAAAATCGGGCGGTATGACTGCTTAAGAACAAATTCAGATCCCTGTAATTTAAGGATTTTGAATCTTATGAGCCGTGAGGGTCTCATAAAAGGGTTCTCCTTACGAGTCGTGAGGATCTCGCAAGTGTAATTTCTTCTTAGAGATCGTGGGGATCCCTAAGTGTGCTGCTTCCTTGTGAGTTGTAAGGATCTCACGCAGGCGGTTTCTCCTTACAAATTCGAGAGGACCTTGCAAGTGTCTTTTAACGAGATTGTGCCCTTTCGGGTTTTCACAAAACTCACAGGTAGCCCTGCTGTTTTTAGTCACGGAGCCCTTTCGGGTTTTCATCCGTGCCCATTTCGCTTATGGACATACCGTTTTCTCTTTTATTTTTATTTTTTTTATTTTAACGAGATTGCGCCCTTTCAGGTTTTCATAAAACTCGCCGGTAGCCCTGCTGTTTTAACTCACGGAGCCCTGCTGTTTTTACTCACGGAGCCCTTTCGGCTTTTCATCCGTGCCCATTTTGCTTATGGACATACCGTTCTCTTTTTTTTTCACCACGTCAGCCTGAGAATACCGCGGGTTGGTAGTAGTTTAACGAAATTTCGTTCATTTGCAAGTTTTAGGACATTGCGGTCCATTGTTAGTTTAGGGACATTTCGGTCCTTTGCCAGTTTAGGGACATGGTGGTCCACCGTTGCCGTATTTGAGGCGAATTTCTAGTTTACGGACTTTTCGGTCCACGGGGCTTTCTCTATGAATGAGCACGATGCCCCCGGCATGTCCATCTTTTTCGGAGCATGTGGTTGTGGCGGGTTCACCTTCCAATTTTCAGACAACGCGAATTTGCCTTGCTGGTATTGGTCTTGAACCCAATTTTTGAAGACGTAGCAATCTTCGAGTGGATGGCCCAATACTCGATGGTAGGGGCAGTAATTGGGATCTTCGACGTCGTTCGGTTGCAGTGGGTGTCTCGACTCTGGTAGAGTAATGAGCCCATTGCGCATTGCTAGTTCGAACAGTCTCCTTGTTTTATCTCGGGGAAATGAGTAAGGATGTCTCAGCTTCTCATCGAGGGATTGCCGCTTGTTGCTTTGGCAAACAACCGCTTTCGGGCCACTCGGTTGTTGTCGAGCGTTGGTGACAAAGGTTGCTTTCCCTTTACCCTTTTCATTGCGGGAGTCCGGCTTTGGAGGAGACGGTCTGTGACCTATTTGGTCCATCTGGGCGAGCTTGTCGATTAAAGCTTGGAACATAGTCGGTTTGAAGGACATCATGAACTGTGAAATAGTTGCATGAGGGTCTAGAATGCCCATGAACATGCCTACCGCAGGCGCTTCTTCGATGCGCTGCTCGCACTTCGACCATAGATTCCGCCACCGTATTACATACTGAACCCATGTCTCCCCTGGCTTCACTCGAGCATTGATCAACGCCGTTATTGGGGTGTGTTCACTAGCGCTCGCGAATCGCTGGGTGAACAATAACTCCATTTCTGTGAAAGTTTTGACGGGGTCATTTGGGAGTTTGGAGTACCACTCAAATGCCGTCTCCGATAAGCTGCCGACGAATTGGCGGAGCAAAAGCATGTCATCACCACCGGTATTACCACATAGAGCCATGAACTGGGCGACATGTTAGTGCGGATTTCCCGTCCCTTTGTACACATGGAATTTGGGGATTGTGTATCCCGGCGGGTATTTTATCTGGTCATACCAGCTTGGATATGGTCGCCCAGTTTTGAAGACTTGGCGGACCGCTTCATTTGCCTGGTGAGCTCGTATTTGTTGAGCTATATATTCATCCAGTGCGGCTTTGGAAATGGTTTCCTCCTTGGCTGCTGAAAGAGCCGGAGGAGGATTCAACATTTCCCCTTTGTCGTCTTCAATAATGATCGGAGGGTCTTCGGCTGGAGGATCCGGCTGTAATATCATCCCGATCTTGTCTTGGAATAGAAGTGCCATTCGTTTTATGTTGGCAGCTTGTTCTGCTGCTTCTCTGTCCTTTTTTTTTAGGACTCTGCGGGGGAAGTCAGCATCGGTTTCTTGTTCATGACGTTGCTCTGATGACGCCTCCGGGCTTTCTTTTGGCCCGGTGAGTGTGGCCATTTGCGTCAGCATTTCTTGAAGCTTCTGTTGCTGCTCCTGGGCTTTTGTTACGGATCGGGTAAGCGGTCGGTGACCCCGTCGAAGTGCGGCTTTCTTCTTTTCCAGAAGCCATGTAAACAGTGTGTACCATCATGCCCCCAGACTTGGGGCGTTTAGGCTCAGTGTTTGTGCATTTCGTCATAGACGCAGGGATCTTCTCCGGCCTTTTTCCTTTTATGGGCGGTCGAAGTTGAGGGGGCCGTTGTAGTAGGCACCCAAGTAGCTGTCGCTTTTTGTGGCTTGACAGAGTAGTACTTCTCTTGCCGAACCTTCATCTTTTTCTGTCGGCGGAGATAGTCTTGAGCTATCACGGAGTCTTGGACTTGACGCCAGACCTTGTAAATTTTAGAGGACAACCATTGAGGGGGCTGCTCCAGCTTCACTTTTGTGACAGTCTCCACCGGTGGCGGAGATCTTTTCAGTACGGCAGTAGGCGAGTTTCTGCGTACCTTGTTTAGCAGCTCAAAACTGTTCCCGGTTGGAACAGCAACATTAACTTCCACCGTTGGAGCTGGTGGCGTTAGCCCAGAGGGAGAGTTGCCCCCGGCCTTCCTTACTCGGCGCCAGTGGCGACGTCGAGCGTGTCGAGCCGTTGGTGTTGGTTTGGTAGTGGGGATGGCTTTGTCTTGCCCTCTGTCCAGGTGAAGGGGTGCTGCTGGCATCAGCCTATTGAAGACTGATGTCCGTTGAGAAGCAGTATCCAATCGGTCGAAAACAGACTTCTGAGCAAGGACAGGAACCGTAGTGGAAACCGGAACAGCCAGTCTTGTAAAAACTGACCCTTTGGTGGGGGAAGCTGCCTTGACGACTTCAGGAGCAGGGATGGCTTTCCTCTTCGGTACAACCATCTCCGGGATTGTAGGCTTCATCATGAGCCCATATGGACTTTGGCCCAATCTGGCGAAGACTGAGGCGCTGGAGCTGGACGACCTATTGAGAGGGGCCGTGGTAGTAGCAAGCCGATCAAAGACCGATCTCTTACGAGCTTCAGGTGTTGGTATAGGGGTGCTGATGCTCATTGGCGGGAGTATGGTCCCAAAAAATAATCCTGTGGTGGCTTGAGTGACCTGTTCCACCGGCATTGTGAACAGGGAGGGTGCTTGAGGCCCGTAAGATATTCCTCCAGATGAGGCGGAGTGTGGGTTGCAATTGCAGTTGGAACACTTTTCACAAGTGAATGCCATTGATCCTTCTTTTTCTACACCAAGCAAAATGCCAAATCTTAGTACCTCGAAATCTAAGGGCAACCATTAGCAAACCGCGATTCGTTCACGAACACGACAAACAAAGTGTGGAGTGGAAAGAGGAAAAGGTCCCACCGAGCGTGTCAGAACCTGTTTGCCGCCGGAAACTGGGAAGACTAAACGTCTTGCCTGAATCTGGGGGCAGATGCTAATTGGTGCTATCCGTCCACCTCTCCGAAAATGCCAAGTTGATTTATGGCACCGTGTATCGAAGGTTTAAACGGATGCGGCCGATGAAGCAGACTTCGTCAGATTCCCCCTCGTTTAAGGGGTTTTTGATTATGGGGACGCTCTTCCCTGCAGGCGCAAGCCCCTGCAGTTAATTACGCTACCGCATCACGGTAACAACTTTCTCCTTCTCCGTATGGTCACTTCGTGTCGTGGGTGTTTGTTTTGTGTTTGGTTGCCCGTGGGTTGTATATGGAGACTAAGTTATGTTGTCGCCCGTAGGGCGTGGACTAGTCTAAATCCGTATCTTTCTTAGATTTGGGTTTGGGGGGTTGTGTTTAAGGATACGTTAGCCTTATTTGAGGCTAAGATCAACTTAAACGTTTGTTAAGGACACGTTAGTCTAATTCTAGACTAAGATCGACTTAACGGGATCGTTTAGATCCGAAAAGAGAGCAATTGGGCTCTATTTTTTTGTTTAATGACATTGCGGTCAATAATTAGTTTAAGGAAATTACGGTCCATTGTTAGTTTTAAGATATCGCGGTCGAGGCTAAGGACATCATAGTCCGTGAGTTTAAGGACCTCACAGTCCGGTGTTAGTTTTAAGACATCACGGTCGAGGTTAAGGACATCATAGTCCGTGAGTTTAAGGATCTCATAGTCCGATGTTAGTTTTAAGACATCACGGTCGAGGTTAAGGATATCATAGTCCGTGAGTTTAAGGACCTTACAGTCCGGTGTTAGTTTTAAGACATCACGGTCGAGGTTAAGGACATTATAGTCTATGAGTTTAAGGACCTCACAGTCCGGTGTTAGTTTTAATACATCACGGTCGAGGTTAAGGACATCATAGTCCGTGGGTTTAAGGACCCCACAATCCGATGTTAATTTTAAGACATTACGGTCGAGGTTAAGGATATCATAGTCCATGGGTTTAAGGATCCTACAGTCCGATGTTAGTTTTAAAACATTACGGTCGAGGTTAAGTACATCATAGTCCGTGGGTTTAAGGACTCCACAGTCCGATGTTAGTTTTAAGACATTACGGTCGAGGTTAAGGACATCATAGTCCGTGGGTTTAAAGACTCCACAGTTCGATATTAGTTTTAAGACATCACGGTCGAGGTTAAGGACATCACAGTCCATGGGTTTAAGGACCCCACAGTCCAGTTTAAAGACGCCATAATCTGTGAAATGTGTGGTCGTCGGGACCCGTCACCTCTTTGAAGACGTTGAGGAATTATAACGACAAATATTAAAGGAGTGAAGAGATGTACCCTTGAACCAAGGTGAGTTGATTGAAAGAGCAGATGTGCTTAATTCAACATAAGTTGAGGACTTATGGCCAGGATTGGGCTAAGTCCAATTAAAATGTTTTGACATTTTATTTCTGTTCTGGCTATTAAGCCTTTATTTGTGCTTGGCCCTTTTAATAATGCTAAGCATTGAGTTCTGACATCTTTTGTCTTTGTCAGAACAGAATATGTTCTGACAATGCACCACGTGGCGCGCCATGTGCGTTGCGCCAGTTAAAGAGCGCATTGCGCTTCTGTCGGGTAGCGCACACGAAGAGAACACGTGTCGCGCTTAGCGCTGAGCGCTAGTTCATTAGCGCATTGTACTTTTAATTTATGAGTGCATTGCGCTTTTAATTTATGAGCGCTTTACGCTAGTCTGTTGGCGCGCCAGCGAGTGACACGTGGTGCGCTTGGCGCTGAGCGCCAGCCCATGTGCGCAGTGCGCTATTTCAAAAACGCAAAGTGCAAGTGGTGTCTTTGGTTGACACGTGGCAGCTTTTGGCGCTGAGCGCCGATCCAATGAGCGCAAGAGCGCAGTTCATGAGTGCAAGGCACTGTCTGATAGCGCAAAGCGCATTTTGATCAATTTTAAGATCGAAGAACAAATTTATGTTCTTCAAAGGAGGCTTTGCCTCAAGATCCAAGAACAAAAGTTCTTGTTTTTATAAAAGGCTCTGCCTTTATAGATCAAGAGATCTGTGAATGAAGTAAAATACTTCTTTTATTTTTTTATGATTAGATCTTTTGATCTTTTCTTTTAAATCAAAGACCTTGGTCTTTTTATAGATCTAAGATCTTCTTAGAAGATGTTTCTTCTTTTTACGAGATGGTTCCATCTCCGTTGTTCAAGAATTAATTCTTTACCTTGAAAAAATGATCTTCTTTTGCTAAAGGCTTGCCTTTCTTTTTCTTTGAGTTTTCTTAAATTTTGCAGAGGGTTTCTTCTCTCTGAGACTTGAAGTCTTGGGGTCTTTATATAGAGCCAATTGATTTGTTAAATCAGTTTAAGAGATCTTTCTCTGATTGATTTGGGAATATTTCCCACCGTTGGATCTTTGATCCCAAGGCTTCTGTTTTACAGAAGATAATCTTCTTGTTTTAACAAGATTGAGAAATCTTTCCTTCTTTACAGAATTTTTTCAGTATTTTAGTGATTTTTAATCACCCTCGGACCATTGATCCAACGGTGTTCCAAATTCAAGGCACAATCTTTTCTGTTTGGAAAGATTCAACAGAATTTTATTCTTATTAACCGATGATTTAATCATATCAGTTGGATATTTAATCCAACGGTGAGGAACATTTAGTTCCAGCGCTAGCGCTTATGCGCTCTGCCCATGGTGCGCTTTGCCCATGGTGCGCTAATTGGAGCGCAGCGCTCTTATCGCTAGCGCACACGTGCTTTGCACGTGGTGCGCTACTTGGAGCGCAGCGCACCTAGAGCTAGCACCTATGTGCTTTGCACGGGGTGCGCTAGTTGTAGCAAAACGCTTTTATAAAAGCGCAGCTGTAATTCAAATTTTGAATTCTGAACAGAGCTTTGCTCTAATTTGGGAAACACTCTCGAAGACTGCTTCACCTTCAAGAACTGGGTCAAAGACTAATATCAGCTCGGCAAGTTCGCTCTATCCAGCAGTTGAAGGATAACTCCGCCGCAGAAGCATGAATCAAAAGCCACGCATACAGCGAGAGTAGAACCAGATCATCATCGGTCTTGGAAGCGAGCTTGTACCTGTCATATGATAACACTATCAAAAGAAGAGCCTGAGGATAGAGATGACCTCCCCTGGTGCTTCGAAAACAATAATGACGAGGCGATCTCAGAATTTCCACCGGCGCCGAAGGAGCTGGAAGATGGAATATACACTACTGCAGATGATCTCAAGAAAATTGATCTGGGGACGACAAGCAACCCGCGGCCGACATTCGTCAGTGAGTTGCTGTCTGAAGAAAAGGTGGCTACGCTAAAAGACGTGCTTAGGCAACATAAAGATTGCTTCGCATGGAACTATTCCGAGATGCCAGGACTAGATCCAGAAATTGCTGTCCACAAACTGGAAATATCCCCGGACGTCAAGCCAATCAAACAACCACCGAGAAGAATTCGGCTTGAGCTTGAGATGAGCATCAACGCCGAGGTCAAGAAGCTTATCGACTCTGGCTTCATCCAAGAAGTTCAATATCCTGACTGGATCGCCAATATCATCCCGGTGATGAAGAAAAATAGGACAGTGCGCATATGTGTGGATTTTCGGGATCTCAATAAAGCCTGCCCGAAAGACGACTTCCCAATACCGGTCACCGAGCTGATGATAGATAATACGTCCACTCACGAAGTCTTCTCTTTCATGGACGGCTCATCAGGATACAATCAGATAAAGATGCATCCCGAGGACCAGAAGCATACCGCTTTCCGGACCCCTTTGGGTATATTCTGCTACAAGGTGATACCCTTCGGTCTAAAGAACGCCGGTGCCACCTATCAGAGGGCCATGACGAATATCTTCGATGACCTAATACATGAAATCGTCGAATACTATATTGACAACATTGTGGTGAAAAGCAAATCATACGAAGAACATCTAGAGCATATGAAGATCGTATTTCAACGCCTTCGGCAATACAACTTGAAAATGAACCCTCTCAAATGCGCGTTCGGAGTTTCCTCGGGCAAATTCCTGGGATTCATCGTCCAACACCGAGGCATCGAGATAGATCCGTCAAAGATCAAGGCGATTATGAAAATGCCTCCGCCAAAGACTCTCAAGCAATTGCGGTCTCTCTAAGAGAAGTTCGCGTATATCCGACGATTTATAGCCAATCTCTCAGGCAAATGTCGTCCTTACAACCACCTGATGAAGAAGGGAACCCCTTTCTTCTGGGACCGCAAATGCCAAAGCGTGCTGGACGAAATCAAGCAGTACCTACAGAATCTACCAGTACTGGCCGCTCCGGTCAAGGGAAAGCCTCTCATTCTTTATACAACCGCCCTTGAAGGTTCCTTAGGCGCATTATGGGCACAAGTGAACGACCAAGGGAAGGAGAGAGCCCTTTACTATCTAAGTCGAAATCTACTGGGGGCAGAAAGCAATTACTCTCCCATTGAAAAACACTGCCTGGCGTTGATCTTCGCAATAACGAAGCTGAGAAACTATGCATTGGCGCATGAAGTCCGTCTCATATCGAAGGTGGATCCCCTCAAGTATTTGATGTCAGAGGCCATATTGACGGGGCGGCTCGCTAAATGGGCCCTACTCTTGATGGGATTCTCGATAACCTATCATCCTCTTAAGGCAGTGAAGGGCCAGGCCATCGCCGACTTCCTCGCTGAGCATCCGATACCTGCTGACTCTCCCTTGAATTGCGAACTGCCAGACGAACATGCGTTTGACACGACCGACGGAAATGATACCCGGTGGGAACTTTACTTCGATGGAGCATCCTCCATGATGAAGCGCAAACAAAACACCCCCATAATCAAATCAGGGGTAGGCCTCATCTTCGTAATTCCACAAGGAGGGATAATGCGCTTTGCCTTCTCCTTAACAGATCCGAGGACGAACAATGAAGCCGAGTATGAAGCTTTGATAGCAGGTCTCAAGATCGCTATCGACATGGGGATTAAGAATCTTCTCATATACGGAGACTCCCAACTGATCGTTAGTCAAGTAAATGGCGACTACCAAACGTGCAAGTCAAAGTTGGTGAAATACGGCGAGAGAGTACGGCAATTGTTGACTCAAATTCCTTCCTACACTTTGGAAAGCATACCGCGTGCGGAAAATAGCAAAGCGGATGCATTAGCCAAGCTTGCTAAAGAATTGGCCGATGAGAACCTTGATGATGTAAGAATCGTGGTACAAAACCGTCGGGTTCTTGCACCGGCAGAAATGTCTCCGGAGTCGTCTGAGGAAAAAAGAGCGACCGACCAAATGGCCCTGCAATAAAAGACCAGGATAAGGTTGAGGATTGGAGAGAAGTCTTTATAGACTACTTCAAATCCCGTCAAACGCCTGAAAATGCGTTCTCAAAACATCAGCTCATGAAGCGAGCTCTATCTTTCGCCTTTGTTAATGATACTCTGTATAAGAGATCATTTGACTCTTTATGGCTAAGATGCACGGGACCCGAAGGGGCAAAACGAGTCGTCCAAGAAACTCACGACGGACTTTGCGGTTCTTACCAAGCCGGGTCGAAGATGAAGCTGAAGATCAAAAGGATGGGCTACTATTGGCCCACGATGATCCAGGACTGCCTCGAATACGTGAAGCAATGCCACTCGTGCCAGATTCACAGGGACTTTATCCATCAACTTCCAAATCCACTACATCCGACAGTAGCTAGCTGGCCGTTTGAAATGTGGGGGACTGATATAATCGGCCCCATCGAACCAGCATCGTCCAGAAGACATCGATTCATTTTAGCGACAACTGATTACTTCTCCAAATAGGCAGAAGCAGTACCGCTGAGGGAAGTGAAGACGGAGAATATCTTCCATTTCTTCAAGACACACGTAATTTATCGGTTTGGAACTCCGCGAAGGATCATCTCCGATAATGGGCCAGCCTACAGAAGCCACAAAATCAGCCGCTTCGCACAACAGCACAACATAGACTGGAGATACTCCTCGGTTTATAATCCCCGAGCTAACGGTCTAGCCGAGGCTTTCAACAAGACCTTGACGAAGATCGTAAAAAAGACGGTGTCACGAAATAAGAAAGACTAGCACGAGAGACTGCAGGAAGCTCTCTGGGTGTATCAAACTACGTTCAAAAAGGCCACGAACACAACGCCGTATGCATTGGTATTCGGTACGGAAGCGGTACGCCCCCTCGAGATAGAGCTACCCTCTCTACGAGTGGCAGTTCATTACGAGCTAACGGACGAAGAGAATGCTCACCTTCGGCTTGAGGAGCTCGATGCCCTTGATGAAACCCGGCTCATAGCATAACAAAATCTGGAGGCTTATAAAGCAAAGATGACGCGCTCATACGAAAGATTGACTAAGCTGAGGACATTCCGCCAAGGCGAACTCGTGCTAGTGGTCAAAAGACCTATGATCCCCAATCGCGCCAAGCGGGGGAAATTCGAGCCGAACCATGAAGGCCCGTATATTATAAACAAAGTTTACCAGGGTGGAGCCTATCTACTCATGGACATGCATGGTGAAAGACCTTTCAGGCCAATAAATGGTCGCTTCCTGAAGAAGTACTACGCTTAACGAGTCACGGCCTAGGTCAATGATAGATGACAACGACTATGCCCGCTCACTATCTTCCTAAGCCTAAACTCTGTAAGTAGTAACCGTCTTCCTTAACAATAGACCGAAACGTCCTTAAACTAACAACGGACCGAAACGTACTTAAACTAATAACGGACCGAAACGTCCTTGAACTAACGATGGACCACTATTTCTTAAAACTAGCCGTTGACCGAGACGTCGATAAACTACTGTGGATCGCAGCATCCCAAGGCTGGCACAAAAAGAATAAAAGAATAAAAAAAAGAATTAAAAAAAAGAGAAAGAAAAACGGTATGTCTATAAGCAAAATGGGCACGGATGAAAACCCGAAAGGGCTCCGTGAGTAAAACCAGCAGGGCTACCGGCGAGTTTTGTAAAAACCCGAAAGGGTGCAATCTCGTTAAAAGACACTTGCAAGGTCCTCTCGACTTTGTAAGGAGAAACCACCTGCGTGAGATCCTTAAGACTCACAAGGGAGCAACACACTTAGGGATCCCCACGACTCCTAAGGAGAAATTACACTTGCGAGATCCTCACGACTCGTAAGGAGAACCTTCTTATGGGACCCTCACGGCTCATAAGATTCAAAAGTCTTAAGCTACAGGGATCTGAACCTGTTCTTAAGAAGCCCCTACAACCTTCAATACTGCCCTACAAGCGGCTCAATGCTGATCCTTATATACAATCCACGGGCGCGAATAAACATTTCCCTAACAAAGTCTCATCCGTGACTAGGGATATGTCTACACGGTGAACAACCCTTGTAAGTCCTCTCGACTTATAAGGAGAAAAACCTCTTGTAAGATCCTTACGACTTATAAGAGACCATGCAATTAGGAATTCTCACGATTCTTAAGGAGAAATCACACCTATGAGATCTTCACGACTTGTAGGGAGAAATACCTTTGTGAGACCCTTACGGCTCATGAAGTCAAAAGCCTTAGTCGACAGGATTCTAACCCTGTTTGCTAAGCTACCTTTGTTCGACATCGATAGAGGCAAATGATGATTCGCTCCTGGCAATATCTCAGTTGTAGCGGTGCTGATGCCGAAATCAGTGTCTAATCCCAAATTTGCAGCGAAAAGCCAGCGAACCACACATGCATACGAAATAGCCGAAATGATGGGGCAACTTGCAACAAAATCAGAAAGTAAAAAAATATATGCATGAAAAATAGCCAAAATGATGGGGCAACACGCAATAAAGAGCAGCGAGTAAAAATAAAAAATAGCCGAAATGATTGGGCACCGCGAAAAAATAGCCGAAATGATTGGGCAATCGCGACCTTCGCGATATAAAAGCTGAAATGATAGACCATCGCGGACTAAAAAAAAGAAATAAAATTCATGCCCTGCAGGTGATATCATGTCAATCCCTGTATACAATTCAGGGGCGCAAACAAAGAAGGGATCACACATTTCCCCTCCAGATCTCATCAGAAGAGGAAGGGGATCTCAACGGTTCACAGATAGCCTGGAGATCATCACAACATCTGTCTCATCATGATAGACAAAACACAAAACAAAGCAGAACCGCGGCAACTCCCAGTTCCATTACTCGGCGGTGCACAGATGACCGAGCGTCAAACCCCGACTTCATGAAATGCGGATAAGGTCAAAATTCCTGGCTACGTGAAACGCGGCTTATGTCAATCCTGACCCCGTAGGAAATGTCCAGAGCAGATCTCGGTCCTCGCAAAGCACGGAAATGACCCCGTGTGAAGCATCCAGAGCGAAGCCTGGTCCTCGCAGAACACGGCAGTGAACCCGTGGGAAGCATCTAGAGCAAATTCCTGGCTACGTGGAACGCGGCTTATGTCAATCCTGACCCCGTGGGAAACTTCCAGAGCGGATCCTGGTCCTCGCAGAGCACGGCAGTGAACCCGTGTGAAGCATCCAGAGCAGAGCCTAGTCCTCGCCGAACACGGTAGTGAACCCGTGGGAAGCATCTAGAGAAAAATTCCTGGTCACGTGAAAAGCGGATAATGTCAATCCTGACCCCGTGGGAAACGTCCAGAGCGGATCCTGGTCCTCGCAGAGCATGGCAGCGAACCCGTGTGAAGCATCCAGAGCGGAGCCTAGTCCTCGCCGAACACGGTAGTGAACCTGTGGGAAGTATCTAGAGCAAAATTTCTGGTCACGTGAAACGTGGATAATGTCAACCCTGGCCCCGTGGGAAACGTCCAGAGCGGATCCTCGTCCTCCCAGAGCACGGTAGTGAACCCGTGTGAAGCATCCAGAGCGGAGCCTGGCCCTCGTCGAACACGGCAGTGAACCCGTGGGAAGCATCCATAGCAAATTCCTGGCTACGTGAAACGCGGATAATGTCAACCCTGACCCCGTGGGAAACGTCCAGAGCGGATCCTGGTCCTCGCAGAGCATGGCAGTGAACCCGTGTGAAGCATCCAGAATGGAGCCTAGTCCTCGCTGAACACGGCAGTGAACCCGTGGGAAGCATCTAGAGCAAAATTCCTGGCTACGTGGAATGCGGCTTATATCAATCCTGACCCCGTGGGAAACGTCCAGAGCGGATCCCGGTCCTCGCAGAGCATGGCAGTGAACCCACGTGAAGCATCCAGAGCAGTGCCTAGTCCTCGCCGAACACGACAGTGAACCCGTGGGAAGCATCTAAAGCAAAATTCCTGGCTATATAGAATGCGGCTTATGTCAATCCTAACCCCGTGGGAAATGTCCAGAGCGAATCCTGGTCCTCGCAGAGCACGGCAGTGAACCCGTATGAAGCATTCAGAGCGGAGCCTAATACTCGCCGAATACGGCTGTGAACCCATGGGAAGCATCTAGAGCAAAATTCCTGGTTATGTGGAACGCGGCTTATGTCAATCCTGACCCCGTGGGAAACGTCCAGAGCAGATCCTGGTCCTCACAGAGCACGGCAGTGAACCCATGTGAAGCATCCAGAGCGGAGCCTGGTCCTCGCCGAACACGGCAGTGAACCCATGGGAAGCATCCAAAGCAAAATTCCTGGTTACGTGGAACACGGCTTATGTCAACTTGACCCCGTGGGAAACGTTCAGAGCGGATCCTGGTCCTCGCAGAGCACGACAATGACCCCGTGTGAAGCATCCAGAGCGAAGCCTAGTCCTCGCCGAACACGGCAGTGAACCCGTGTGAAGCATCTAGAGCAAAATTCCTGGCTACGTGGAACGTGGCTTATGTCAATCCTGACCCCATAGGAAGCGTCCAGTGCGGAGCCTAGTCCTCGCTGAACACGGCAGTGAACCCATGGGAAGCATCTAGAGCAAAATTCCTGGTCACGTGGAATGCGGATAATGTCAATCCTGACCCCATGGAAAACATACAGAGCGGATCCTGGTCTTCGCAGAGCACGACAATGACCCAGTGTGAAGCATCCAGAGCGGAGCCTAGTCCTCGCCGAACACGGCAGTGAACCCGTGGGAAGCATTTAGAGAAAAATTCCTGGTCACGTGGAATACGGATAATGTTAATTCTGACCCCGTGGGAAATGTCCAGAGCGGAGCCTGGTCCTTGCAGAATACGGCAGTGAACCCGTAGGAAGCATCCAGAGCAACCCCTGACTCCGTGAAATGCGGATAAGGGCAACTTCACCCATCACTTGCGGGTCCTCACGACTCGTAAGGGAGCAAATTCTCTTATAAGATCCTTACGACTTTCAAGAGAAAACACACTTATGAATCCTCACGATTCTTAAGGAGAAATTACACCTACGGGATCCTCTCGACCGGTAGGGAGAAAATTCTTTATGAGACCCTCACAGCTCATAAAGTTGAAAAGTCTTAGGAGGCAGATCTTAACCCTGAATCCTAAGTCATCGTTGTCCTGCAAAGATATCAAGATAGACCATCCACAGAATACATTCAATAAAAAGGGACACACCATTGTGAAGAAAAATATGTCTTTTATTCATGAATCAAAATGAATACAAAGTACAATTCGTGAAAGAAACAAAAAATATACTCTTATTCAGGAGTATGTACAAAGAAAGAATAAAAAAATATATCTACAAGTCTTCAAGTCGGCGGGCGATTTAGCAGGTTGGTTAGCTCGTCCCTCTTTCGCTGGGCTTTGCCTTCGTGATTTAGTATCGCCAAAAGACGAGCCTCCGCCTGAGCCTGCTGGGTCTGATATGAGGCAAGCCGGCCTTCGAGCTCTTTCTCAGTAGCCTTGTGAGCCTCAACCCTTTCGCGAGTGAACACGGCAGCTTTGTCAATGGCCACCATCTCCTTGACGGCCTCTTGAAGCACTCGCCAAAGTTCATAAGCTTTGTTGGCCTTGGCTGTAAGGTTGGCCTGAAGCTCTACCGGTGCTTTCGAAGCCAGCTCCCTCTCCGAAAACTTGCGGCTGAGCCTCTTCTCGCACGACACCATGTTCGCCGCGCACCGCTCAATCAGACCCCGCAAGCCCGCCTTCACAGCCACAGCCTCCGAAAATTGGCGGGTACACTCGAGCACGTGCAAGAAAGCCTCCACCTGCCGGCAAAACTCAACCCAGACTTGCACCACTGCTTCGCTATGATAGGTGGCAAGAAAGGGGAGAGAGCCGTTAGCTTCGGCAGCAAACGCTTCGGCCGTAGTTACGCTGCCGTCACGAAGTTCCTCGATCAAAGATGACAGAGAGGCGAGGCTTAGCTTGGCCATCCGGTCCGAGGCACGTAGGGCATAAGGGCCGGGCGGCATAGCGATGTGCGACTCCAGCGCAATAAGAACTGGCAGAGCTGTTCAGATTTATAAACAGTCAGTTGAATGTGTAAGCAAAAGAACAAATGGAACAACGTTGGGACTTTACTTACCCACAGTCATGCAAGAAGGAGCTGAAGGCTCCCCTGGCCCCTCAAGTATCTCAACCTCGTCGTCAGCCTCCAGAACTGTAAAAGACATCAATGTAATTTTATGGAACATTAACAATGCTGTGAAAAAGGCAGACAATACTAACCTTGCCCAGAAGAAAGGATGATGCACTGAGGAGATATTGCTTTTGGAGGAGCCATCTCCAACAGGAGCTGAAAAGACTGCCTGGGAGACAAGTCGGCAATCGAAGCCGCCAATCCGCGCAATTCTGAAAAGACAAAAGAGTTCAGATAATGGAAAGGATACTAATTTAAAATATAGAAGGTTACCTTCGACGCTCCTCCCATTCTGAGCTGGAGGGATAGCAGCTTCAACGGCCTCCGTCGAGACCTCGGGCATAATATCAAGGACGCGGGCTGGTGTAACGGCCTCTGAGGAAGGAGCAGCGGCTGCCGCTGCGGGCTCCAACGAAAGGAAGGTAGCCTCGACTACCTCCATCCTAGCCTCTGGGCCGCTCTCAGGTAGACCCATTGGAACGGCAACCACCAAAGGTGCCTCTCCCGAGGATGCAAGTGCTTCGGGAGCAGGAACTACCGCAGGAGGCTCTATCGCGAGAGGGACAGTTTCATCAACCCCCTCCACACTGAGCAGTGTTTATTGGGGGTATCAATAGGCTCTACAGTCAGTGAACCTGTAGGAAGCTCCCCCATCGCCGAAGTCTCTGCACAGTTCACGCAAGGATAAGAATACATATATACGCGTGCAGACAATATGAAGTATTACAAAGAGATACAGGAACATACCAATGCGCAAGGAAGCTTTCAATATAGCTTGCTCAAGCCGACGCTCCTTCTCAAGGAGGTATGCTCGCCGAGGTCCGAGGGTGGACTCGTGGCCGTTGGTCCACAGTGAAAGCGCGTCCGCGGAATCCTCCAAAGCAGCCTGTTTAAGGGCCCGTTCACCCCATTCCTCCAGAGGGCCGATGAATTGTCGCCGGATCCACGGAGGGTCTTCATAAAAGATGACGGCGGGATAAGGCTTCTTCGGAATCCTTACGTTCTCCGACTCATCTTGAGAACATCTTATAGCCTCAGCCAATTGTGTGACTTCCTCGGCAGTTGAACTTGGAAAAAGCAGGACAACATCCGACTCTTGCATAGCCAATGGTTCGTCCTGGAGAATAGGCTCAGACTCTACTAAAGAGTCGAGCAGATTGGTAGCCATTTTCCTCCGCCGCTTGGATCCAGAACCGACCGCCGAGGACGACCGTTTCCTCCCTTGTGGAGCCTTGGCACGACGCCGACCCACCTCACCTTCAACACCCTCGTTACTGGCACCCTCGCTTGGCGGTGCTGCCGGGGACGACACGGCCATTGTCGACGCCGCCGGCAGTGGTACTGCCACTGGCGCCCTTTTACCCCTTGACTGAGCCCGGATACCTAATAGCATACCAATTGTGGGAGTGAGGTCCACCTCCGACTCCCCCGGAATGAGCGCAACACTGGTGTCCCTCAAGGGAAAGCGGACCGGTGCGCGCGGCCGTGGCGGAATTCCCGTGGCCTGAACCGGAGCAGGAGCGCCATATCCAAGAAGCACCCTCTTCTCCTCAGCAATAATCGGGCCGACCCGATGAAGGTACTAGCCCGTGAAGGACCCCACACATCGGGGAATATGGTCGGCTTTAGGAATCATGAAGCAGGAGCCAGTATTCAGCCTCACGAAGTGATGAGCAGCATCATAAACAGCTTCGGGTGAAGGGACGGGCGCAACCGTGAAAGCCTCGAAGGGAACACCCTGATCATATCCAAGCTGCCGTACGAAGCGATGCGGATTGTACCGCATAAAGAGGGCCGCACTGTTCTGACGGAATACCAGATAACCTAGTCTGATCGTGTACAAGTGTGTGGCCTCCCGGGGCTTCAGAGAAGGAACCTCATCTTTCGAATGGTCGCAGAGTTGTTGAATTGGACCTGAAGGAGAAGATAGGGCCCGGTCAACGAACACCAGTCCGCCTGAGCTAGCGTAAGGAGCGATCAATACACGAAAGGCCCCGGACTGAGTTGGGTCAGGAGCAGAAGCACCCACCAGCCGCATCAATCGTGGAAAAGTGTAGGCGTCGTAAAATTTGGGTCTTTGGTATGCAGCAAAGGCCCCCAACACGTGCATTTTGATTCAGGACGTGAACTAATGGAGAGAAAAGTTTACGACATCCATTCCGGGAGTTGAAGTATTAGCCACGGCACCTACCCCATGATAAAGATGTGGCAGCGCTGGGATGCCTACGGCCAACTGTGTTCCCTCAGCGATACAATGAGCCGGGTACATAAATGAGACTCTCATGAAGCGGCGATGCATGGGGATGACAAACTAGCTGAGCCAAACACTGATAAAACCCAAAAAAAGGTCTCCTCATCCATGCCGGGAGCTGCAATTGATTCATAAGACACCGCCGACACGATAGGGATATAGTACTGCGGCAAATCCTCTTCCTTAGTCGGCCGCTTATTCAAACCAAACCTAAAGGGGTCATTGATGTTTGCAAACTTCATAGCCGTCTTCGACAAGACGTCCTCGCGAAGGAAGCAAGCAATGAAGCTCTTAAAAGTGACGCCCTGCTCCTCAGATTCTATGAACAGTTTTTCAAAGATGCCCAGGGCTTTGATCAAACACGGGCGCTTGTGGCGGACAACGCTCTCGGTGGACAAGCCGTCAAGCATTGCAGGCTCAGTTTCAAAGACGTACTCGTCGGGAGGCAACAGTTCATCATAAAGTGTCCCCCTGATTGGCAGCCCCGAGATCTCGTGAAATTCTTCCAAAGAAATCGAAACTTCGCGGTCCCCTAGGAGAAAAGTGTTGGTGGGGAGATTCCACTGGTTCAAGAAAGCCTTAACCCACCAGACGTGAGGGGATTGGTAGTGGAAGAGCGAGGCATATATCGCCTGATAAAGCCTAACCCTCTGCAGTCGCGTGCGATGGATGGACAGGATGTAGCGAGCCTAAAGAAGGTAGCCCGTGGGGTGTCGAGGGGTGAGCCCTATTTTGTAGATCTTCCCCCATGGTTGGGCCTCGTCCTGGCAAATGCGGCGTCCCAGAATATCTATGGCTGGGATAGGATGATTCGGGATGCCAGTCGTCGAAGGTTCAAGCCGTCCCATCGGGGTCCAATTCGGCATCTCCACAGCGAAGACAGTCATTGGAGGATCCATCGGCAGGAATGGATAAGTAGGCTCCGTCGGTATCTCGCAAAGGAAACTTCGGCGACCACGGATGATGTGATCGTACCAGGTCCCCCACAGAAGTAAGTTGGTACAGTTCGGGTCATGAGCCCTGATCATCGCCATCACCTCCTTGTCAGATGGAGACTGGGGAAAAGCAGCTTCCGAGCGGGTGAAAGGGAAATACGGAACATACGTCATTCTACCTGAAATAAAATAAAGGAAAACTGTTAAAGCGAAACCAACAGTGTGTATATATATATGATTATAAATATATATATATATAAAGACAGTGACAGAGGACTCATTTTATAGGACCATTGGTTACAAAACACATAGGTCCCACAGAATCAAGATGGCGGCGGGCTAATGATGAGGCAAAGTAATTATAATGAGACAAAAGGAAGATTCTCATTAAATAGACAGTGGATTTCAAATGAACCTACACATTCCCCTAAAAATAAATCCATCTTGGACTTTATGACAAATCAAACAGAATCAAGGGAATTAAATTCCTAGAAAGCAACATTGCAAACTTCTTCTTCTTGGTTGTGAAGAAGACAACTCAGGGCAAGAAAACCCAAGGAGTTCTATGGGAAGAACTGAGTTCTTCATAGGAATTAAATTCCTTGTTAAAAAGGGGAGAATTAAATTCCCAGAGACATTTTTCAGAGCCAAAGCTTTTTGAGATGGAATTAAATTCCATGGAAATGACAAACACCACCACCAATCCCTAAAGATCAGAGAAACCCTAAGAGATCTATTATTTGAAGATTAAATGGTTTTCTGTTTTTTTAAGAGCTTCAAAAAGATGGGTTCTTGATTAAAAGGGAAAAACCTTGGTGTGGATTTAAAATCCATTGAAGGTTTCTGTGAAGGTTCTTCGATCGTTCAAAGATCATTACCTGCAGAAAGGGTCTTTTTGAACAGAGTTAAACTCTGAAAATATTCAAGGCAGAGAACTAAGCTCTGGAAAGGAGAATTGAATTCTCAAAATGAAAAAGTTTGCAACGAAGAAGATGAGCAAAGAGTGGAGGTGCTTCTAAAGATACCCCTGCATTTATAGGATGTGATGGAAGCTTTTCATCTCCCCTATTCCCTAGATAGATCCAACGGTTACAAAAGTGACAGCGTTGCACTCACGTGCAGACACGTGAAAACAACGCTGTGGGGGCATTTGTTTCCTGATTAAAATTCAGGGTTTTCCTCAAAGAGGCATCACGTGTTCACACGTGACCAAGGGTCACGTTTTGACACGTAATCTATTTACAAGGTTAAAATCTAAGCAAGCAGAATCATAAACAAGCGGCTGAAGGAGGACCCAACTAGGGGTCATATGCTCACACGTGACCAATAGTCATGTGTCAACATGTGATAGTTAAAGCAGAAATAAAAATGAACGGCTGAAGGAAGACCCAACTGGGGGTCACGTGCTCACACATGACCAATGGTCACGTGTCAACACATGATGATTAAAACAGAAGCATAAATAAGCGGCTGAGGAAAGGACTTAATTGGGGGTCACGTGCTCACACGTGACCAGGGGTCACGTGCCAGCACGTGACAGGCTTTGAAAGCCTTACAGTTTAATAGAATTAAATTCTAAATTCCTCTAAATCTTTCCAAATGGAAAAGGGTTATGGGGAGCCATTGGATTAAAAATCCAGGGGTGATTAAAAACCACCAATTTATGGAAAAAACTTAGACGAGGAAAGATTTCCCTAAATTACACCAGAAATAACAAACAGAATATCTTTGGATTTAAAATCCAACGGTGAATAAAATTCACTGTGTGATCTAAAGGATCATATGAATTATGAAAACAAACAAAATCTTTCAATGAAAGATCTACTAAACAAATTGATTCTTTTTCTTCTCCTATAAATAGGAGCCAAGAGGAGAATAAAAAAAGAGAATTTTGGAGAGAATTTTAGGATCTTGAAATTTTCTAAAGGCAAATAGCAGAGAGAAAAGAAATGATAATTTAATTCTCAAGAAAGAAAACCCTAGGTGAGAAAAGGAAAAGGGATCAAAGCTTCACAAAACAAAAAACAGAATTTAATTCTCAATTTAAGAGTTTAACTCTTCTGAAAAAGAACTTAGTTCTTCCTCTGGTTGAAGATCTGCAGAAGCAAATCTCCATACAGGTTAAGAATTTAATTCTCATCGGGTTGAGATTCTGCCATGCAGATCCAAAACTTAGAGGGAGAATTGAGTTTAGAGAATTTAATTCTCATAAATTCACAGGAATTTAATTCCTCCAAGATAAAACTGGGGTGTAACCCTATATGAGAATTTAATTCTCCCAAACTTACAGGAATTCAATTCCTTCATGATAAAACTAGGGTTTAACCCTATATGAGAATTTAATTCTCCAAAAATTATAGGAATTTAATTCCTTCAAGATGGACAGAACTAGGGTTTAACCATAATTGAGAATTTAATTCTCTCAAATTTACAGGAATTTAATTCCTCCTAAATGAAATTAGGGTTTTACCCTTTACAAGAATTTAATTCTTTTACATATATGGGAATTTAATTCCTATAAAAGAAATTAGGGTTTGACCCTACATAAGAATTTAATTCTTTCACAATAGGAATTTAATTCTTCCAAAATCATAATTAGGGTTTAACCTACAGAGAATTTAATTCTTAAAGATAAAGAGAATCAAAAGATCTTCATACATAAAAAGAACTAAGGTCACGTGGCCCCACGTGACCCCTGAAAAGATCTCCAAAAATGAGAAGGAAAAGGCTCTGAGGCAATGCCTCACGTGCTCCCACGTGACCTCCAAAACACAGAAGATCAAAGCGAATGAAATGAAGGCTTTAGGCGCTCTCACGTGTTACCACGTGACCCCTTAGCAAACGCTTTAACAGTCAGCGCATAAATCCCCATCACGTGTCAACACGTGATGCTCAAAATAAAAATAAAAAGTGTTTAACACTTAATTGCAGAACGAAGTAAAGGGATCTGGTCCCACCTTTGGGTGCCCTCACGCGTCCACACGTGACCCTTCTTTCTTTAGTGTTTAACACTAATTTGGGGATTATATTTCCAGTGTTTAACACTGATTGTTTTCTAGTGTTTAACACTAAATTGTAGATTATATTTCCAGTGTTTAACACTGATTTTCTTTTAGTGTTTAACACTAATTTGAGAGTTCTATCTCCAGTGTTTAACACTGTTGTTCTCTAGTGTTTAACACTACTGTTAGCCAAATTGGCTAATTTTCCAGAGGCAAAAGACTCCCCCTTAACTGAATCTCAAAATTGAGTCAATTAAAGATAAAAATGTTACCAAAGCCCTCAAACTCTTGTTTAGCATTGCTAAATAATATGGGTTGAAACCAGACAAATGTCTAATGGTCCAACAGAGGGCCAACATTTTGAATCTGATTGGACTTAGCCCAAGTTGGCCATAAGTCCTCAATTCAGACTTAACTGAGCCATTGTGCTCATAATATAATTAATTGATCTTAGTTCCAAACTGTACCACAGATCACTTAATCCACTTTGGTTCAAGGGTACATCTCTTCACTCCTTTGATATTTGTCGTTTTAATCCTTCAACGTCTTCAGAGAGGTGACGGGTCCCGATAACCACACACTTCACAGACTATGATGTCTCTAAACATTGGACTGTGGGGTCCTTAAACTCATGGACTATGATATCCTTAACCTCGACCGTGATGTCTTTAAACTAACATTGGACTGTGGGGTCCTTAAACCCATGGACTATGATGTCCTTAACCTCGACCGTGATGACTTAAAACAAACATTGGACTATGGGGTCCTTAAACCCATGGACTATGATGTCCTTAACCTCGACCGTGATGTCTTTAAACTAACATCGGACTGTGGGGTCCTTAAACCCACGGACTATGATGTCCTTAACCTTGACCGCGATGTCTTTAAACTAACAATGGACCGTAATGTCCTTATACTAATTATCGACCGCAATGTCATTAAACTAAACAATAGAGCCCAATTGCTCTCTTGTCGGATCTAAACGATCCCGTTAAGTTGATCTTAGTCTAAAATTAGACTAACGTATCCTTAACAAATGTTTAAGTTGATCTTAGTCTCAAATGAGGCTAACGCATCCTTAAACTCAACCCCCCAAACTCAAATCTAAGAAAGATACGGATTGGGATTAGTCCACGCCCTACGGGCGACAACATAACTTAGTCTCCGTATACAATCCACGGGCAACCAAACACAAAACAAACACCTACGACACTAAGTGACCATCTGGAGAAGGAGAAAGTTGTTACCACGATGCGGTAGCGTAATTAACTGCAGGGGCTTGCACCTGCAGGGAAGAGCGTCCCCACAATCAAAAACCCCTCAAAAGAGAGGGAATATGATGAAGTCTGCTACATCGGCCGCATCCGTCTGAACTTTCGATACATGGTGCCATAAATCAACTTGGCATCTTTGGAGAGGTGGACGGATAGCACCAATTAGCATCTGCCGCGAAATTCAGGCAAGACGTACGCCGCGTCTTCGCCGCGTGTTTCGGAGGGGAACAATATCTTTCCCAATCTTCATCCCCTTTGGCACCACCTTCATTCTCGGCGACATTACCCGGCTTTAATTTTACACGATTTGTTTTCTTATATAGTGATATTTCTTGCACCGATGGCATTGAGGCCCTTTCCGATTTTCATCGCGGTTTGACGAAGACTCGTCATTTTTCTTTGCATCAAATTTCCTCTCATTTCTTTTATCATAATTCTTTTTACTATAAAAGATAGCATCGCCCTCTTCCCCCGGAAATAGAACATCCGGCCATTTGGTGAGCTTACTCTTGTGAAGAGAGAATATTCTCAAACTCCACCAACAAAGGTTGCCGATCCCAACCTTGAATAGAAGTGACATATGGAATGCACTCCTTCTTTAGCTCCTGAATAATATATCTCTTCATTTTAGATTCCGAAATCGGCTCATCCGGATCTAAAAGGGAGATCTCCGAATATATTCTTTATCTCCAATAAGTATTGAGCGAAGGATATATCAACTTGAGTCGCATTAGCTAATGCATTCTCCATAAATTCCAACCGAGCCACACTCTTCTTATTAAACAACCCATCAAAAGTGCTCCAAATTTCGGAAGCCGACTTGCAATGCATAATGTGGCCGAACAACTCACGAGAGATAATTCTTTTCAAGACAAACTCCGCCTTAGCATACCACCCGCCATTTTTTCAAGGCCTCCACATTTTCTTTACTATCTGCCAGAGCCAGCTGATTATTACCTCCAACAATCTCTCACAATTCCTTACCCATAAGATAAAACTCCAAGCATGTCCTCCATATTTTGTAGTTAGAATTATTAGAATCTCGATGCCGAGACCACCAAAAACCTTCACGACTACCCGAATCTATTCTGATATACCACTCTTCTTCGCCAAGAGAATTTTGCAAAGCACTGCTACCCACCCTTGTAGCTCTGATACCATGTGAAAAATACGAATTCGAAATACACAGAATCCGATTCTACAATAGTGGAACAAAGTTCACATTAGCCCAAAACTCACAACACACAATAGAAGAAGAGTATCATAAATGGGGGAAAGTAAAGGGTAAATTTCATTAATAAATCATGAGCATACAAAATAATAGAGTTTGGAGAACTTGCACAATATAGGAGCAATGGAGATGTGTTTGTGTGGAATGGTTTAATGAAGAAGAAGAAGTTGTCATAATTTTGGCATGGGCTGATTAATTTATGAAACACTTTCTTAATTAAGGGAAATGGAAAAATGGAGTGATTAATGGTTTTGAAAAGGATGAAAGATGGATGGATTAATTAAGCCAAGTTCAAACTTACTCATGAAAGCATGGTGGTGGAAAATGTGTAGAGAGAAGAATGGAGGATGGATGTGTCATGTGTCTCCCACACATGTGCAAGCTCCAAAAATATAAAATTAGCTCTCAACATAATATCATCATTACATCCTCATAAAATAGATAATAAAAATAAAGATAAAATATTGCTAAATAATTTTCCGAAAACACACTTTAACAAATTTAACGATAATAGGTTGTAACATGACATCTATACCTTTTAACTCAACTATAAGAAGCTTTACCGCTACGCTATAGCAGCACTCGCTCTCTTAGCCTAATTGATTGAGGGGCCTTCAACATTTTATTTTTGTCTCCTACCTTTGTTTTATGACGGAGGCTTGTAATAGGTGCAGAAGTAAGGATATGCAGACTTTTCTTTTTCGAGCATATGTACAAACTTAAGGAGAAAACCTGCAGTTTCCTTTTAATTCAATTGACGCATGTTCCTTCTTTCTTTCCTTTTTTTGGGTATTCTACAACTCCTTGTTTCCTAAATACCATTATGTTAAAGCAATAAGGACTTGTTTGGGAATGGCATAACTGGAGTTTCATAAAGTTATGTAAACTTAACTACAAAATCCTAACTATTCCAGCTCTATTTGGATACAAAGTTAGGATAGCTATGGTTTATTTTAAAGTGGAGGTAGGAGGCATGCAAATTATGGCTTGCAAGCCTCAAACTCCAAAAAAAGAGTTTACAAAAGTTTGATCATATTGGAGTTGAGATAATTGTAGTTTAAGGCTGAAAAACACAGTTATCTCAACTCCAAAATGGGTGTCAAACAAGCCAAAGTTAGCATTTTAGAGTTAACTTTTGCTAACTTTATGAAACCACGGTTTACAAAGCTTAACTCTATTCCCAAACAGGCCCTCTATGTTTAGCATGGACTCTGGAGATTAGAAAACTCTAGTTATCTAAACTTCAAAGTTGAGATAATTGGTGTTTGCAGAACTCCGATCCAAACAAAGCAATCTAAACTCCAAAATTTACGAAGAAAACACCCATTTTAGTATTTTGATAACCCAAAACAATATTTTGGAGTTTAGAAATCTCCGAGCCAAACACGGAAACACCAATCAATATTAATGTAATACCCAATCCCCTATAAATACTTACCGTATTTTAAATAAATGATTACCCCAAAATTTTTATATCTAAATGAAAATTTTTACAATTAATGTTTCTTATGTTCTCTAAATATAATTTCTATATTTTTCCTAAACCCTGAACATATCTCCCCGTGCCACGTCAGACTCACTCCCCGTGCCACGTCGTGTCAGCCCTCATGCCACACCGTGCCCGATCCAGTGCACGCACCGTGCCGCTCCCGAACCACGCATCGAGTCAAGACCGTGCCCAGTGCCGTGTCGCGCCTTGCCATGCACCGAGTCAGGACCATGCCCACTACCGTATCACGCCCACGTCGCCACCGCACCCAGTACCGGATCACCGCGCATCACGCTCACGCCACACACCCGTGTCCAGCATCGCGCCATCTCGTGTGTCGAGACAAACTCTGCAGCGGCGTCGCTTCTATATCAAGCGACCGAAGGCAAGTGAACCCCTCACTTGCTTTACATGCTAATATGCTATATACTGATACACATTTATATATAAATTTACATCCCTCTAATTAATCAAGTGTTTGACGCTCCTAAGCGAAAATCTACTTTAGAATGGCGGAATTCATGATCAATGAAACCCTGCGTGGTTAGTGAGCATCGTATATAAATTTGGCTGTAAAATAAAGTTGGTTACCTCCCCTAAAACGATAACCCAATAACCCATGTGAAAGCCGATCTTCTCGGACAAGCTGAACGGTTAAAATCATAATAAATTATCTATATATCGGATCTCAGAGTGCTAGTGCTAGGTGTTGTTATATGTATGCCCTACAAGCCATTACTGTACATAGGATGTATATTGTAGTGGATGCTGGGACATATATAGGGAGGACTTTCTTGCTCGACATGATAGTATGCTATCTGGTTACTCTTTGCCTTAACGTGTATACTGATTGTCTCTCTGTTACATGTTAGTAAAGCCCTTAGGATGTGTACTTGACTACCTGGACTATGATGCGGATCATACTAGTGGGGACATGGTAGTCTATAAGTACATCCTTCAAGGTACCTAGTCGTGGGTGTATCGAGACGGGGCATCGATATACCAGAGTAGACTAGCGTATACTTTCTCGACCCATATAGATGGGCGATGGATGATCCCATATCCATTGGTGTTTGACATCAGAGATGATATACGGGTGCTCAGTGGAGACTGGGTACACTGGGTACACATAACTCTTCACTTGATTTTTCATTTTTCAATTTAATTGATATTCTTTTCTTCTTCTTCTTCTTCATGAGAAAGAAAAGAAAAGCTTGCTTCAAAAATGTCAAGTGATGATTCCAAGTGAGAAATCCAAATCCAAAGTGAACCCACTTCCTATTTCTTCATCCTCTACCATTTGCCAAGTAGTATAGGGTGTTTTCTTCACAAGTTTCATGACTTGGTGAAGTTGGAGCTTGATCTTGAGTTGTCTCGACGTAGATCATCTTCGGCATCAAAGTCGACGACCTAGCCCAATCTTTTCTCCGATGAAACCACCGCGAGAGTCTAGGATTCCGATGGGTACAGCGGAAGGACGTCATCACGGAGCCAAGAAAGTGGAGGACCGGATCTACAAAGGTTGTAGTCTCTTTCACTTAGCAGTTAAGTTGTTAACTAGTTATAGTTTCGCCTTAAACTCTAGTCAACGATCGCATTAGGGTTTCTCGGCACCGGAAATTTTTGAATTTGGCATAGTTAATGCCTAGTGGAACCTTCTTAGAGTGCCTAGGATCCCTACAGTGGTATCAGAGCCTAGCTAGAGCCTTAGGCGATGCGTAGACGATGTTAGAAGTCCGATCGAACCCGAAACCCTAGTTTAAAACCCTTCTCTGTACATTTTTTCAAAACTGGGTTTTTTCAAAATTAAAAATATGCAGAAAAATCGGTAGGGATTTTTAGGGATTACTGTGAAGCACGTGCTCATGATTCATCTAAAGAGCGGCGGAACCGCGGCACGAGCATGGCTCGTGCGGCGGTTCCGCGGCCATGTAGTGACATTAGCTTTTCATTTTTGCACAGTAATTCCTATATTTTAGTGCTGTATTTTCTGGGATATTTTAACTTCTACTCAAGAGTTGATTTTCTGGGTTGTATTGGGGACTCGGTGTTTCGTTCGGGAAGTTTAACTTCGTCTGTGTTTTTCCGGATAATTTTAGAAAATCTTGAAAAGTTCAACCGGATATAAATACCCAATTTTTCCCCTGCCGGGAAATTTCCAATTGTTTGATCTTTCCGTAGTTTAATGACGTTCTAAGTAGTGCAAGTAACACGATGGACCCTCTAGAAGACAACAAACCTTAACTCGATTATGTAACCGTCTTGAATTGCCCTTTGAACCTTAGGGTTTGGGGCAGTACGGCGTGCCACATATAAGGCGTTGGCTTGACCCTTCTACGGCTGGACCGTTGGTACCGAGGCATGAACTGGATGTTTTTAAAATTATTTCATGTGTTGAGCTGTTTCGGGAAAACTTGGGTGTTTGAATGTTCGATCGGAAAGTTTAACATTTTCTATTTATCTGGAATGGGATACAATACTTGGAATCCACAAGTAGTTATGAGATAACTGATATGAATGTTATAAACATAGCACTTTAGTCCAGGTTGGCCACAGAATTTTGAATGCGATCAAAAGTCCGTCGCAATCACGTAGCGTACGCGGATACTCCCCGGATAAACTTAATAGTCTGCTACACCCCATAGCCCCGACCAAGTGACTGTAGGAGAACCCCGTCGCCGAAAGTATCCGTTCGGGTGCTCGCTGCGGCAGCGGTATTCCGCCTTGGTGCACTTCGTCGATGGCATCGGGGGTGCGGCCGTCTACTGAAGTTTGCGACGAGCATTCGATCAGAATGTCGGGAATCTTGTTGAATTGCCCCGACTTGATATTGAAAAGAGTTTTCGATAATGAGACTAAAATGCGGGGTTTATAATAGTTAGGCATGCGATGTCTAAGGAATTCATTGGATTAGGCATGCGATGTCTATGCAGGTTGCGGATTCCAACTGTTGTAGTTTTACACTTTCTTTTCTGTGACCGTAAGTGTAATATGTGATATCGCCGGTTTCGTTGCTATATGTCAACGACGATTAGGATACGCATGTTTACTTACGTTGATGACATGTGATGTTATGTGTTGCTGGATATGTTATATTGGATCGTCGTGTTTGAATAGCCGGGGGTTTTTATGTGAGATGAGTGTTTTTCATTTTCATTCATGTAAAAACTTGTATGTAATATTCTTTTATTGGGGCACTTCCAGGTTGCGGAAGATGTCACCGTTTGTATATTATTTACTTTTCCGCACTAGGATAGACCCAAGGAGGAGGGCACAAGTAACCGGGTTCTGGAGTCCAGTGGGAGACCAACTCGAGGAGTCGAGTCCAGGTCTCCTAACTCTAGAATTGGTAGGGTTGCTTGCCGCTCTCGTAGGGGTCTAGGGGTGTGGGTTTGGCTATTCATCGCGACTGTGGAATCCGTGTTTTATACTGGCTCGTATTAAAACACGGACGTCCTAGTATATCCAATGTTTCATATGTTTCTTCTGCTACGATATCTGTGATGTGATCATGTGATGTTCTGTGATAGATACAGTATATAGTATATATGATATATTATATAGACGTTGCTTATGTTTTATACCCGCGCTAGCCCTGCCCCGCTCTGCCGTTAGTTACCTAACCTAACGGTGCAGACGGGACATCGAGGCGAATGCAGATGGCATAAGCGTACGTTGTATTTATCTGTGATGTTTAGGTGACTTAAATGATGGGACTTCATTAATATGATTAATGAAATGAAAAAGAATCCTAAAGATGTTGTGGAATCGAATTTACTAAACCAGGTGGCTACAGTTCTTGCTTTGCATCGCGGTGTTCCTTGTAGAACATCCTGCACCTTATTCGATAAGGAAAGGACCGAGATCCCTTCACCGGGAGTGACTCCTTTAGCAATAACTGGCAGATGCTACAACTCTCGGTTTGTCTTTTGATTGCTTCTATAGTTTCTGCTTTTCACAGTGATATATATGATATATCCCGCACCTTATTCGATGAGGAAAGGGCCGACGATCCCTTCACCGGGAGTGACCCCTTTAGCAAAACTAGAAAAGCCTCAAAAAACACTCCATTTTAAAATCGTTTGATTCTACAACGATATCGAGTTCATTACGCAATAGGTTTTCAGAAAAACCTGTCGTAGCCCTCCGTCATTTCAGATAAGTCCTACTTAGTATTCGTGCTACGTTTGTTGATCTCCGTCAAGGCGTAGTGTGTGGTAGCTAACTAGTATTTATCTGTTTATGCATATGATGCAGATTGGATTAGGGTAGTCGTACGGCCTTGTTGACCTCCGTCAAGGGTCGTGCGGGTGGGTTTGATTCAATTAAGAAATGACGGGTTGAACTTGACTAGTAGCCTATGGTTTGTTGACCTCCGTCAAGGTCATAGGGTGCTAGGGGCAAAATTATCGGGAATTTCAAGTGTTGAAATTTGCAATGAGATTGCATACCTTCTATGAGATAGTTGGATCTCGATACCCGCTGTGAGTAAGAGTTACTCCTGGGAGAGTTTTACACATTACAATTAGCCGATCAAGTAGGTGTCTAGAAAGGTGTCAACGGGGTAATGCCTCCGGGAAAACGAGGTTTACAGTAATTAGGTCCGTGCGAAAGCACGGGGAACCTCCCTCAAAGTACCGACACTAGCCTGGCTGAAAGATTGGCGAACTTGTAGCATGTAATTAATCCCGGCTAGTCTTTCCTTTTAGGGTTTGAAGGAACATTTGATAAAAACAGTGGGAGCCATCCTGATTAGATAAAATAATAACCAATCTGATCTTGCAAGAGCATACGCTGAGTGTTTTCTTCTCTCTCTCTCCTGGTAGCGACCATATCACGCCTTAATCAAGATAATAAAACGGATGTATTAACCGAACCCGCTTGTTATACTGAGCTGGGGAACGTTGGTCCCGCTCCAACTTATAAATGTTATAAGACAGAGCAGGAAATTGGGGAATACCAGATTTCCCGTGCCGCCCAAACGAAGAAAGTGCATGATGATGCATCTTCTTCGGGTGTGTTCATTATAAAGAACTGTTTCTCAGTATCCTTTACGTCCTGAGTATGTGATACCGGATCAGGATCCCGCATATGTAATCTGTTACATGGGCTACAGATAGGTAAAGAACTGAGAACGGGTGATAAGTTTCATGAGACAGAAAACGGTGCAAGTGTTGCAGCCAAGTCTGTTGGTCACTGTCATCCTGTATGATCAGTACATTGATTCTGAACAAATGCTATTAGATACCGAACCTGATATACAAAATCATATCAGTCTCTTTATTAGTAAAGAAACGATATTTTGTATTGTTGGATATGTTTTGAATATTTCCTATATCAAAAGTTGATCGGTTCAGGCACGTTATCTAAAAGCATTGACGTTCTAAATCAAACTACAGTTCTTTAGTATACGGAACACACACAAGAGGAAGAGTTCAGAAATGAATGGATCCTTCTTGAAGTATTGTAGACTAGGTCATATCAATGCGACTCGACTAGCTAAGTTGCACAAAGATGCATATTTAAATCTGTTTGAATTTACATCTTGTGAAAACTTGCCGGTCATGTCACAAACATAAGATGACCACAGCTCTGTTTATTGGAAGCAGAGAAAGAGTTAGTGAACTTTTGGGATGATACATGTTGATGTATGTAGGTCCCCTGTCTACACATGCCAAGACCGGTTCTTTTTACTTCATTACATTCTCTGATGATCTCTTTAGATTCAGACATATGTTCCTGTTGAAACACAAGTCCGAACCTTTTGAGATATTCACAGAATATAAGTTAGAAGTAGAGAACCAAAATAAAGGTAAGTATTATGTCCTATGATGAGATCAGGGAGGAGAATACTTGTACATGGAATTCCTGGACTATTCTAAAGGAGAATGAGATTCTCTCTCAGCATTACTCTTCCGAATACACCACAGCACAACGTTGTATCGGGACGGAGCAATCACACCCTATATGATAAGGTGTGCTCTATGATGAGTACTACTGAGTTACCTATTTCCTTTTGGGAGTTATACACTTATGAAGTTGCATACCTATTGAATATGGTTTCAATCAAATCAGTTGCCTACCACTTCATATGAGATATGGAAAGGGAAGAGCCCATATCTTAAGTCAATTAAGATTTGGGGTTGTCCAGCCTATGTCTAAAAAGCAAAATCCGGACAAGCTCGAGGCTAGGTCTGTTATGTAGAACTGGAAATGTTCCAGCTATACAAACTGCAGCTGATGATTTGGTAGAACCGAAGGATTCAATAGTAACCAACGAACCTCAGCCTCTCCGCCGATCTAGTAGGGTTCCTACCCACCTGAGAGATACTTCGGTTTCTCTATGACAGTGGGAGCGAGAATTGCATCATGAGATGATGACCCAACTAGTTTCGAGCTGGCCATCAGGAGTGGGACTCTGTAAGAATGGCTGGATGCTTAACGATCTGAGATGGAATCTTTATACACCAACAAAGTATGGACTTTGGTTGCTTTATCTGAAGGGTTAAATCCCCATCAGGAGCTAGTATATCTTGAGAAGATTACTTGGTGTAGATGGAAAAGTTGAGACTTTCAAAACTAGACTTGTTAAAGGTTTTCGTCATCAACCAGGCGTGGAAAATGATGAAACCTTTTCCAGTAGCTATGCTTAAGTCCATCCAGATCCTACTTGCCACGGCTACATACCATGACTACGATATCTGGCGGTTGGGTGCCATGACTGCTTTTCTAAATGATATTTTAGAAGAGTGCGTCTATAAGTACACAACCATAGGGCCTCGTAGACAGTGGGAGCAGCGGAAACGTGTGCAAGATGTTTTATGTGATAAAGCAGGCATCGCGGAGTTGGAACGTCTGTTTTGATGTGTTAGTCAAAAAGTTTGACATCATCAAAATGGTAGATGAACCTTGTATAAACAAAAAGGTAGGAAAGAGTATGGTGGTGATCCTCGTAGAGTACGTGGATGACATACTCTTAATAAGGAAGGAGTTTCCTATGCCACGCTCGGTCAATCTCCGCTTATCACAAGGATTCTCCATAAAGGATCAAAGTGCTACCTTCTAAATCCTGAGTTTTGATCTATGAGATAGAAGTAATTGGATGTTAGGATTCTCACTAGTTGTAGTGAGATGGTATCAGTTGATCCTGGGGAGAATCACTGGAAAGGTTCCAGGGTGATAAGGACGACTGAAAGTCAGTCACAGGATTGTCTTTACCCTCAGTAAAGGGACGGTATGTTGGAAGAGTTCCAAGCTAGATACCGTGGCAAACTAGACGATAAAGGCTGGATACATCGCTACTTAAGATGCTACCAAAAGAGGCAGTCTGGATGTATATTTGTTCATGAGATGAACTTAGTTCCTCCCATTGTGTGACAACGGAGTTGTGGCTTATGCCAAGGAACGTCCGTCCCATCAGTGATCCGGACATATCCTGAGGCAGTATCACCTGATCATGGAGATAGTTGATCTCCAGGGTGATCAAGGTCAGGAGAGTAGACTCAGAGGACAACACGGCGGATCCACTCACAAAGGCCTTTTCCCAGAGAGAGACTTTTATGTGATGGTTGAGTATGAGATACTACAACCACTTCTACAGATGGCCCTAGTGCAAGTGGGAGATTGTTAGTTATATGTATGCCCTAGAGGCCATTACTGTACATAGGATGTATATTGTAGTGGATGCTGGGACATATATAGGGAGGACTTTCTTGCTCGACATGATAGTATGCTATCTGGTTACTCTTTGCCTTAACGTGTATACTGATTGTCTCTCTGTTACATGTTGGTAAAGCCCTTAGAATGTGTACTTGACTACCTGGACTATGATGTGGATCATACTAATGGGGACATGGTAGTCTATAAGTACATCCTTCAAGGTCCCTAGTCGTGGGTGTATCGAGACGGGGCATCGATATACCAGAGTAGACTAGCGTATACCTTCTCGACCCATACAGATGGGTGATGGATGATCCCATATCCATTGGTGTTTGACATCAGAGATGATATATGGGTGCTCAGTGGAGACTGGATACACTAGACGGACTCACCGAGAACTCCCAGATGGTATTATACCTTACGTCAGATGGCAGTTCTCTGGTGACACTGGTACAGGTTAGTCTGTAGACCCGAGATCGTCATAGAGTCTTGTGTGATTCCTACTGTGCTTTGATTTCCACCTTACCACGTCCAAGAGGGTGTGCAAAACGGTGGTTTTTAGGTACAGTCCCGAATCACATGGAGGCAATGAGCGATAGGAGGGGATTCGTCTCTCCCGGTATAGTGAGTTGATGTTGCACTGTGTTCGATTGGCTATAACCAGAAATCCCTGGCCAGGATTGCTGAGATTTATTGGTAAGTGTTACCAGTAGTTTCTCGAACTGTTATAGACCTCATATCGACACGACTTATCGAGCTACTGGGGTCTGACGTTTACCACCCCTAGGCGAGATATGCGACATATCAGACGAACAGATCGGACTGTACGTTAAGTGTTACTGGTTGGATTCACAGGAGTGTGAGTGGGCTTGCTCGTCGATCTTCTGATCGCTCAATACCCGGATAGCCGTTACGTTTAGCAGACCGCTTGCGGCTTGTGGGTGCTTGATATGATCATCATCTGCTGCCGGCGTATTGACGAGTCTTTAGAGTCCTACACAGAGGTTTCCTGGCTCAAGCAAAACGAAATAGGAGCGCATATGAGATATGTGCGGGACCGAGAATAATACCAGTATGTGATACTGTATTCTATTCTCGCGATTTGTATCATGGGACGGTTATATGTGATATAGCCGGGTTACTGAATTAAGTGTTGATTCGATACATTGATACACATGATATTAGTCGGCTATATGCGATATGACCGGATCATTGAATCAAGTGTTGATTTAATGATTTAATGTATAATTATATATTTGATATATTACTTTACATTAACTAGTATTGGTTCACTTAAGATTATTTTCTCACTTGAATGTGCACATTGTATATATATGATATAGTTTTGTGCACTAGTTTGTATCATGTTTGATGATACATGCAAACTTGGGTGTGTATGCATTAAACCATGGTTTAGGTTAATGGTTAAGGTATTATTTTCTTTTCTTTATTCATTTTTGGAAAAACAAAATGGTGGCTTTTCTTATTTTTGGCAAGAAGCTTCATGACTTTTCTAGCATCTTTGAATAAGTCTTACCATTTTGTTTTCTTCCTAAACCCTAACCATTTAGCTTAACCCTAGTTCATTCTCTACATGAGTTAGCCTCACCCATGGTTGCATTATGATAACTCTTCACTTGATTTTTCATTTTTCAATTTAATTGATATTCTTTTCTTCTTCTTCTTCTTCATGAGAAAGAAAAGAAAAGCTTGCTTCAAAAATGTCAAGTGATGATTCCAAGTGAGAAATCCAAATCCAAAGTGAACCCACTTCCTATTTCTTCATCCTTTACCACTTGCCAAGTAGTATAGGATGTTTTCTTCACAAGTTTCATGACTTGGTGAAGTTGGAGCTTGATCTTGAGTTGCCTCGACGTAGATCATCTTCGGCATCGAAGTCGACGACCTAGCCCAATCTTTTCTCCGATGAAACCACCGCGAGAGTCTAGGATTCCGATGGGTACAGCGGAGGGACGTCATCACGGAGCCAAGGAAGTGGAGGACCAGATCTACAAAGTTTGTAGTCTCTTTCACTTAGCAGTTAAGTTGTTAACTAGTTATAGTTTCGCCTTAAACTCTAGTCAACGATCGCATTAGGCTTTCTCGGCACCGAAAATTTTTGAATTTGGCATGGTTGATGCCTAGTGGAACCTCCTTAGAGTGCCTAGGATCCCTACACTAGGGCTTCTATCGAAGCCAACAAATAAACCTATAGCACCCCATAGTTCATCTTTGCATTTTGGTAAGTTATAACAATGAATACTGAGGCGATTCGTGGCCCTGAACTGCAGTCCGGGGCAGCGTTTCGTTTTGGATACCTGACTTTGGAACACCTGTATACCACTTCTTTAAACTGAAAATGCACGGAACCCTATATGGTCGCGTAGATAATTTAGTTATCTAACACCTGAATCTTATCCCGTGCGGTTTCACCATCAATTGATATTAAGTTTGCATTTTAACGTACCTAGGTATCCTGCAGTTTTCTGCGGTGACAGTTGTACACATTGATATTAAACTGAACATATCTTCCCGTATACAGTGGATATCATCGATCCGTATGATATGTTGGAAACATAACAGAGAAATCTACATACTATCCAACTGTAGCATCGCCTAATTATGATCCCAACTAGGATTAAAACGTGATACGAAACGGACTACCAGTTCAGAAATTGGATTTCCAGCAGTGAACACTAAAAAGGAAATGACCATAACTAGAAAACCTGAAACCCGATTGACGCAAAATTTTTTTTGATGGACAGATAATTAAACATACTACTTACCCCTTTTATATTGTTTTGCTTAATTATGCACGTATGATTTATAGTAAATTTTGCGAGTAGTATGACACTGGCTGCCTCATTTTATTCGTTTTATGATTACTTGCATTCTCATCATATCATGTAGCGGTTATATTCTCATTGAATAGTGGCCATAAAGTATTGATAACCTAGTGATTGTGTTACATTACCCAGTGATAGATATTAGTGATTGGATTGTGGCAAGTACGTCGTGTATAAGCGTAATTGAATAGAGAAAGTGATACGTACTTGTACACAATCAGCGGACCCAGTTAATTTATTGCATTGTCGACGTCTATGGAACATATGTAAGTGTAACTATAACTGGTATCGGACGGTTATGGAAGCACTTATATTATTATCATAGGTAAGGCGTCAAACACTGTCCATTTATCTCGGGTACCAGTCGAAACATGATTGATGGAAATCCTGTTTCCAGTTCTCGCGTAGACTTGTCATGGACCAACTAGTATTTGGATTAATGGTTGGTATTTGATATAGACCACGAGGTGTGGGGTAGTTTGAGTGTGAGTTCAACGGAATCTCGGGAGTCCCATTTCCGGCATATACAGCGATTCTGGGAGTCATATGGATGATATTACTGATTATTAGCGAGCATTTCGGGCATGTATTCCCTTGCCTCTGGGGCCTTACCCTTGGGTTGGGGATACTCCTGCATGGTTGTCTCTCACACTTGGACCGACGATAGGTTTAGCGACCTAGACAGTGAGACTTAGAGACTGATAGGTTTAGTGACATGGACATGCATTGATTACTGATTCGATATACCTGCTTTAATGTTTACCTGTACTGATTATTTCATGCTCATGTCATCAACTCCATGTTTACTGTTTCATGTTCATCATCATTGCACGTGTTTACATATGTTTATATATATATATATATATATATATATATATATATATATATATATATATATATATATATATTGTGTCGCTCTGACGACCTGAGTATGCATGTTCAGAGTGAGAAGTGGACTTAGCTCGGATCAGCACCTGTCATACCTTGAGGATATTGCGGACATCTAGATCAGCGACGTCAGCGCTTTCTTTCCTTTGACTCTATCTGGTTAGTTTTATATTTGTTTGATTTAGTGACTGCATTTCTCATTATCTGTGCATTGATTACTGATTACCACGTAATGCTAGAAGCCGAAGTGTGACTACGGCAGGATGTTTTCTCGACCGTAGGAGCATGGTTGGCCTTGTCAACCCCTCGTATTCCGTATTTTGGGAAGCGGGGCGTGACAGTTAAAGTTCTTAAAATGAAGATATGGTCTTGCAAACTCTAGTTTGCATACTTTCCATCTCCTCTTAAAAATAAACTCCAATTTTCCAAACTCCATACTAAACAGGGTCTTATAGTTTAGAAAACTCCAAAGCCAATCATTCATCAAAATTAAGTTTTAAAAATGAGGCAGGGCCTTACAAGCTATAATTTGCATAGTTTGTACCTCCACTTAAAAATAAACATACAATTTTCTCAACTCCTTACTCAAAAAGGGCCTAGAAGGTGTTAGTGTGAAACTGTCGTAGAGCAATCTAAAACTCTCTATAGAAATCTCTAGAGATATTTTAGCGGTGCTATGCATGCTTATAAATGCTGAAAAAACCGGTCTTTTTTGTACGTAAAATTCCATATTTTAATAAAATTTCTATTCCTGAATTTTTCCTAATAATTTACCTATATTTTTCCTTTTAATTTCTTAGTTATTTATTTCCTAATTCCTACATACCCTAACCTAGCCCAAAATCCCACACAACCCGGTCCACTCCATATGCCTCCCCCTCTTTTTATTCTTTCTTTATTTTTCCTTTTCCTTTCCCCAATCCCAACCACCCAATCACAGTTATCTCCCACTCTCTCTTTCTCTTCTTCTTTCCCTCTCCTTCAACCGCTTCTCCTTCTTTTTAAACATGAATTTCATCCCTCAAATCTCAATCGAAAATCACCCATAAATTACCTCATAACAACAATTTAATTTCTCATTCTCTCTCTCTTTCTCTCTCTCTCTCTCTCTCTCTATATATATATATATATATTCTCTCTCTCTCTATATATATATATATCCCATTTTAAATGTACAGAGCTCTCTCTCTCTCAAAAATTTCTTTCGCTCTCATTCTCTCTTTCTCCTTTACCTCACCTCACCTCCACTTACCGCCGGCAAGCTCCCGACCACCGACCACCGACCACCTTCCTCTCCTCTCCAAGCTCCCTACTTCCTTTCTCCCTCGAACCAATCCCAATAGCCGCTGCCTCCTCTTGCCAACGAACCTCCATCGTCACCCCTTCACCGTCGAGGCCGCCGCCGGCAACTCACCCATCAAGCACCCAAGCATTCACCTTCTCTCATCACAGCTACGCCCCCACAACTCCCACATCCTCCACACCGCAACTCACCTTCCCTTCAGCGCCCCTTGCTGGCCAACGCCGTCCGCAAGCCGCCGCTTCGGTGGCTGTAACAGTCACCGTTGTCAACGCAATCGCAGCTCGCATCGCGCCAGTGCCACACACATGATCAGGCCACGACCGCATCATGCTCAGGCCACCGCTGCACTGCGCCCAAGCTGTGCCTATCACCGTGCCACGGATCGTGTCGCGTCGTGCCAAACCCTACATCACGACCGTGCCACGCTCGCGTCGCCACCGTACCTAGTTTCGTACCACGCTCGTGCCGTGCATGCACCGCACACGTGCCACACACCGTGTCATGTCATTACCGTCTCGTGTATCGAGGAAAATGTCTGCACGTCTGTCGCTTCTATATCAGCGACTTAAGGTAAGTGAACCTCTCACTTGCTTATACATGCTAATTTATACATATTAGATTTACATGCTTATTTAAAATATATATATATATATATATATATATATAGAGAGAGAGAGAGAGAGTGAGTTATCATTCGACAACGCCCGTTATCGTTTGGATTTGATGTGAGATTGTTTGGAACTGAGTTTAGAGCCCAATGCGAAATGTATAGGGCATATAGGGATCGAAATCACATTCAATTTGGTTAGATAAAATCAGATCCTGATAGTTCTTGATATGTTGTGCTAAGTGCTCGATGCAAAACCCTGAACCAAAACCTATTTTAAAATGCTAGAATTTGTGATCAATTAATCCCTTTAATGATTAGTGAATATCGTGTAGAAATTTGAGTTAAAATATCAAGGTTACAATCATGAAATGACACCCCCAAGAGGCGACGTTAAATCTAGAATTTATCGCACGTGTCGCATTGTAAAATTCATTGTAAATTGAATACAACTCATAATGTGACGTTCTAGGGCTTGTATCAAAGCCAATTAAAAAATCTATAAACCTAAGTTACTTTTTACTGAATATTGTCATGTTACAATAATGAAAATCGGAGAGAAATACGGCTCTGGACTACAGTTTAGAGCAGTCTTTACTGTCGTTACCTATTTTCAAACCCTTGTATATTCCTGTACATACCTGATAATATGCAGAGATATATATCGTCGCGTAGAAAATCGAGTTAGCTAACTTTTGACACTGGTTTCATTAAAATAAATCAATGTTTGATATTTTAAAAGTATTTTAAACTGTCAGTATGTCGTGCTGTTTTTTGCAATGACAATTTATATGTTTCCACCGTAAGGTCATAACTCACTGTATACAACTAATATTACCGATCCGTCTGTTGTGTTGGAAACTTCACTGATAAACCTAGATTTTATTAAATTTTAGAGACCTTTAATTCGGACCGTAATTCATAGCAAACCGCATTTGAAGTTAGACTTTCAATTGTGAAACCGGAATTCCAGCAGCTTGCGTACGTTTTAAAATGAACATAACTTCCTAACAAGAATGCCTATTGAGATGAATCTAATTTTAATGGTTAGATAAATGAGTCTACTTTTTATGACTTTTATATTATTTTACCTGATTATGCACGTATGATTTACAATAAATTTTGCAAACTGTATGTCTCTGGATGCCCTTATTTAGTTGTAGTTCATTTAATGCATTTCTACCATATCGTGTGATTATTTTGCACTATCAATTAGTGACTATTTATTCTGATACCCTAGTGACTATATTGTATTGTCGAGTAATAAGTGTTATTGATTGAATTGTGACAAGTACGTCGGTGAAAGGGATTAAAAGCGAGCCTGGTATAAGTTTGAGCGTGATTGAATAGTAAAACTGATGCGTACTTATACACGACCAATCTGATACATGCAGATATACTATAACCTAGGGAAAATAGGGAAATCGAGGTAGAATTGAACTCGTATTTAGCAAGATTTAGCGATTTAGAGGATGATCATTCGATATATATATATATATATATATAATGATCATTTGATATATATATATATATACACACACACACACATATATAGTTTGCCTAGCGGCAGAGTTACAAGGTTTTTTCCCGGGCACTGTTTCGACCGTAGTCTCGGACATGCATGAGACCCTTGTTAAAAACAAGAACGCATTTCGTCGTCTGATTTCAAATGACATAAAGATTGATAGATTAGTGACATGTATATTACCTTATACTATTGTCATGAGTTACATATTATACTGCTTACCTGTTCATGTTATTTTACTTCCTCGCGTTGTCGTTATATAGTTTCCAGTTCATGTTTATGATCCTTGCAATATAAGATATATTGTTATTTACTACATTGCGTCATCTTGATGACCTGAGAATGCATGCTTAGAGAAAGAAGTGGACCTAGCCCAAATCAGACAGAGCTCTAGACCAGCGACGTCAGCTTTATCGTTCCTTTGTTATCATTTGGTCAGTTGTTTCCTTAATTGCTTAAACTATTGTATCTGTTGCACTCTGATTCATTAAGAAGTAATAGATTTAGTGAATACATTCCTCGTTATCTGTGATGTGTTTACTATTTACCATGTAATATTAGAAACCGAAGTGTGAATACGGGAGGATTATTCCTTGGCCGTAGGAGTATGGCTGGTCTGGTCACCTCTTGTATTCCGTATTTTGGAAAGCGGGAAGTAACAAATACCTAAAGGGTTTGTTATTCAATTAGGACTTTTAAATAAAAATAGAACTTTTGAAACCAGGACATTTTCATAGAATTTTAATAGAACTTAGACTTTTTTTATTGGATCTAGAATTAAACTAGAACTGAAAATCGAAAATATTAGATTATTTATTTTTTATTGGTGCAGTCCAAACTAAACTAGAACATGCGATACTAGTTTATTTTTAAAAAATCCGATGTCAATGAATTATCTAGTATATCGATATCACCAACCGAGCCATGCTCATGGTTATATATGCGAACAAAATCATTATTAGTTTATATCAAATAACAATAATCGTTGTAATGATATGTTTGAAAGATGTATAAATTTTTTCATCGATCAACTAGAAAATATTTATTTTTTTCCAAATGTTTAAGATAAAACTATTTTACTGCTTTAATTATAGAAAATGAGATTTCTGTATACCGATAAAACATAATTAAACCTGTTTTTCTTTTACTTTGATCAAATTAGGGCATACAAACAATTTTAAATTATTTTTGTATTTTCTGATTAATTTTTTTTTTGTATTTTTAGATTAATTTTGGATGTCTTTAAATTAATTGGGTTAAAAAAAATTGAGAAAAAAGAGAGGTGGGGGGGGGGGGAGAAGGGGGAGGGAAGGAGGAGAGAGAGAAGACTAAGATATGTAGTTCTGATTTTTAATTTTTATTTTAATTCAAATACATGGGATAATTTTTAAAGATGGAACACTCATTTTATATATAAAAATGTTTTAACTGAAACATTCTTTAGGTTTGGTTCCAGTTCTACTCATGACTAATATTAAATTTAGAACTTTAAGTTCAAGTTCTAATTGACTAACAGTAATATATTGTCCCAATATGTTTCAGTTCTAATTCTTTGTTCCAATTGACTAACCCCTAAGAGGAAAACCAAAGAGAGATATAACCAAAAATCATTAACAGCCACAACAACCTTGCAGTAAATCCTTCTTAATAAAATTCATATTTCCCTTTGTATCCTTTACTCACTTTTATTAATTAACTATCAATTCTTGTGATCAATACTTCTTCACTAAGTAAATCCATTCAATTATTACAATATTAAAGCTAGATATCATATGGGAGGTATCATAGCTAGTCTCTAATTTCTCACAAGTGGTTTATAAGTGACAAATTCTTCGAAAAGGATTATTATCAAGGTAACCGGTGATTCAAACATTGGAAAAACAATTGTAAAAGTAGTGAAAACGACCAATTATCTATCATCGCAAATAGTTCAAATAATTTGCCTTCGGGTTGATATCTCTTGTTTTGGAACCAAAACTTCACTCTATGAAGCGACAATCCAAGTTAGCAAGGGTTATGCATTCATTCTCAAATAAGTTATAATGTAAACTGATGAATCATAAAAATATGATTACTATGCAAAAACTGAGTTTACTCCTGCAGTCTCTCGAATCTTTTAAAGGTTTAACGTTGCTAGATTGTCTTCTTTCGTGCTTAGCTCGGGGTTGGCTTTGGATTATTGTTAATTTCTTTCTTTCATCATCACTAACTATTTCATTACTTTTACGTTGTTCTTGTGATTTTCTTCTTCCTAAATTAGTTGGTCGATGTGGTGTTACAAAATTGAGTGCGAAAGAGACCTTTTTTGAGAAGAGAACGATTTGTTATAATCTTGAATGACCAAGGCGTCACACTTCTTTGATCTAAAAAAAGTCCAGAAAATGATAGAATACATATTAAAAAGAGAGAATAAAAGTGAGTGAGAAGAGAGGAGATGTACAAACAAATTTGCATGTTAAAAATAAATGTCAAAATTATTGCCAACTAGCTAGGAGCAAATTGGTTTGAAAAATAAAATTAATTAAAACAGCTAGCTAGCTAGCTAGGAGTAAATTATTATGAAACTCATCTACAATTAAAGTGAATCATAGTTCAATACACTAAGAGTGTGGAATTCCTTCTCCTGATATAGAGCGGATAAAGTTTTCTATGTGCACGAGTAAAAAATACCAAAAACGCAAGGGAAAAGTTGGGGCTGTTATGAATTCTAAGAAAAGGCAAATTAGCAGATGAAGAAATGATAAAATTAAGCACATGAAATCAAATTGAGATATAATAATTGATAAAGCCAATACATGGCTATAACTCTTATTTCATGCAAACATTACCAACCCCAAATCTTAACAAACCAAAGTTTTTAACCAACACAAATTATTGGAAACAACCAAATTGAAAATTACTACCAAATGCACCCAGAGAGAACTAAACCATCCTAACTCAAACCTTAACACAAACACAAACAGTTGACAACACTTGGTCCCAAAAGAGTTCATTTCTTGAGCATGCATGCTTAATTCTTCCAGTTAAACATCTGTTCCGCAATAAGCTTGGGTCCAGCTTCAAAATCTTTTGGTTTTGCAACATGCATTTAAACCTTCTAATCTGCACAAAATAATTTCAACATATTGTGAGTCTATTCTAATATTTAGTTGGTATTAAATTCAAACTAATTACCTCATCTCTGATGTAGGCGTTCTCTACCCTTAAAAGTGCATTTTGAACGACCACCTCACCGGGCAAACCGTCGCATTTTCTGCATTTTGCGCAAAGAAGCACATGCTTGCAAGCTATGTTATCGGCACGAAGCATTTAGTTTTCCATTTTGAGTTGTTGGTGGTGTTCCTTCTCGGTTATTTTCTGTTACATGAATAAGTTATTGGAAGAAATGCGCTTATTTTAAAATTTTTCCCTTTCCTTTTCTTTTCGTTGTTTTTGTTGGACATTGCTTACAAAGTAATCTTGTATGAAGTTAGCTAGGGATATAGAATTTTGTTTGAGTTTTCATTTACAACCTTCCCATTAATTAATGAAAAATAGAGGAGAATGTTTAACTCATAAGAGAGGCTTACAATGAATATTTATAATATCTGTAACTTGGCAAGATATATATATTCAGGAAAAAGGCAGAAAATTTTACTAGATATGTCTCAGGAAAAAAAGGGTCTTTCATTAAAAAAATCATTGAAGGAGTTTGAGGAAAATTAATTTCTTATATTTATTTTTAATATGGAAAGGACTGATACCAAGGTAATTGATTATTTAGATAGTGACAAAAAAGTTGTAGGAGTAGAAAAACAGCTAAGAATCTACAATTGCAAATAGCGTGACCGAAAAAATTGGATCTTTGATTTTATTTTTCTAAAATATATTTAAAACCTTTGTTTGAGATCTTCTATTCTCGAACTAGAACTTCATTCTATCCAGACACAATCCAAGTTCTCTCCCGGGGCTGCGCGTTCATTCTCATCTGGGTGAGATTTTTCCTCAAAAAACCTAACGGCAAAAAATAAAGGGAAAAAATATCAGGTTATGTTTTAATCGATAAATTATAAAAATATGAGAACCAAAAAAATTGTTTCATAGAATTTACTTTTGAAGCCGCTCAAGCTGTTGAAAGGTGTAACGCCGGTAGATTTTCTTCTTATAATAGGATTGAACTCCGAGCCTCAAAATCTTTCCTTGCATATGTCTACATTTCATTGCACTTATCAATTCGCTATACATATCAATTTTTATTTATAGGCTACACAATGATCATGTAATGTTCTAAAAAATCTTTTAATTTATGCTTCAAGATTTTATCATTTAACCAATTACAGTACATTCATAACATATACCAATGAATTAATGGATGGACTCTCTGCCTAATGCATGAACTCATGATTTATTTGGAGATATGATTGTGAGGATCATGTGTTAGGCTAGGTGAACTGTAAAATTTCATGGTGCATGTACATAAAATTCATTTATATATAAATCAATGCACCCTTAATTTGTTGAAATGCAAGCACTTCATCTGCAAGATTTTAGAATTTTCTATTTTCGATGGATGCACGCAGTACAAAATGTAGAAGGAAAATAGGGCATGCATGTCTACTAGGATATACATGGACAAGCTAGGCCTCCTAACTAGACCTAGGCAAGTTGGAGGCTTCATGATTGATTATTGGCCCACTCATGTTTAATATTAGGGTATATTGTCAAAAAGCCCCCTATCCGTTCAGAACTAGTGTAAAAACCCTTGGGCATTTTAGCCTTGTCAAAAAACCCTTAGGTTGTGTTTGGTACAATGAATGGAAGATTAACGGAAATCCTCATATTGTTGGGAATATAATGACCGGACATCTAATTTTAAGGAATCTTGTATTAATGTGCTTGGTATAACCATCCGCGGTAATATATGTATATGCAACCGTTGATCGGCCGTGGCCAATGGACGATTAGAGGCAAAGAAAATAGCGAATGGCCGATCGGCAGCGGGAGGCGAGGCTGGTGGGAATGACCGACTGGTTGTGAAAGGCCGGCTGACAGGCGGCATCGACGGGGGCGGGCCTGACCGACGGGCGGGGAAGGAGGTGGGCGATGACCGGCCAGCAGCGGGCGGGCGGGAGGCGAGAGAGGCCTACCATCGATGGCGGACGGTAATGCTACATCTCCTGTCAGGTGGGTATATTTGATGGTAATCATGAATATACATATATTTTGGGGGGATGTGATTACTATTAATGAGGTCATTTGATTACCATGGTAAAACTATATTTCCGGAAACATTTTTTCACCTAAACAAGTATGGCAATATTTCATGCCAATCTAGAATTACCAACTAGATTACCTCCTACCAAACGCAGCCTTGGGTGTCCCCCTTGTATACCAGTTGCGTGTAATATCTTAGCAGTTTCTTGCAAAAACTAAAAGGTTGACTGTAATATTTAAGCAGTGTGAGAGATATACGTGCCTAAATAAAATCCAATTCAGTTGTTTTTCACAAAGATTTTCAACAGTAGGTCCTTCCCAACAATTTCGAAAATTACAGGGGTTCTTAGACAACTCCCGACACTACTACAAAGAAGGGTTGCCCCTACGGATTTATCCGTAGGGGCAACCCACTGCCCCTACGGTTATATACGTAGGGGCGAAAAAATACCCCGTAGGTGCAAAGGCCGCAGGTGCAAGTTGAGGCCCTGAACTTGCCCCTACGGTTAAATTTCTGCCCCTACGGCTATATGTGTAGGTCCATGTTCCCCTACGGGTTAAGCCGTAGGGTATAAGATTTTATATTATTTACGGTTTATTTTAATAAATTACTTGGACCTACGGATATAGCCGTAGGGGCATGTACTACCCCCTACAGATATATTCGTAGGTACTTTTCCGTAGGGGCACAAGTTCAGGATTCCTGATATTTGCCCCTACGGATAACGCCGTAGGGCAGTGTCAGTGGCCCCTACGGATATATCCGTAGGGGTATTCCCAAACAACTGGCACTGACATCTGGGGGAAATATCAGTTACTGCTGATATTTAGCCCCTACGGATATATCCGTAGGGGTAACATGTGTTCCTACGGAGTAATCCGTAGGTACATATTGTCTGTAATTTTTTTTTTAAAATGGGCTGCTTGATTTTTTCCCGCCCTGTGCACAATAATGTATACATCAATCAAATCATATATTGCAGTATTCATAATCACATCTCACGCATATATATAATATACAAAAGAAACACAAAAACTGAATATGATATAAATACAAACCAATATCAATATCGTTTCAAAATGTAGTACAATGTGTATGATATAAATAAATACATGTTTAAAAAAAAAAGAACCAAAAATCTACCCTAGCTCGGTCCAGCTCGGTCCTGCTCCTCGGTCAATAAACTCTGCAATTCGTCGCGAGCGGGAGTCTGAGTGGGCGGTGGAGCTACAGGAGCTGTCTGCGGAACCGCAGCCGAAGGAGATGCGTGTGGAGGCTCGGCCGATCTACCCTGTCGCGTCTGGATATAACGTGTGTAAGAAGCGTGTAAGAACTGTTTATTATTCGAATTCGTTTCATTATTAAGTTATTTCGAAACCCTGTTTGGATATCTAGTTTGGAAAAGCGTTGTTTATTTCAATTACATATGTATGTAAAATTAATAAAACATAAGTCTACAACCAAATAAGCTCAGGCTATGTACTGATATTGGATATGTTGATATCTATAATATGACATTATATTTTACTATTAAGTAGTATACATACCAGCATCTCATTCAACTCCTGAACGGTGGCCTTCAAGCTCTCCTGTTCCTGCTGGATACGTCGCTAACTGGAGACGGAGGAAGTAACCACCGGGGTGGAGTCCAACCTCATATGGGCCCTGCTAGAGCCCAGTCCTCGGCCTATCTCCAAACCTCCGTGGTGCTGTCCGTGTGCGGCGTCCAGGACTGGGGTCAGCAGCCTCGAATGTTGCCTTCCCCCTAGCAACTGTCAGAACATTATATTTAGCACATACTGGTCTATAAAATTGACAAGAAATACCAAAATCAACAAATTCAAAGCCTTACCTACAGAGATAGAAGATGTGCTCCTCTGGTATCTGCATGTATCAAAATTTGAATAATATTAATTAATTTCAGTACATACATACTAACAAGGTAAACTAGCATATAGCGCTGCTTACACATATGACAGGGAGTGAACAAGCTCTTGTAGATCATCAGGCGCAAATCTAATCTCATCAAGCAGCCCATGATAATGAGTTGGACGACTAAGAGCAAAAGAAATGTGTGTATATTTATGATATAGCATTTTAAATCAATATACATGCCCTATATAATATATAAACATACCTGGAGGAACGGGAGTGGCCTCTGTCCCTGATATGGACGCATCACCAACAACTAGACAATCAAACATTGACAATATAAGTAATTTTGACATAAACAGGCATGGATATCTATAATACTACATTCAAAATGGATATTAGAGAGCGCACCTGCAGTGAGAAGTGGTAAAAGTATCACCCAACTCGGGTGTAATTTACAGAATCAGTTGAGACTCTTAAAAGTCATAGAAGAACCCGACCTGCACAAATCTGATGTATGCTTTCCATTGGACACTAAGAAGTCTCTAAAGGGAAAAGCCTATGTGAAAGCCATCATTAGTTCATATCAGAAGATTGATGCTGAAACAGAGAACGAGGAATGTCATTTTTTTCTTCTTCCGCCACATTACTGTCTTCTCCTTCTGCCACATTACTGTCTTCTCCTTCTTATTATGTGCGCGTGCAAATTCAATGACTATATTGAGAATATGGATTAATAGTGGGTAGGAAAAGTATTTCTCAAATGGCTTTTGGGTCTTAAAACCATAAACTACTAAGTAATGGCATACATAATTTTTTTAGTATAAAGGTTGTTATTTTAAGTTTTCCCTTATAGAAATATGATCTAACTGCATCTATCAACTATAAGTGTGCAGAAAATTATGATAAGAAATCATAAGAAAGGGTCGTAGCCATGCATAACCTTGCCTTAGAATATAAAATATCTTGGAAGACTATAAGCGAGCATTTAAATCTTGATAGCTTTTGACTTCAACATATATTTTTCTCAAGTACCATGAAATATACTTGCTCCGTATAAACCGTTTTCAGGAAGATGGATTAATAATGACAAATTATCCATTGTGGCTCACTAGGTTAGCATTTTCTCTTCTATTGACCATCTTTCTAATCTGCTTGGTAAATTTATTCGGAACCGGCTGCGAATCATTAAAAGACATGCATAAGAAAGAAAACTAAAATACAGATATATAGCATACCGATACATCGAAACTTCATAGTTGCGATGGCAATCCAGAGATATTTATTTCTACACACGTGGTGCGCGTGCGAATGCGTCAGGCATCATGGACAAATATTTCAGAACATGGAAAGTATTATTCGTATAAAGTAATTAAAACTTTTAAACACCTTGGGTAGATATTTTCTTAGGTGATGCAATCATATCATGAGGATTAAATTTAAGCTATTATACATATGCATATGTATTTTTCTAACCTAAAATATCACACACACACACAGAGAGAGAGAGAGAGAACACCTGGTAGGTAAAGAAATCAGGTAGCAGGATCCTGAAGAAATAGAGTCCATAGCATTGCTCATCATCATCATCCATGATCCCTTTGATAATATTTTTTCAAAGGGATCACGGATGATGATGATGAGCAATGCTATGGACTCCATTTCTTCAAGATCCTGCTACCTGATTTCTCTATCTACCTGGTGTTCTCCCCCCCTCTCTCTCTCTGTGTGTGTGTGATATATTAGATTAGAAAAATACATAAGCATATGTATAATAGCTTAAATTTAGTCCTCATGATATGATTGCATCAACTAAGAAAATATCTACCCAAGGTGTTTAAAAATTTTAATTACTTTATACGAATAATACTTTCCATGTTCTGAAATATTTGTCCATGATGCATGACGCATTCGCACGCGCACCACGTGTGTAGAAATAAATATCTCTGGATTGCCATCGCAACTATGAAGTTTCGATGTATCGGTATGCTATATATATGTATTTTAGTTTTCTTTCTTATGCATGTCTTTTAATGATTCGCAGCCGGTTCCGAATAAATTTACCAAGCAGATTAGAAAGATGGTCAATAGAAGAGAAAATGCTAACCTAGTGAGCCACAATGGATAATTTGTCATTATTAATCCATCTTCCTGAAAACGGTTTATACGGAGCAAGTATATTTCATGGTACTTGAGAAAAATATATGTTGAAGTCAAAAGCTATCAAGATTTAAATGCTCGCTTATAGTCTTCCAAGATATTTTATATTTTAAGGCAAGGTTATGCATGGCTACGACCCTTTCTTATGATTTCTTATCATAATTTTCTGCACACTTATAGTTGATAGATGCAGTTAGATCATATCTCTATAAGGGAAAACTTAAAATAACAACCTTTATACTAAAAAAATTATGTATGCCATTACTTATTAGTTTATGGTTTTAAGACGCAAAAGCCATTTGAGAAATACTTTTCCTACCCACTATTAATCCATATTCTCAATATAGTCATTGAATTTGCACGCGAACATCATAAGAAGGAGAAGACAGTAATGTGGCAGAAGGAGAAGACAGTAATGTGGCGGAAGAAGAAAAAAATGACATTTCTCGTTCTCTGTTTCAGCATCAATCTTCTGATATGAAATAATGATGGCTTTCACATAGGCTTTTCCCTTTAGAGACTTCTTAGTGTCCAATGGAAAGCATACATCAGATTTGTGCAGGTCGGGTTCTTCTATGACTTTTAAGAGTCTCAACTGATTCTGTAAATTACACCCGAGTTGGGTGATACTTTTACCACTTCTCACTGCAGGTGCGCTCTCTAATATCCATTTTGAATATCGATAATTACATTCAAAATGGATATTAGAGAGCGCACCTGCAGTGAGAAGTGGTAAAAGTACCACCCAACTCGGGTGTAATTTACAGAATCAGTTGAGACTCTTAAAAGTCATAGAAGAACCCGACCTGCACAAATCTGATGTATGCTTTCCATTGGACACTAAGAAGTCTCTAAAGGGAAAAGCCTATGTGAAAGCCATCATTAGTTCATATCAGAAGATTGATGCTGAAACAGAGAACGAGGAATGTCATTTTTTTCTTCTTCCGCCACATTACTGTCTTCTCCTTCTGCCACATTACTGTCTTCTCCTTCTTATGATGTTCGCGTGCAAATTCAATGACTATATTGAGAATATGGATTAATAGTGGGTAGGAAAAGTATTTCTCAAATGGCTTTTGCGTCTTAAAACCATAAACTACTAAGTAATGGCATACATAATTTTTTTAGTATAAAGGTTGTTATTTTAAGTGCGCGTGCAAATTCAATGAAAGTTAGATTTGAGGATACCCATGTATGAGTTGTATTCTATATATGTGTGTTTCGATTTATGATTTCGCTTAAGTGTAGGGTTGTTTTTACTTAAAGAAGTATCATCATCTACTATATATAAAAAAATATAGCAAACTAGGATTGGTATTCAAATCCCAGTCCAGATTGGTATTCAAAATTTATTTAATTAGTTTGTGATCCACATCATTTGATTCGTTGCTTGAGGCATCAATGTAGGCACAAATATCGGCGACGAGGAACTCGACGAGGAAGAACGAGGGCGGTGGCGGGCTGAGAACGGAGGGCGCGCGGTGGCGACGAAGAGAAAATTGGAGACGCGGGAACGAGAGAAAATTTTGGGAACGAGAGGGAAAGATATCGAGGCGTATATTGATATCGATGGGAATATGAAGGTTTCATATTATCATCGAGTATCATATATTGGTTTTAACCTGAATATCTTGAGTCGCTCTCTAATTATGCGTTTGTTGTGCATTCGTGTTGTATGTGTAACATGATTTTAAACCATTGAGATCAAGATTGATAGAACTGATCATCCTACATTGCAATAGCATTCATCGACCAAAAACTATTATTGCAATGGTATTCATCTATAACAATCAACAATTAAAACTACAAATGTAGGATACTGATATCATAAAGCGTTATACGCAACATTGATAGAACTGATAAATAAAAAAACGAAACACAAACCGTATTAAGATTTAACAACTTTGATTATGTCATATACGCGGGCCGATATTTTCATATTAGCCAATAGGCAAAAATAGATTGCGGTCTGGATATGGCATATTGGCAGATGTTACCTATATGCATAAATCTTATGTCTAATGACCATAAGATTGTCGGAGACAGTTTTGATGTTTTGTGGGTTTGGTTTTATACTTGGGACAATCCAATGTTGACACACATACATAAATAACAAATTAAAGTAAACTAACTAAGAGGCATGTTTGAGTTTTATACTGGGATCACAAATAGCATGATGGCTGCAAACAGGTTGCTTGAATACTTGCAGACAATCCAATGTTGCCTCGCCATTTCTATAAATTTTAAACTCCCTAGAAAATTATCATCACTCAGGATTACTTTAGGGCCAGTTTGGCTGCTTCTTGCTTGTGATTCAACATTCAGCTTTTTGTTGATTTGGAACTCAGAGAGTGTTGCAAAACAAATCCAAAACTAAATAAACCTCAAACTAGCTACAGAGAAGGCAAACAGCAAACCCCATGAAGTTTGGCTTTCAAGGGTTTTCCCACTAAAATACACTTAGATGCAGCACTTTAAGGAAGCTTGCAGCAATATAAAAACTTTTAGGTAGTTTAGTGAAAAACTGCAGTGCTTCAAGATTGTTTAAGTTTTATGTGTGCTTAAGCTGTCATACAGAAATTATCGTTGCAAAAATGTTCGCAACCCTAGCTTTTCCAGCAACGATACTGGAATACGAGCCTCAGATATGCCAGCTTAGGAATCAAAATAAGAAAGAGATTTGGGGTTATCCTAAGTCCAAAGTCAAACGGGCTCGAGAAATATATAAACCCAAAAAAATGACTGCATAAAGATCTCATAAAGATGAAAAGGATGTTATGAAAGCTCTGAACAAATCTTGAAAGGAACTTTCACAAGAATTTACAATACCCGACCAGAATCCAATCCTGAGTTTGATGAAGCTTCAGGCCTTCAGCTTCCCCACAGAAAATAGTTAGGGCAAACCCTTTGCAAAACCATAGCTTTCATGCAGAGATGACGCTCAGAACATGCCAGCTTCCAAACACATTGAATAATACATAATCTCCCATACTCTCTCTCTCTCAATCAGACAGTTTATATTTGGATTTGAATTTAGGAAAAGAAATAAGATGGCTACAAACCAGCTTGCCTCGCCAATCTCATAACTATAAAGCTCATAAAAGTGGAAGCTTGAGGGCAAGCCATCATCGCCTCCATTCAATTGAAGCCAAATCATCCACAAAAAATAGAAATAAATATAATAATTGATCGATAGGCAAAATTGCAAGAAACCTATTCAGATTTTTGCATGAAAAAATAAGAGATGTAAAATAAGTAAAAGATTACCAAATGAAATTATCCCATCACTTGAACCCCCTCTCAAGACATTTTAGCAAAAATTCCCCCAGTAATTTTCTTCGGTTTAACCGTTTTATATCATAGAAGAAAGATAAATTTCAAATGTATATACATGCATACACACACACACATCATATACACAGTTTTTGAATGTTGCCAGAATTTCAACGGTAATTCTAGATTTTTCCAAACTCTGAAGGCTTCACAAAAATTTTAACTACAGATAATAATATGATTGAAGAGATCAATCACCAATTTTTTAATGAGGATCAACTGAAACCCCAAACAGAGCAAGCAAATTACAAAGATCCCAAAACCCCGCGTGGCCCAGCCCCAGCCCCCAGCCCCAGCCCCAGCCCCCAGCCCCAGCCCAACCCTAACCCCAGCGTGGCCAGCTAAACCCCAACACCAACCCTAAGGCAAACCCTAACCCCAGCCCCACCCCAGCAGCAGCCGAACCCCAACCCTAACCCTACCCTGACCCCGACCCCGACCGCGACCGCGACCCCTGCCCAACCCCAACTCGCGCGCGCAACCCCAGACCCAGCCATGAACCCTAAGCCCAAAATAATCCCAAAATTCTTTAATTTACCTCGAGATTTACTCACCTGAACGGCTGCTGCTGGGACTGGGGCGACGACCTGAACCGCGGTGGCGACGAGAACTACGGTGGCGACGAAACCGGCGGTGGCGACGAGGAGAACGACGGTGGCGACGGCGGCGTGGCGATTTTGGGATTTTTCTCGCGCCCGATCGAGAGAGAGAGAGAAAGTGAGCGGCGGATTTGGGGATTTTTCTCGCGCCCGATCGAGAGAGAGAGAGAGAAAGTGAGCGCAGGCGATCGGTCTGGGGTCTTAATAAATCGATATTTACTTGCCCCTACGGATATATCCGTAGGTCCTTTGTTTGCGCCACCGTAGGGGCAAACACCAAATTAAGAATTAATTTTTTTATTCTTGAACGTCAGTGCCCGTAGGGGCAACCCTTTAGACCTACGGAGTAATCCGTAGGGCCAAGTAAAATCTGTCCCAACGGATAATTCCATCCGTAGGGGCAACCCCCTATTTTACTAGTGCGAACGGGCCAGAGGCTTTTTGACATTTTACCCTTAATATAGGATTGTTATACAATTTTAATTTTATTATTATTGTTGTTGTTTTAAGAATATAGATTAACTTGGTCTCTAAAAAAATTTGAATAAACTAGAGAATAAAATATACAACTTTACTGGCATATGGGTATCTATTATAAAAGCAATACTAACTTGACCTATAAAAATAGAAACATGTAAGAATATTGGTTGGGTCTTCTCCAGCAAAAGTTCTTTAGGCGTTCAAGTTAGATCAAGTTATGAAAAGTTAATGAGAATGTAGAATAATAGGAGAGTCTCGCACGATTTTTGTCAAACCCCGTGACCTCTAATTAATTGCATGTAAATTCTATGCACTTGCCTTTAATTTCTAACCACTTACCTGTAACTTCTAATTAGTTGCATGTATATTCTAATTAGTTGCCTGTAACTTCTAAAAACTTGTATGTAACTTCTAACAACTTGCATGTAACTTCTAACTAGTTGCATGTAACTTCATATAATAACATCGGCCAATATCGGTTATATAAAACAGATAATATCAACAAAAATATCATTTATATCACAATATCGGCCAATATCGGCGATATTAAAGTAAATATGTGAACAATTTTTTACATTTATTAAACAAATCAGTAACATATAAGTAATTTGTCATTCTCACTCAAAAACAAATAATAATATCGGTGAAAATTGGCCAAATACAAATAGATAAATATATGTACGAATAACAAAGAGTTTAAACTTCGGCCAAACAAAAACTGTCAAGCCATTTATTTCTCATTCGCCAATAGGATTTGTGCACCTTCTTTTTCACACATTCTTCCAATTCATCGCTTGTGCTTCAAAAGACATGTCCTTCACATTGTTCTTCTCATTTGGCTTCTCAACAAATCGTTTCTTCAGGACCTACACCAATGAGGACCATAATATATTATAATCAAGTTAAAATTAGATTAAGTAATAAACTTAAGTGTTAGAAATTACAGGCAAGTTGTTAGAAGTTACATCCAAGTGCTTACAAGTTACATGCAAGTTATTAGAAATTTTATGCAGTTAATTAGAAATTGTAACACCCTAACACGATAGTACGTTATTTTTATTAAATAGATTATTTGGGCTATTTAAATCATTATTATTGTTATTGGGTTAAGATTGGTGTTTGGATGGTTAAGAGTGATAATTGTAATATCTTACCTTGTCTTAACCCCTAGTTCAAATTGATATAATATTTTCACCCCACCCGCTTGCATATAAAACTAATTTTATTTATTATTGGAGTTTAATATTTTGTCATGATAGAATATAATTTGGGTTATCTAGTTGGTTAGATAGATGATAGTTAGTGTTTAATATTTATTTTAGTAATCTATATATATCTTATTCATATGCATAGATTTTATCGTTGTCACGCTCCGCTTCCGAATAGACGGAAACAGGCACGTGATAAGTCCGCGGCGTATTTATTTCAAGAAGGTCATTTTCCCGGAATAAATACGCTAAGCGTAATTAAGCAATATAAAATAACAAGAAATTAACATAAGATTTAAACTTCAACAATTTTATTTATATTCAAACTTGATACATTTACAATACCTGAGTTCAACTGAAAAGGAAATACAAGAAAAGGAAATGCCTAAACATGTGGCATATATAAACTAAAAGAAAAAATAAGTTAAGCTAAGTTTGAGTAGTGGGCCGGTCATAATCCCCTGCAGTCGCTTCTATCTTCTTAGTCTTTAGACCACCTGACGAATATCCAAAAAGAAAGAGATGAGTGGATGCCCGTCAGTGAACTTTCGCTCGGTAAGTTCCCAAGGAAAGGTGTGAAGTATAAAAGTATAATGACAAGTTGAAAAATTGATATCATGAAGCAATGGACTAGGAGGTATAGTATTTAAACATGTCATTTAATATAAGCATGGCAATTCTATATAACATGCAGTTCTATTGGTAAGATATCATGAGTATGACAATATGTGTATAAGCATGGCAAAATAACATGAGCATAGCAAAATAGTATAGTATGGCCGTGTAGTGCAGGTATAGTGAATATGAAGTGCATGTAAGTTTCCTGAAAATTCTCTACATGGGTAAACTAATTTAACGTAAGTTCAAGAGTGAATGTTAACCAATTTCAAAAGTGTTCTCGAACCCAGCTGGCTGTAATCCAGGGGTAAGGAACCACGGGCCTGAATCAAGTGTTGGTAACGGGACTTCAACTTAGTATTGAAATATTCCAAACTCAACAGGCTATAATACAGGAGTAAGATAACACGGGCCCTCATGATAGCTTACTTATGTTAGTAGACATGGATTCATGATCTAGGGGGACTCCTGAGATTTTATTGGATTTGCACTTGAACTACCACAACACCCCGTGTATTCTAAATTATAGTTAAAATTTCCTGTCTCGCTCGAATCCATGAGTACATCAAGTTACAAGATTGAGTTCATGTCAAGATCAAGTATTTATATCAAGTGTTCATATATTCATGTCAAGATGTATTCATGGTTCTAGTCAACTCAGTTTCAGTAGCAGCCATTGTGTTCTAGTATTCATGTTAAATTCATGTCAAGTCATAGTATTCTAGTATTCAAATTTTGGGATATCCAAGTTCAAGTGTTCTGGTTCATGATCAAAGGTTCAAGTCTATATTAAAGTTTGGATCCTGGTTGAGTTTGTATTCAGGTTAGAGTAAATATTTTATGAAAAGATTTAGCTCTTGAATTTCTTAAGTTCTGGAGTAATCGGACAACTGCTACACATGGACGGCAGGATTTGTGTCTTTTCCCATGACAATTACCATTGATAACTCCGTTAATTTGCAGTGTTGTCTAATATGAATAGGCAAGCACTCACTTTCTCCGCCCTCCCCGGGACTCAAGAGAATTGATACCGCTTAAACCTATATTAATCTAGAGTTCTTAAATATTTATTATTGTTGTTTACATTGTATTTATATTGTTTGCATTTCTTGAGAGGGTTTTATGAAAAATATTTTAATATTGTTTCAAAATAAATCTCGAGGGTGATTTATAATATTTAGAGTTTTTATGAACATGTATTTTAATTTTAGTGGTATTTTGGTGATAACACCTAGCTTTTAAAAGTTTATGGTATTTTTATGAAAACCACTCCTTTTGTAAACTTGATGGTATTTTGTTACAATTTCAACCTTTCATTTTAAAATATAGTTTTACAATTTGTTTTTTTAATTGAAAATACAGTTTCATAATTATATATATTTTTTTAAAGTTTGGTTTTGTTTAGAAAAGTCGTATTTCTTAGAAAAAACGTATTTTTATTTCCTTTCGAGACCGGATACTCCGTGAGAAGTTCTGCATCTCGCTCTACTATACCCAGGATTTGCGATGATCCGCATCATCCATTAGCGGGTCTCCTAATGAGGGTTGTAGATGTGCAATTGCCAAGGATTTAAAAATATCGATTAAAAGAAAACCATTTTAAAAAATGGTATTTTAATGTAAAACCTTTTCTTTGAATTAACCATATACTTAGAACATCGTGCTATGAATCAAAAGTGTGCGTTTGGGGTAGGTCGTTACTCCGTGAATTTTCCTAAAGGTATATATGCTAATTGTCGAATAAGGGGTACTCTTTAAGTTCATGGTATTTTGACGTTACATGCATTCTAAGGTAGTTTTAACAATAACAAATTTTCATTTTAAATTCATATGATATGTAGGTAAAACATGCCATGTAATTGGTGGTATGATGGTAAGTGATAATTTCTTGTTAATACAAATATGAAGCTATAATGGATATGTCAAAACTTTACAACAATTAAATTAAAAATGATGTTAGCTACTAAAAGTCGTATTTTGATGGTGATATAATAAGGAGCAAAAAGAGAAGTCAATAGGGTTGAGAAATACAAATTTGAATGTAGAATAGAAAGAAAAGGAAGATAGAGATGGAGACTTACAGTTTCCGCTTATACTTACAAGTGAGAAAAAGAAAAGAAGAAACTTTGGTTGAGGAACTGAGACCTACGGTGCGTGGTGACTTGATCTTAAGTCTGATTACGTGCACAAGAACAGACTCTAGGTAGCTAACGCGTGGAGGAACGAACTTGGGCGACCGAGTTGGCTTAAACTTGTGCGCTTAACTTCCTTTGCCGGAGTGAGACTTGAGAGAGAGAATTTTGAGTGGTATTTTCAGAATAATCTAGGAGAAGAACTAAGAAGAAAAGCTAGGTATTTATAAGGGTAAATATAGGTGTAGAGGAAATTAAAAAAGATAATAAAATGTATTAAAAGTGATGGTAAGGGAGTAGATGAAGGGTCTGGGGTTCTCTGGTTAATTGTAGAAAAATAAAATAGGAAAAAAGAGTAGTAGGAAGCTGAAGAGATGCACATGAAAAAAATGAAGGGATTTGGGGTCACTCCAATCGCTGGTGGCGGTCAAAATGAGAAAACCGTCGGTCCAAAAGTGGAGGTTGGTCTCGGGGTTCATGCGATGCATTCATATGGGTATTTATGTATTATTTGATTTATTTGCAACTCCTCGTTTCTCCGTGTAATGCACGTGCAACTCTTGAGCTTCCGAAAAAATTAAAAAGAAAAATATTAAAAATAATTGGAACTGATGGGATTCGAACTTGCAGGCTATGGGATAGCAATGTAGAGGCTTAAACAGTGAGGTACAACTTGTTTCTTGTACATAAGTTATCAAAAATAACTTATAACTCAAAATCAGGACAGAAACACACCTTTTTATTAACATTGGATCAATAAAAGTGTATAGAACTTTTAGGGCCGTTATAATTGTCTAATATTGGTTTGGTAAACTAAACATTTTGCCAAGATCCCTAACATTAATCTTTAGGTAAAATATTGAATATGTTTAGTTACTAGAATATTTTAGTGGTATTTTAAGATTTGTTTTCTAATCTAGTAATATCTTATTTTAATATGCATATAATAGTTTGTCTAACATTATTGTGTAACCAAAAATATATTTTTGTTTGGTAGTTTAAATAAGATATGTTAAGATATTTAATCTTTAAATAATCGTTTAAAGATAAGCTTATGGGGGTTTGTTGTAAGAAGATAGATCGTTAGGGGGGTTTTGAGCAATTTTACCTCTAAACCTATATATATATATATATATATATATATATAGAACCCATCATCATCACCTTCTCTCACAATTAAAAAATATATATATAACACTTTTTCTGATATTCTGTTACCAATGCTTGTATACCGATTCACAAATTTATGTTATCCTGTTACTGTTACTGTTATTGCTATCATGCTAGTACCTATTTTCCTGTATTACTTACTGATGCCAACAATCCTGACACTACTACAAATAAGGGTTGCCCCTACGGATTTATCGGTAGGGGCAACCCACTGCCCCTACGGATATGTGCGTAGGGGAGAAAAAAGACCCCGTAGGTGCAAAGGCCGCAGGTGCAAGTTGAGGTCCTGAACTTGCCCCTACGGGCAAATTCTTGCCCCTACGGCTATATCTGTAGGTGTTATAGCCCCTACGGAGTACTCCGTAGGGGTAATCAAATCATATATGTATTTTTTTTTGAATATATTGTATATACCTACGGATAAATCCGTAGGTCCTTGTTCTACCCCTACGGATATGTCCGTAGGGGATAGAAAGTGGCCCCTACGGAGATGTCTGTAGGGGCACTCCCAACACCCTGCACTGAGATCAGGGGGGAAAATATCAGGAAACCTGATATTTTGCCCCTACGGATAAATTCGTAGGGGATAAACAGTGGCCCCTACGGGCATATCCGTAGGGACACTCCCAACACCCTGCACTGATATCAGGTGGGAAAATATCAGGTTTCCTGATAGTTTGCCCCTACGGATTTATCGGTAGGGGCAACATATATACCTACGGATTAATCCGTAGGTACATATTGTCTGTATTTTTTTTTAAAAATGGGCTGCTAGATTTTTTCCCGCCCTGTGCACAATACTATATACATCAATCAAATCATATATTGCAGTATTCATAATCACATCTCACGCATATATATAATATACAAAAGAAACCCAAAAACTGAATATGATATAAATACAAACCAATATCAATATCGTTTCAAAATGTAGTACAATGTGATATAAATACATGTTTCAAAAAATAAGAACCAAAAAGCTACCCTAGTTCGGTCCAGCTCCACCTCTGAATAACGTTAGAATAACACGCGCCTGCTCCTCGGTCAATACACTCTGCAATGCTACATATAAGGGAGTCTGAGCGGCATGTGGAGCTGGCGATGTGGTCTGCGCAGCCGCCGTCGAGGTAGTCGCTTGCGGAGCCGCGGTTGCGGGAGTCTGAGTGGGCGGTGGAGCTACAGGAGCTGTCTGCGGAACCGCAGCCGATGTAGTGGCTTGCGGAGCCGCAGCCGAAGGAGATGCATGTGGAGGCTCGGCCGATCTACCCTGTCGCGTCTGGACATAACGTGTGTAAGAAGCGTGTAAGAACTGTGTATTATTCGAATTCGTTTCATTATTAAGTTATTTCGAAACCCTGTTTGGATATCTAGTTTGGAAAAGCGTTGTTTATTTTAATTACATATGTATATATGATTAATCAAACTTAAGTCTAAAACCAAATAAGCTCAAGCTACGTACTAATTATGGATATATTGATATGTATATAATATGAAATGATATTTTACTATAAGGTAGTATACATACCAGCATCTCCTTCAACTCCTGAACGGTGGCCCTCAAGCTATCCAGTTCCTGATGGACATGCCGGTCACTGGAGACGGAGGAAGTAATCGCCGGGGTGGAGTCCAACCTCATATGGGCCCTGCTAGGGCCCAATCCCCGGCCTCTCTCCCAACCTCCGTGGTGCCCTCCGTGTGCGGCGTCCAGAACTGGGGTCAGCAGCCTCGGATCATTCTGTCCGGTAAAATCGATCCCCGAGGCCTGGGCCTGCTCAACCACCCGCTCCTACACCCACATTAAGCAATAAAGTATAAGTATAAAATTTAAACTTGAACCTTCCAAAACTAAAATTTCAAATTTGGGTAGAAAAAATATTAACACTTACGCAGTACTCCTGGGTAGCGACGTCAGGACATCGAAGCTCGCCCGTGGCGGGATCTGTCGAGGTGCCGTAGACGGCAAGATATGCGGACAGCACGCTCGGTGTACCACCTGACGCCACGGTCCGAGATGTCTGCAATATTAGAAAGTAACTCTTAATATTAGAAATATTAGAGAATAACTCTTAATATTGCAGAATATTAGAGAATAACTCTTAATTTACCGATAATTCCATGGCTCGAGTAATGTTCCTCGAGCCACCTGTGTAAGTGGGTTTCCATCGGCATTTACAGACGGTCGGAGCACTTTAAGCCTTCTCTCTTCTTCGTCCTCATCGCTGTCCTCGTATTCTGGGACATCGTAGACATCTCTAGGTTTCTATCGGCATACAACACTCCACCCGGATGCTTCAAACACTGTGAGTAGTATACTTGGAACGCTTGGTTCGGAAAGATAAACGGATCGTCCTGACCGTAAAATTGAAGTGTGTTCACACTGGTCAATCCATATTCATCTTTCCAAGTCCCAAGGCTGCTTCTCCACCTGTCTGTATCGGTTCGCGGATCGTACCAAGTACAGTGGAATATATAAAAGGGTTCTGATCGTCCGGGATAGTGGATGCCGAGTATACAATTTAAGTACCCATAGTAAATCACACCGTCCGATCCTACCGTCGCAATCCCACTATTCTGAGTGGTTCTAGATGTTTGTATGTCCTTAACTTCGAATTTGTATCCAAGGACACCAAATCCTTTGTAATATGCAACCTCCATACTAGGAAATTGAGCTAAACATCTTGAATCACTCTCAAATGATGCAGACAAGTTCGGATCGTGGATCTAACAAAACAAATTTTACGATAAATACATAACGATACAAGTTTAGATTAAAACTGATAGCAATAAAATGTAATTCGAATAACTTACATGCTCTGTGACCCAATCACAAAAATTATCCTGATGGTATTTTTCCAAACGCTCTTCGTTCCAATCAGGATGCCCCTCATGTACCTCGTTAAAATGAGTTTTGTTTTCGACAAATAATTGTGACATTAATATTATGTCATTTCATACACACACAAACACAGATATAACAATTAATCCAAAAGAACTTACTCTCTAATTTGTTCAAGACATGCGCAATTAAGCAAGATAAACCGGTATATCTTGTTGATAAACATAGTGTCTACCCTCTTATACTCGGCTTTACCATATGGCCCGTCTTGAATTCTTCGTGGTCAGTTAAGCCTTGTCTCAATGTTCTCATCCAGATAGCGGGAACAAAATGTGGTTGCTTCATCAAGAAGATAACCTTGCATGATAGAACCCTCTGGTCGATTTTTATTGCGTATATACTTCTTAAGAGTGTAAAGGTACCTAATGAGAATATGTTGAATAAATAAACACGGGCATACAGGACAAAAATAAATTTATAAATTGCGCGAAACGAAAAATTACATGTACCTCTCGACGGGATACATCCATCGATATTGTACCGGTCCGGCTAACTTCGCCTCAGTTGCAAGATGAACCGTCAAGTGTATTATGATATCGAGAATGACGGTAGGAAAATACACTCAAACTTGCAAAGTATCAACGCAATAGAATTTTCTAGTTTATCCAGCGTCGCAACCTCCAGCGTTTTAGCACACAACTCCCTGAAAAAACAACATAGGTCGTTGATTACTAGACCAACCGAGTCGGGGAGAGAAGTCCTGAGGGCTAATGGAAGAAGGTGCTCCACGATAACATGGTGATCATGACTTTTCAGCCCATCGATCTTGCCCTTCACAATTTTTATTTTCTTGCTGAATGATCCTGAGAAACCTGTGGGGACTTTCAAATCATGCAACACCTGCAGGAATCTTTTCTTCTCCGGTTGTGACATATGATAAGCGGCATTGGGAAGTACAAATTTGCCCGGTTTACCCGCTACCGGTTTAGTGTGCAGTTCACTTCTTATTCCCCACTCTTGTAGATCCATCCGGGCATTCATGTTGTCTTTCGATTTCCCGTCTTTACACAGAAGCAAGTTAAGTATGTGCTCTGATACTCCCTTCTCTATATGCATGACGTCCAGACAATGACGCACTGAATTTGTAGACCAGTACGGAAGCTCAAAGAAAATGCTTAACTTGTTCCAATATTGTGGTTTGACCTGTCTCGTCAGATCCATCCCGAAGGTCACGTTATTGTAACCATCCCATTTAGCAGTCACGTCCTCTCCGGACAATGGGGATGGAGGCCCAAGAAGCTCCTGATGACCATCAAAGTGAACCGTGTCTAACCTATAGGGGTGGTCTGGAGGCAGAAAATGTCGATGGCCGCAATAACAAACCTTCCTGCTAAAATTCAAAAATTTTGATGTTGTGTGTTCATGGCAATGAGGACATGCTTTGTGACCATGTACGGACCAACCTGATAGCATTCCATACGCAGGAAAGTCATTAATTGTCCACATTAAAGCCGCACGCAGTATGAAGGTTGTATTTGTGTTTGAATCATATGTCTCTACACCATCAATGAACAAAGTTTTCAGCTCCTCGATCAGAGGTCGGAGATAGACGTCGATATTGTTCCCCGGTGAGTTTGGTCCGTCGATAAGAAGAGGCATCATAAAGTATGATTGGTCCATAGCCAACCAAGGCGACAGATTATAAATTATCATTACAACGGGCAATGTACTGTGACTTCCAGCCATATAGTTGAATGGGCAGAAGCCATCGGCAGCCAGTCCGAGCCGGACATTGCGAGGATCGCTACTGAATATTGCGTGCCTCCTATCGAAATCCTTCCATGCCGGTGAATCTCTTGGATGGCTCATTTTTCCATTTTCGCTTGGAGGAGCACGGTGATGCCAAATCATTGCCTCGGCTGTTTTCTTGCACCTGAATAGCCTCTGTAGCCTCTGTGTTATGGGAAAATATCGTGCTATCTTCACAGGTATATCAGGCTTCTTATCAGAATCTTTCGGCTTATACCTGGCCTCTCCGCATGTTGGACACTCTTTCAAATCTGAATTCTCTTTCCGGTACAACACGCAATTTTTAGGACATGCTTGAATCTTCTCGCACTTTAGACCCAAATCAGACATCATTTTCTGGGCTTCGTACCAGCTTTCGGGCACATTATTTCCCGGAGGCATAGAATCTTTCAAGAACGAAAGAAGCATTGTGAATGACTTGTTGCTCCATCCATTTAGGCACTTAATTTGGAAAAGTTGGACGAACCATGAGAGGGTGGAATACTTCGCATTCTCATAAATTGGTTTCCTAGCATCATTCATGAAATTTTCATATTTATCCGCACGCGGTCCTTGACCGAAAGGAATGTCATCTTCGGTACGAATAGATTCACCTAGGGCAGCCTCTACCATATCCTCCATTTCTTCTGATGGAAATAAATTTCCGTATCCTGCCGTATTACCGAATTCTTCTTCTTCTCCTGCCGTATTATCGTGTTCTCCTTCTTCTTCTACCGCAGTACTGCATTCTTCTCCTTCCCCGTGATATTTCCAAGTTGAATAAAGTCTAGTAAACCCATGTTTTACAATATGAAGCTCTGCCAATTCTACCTTCTGCCAGTACTTATTGCCACATCTATCGCACGGACAGAGAATCTTCTCTATTATGATCTTATTATGTGCTCGTGCATATTCAAGGAAAGCAGCAACTCCTGCGACAAACTTAGGTTGCATACGTTGTTTCCAATCCACATGCATCCAGTCCTTAACTCTGACGTACTCATGGGCCATGTTAGACTGAATAACATATAGATTGTAGGTTATGCTGACTATATTGAGAAATATAAGAACGGGATAGTTACTGACAAAGGAGAAAATCCGTGTATATACTTTGTGTGTGCGTTTGTCATTGAAAAGAATAAATTATCGCACGTTATGTTGACCGATAGACGGGGACTAAGTGGCGCTTTTAGTTTCATATATGGGTATCGATGGGAATATGAAGGTTTCATATTATCATATATTGGTTTTAACCCGAACATCTCGAATCGCTCTCTGATTATGCGTTTGTATGTATGAGTTCCGGCTGTCGGGGGTAGGCTTCTATCCCATTAAGAATGTATAGAGCGAACGCCCATCACTTGTGCTTTCAACCGTTTCGAGTAAATTTCGGCAGCACCTCCCCGCTGTTCTCCGAGTACACTGTAATAGAATAGATAATCATTTCAAAGCTGTGAAACAACGTTGAAATGAACATCTAATCTATCTTTGTACACGGAGAACCAGCGGAAAGATACCGATGAAATATCTCGAAACGGATGAAAACACAAGTGAATGAAGGCGTTTGCTTTATACATTCTTAACTTGTCCACACGGGACAAATCTATGGGTTACCATACGATTGAATTTTCTCGTCGCGTAGACTATACGACGGTTGTTAGTATCGAGCTATACTGTCCGATATTTAACAACCTTCGTATAGTTCTAGGTCACGACGAGCATCGCACGTATGTTAACCGATATACGGGGACTAAGTGACGCTTTTAGTTTCATATATGGGTATCGATAGGAATATGAAGGTTTCATATTATCATATATTGGTTTTAACCCGAACATCTCGAATCGCTCTCTAATTATGCGTTTGTATGTATGTGTTCCGGCTGTCGGGGGTAGGCTTCTATCCCATTAAGAATGTATAGAGCGAACGTCCATCACTTGTGCTTTCAACCGTTTCGAGTAAATTTCGGCAGCACCTCCCCGCTGTTCTCCGAGTACACTGTAATAGAATAGATAATCATTTCAAAGCTGTGAAACAACGTTGAAATGAACATCTAATCTATCTTTGTACACGGAGAACCAGCGGAAAGATACCGACGAAATATCTCGAAACGGATGAAAACACAAGTGAATGAAGGCGTTTGCTTTATACATTCTTAACCTGTCCACACGGGACAAATCTATGGGTTACCATACGATTGAATTTTCTCGTCGCGTAGACTATACGACGGTTGTTAGTATCGAGCTATACTGTCCGATATTTAACAACCTTCGTATAGTTCTAGGTCACGACGAGCATCGCACGTATGTTAACCGATAGACGGGGACTAAGTGGCGCTTTTAGTTTCATATATGGGTATCGATGGGAATATGAAGGTTTCATATTATCATCGAGTATCATATATTGGTTTTAATCTGAATATCTCGAGTCGCTCTCTAATTATGCGTTTGTTGTGCATTCGTGTTGTATGTGTAACATGATTTTAAACCATTGAGATCAAGATTGATAGAACCGATCATCCTACATTGCAATAGCATTCATCAACCAAAAACTATTATTGCAATGGTATACATCTATAACAATCAACAATTAAAACTACAAATATAGGATACTGATATCATAAAGCGTTATGAGACACGTCATCTGCCATGTGTCATGATCATGGAAATCGCTAATATTGAGCATCATCAAGATTAGATTATGGTTTTGAAGCAAGTTATTGAGCATCTTGGATTGATTGTCAAGTGTTGATTTTTATTTCAACACTTGACAGAATGAAAATCATAAATACAGTTGCAAAATGTGTTCCTCACCCCCATAAAGTGGATCTTAACAATCCAGACAAGACCATCATTGTTCAAATTGCCAAGGTAGACATAATCTTAGCAGTTATTTACGGTTGCTAGCTTGTATTGCTTGTTGCTATTCTTTTTTTTTCCTTGCCCTTTCTTTCTTTCTTTTTTTTGGGGGGTGGGGGGTTGTGTTTGAAAAGTTTTAACCAACTCACTGCTATTTCTAGGCAATGCAGGAATATAACTAGTTTTATCCCCCAAAAGAAAGAGCTTCAGGCTTCATGCGTCAAGCGATGTGTACGTATAATTATAGGATTTTCTTGCTAGCGGTTCATTTACAACTATTCTTTAGTCTATATACCTAGCATCTGCTACTAGATATTACATCTTGCATCAACACCCTGCATGTTAAAATCAAAATCGATTATTTTTTTCTTGATCTTTTTCTGATTTTCTACCATCTGTGTCGAGTAAATTATGATTAACATTGTATTTGTCAACTAATCAGAAGAGCCATTCAACCAGCCCCACCGTAACCCTAACCCCAGCCCCACTACCGTAACCCTAACCCCAGCCCCACCGTAACCCTAACCCCAGCCCCACTCCAGCAGCAGCCGAACCCCAACCCTAACCCTACCTCGACCCCGACCCCGACCGCTACCGCCACCACGACCCCTGCCCAACCCCAACTCTCGCGCGCGCAACCCAGACCCAGCCATGAACCCTAAGCCCAAAATAATCAAAAAATGCTTTAATTTACCTCGATTTATACCTGAACGGCTGCTAGTGGGCTGGAGCGACGACGGTGGCGATTTGGCGACGAAACCGGCGGTGGCGACGACGGTGGCGACGAAACAGGCACTGGCGACGACGGTGGCGACGAAACCGGCGGTGGCGACGACGGAGGCGACGGTGGCGACGACGAAGGCGATTTGGGGTTTTTTCTCGCACGCGATTGAGAGAGAGAAAGTGAGCGTAGGCGATCGATCTGGGATTTTGTTAAATAGATATTTACTTGCCCCTACGGATATACCCGTAGGTCCTTTGTTTGCGGCTCCGTAGGGGCAAACACCAAATTAAGAATTAATATTTTTATTCTTGGACGTCTGTACCCGTAGGGGCAACCTTTTAGCCCTACGGATTAATCCGTAGGGCCAAGTAAAACCTGCCCCTACGGATATTTCCATCCGTAGGGGCAACCCCCTATTTTACTAGTGTGACTTGTTGTCCTGATGGACGTAACCTGTTGTCTTGGGAGACATAACCTATATCTGTTTGTTCCTGTGTTAGCATTAGGTAGATATTATTTCTATACCTGAAATGAACATAAAACCGGGGGAAATAAAAAATGTAACTGAAGTGTAACTCAAAAGGATATTACATTTTTCCATGGTTCCGGGGGTTAATGGAATAATCATTCTTGATTCTTACATTTTTCGTTGTCCCGGGGGGTAACGTGATATATACCGTTGAGATACATGGAGGAGTACATTAGTTGATTTCAAATACCTTTAGAATAGATAACCTAGAAATATGGACCCATAGGATACACGTGACATGATTGACTACCTATATCTTGCTTGTTGTATCACATGTGACTACTTTTGTTTATACTTATGACATCTCACTCTTGTACATGGCATCCTATATAGCATACTGTTCATATTATTATTATAATATGTATGACGTACTGACGTCTGAGTTTTACATGGTCCAAATCCTTTGACCTTATCACAGGAGAATCAATAATACTTTGACAGGATTGCCGAGTAGTGAAGAGCTTTCCGTTTATTTAGCTTAGTGTTGCTTTAGATTTAATTTCTAGTTCTGGACTTATCGTTTTACCATTGTGATCCCGTGAGGGACGAGTATAGAATATTGTTTCTTTTATTAGATCATTATTTGCTTCCGCAACCTTTCTCGCTATTATTTATTGTGGCAGTTTGGACATGCGATATATTGATGTTTTTTTCTGTTCCTGATATCTGATTGACAGCTGTAATGTGATTATGGATGGATATTTTCTCACCATAGGTAGCATGGTTGGCTTTGTTATGTTCCGTATTTATGTATTTTGGGAAGCGGGGCGTGACAAGGTTTTGTTGGTATCAGAGTATAGGTTTAGGTTAGCTGGGTTTGGTTTAATTTGTAGTTGGGTATTGTACCCAATACATTGACCTTAAAACCCGGAATAAGGAACGTGTCCTGTCACATTACTGCTTTGCCATTCTTAAATCTATAGTTTTTTGATTTCTTGTTTCATTGAATCATGTTTCCGTTGATAATCCTCTTCAATTGTTCTTGACTTAGAATTATGGCGGGAAAAGATTTACGGGCGTATTAAAGGCATGTCGGCGGCACCTGTAATGACCTTGAAATCCTTGAACACAGTCAATATATAGAAATGTATATTTCAGCCTGACTAGGAGTTATAAATAATTCTTATGAAATAAGTGCAAGAAACAACTTGTAGCTCATCAGTTAAAAATCTTCGCTGCTGTCCCTTAGCCCAAGTGGTCGAATCCCAACGAAAACAATATTTTTTATTATTTATTTTTACGAAGTTTTGGAAGCCCAAAAGTTTGCACGAGCATTACACGGAGTTACAAAAATTTTCGGAAGAAAAGATTTATGCAAATGGACTAAACGAAGCGACTCGAGTACATGGCATGAACCCCGAGTACTGAACCCAACTTTGGACCGAGCTTTGGCTGAGTTTTGCGTCCAGGTTAACTCCAAGTGAGTCTGTGTTGGGCCCGTGCGTCCCTTGGCTCCCCGACTGTTCGTTTCAATACCCCAAACTTCCTCATTCAACCCGAAACCGCTTGGTCTTTTCATTTCTCCATTAAACCTTTTTTTAATACACAATTTATCATAATTTTTTACACCAACTTAACCCTAATTTCCCTTATAAATACCACCCCATCCCCTAGATCTCTCATATTCAAAAAAACTATAGAAAAACTTTCTCAAAATTCTCTCTAAATCCTAAGTCCAAGAGAAGTTAAGCTATTCAAGTGGAGTTGCCCAAGTGAAGTTGCGACGATCAATCAATCTTTCATACCTCTTAGTCTCTGTTCTACTAATCGAAGCATCCTCTTCAATCTTGATCTAGCTCAACCCATAAGCCCTTTCTCTCTCTCCATCGTTTCATCTCAAACATCTCTTAAAAACAATATCGACAAAACTAGAGTTAGCTTTTAATAAAATTTCTTTTAAATAATGTATCACACTTGCTATGTTAATTAATTACCCTAACTTGTTAACAACAACCTTAAACGATGATCATCCAATTATCCTTTTTACGTGTATAGAGTTTCATGTAAATAAACCATGTATTGAACACTTTACGCTAAAATACCATGAACCTTACTTATACCCTTTTAGCGTTATCATGACCTATACTCTAGAAAATTCATGGGGTAACGACCTATCCCTATCACATACACTATGTTTCATAGCATGATACCTTGGTTAAACATTTATTCTAAAAGAGAAATAATTTTCATTAAAATACCATCGCTTTATAAAAATACGTTTTTAATCGCTATTTTTTAACATCTTTGCAATTACGCCTCTACAACTCTCGTTAGGGGGCCCAATTGTGGACGGTATAGGTTATCGCACATTTTTAGGATAGTAGAGTGAGATGCAGAACTCCTCACGGAGAATTCGGTCTCGAAAGGAATAAAAATACAATTTTAAAGAAATACGACTTTTAAAGCAAATTAAATCATTGGAAAATTATATAAATCATAAAATCCGTATTTTCAATGCAAGAAAATTGTAAACACTATATTTTAAATGAAAGATTTAAGTTTTAATAAAATACCATCAAGTTTTCAAAAGTGGTAGTTTTCATTAAGATACCATAAACTTTAAAAGTTAGATTTTTTACACTAAAATACCACACAATATAAAATACGTTTTTATATAAAACTCTTGACTTTTAAACAACATATTTTTATTAAAAACTTATTCGACCCTTTAGGACGAATTAAAAACCCTAGAGAATTTTAAAATAAATTTTTTATAAAAATACCATAGAAATCAAAAGACAAGTCTGGTTACGTATGTAGGTTGCAGATTGGTTTGAGTGGTATCTTCTCTTGTCAGTTACCTCGGCGTTGCCGGAGACAATGATGCACCACTTGTCTCTCCCTAAATATAGATCGTAAACTTAGGGTGGAAATTATCAAATGATAATCGTCTTTGAAAAAGACACAAATCCTGCCGTCCATGTGCAGCGGTTATCGATATTTTCCAAACTCAAGAAATTCACAAGATTAAAACTATTAATATGATATGCCTAGAACCTTAATACAAACTTGAACTTGATTTGAACTCGAATCCGAAACTTGAACTTGAACACCTAACTTGACTCGACCCAGGATTACAACTGACATGACTCGCATTCTACTCGACTTACTCGACTTCATTCTTCACCTTTTGCATCTTTTGCAATCTATTTTTTCGATCAAGACTTATAATTTAAACTATAAATTAACATACGCGGGGATAAGGGGTAGTCTTGTAAAGAATGTATATCGTGGCACGAGAGTCCACTAAAAATCACCTAACATGAATCAATGCACTGTTGTCCCGTGGCTTCACGAGGCCTTGAACGAAATGCGCTATTGGTCTGTGGGTTTACGGACTACTCTCATATATACATGCATACTTTTTTTACCGAACTACAAATAACATGTTAGAATAGAGTAATCAAGTTTATAGACATTGTCATGCTTTTATATAACGCTATACTTAAGAGATATTGACATACTCACGTTTAAAAGACACTTTTAACTATTTGTTACAACACTAAAAATTCATATTCTACTTATATAATGTCCTTTATCATATTCATGTTCATAATTCTTTTTGGAGACTTACTGAGCACTAGTTCGCTGACGACATTCCTTACTCTTTGTTTTCTTGGAATGTTCGTTAAATACTGAGGAGATTGAACCAAGTTCAGAGGTTGACGCTCAGTTTGAAGCACAGACTAACTTCTAGTTTCATTCAGCAGTTTATTTTCAGTATACCGCCTGTCAGGAATTTTCATTACCCTTTTATTTTCAATATCTTGTATCAAAAATATGTGGAAGTTGAATGTAAATAAAATTTTTGAAGTTTTATTTCACTTTTCAAATTTTCTTGTATGTTATATTGCTTATAAACGCTTAGCGTATTTATTGTGGGAAATGACCTTCTCGGAATAAATACATCGCAGACTTATCACGTGCTTGTTTCCGTCTTTTTCGGGAAGCGGGGTGTGACAAGTTTTATTGGTGGCCTATGCAGGTTTATTTTGCGTGGATGTCATAAGTAATATATATATATATATATATATATATATATATATATATATATATATATCATAAGAATTATGAAATTCAACAACTTTAACATTTCTTTCATTCCAAATTCCCTTGAATCCATCCTAATCCATCTTTTATCTATCTAAGGTAATGTCTTCCTCGGACCATATCAACGTCAATGGAAATGCTCCACCACCATCACCACCCATTGTTGCAGATCTACTTACAGAAACCATGGTACTTCTGAAGGCAATCAAGAGCCTAGTTGAAGGACATCAGGAGCAAGCTGTTCTCCTTCACCACAGAACAGTTCGCGCTGAGGCAGCTTGGAAGGCAGCCCGTCATTATACTAAGAAGAAAGGAAGGAATCAGTCCGTTGGAATAAAATACTCAGTCAGTTAGATACTGGAGGAGCCTTTTCAAGGACATTTTTCACAGCACCACCCAAGAAACTAGTAGAATCGTTTCCCAACAATAGTTCAAACGTCTACAATTACTGTAAGAGGCCGGGACAACAGATAAAGGACCGTCGTCGAGCTAACGGACTTTGCCTCAGTTGCGGATCGTCAACACACTCTTTAGGAGCATGCCCATAGTACAGAGCTCACTTATTCCCTGCACCAAGACCGACCATACAAGCTCCCGCACTTCGTTTAGTCCTCTCTATACCACCTCCACGCGGACCACCATTACTACCTCAGCAACGAGCGTACCATCAGGCACGGAGAAATGCGCCAAAATTCTTGGCTCTCAATATGTCGGCCATAGAGGCCGACGCTACAGGTCAGGATACCACTGGTAAACGCCCTTCCATTTTTCAGCCATTTCAAATCCTTACATTCTTCAGTTTCTTCTTTTACTCGATTTTTCCCATGTAACTTAGGTATGACACTAGTAGTCCCACACGACTTTATCCTTATCATTCCCATGCTTGTTGTAACGTACGTCTTGGGAGAATTTCACAAACGAAATTCTTTTAAGGAGAGTAGACAGTAATGACTCACCATTCTTGAATCTATCTCGCTTCCTTCATTAGACCATTTTTTGATTTCTTGAATTCCTAAAATTCATGTATGTTTCTCCTTGCATCTTTTTGGTCATCTTTTACATCCAATGTTACCTTCTTGCCGATTTGACTACCGAATGGTAGTGCGACGAATGATCACTACTGCATTCCCGAATCCTATCTCCTTGAATCTTTTCTTATTTCCACAATGATCATGTCTCGACGCGACAGAAACGGATGTAAACTTTTTCATTGCCATATCTATCTTTCTTGAGACCATCTTGTTTCCTTGTTCGGTTGCACCATCCTTCTTGAGTAATTTCGAGGACGAAATTGTTTTTAAGGAGGGTAGAATGTAACGACCCTGAAATCCCTATACAATTTTAACACAGTCAATGTATAGAAAGGTTTATTTCAGCCTGACTAGGAATTATAAGTAATTCTTATGAAATAGTGCAAGGAACAACTTGTAACTCACTGGTTAATAATCTCTGCTACTGTCCCTTAGCCTAAGTGTTCGAATCCCAACGAAAACAATATTTTTTATTATTTATTTTTACAATGGATTGACCCAACTTTGGGCCAAGTTTTGCAGCCATGTTAACTCCAAGTGGGTCCATGTTGGGCCTCTGCGTCCGTTGGCTTCCCTCCTGTTTGTTTCAATACCCCAAACTTCCTCATTCAACCCGAGACTGCTCAGTTTTTTCATATCTCCATTAAATCTCTTTTTAATACACAATTTATAACAATTCTTTACACCATCTTAACCCTAATTTTCCCAATAAATACCACCCCATCCCCTAGCTCTCCCCTATTCAGAAAAACTATAGAAAAACTCTCTCAAAATTCTCTCTAAGTCCCAAGTCCAAGAGGAGTTAAGCTATTCAAGTAGAGTTACCTAAGTGAAGTTACGACGATCGATCAATTTTTCGTATCTCTTAGTCTCGGTTGTACCAACCGAGGCATTCTCTTCAGTCTTGATCTAGCTCAACCCGTATGTCTTTTCTCTCTCTCCATCGTTTCATCTCAAACATCTCTAAAAAATGATATCGACAAAAGTAGAGTTGGCTTTTAATAAACTTTCTTTTAAATAATTTAGCACACTAGCTATGCTAATTAATTATCCTAACTTGTTAGCAACAATCTTAAATGATGATCATCCGAATACCCTATTTATGTGTTTAGAGTTTCATGTAAATAAACTATGTATTGAACATTTTGCGCTAAAATATCATTAACCTTACTTATACTCTTTTAGCGTTATCATGACTTATACTCTAGAAAATTCATGGGGTCACGATCTACCCCACTCACATACACTATGTTTCATAGCACGATACCTTGGTTAAACATTTATTCTAAAAGAGAAATAATTTTCATTAAAATACAATCGCTTTATAAAAATACGTTTTTAATCGCTATTTTTTAACACCTTTGCAATTACGCCTCTACAACTCTCGTTAGGGAACCCAACTGTGCATGGTGTGGGTTATCGCACGTTCTTGGGATAGTAGAGTGAAATGCAGAACTCTTCATGAAGAATTCGGTCTTGAAAGGAATAAAAATACGATTTTAAAGAAATACGACTTTTAAAGAAAATTAAATCATTGGAAAATTATATAAATCATAAGATCCGTATTTTCAATGCAAGCAAATTGTAAAGACTATATTTTAAAATAAAAGATTTAAGTTTTAATAAAATACCATCAAGTTTCCAAAAGTGATAGTTTTCTTTAAAATACCATAAACTTTAAAAGTTAGATTTTTTACATTAAAATACCACATAATATAAAATACGTTTTTATACAAAACTCTTGACTTTTAAACAACATATTTTTATTAAAAACTTTTTCGAGACTTTAGGACGAATTAAAAAACCTCGAGAATTTTTAAATAACATTTTTATAAAAATACCCTAGAAATTAAAAGACTAGTCTAGATTATGTATATAGGTTGCAGATTGGTTTGAATGGCAGCCTCGGGGTTGTCGGAGACAATGATGCACCACTTTTCTCTTCCTAAATATAGATTGTAAACTTAGGGTAGAAATTATCAAATGATAATTGTCTTTAAAAAAGACACAAATCCTGCCGTCAATGTGCAGCGGTTATCAATATTTTCCAAACTCAAAAAATTCACAAGATTAAAGCTATTAATATGATATACCTAGAATTTTAATACAAACTCGAACTTGATTTGAACTCGAACTCAAATCCGAAACTTGAACTGGAACACCTAACTTGAATCGACCCAGGATTGCAACTGACATGACTCGCATTCTACTCGACTTCATTCTTCAATTTTTGCAATCTATGGTTTCGATCAAGATTTGTAACTTTAACTATAAATTAACATGCGTGGGAATTAAGGGGTAGTCTAGTAAAGAATGTATATCGTGGCATGAGAGTCCACTAAAAATCACCTAACATGAATCAATGTGCTGTTGTCCCGTAGCTTCATGGGGCCTTGAACGAAATATGTTGTTGATCCATGGCTTCACGGACTACTCTCATATATACATGCATACCTTCCTTACCAAACTACAAATAACATGTTAGAATAGAGTAATTAAGTTTACAGACAGTGTCATGCTTTTATATAACGACATACTTAAGAGATATTGACATGCTCACATTTAAAAGACACTTTTATCTATTTGTTACAACACTAAAAATTCATATTCTACTTATATGTTGTCCTTTATCATATTCATGTTTATAATTCTTTTTGGGGACTTACCGAGCGCTAGTTCGCTGACAACATTTCTTTCTCTTTATTTTCTTGGAATGTTCGTCAGATACTGGGGAGATTGAACCAAGTTCAGAGGTTGACGCTCAGTTCGAAACACAGACTAACTTTTAGTTTCATTCAGTAGTTTATTTTCAGTATGCCACCTGTTATGCATTTTCGTTGCACTTTTATTTTCAGTATCTTGTATCAAAACTATGTGAAAGTTGAATGTAAATAAAGTCGTTGAAGTTTTATTTCACTTGTCAAATTTTCTTGTATGTTATATTGCTTATAAACGCTTAGCGTATTTATTGCGGGAAATGACCTTCTCGGAATAAATACGTCACGATATTGTTACGTGCTTGTTTCTGTCTTTTTCTGGGAAATAGGGCGTGACATCGTCGCACTACTTAGGGTCATACGCAGTATGTTGGAGAACCAGAAACATCAGACAGAGCTGAACCAGCGACAGGCTGAGACTTTCCAAGAGGGCTTGAGGATGGCCCAACAGATTGTTATCACGGCAGCTGAGAAGGCGGCAGTTCCTAGACCAGCTCAGCATGAGGGTACTGTTGCGGACTTTAGGAAGCTCAGTCCGGCAACGTTTACAGGATTGGAGGAGCCATTATCGGCATATCAATGGCTGGTGGATACGGAAAATCTTTTAGTTTCTGCACAGATTCCGGACGAGAAAAAGGTGGATGTGGTAAGAATCCAGTTGGTGGATTATGTTCGCGAATGGTGGCTTGTTAAGGAGACATGTTTACCAAAGCCTATCAGCTGGGTGACTTTTACACGGAGTTTCTTGGATAAATTCTTTTTGCGGTCTGCTAAGGAGGAAATGGAAGAGAAGTTTATTAGCCTAAAGCAGAATGACAGATCTGTGGATGCACATGCGGCTGAGTGGAACCGGCTCGGTTGATTTGCAGGTTCCTTGGTTGCCAACGAGGCGGATAGGGCAAGTCGGTTCATGCGCAGTCTGGATGTGGAGATTCAGAGGAACATCACATCATTGGGGTTGACTAGTTTTTCTCAAGTTCTCACGGTGGCTAAAGAACAACAAATATTATCATAGAGAAAAAATGATACTCATCGGCAGGATGTTATGGCACAGAAGATCTTGTATGCAGTAACCAGAACTTGTGGACGTAAGGGAATTCCGGTTAGGAGACAGTTCCTATGGAAAGGCCTTTCGTGCCAAATCAGAAAAGGAGTGATTTATGATTACTGCCATTTACCCGGCTATATGCAGAAGGATTGTCAGAGGAAACATGGACTCTGCTTGGTTTGTGGATCAGCTTACCATTCGATTGGTATGTGCCTTTCGAGGCTACAATTGAAGAGCAATGTCCAGAAAGCACCACAGAAGCAGACTTATGGATAAAAACAGATTAAGCTAGGGCCAAATCAGGGACAGGCTTTCACCATGACGGCTGAACATGCCAAAGCTTCGGAAGATGTTGTTTCTGGTATCCCACTTCTTTGTAATTTTCCCGCATTGGCATTATTTGATTATGGTGCATCCCATTATTTTATGTCGTCCAAATTTATTGGTGCGCATTCTATTCCATGCATGGCCTTATCTAGTAGTTGGGACATACACATTGGGAATGGGAGAATTATATTTAGTAGTGAATGCAAGGGTTGTTTTATTGTTATTTGTGGACGGAAGTTGTTTGCGGATTTCTTGGTGATTGATACGGGCAGTTATGATGCTGTCTTGGAAATGGATTTTCTTGGCACTTTCCATGCTCACATAGACTGTAGAGCAAAGAAGGTGATTTTCTAAATTCCCAGACATCTAGAGTTCGAATTCTTGGGAGGCAGAAAATCAGTCGAGCCAGAAGAATTTAGGGCTAAGACGACAAATAATTTTTTCGTCGATGGAAGTGATCAACCAGGAAGCACCAGTAATAGTTCGGGATTTCATGGATGTGTTTAAGGACATCTCGGATTTATCGCCAAAACGAGATGTAGAGTTTGCAATTGATCTTATTTCTGATGCAGCGCCAATTAAAAAGGCTTATTATCCGATGGAACTAGCAGAAGTAAAGAGTCAAGTCTCCGAATTATTAGAGAAGGGCTGGATTCGCAGCAGTGGTTCACTTTGGGGAGCTCCAGTTCTTTTGGTCAAGAAAAAAGATGAAACGCGGAGAATGTGCATCGACTATCGAAAGCTAAATCGAGTGACCATCAAGAACAAGTACCCAATTCCTCGCATAGGCGATTTATTCGATCAACTCAGTGGCACGAGAGTATTTTCGAAGTTGGATTTGCGATCGGGTAATCATCAAGTTCGGATGAAGATAGAATACATTTGCAAGACAGCGTTTCGAACTCGATATGGGCATTACGAGTATTTAGTTATGCTATTTGGAGTTACTAATGCATCGGCGACATTTATGAACTTGATGAACCGGATTTTTTCACCATATCAGGATCAGTTCATGGTGGTAATCATCGATGATATTCTGGTTTACTCGAGGAGAAATGAAGAGCATGAAGAACACTTAAGAATCGCACTGCAGACATTGAGACAAGAGATACTGTATACTAAGATGAGCAAGTGTGAGTTTTAGATTGATGAAGTGAAGTTCTTGGGTCATGTTATACCCGGAGATGGAATCGCAGTTGACCCTGAAAAGATCGCAGCTATTCATGATTGGCTAAATCTAAAGATTGTAGCGGACAGTAGGAGTTTCCTTAGGCTGGCTAGTTATTATCGAAGGTTTGTGGAGAAATTTTCTCGGATAGCAGAGCCATTAACCAAATTAATACGAAAGGAGCTACCATTTGTTTGGTCCGAGAAGTGTACGCAAGCTTTTGAGGTGCTGAAGTAAAGGTTGACAACCGCTCCTATTCTAACTATGCCGGATGGTTCTGGAGGTTTATTTATTCACAGCGACGCATCGGGAAAAGGTTTGGGATGTGTATTGATGCAGCATGGAAAAGTGGTAGTTTATGCGTCAAGACAGTTGAAGACTCATGAGAAGAACTACCTAACTCACGACTTGGAGCTAGCAGCAGTTATCTTTGCTCTAAAGATTTGTAGACACTACTTATTGGGCGAGAAGGTTGAGGTATTTACCGATCATAAGAGCATAAAATATGTGTTCATGCAGAAATAGCTCAACATGAGGCAGCGTAGATAGTTGGAATTGATGGCTGACTATAATCTTAATCTAAAATACCATCCGGGAAAAGTTAATGTAGTACCGGATGCTTTAATATCAGTTGTCAGCAATACGGATGTTGACTTCACAGAAAGAGATTATAGAGGATTTTCATAGATTCAATTTGGAGCTCATACTACAAGATTTTTCGGGACAATTGATGCAATTGCGAGTACAATCATCATTGATTGATAGCATTAAGGCAGCGCAGTCGCATGATCCCAAATTGCAGAAATTTTGAGGACAAGTAGAAGCAGGTCTTCGAACGGATTAATTGATTCATGAAGAAGGTTCTTTAAGGTATGACAGTCGATTGTGTGTGCCTGAAGGAGAAGTTCGTGAAGAAGTCATGAAGAAAGCTCATAGTTCCGCATATTCAGTACATCCGGGAGGCACAAAAATGTATAGAGATATGAGACAACGCTTTTGGTGAGAATCCATGAAAAGAGAGATCGCTCATTTCGTGTCGAGATGCTTGGTGTGTCAGTAAGTGAAGGCTGAACATCAAAGGGTCGCCGGTTTTTTGCAACCACTTCTAATTCCCCAATGGAAGTAGGAACATATAACCATGGATTTTGTGACAGCGTTACCACGGAGTCCAAAGGGTAATAACGCAGTATGGGTGATCTTCGATTGATTGACCAAGACAGCTCATTTTATAACATTTCGAGTTGGTCATTCGATGGAGGTTTTAACAGAGAGGTAAATGCAGAAGATTGTGAGATTGTATGGAGTATCAGTGAGTATTGTTTTTGATCATGACACCCAGTTCCTGTCACATTTTTTGAGCATTCTACAAGAAAGTTTGGTAACCTGCTTGAAATTTAGTACGGCCTATCACTCTCAGACAGATGGAAAGTCCGAAAGAATGATCCAAACTCTTGAAGACATGTTGAGATCTTGCATGTTAGACTTCAAGGGTTCGTGGAACGATTATTTACATTTAGTGGATTTCTCGTACAATCACAGTTTTCAGGCGACTATACAAATGCCTCCATTTCAAGTATTGTACGGTCGTAAGTATCGCTCACCAGTATGTTGGGACGACATTGGAGAAAGAAGACTGTTGGGACCGGAATTTATTGTGTAAACAGTGAAGAAAGTTAACTTGATTCGTGGTCATATGAAGGTGGCTCAAGATCAACAGAAAAGTTGGGCAGATACTCGAAGAAAACCATTAGAGTTCACTGTTAGTGATTATGTGTTCTTGAAGATATCACCAACAAGAGAAGTGATCCGGTTTGGTAGTTGAGACAAACTTAGTTCTCGATTCGTGGGGTCTTTCAATATCATGGAGAGTATTGGAGAAGTGGGTTATCCATTAGCTTTACCACCGTCCTTGGCAGGTGTGCATGACGTGTTTCATGTATCTCAACTCTGCAAATATGTTTGAGATGAGACGCACGTCTTAGACCACTCGGAATTGACGTATGAGGAATGATTTGACTTATGAAAAGCAACCGATGGCTATTGTGGATCGACGAGAAAAAGGTTTTCAAGAATAAAGTGATCCCTTTAGTTCTTATTTCGTGCGGAAATCGTTCGCAGGGAGAATCTATATAGGAACGTGGAGAGGAGATTCGACAAAAGTTTCCATATTTGTTTCCTTGAATCTGTATTTCCTTGTTTTTGTCTTTTTCCTGTTTCCATGAATTTCGAGGACGAAATTTTGTTTGTAGTTGGGTATAATGTAACACCCTAACACGATAGTATGTTATTATTATTAAATAGATTATTTAGGCCATTTAAATCATTATTATTGTTATTGGGTTAAGATTGGTGTTTGGATGGTTAGAGTGATAATTATATTATCTTACCTTGCCTTGATCCCTAGTTCAAATTGATATAATATTTGCACCCTGTTCCCCTCCGAAGGACTGCGCGCAAGACTGCGATGTCTTGGCACTGAGATTCGGGGCAGATGCTAATTGGTGCTATCCGTTCACCTCTCCGAAGATGCCAAGTTGATTTATGGCGCCATGTATCGAAGGTTTAAACGGATGCGTCCGATGTAGCAGACTTCGTCAGATTCCCCCTCGTTTGAGGGGTTTTTGATTGTGGGGACGCTCTTCCCAGCAGGCGCAAGCCCCTGCAGTTAATTACGCTACCGCATCGCGGTAACAACTTTCTCCTTCTCCAGCTGGTCACTTCGTGTCGTGTGTGTTTATTTCGTGTTTTATTGCCCGTGGATTGTTTACGGAGACTGAGTTATGTTGTCGCCCGTAGGGCGTGGACTAGTCCAAATCCGTGTTTATCTTAGATTTGGGTTTGGGGGTTTGGTTTGAAGATACGTCAGCCGTACTTGAGGCTAAGATCAACTCAAACGTTTGTTAAGGATACGTTAGTCTAACGTTGAGACTAAGATCAACTTAACGGGATCGTTTAGATCCGACAAAAGAGCATTTGGGCTCTATTGTTCCAGTTTAGGGACATAATGGTCCATCGCATGTGTGGCCGTCGGGACCCGTCACCTCTCTGACGACGTTGAAGGATTACAACGACGGATGTCAGAGGAGTTCGGAGATGTACCCTCGAGCCAGAGTTAATTGGGGGGATTCATAGTCCAGTCTGTTTGAAGGTTTAAGGATACGTTAGCCATCTTTGAGGCCAAGATCAACTTAAACGGGACCGTTTAGATCCGACAAAAGAGCATACGGGGCTCTATTGTTCTAGTTTAAGGACATTGCGGTCCACGGGTAGTTTAAGGACATTGCGGTCCACGGGTAGTTTAAGGACATTGCGGTCCATGGGTAGTTTAAGGACATTGCGGTCCATTGTTAGTTTTAAGACATCTCGGTCAAGGTTAAGGACGTCATAGTCCATGGGTTTAAGGACTCCACAGTCCGGTATGTGCTCTGGATGCTTCACACAGGTTCATTGCCGTGCTTGGCGAGGACCAGGCTCTGCTCTGGGCGTTTTCCGCGGGGTCAAAGAGTGACGTTATCCGCGTTCCACGTAACCAGGAATTTTGCACTAGATGCTTCACACGGGTTCACTGCCGTGCTCGGCGAGGACTAGGCTCCGCTCTGGGCGTTTTCCGCGGGGTCAGAGAGTGACGTTATCCGCGTTCCACGTAGCCAGGAATTTTGCATTAGACACGGGTTTAAGGACCCCACAGTCCATATCAATGTGTGGTCGTCGGGACCCGTCACCTCTTTGAAGACATTGAGGGATTACAATGCCAAGTATCAAAGGAGTGAAGAGATGTACCCTAGAACCGGAATGGCTTAAATAGTCCTTGGCCCAATTTGGGATCAAGACCGATTAATTATGTTATGAGCCCATTAGCCCAGTTAATTACGAATTGAAGACTCATGGCCTAGCTTGGGCTAAGTCCGATCATATATGGAATATTGGCTTCTTGTTGGTCCATTGAAGGAGAGGCTTTGCCTCTATCCATTTAGCCAATTGGGCCAAAGCCTAGTGTTAAACACTACAGAGCAATCAGTGTTGAACACTGGGAACGAGATTGACAAGTTAGTGTTTAACACTAAAAGATAATTGGTGTTAAACACCAGCAACAAGTCTTTCAAATTAGTGTTAAACACTAAAACAGATCAGTATCAAGCATCGGCAACAGAGCTCTCAAATTAGTGTTAAACACTAAGGTAGTCAATGTTGAACATTGCAAATAAAGTTCTTTGATTAGTGTTGAACACTAAGGCCCAACTGTGTTTCAATACTGTATTCAAGAGTCCCAATTTAGTGTTAAACACTAAGGCAAGAGGGGTCACGTGACAACACGTGAGAGCGCCGTTCCTTCATTTATTCTGCTGGGATTATCGCATCACGTGCCCTCACGTGAAGGGCATTTAAATGCTTATATGTTAAAGCTTCTGCCGAGGGTCACGTGGGTCACGTGGGGTGCTGCCTCAAAGGGGTTTTCTGTAGATCTCTTGGGGGGGTCACGTGTTGACACGTGACCCTGCCTCTATGTATGTTGTTTAGAGGATCTGTTAATCTTTTCCAGGAATTAAATTCCTCGTAGGGCTAAACCCTGACAGTAATTTCAGAGGAACTAAATTCCTACTTCCTTTTGAAGATTTATATTCTGAATAGAGTTAGACTCTGAATTTTCTGTAGGAATTAAATTCCTCATATATGTGAAGAACTAAATAGGGTTAAACCCTAATAAAAGCTTTTAAGGAATTAAATTCCCATTCTCTGTTAAATTATGATCAAGGGAATTAAATCCCCGCTGTTCCAACAGAACTAGGTTCTTAATTAGGGTTAAACCCTGTTTCTTTTTGTTCTGAAGGAATTAAATTCCCATACCACAGGGTCAAGCCCTACTTTTATCTTAAAGGAATTAAATTCCTATAGTTCTGTGAGAATTAAATTCTCGTGTTTCCATTCCCCCTCTAAGTTTTGGATCTGCATGGCAGGATCTCAACCCATTGAGAATTAAATTCTCAACCTAAAGGGGAGACGTGCACTTTGCAGATCCTCTATCAAAGAGAGAAGAAGTATGTTCTTCTGTTTTATATATCAGAGTTAAACTCTGTTGAGAATTAAATTCTCCCTCTTTCAAAAAACCTTCCCTTTCTTACCTAGGGTTTTCTTTTGCAGAAGCTCCAAATTCCTCAAAGTATCAGGGCTCTCTCCTTTTTTCTCCCTCTGCGTATATGTCTTTTTGTATCTCTTGGCTCCTATTTATAGGAGAAGCAGCCGAGTCAATTAGTTTTTGATGAATCTTCATTAAGAGATTTGATTTGCATCCATCATTCGTTTTTGACCTTTGGATTATTGGGTGAATTTTATTCACCATTGGATTTTAAATCCAGGGATTCTCCTTTGTTATTTCTGTTAGATTTAAAGAGGAAATCTTTCCAAACTCGAGATTTTCCATAGATAGATGATATTTAATCACCTCTGAATCTTTTATTCGATCTGCTCCAGATAATCACTTTCCTTTGGAAAGATTTGATTCTCCTTCAGAATTTAATTCTGTTAACAAAACGGGCTTTGAAAGCCGGTCACGTGTGACCACGTGACCCATGGTCACGTGTGGGCATGTGACCCCCTTGGAACGAGCCTTCCTCTTTCTTTTTGCGCTCTGTCTTCTGGTTGCTGCTTAACCGTCACGTGCCACCACGTGACCCCTGGTCACGTGTGAGCACGTGACCCTTGTCTGGACTCTTTTTCTTGATTTCACTGGAGAACAATTCTGATGTTTTTAGCGTCACGTGCCAACACGTGACCCCTGGTCACGTGGGAGCACGTGACTTCTTTTGAAGCTTTTTCCTTGATTTCACCCGGGAATTGATGTGCCTGTAAAGCCGCTTTAACATGTCACGTGTCAACACGCGACTGCTGGTCACGTGCTAGCACGTGATGCCTTCTCCGTTGGTTCTTTCCTGATTTTAAATCAGGAAACAAATGCCCCCACAGCGTTGTTCTCACGTGTCAGCACGTGAGTGCAACGCTGTCACTTCTTGCGACCGTTGGATTCCCCTAGGGATTTGGGGGAGACGAAGCGTTTTCATCACTTCCTATAAATATCGGGGTCATTTCGGAAGGGTCTTCACTTTGCTTATCTTCCTCCTTGCAAACTTCTTCTGAGAATTTAAATCTCTTCTTTCAGAGCTTAGTTCTCTGCCCTGAAGTGATTTTTAGAGTTTAACTCTGTTCGAAAAGAATTTTTTTCCTCAGGTAATGTTCTTGGACAAACGGTGAACCTTCATATTCCTCTGGATTTTAAATCCAAAACAAGGGTTTTTACCCTTTTAATATGAACCCATTTCCTTCAAATTCATCAACAGGAACAGAAAGCCATCTAATCTTCAAACTGTAGACATCTTAGGGCTTAAATGATCTTTAGGGAAGTGGTGATGACAATCTATGGAATCCAATTCCGTTTCAACAAAATGTTTTACGGGAATTTAATTCCCTTTTCTAAAAGGAATTTAATTCCTGTGAAGAACTCAGTTTCTTCACGTGGAGCCTTCTTGAGGTCTCTTGGCCCGAGGTTGTCCTTCTGCAATTGATGAAACAGGAACTTTCTAATGATTATCATGACCTTTATTTCAGATATTATGGATGCCCATCTGTATGGTCTTGACGAGATCATTTCTTATGGGAATATCCATGCACTGGGCCGCAGTCAGAACCAGGAGTTCACCGATGCTCAATGTGCCGAGATCATGAGCCGCTTTGACGAGTACAACCATCGGCTACTCCCCTGTCGCTCTTCTCTTCTGAGGCTGATCGTGCTGGCGATCAGGGAGGCTCTCCCTTTATTTTGTGCTGGTGTGCCGCTTGGGTCATTGGACGCCGCCGAGGATAAATTACACTCGGTGTATCTGATGCACTTGATTTCAAAGAGAAGGCGGGATAATCTCATTGATCTCCTGCATCAGATTTTTCAGCAATCAGCCATACTTGCCGCCTACCGGAGGGTAGAGGACATCCGCGGGGACCCCGATGCTTGTGACCGTGAGAGAAAGCATACTCGGGAGGTTCGAAATGCTTGGAAGATCTTGAATAAAGTTAATTTTGAGTTTCTCAACCCATGCCCCGCATCTGAAGTTTTACCATTGTAAATGTGTCCTCTATATTTTTGTATGAACCTCTTGAAGTATGAGTGACAAGTTTTATTATGTCTTTCCATGTTTGCATGCCTTTTCTCTGGGATTTTATCATTTTGCTACTATTGTTGTTTGTGCTTTTAATATGCAGGGTACTACTCCATATATTTCCTTTTAAGTGCACATCAGGTTTTAGGCCTCACGTGTTCTGCACGTGGGGTCCCTTGATGGGGCTGTTCACAAAATTTTCCCATGCCGTATTTTCAGTGCACAATATTGGATGCAGAGAAAGGGCTTTGGAAATAGTTTCATCTCCTTGATTTTAGATGCCTTTCCTTTTTTGGGCCTTGGAAATAGCCTTACCATGCAAGATTTTCCGCGCACAGCACTTAATGCACTTCTTTATAAATGAGGCTATAGCTTTCTTTTCCTTTCACAGAGAGATTTATATTATATATTTTTTTACTTTGGTGCAACTTGTCTTGAGAAAGAAACGAGTGCCATGGCCTGCAATCGCCCTCATGCTCGTCGACAGCCATGGGAAGTTCATCTTGAGGGGATGATCCCCCGCTTTGTTGCTCGGTTGGTGGACCCCCTCCTTTCCGACAACGAATGTGACTTAGCTATGCATGAGCTCTCGATCCGTAGAGGGTCTCCCCTCCCGATGGGTTCCCTCTGGCTCCGGATGATTCTCACGGCCGTGCTTGACGACATCCCTCCTCACCCGGCGGAGATGACCCTGGCGATGCTCGACGCGGCGGAAGAAAAGCTCGAGGGCTTTCATGAAGCGTGCCTGATTACTCAGGCTTTGAAGGATTGCTCAATTCATCTGCTGAGCCAGATAAAGGCCCGGCGAGCTATTATGTCTGTTTTCGCGGACGAACACGGCGCTAATCGATGGGGAGAGACTCCTCGTGAGAACCGTCGCTTTGATGTGCTGGAGAAAGCAGAGAGAGAGATGGAGAATTTTGTCCTCTGCTTCATTAACCCCTGTGCCGTTGATCCCATGTTTGGTGACCTTTTCCGTTAGCGTAGAACACATTTTTTTTTTAATTAGTCCTTCTTTTTGTATGCTTTATGTCGAACTTCCATGTAGGCTTGGTACTAGTATGTATGTTTCCGCTTGCATAAATAAACTTTGTATTCTTCTCATGAGAACTTTCTTTAATTGCAAATGCTATCATCACTTTCCTGCGCATCAGACCTTTTTGGGCATTATGAACGTTTATGCGACTGCAAATGCCATTATTATTTTTTTGAATGCTCATATGATTGCGAACGCATGCTTGAAATATGTCTGAAATCTTTCTTGTTGCCTTTCACGTCAGGTGATGTGAGCGCGTTTTAGATCGATTATTCCCGTCGACTGGAAGCCCATTTATACGGTCTTGTAAATGTCTTGTTTCCGAGGCCGCGGTCATGAACGCGAGCTTACGTGGCCTGATAGAGGGACACGTAGCGAACATATCGTTATGCGAGAAAAAGGCTCGGCCGTAAATTTTCGGAGAGGGAGCTAGCTTCCAAGGCGCTAAGCGAGCTTCGCGCCATCCTTATCACCAAGGCCAACAAAGCGTATCAACTCTGGCGGTTGCTTCAGAAGTTTATCAGGGAGGTGGTGACTCTTAATAAAGCTGCTACGTTTACTCGTGAGAGGGTCGAGGCTCATAAGGTCACCGAGAAAGAGCCCGAAGCTCGGCTTGTTTCGTATCAGGCTCAGCAAGCTCAGGCGGGGGCTCGTCTTCTGGAGATCTTGCGTCATGAAGTCGTGGCTCAGCAACAGAATGATGAGCTGGTAAAATTATTGCACCGCCCGCCGGCTTGAGGGCTTGTATCTTTTTTTTTCCTTTTTTGTACATACTCATGGATGAGAGTATCTTTCTTTTTTTTGTTTCTTTCATGAATTGTACTTTGGATCCATTTTGGTTTATGAATAAAAGATACCATTTTCCTCTCAATGGTGTGTCCCCTTTTTTATTGAATGTATTCTGCGGATATTCTACCTTGATCTCCCTGCAGGACAGTGATGGCTTAGGATTCAGGGTTAAGATCTGCTTCCTAAGACTTTTGCATTTTATGAGCCACGAGGGTCTCATAAAGAGTTTTTCTCCCTACAGGTCGAGAGGATCCCATAGGTGTAAGTTCTTCTTAAGAATCGTGAGGATTCTTAAGCGGGTTTTCCCTTGAGAGTCGTAAGGATCTCACAAGAGAGTTTTTTCTTCCTTACAGGTCGTGAGGACCTGCAAGTGCTGGATGTGGTCACCATTATCCGTGTTTCACGGGGTCATAGGCTGCTCCGGGTATCGTAGTTTAAAGACATCGCGGTCAAGGTTAAGGACCTCATAGTCCGTGGATTTAGGGACTCCACCGTCCGCTGTTAGTTTTAAGACATCACGGTCAAGGTTAAGGACCTCATAGTCCGTGGATTTAGGGACTCCACAGTCCGATGTTAGTTTTAAGACATCACGGTCAAGGTTAAGGACCTCATAGTCCGTGGATTTAAGGACTCCACAGTCCGATGTTAGTTTTAAGACATCACGGTCAAGGTTAAGGACCTCATAGTCCGTGGATTTAGGGACTCCACAGTCCGATGTTAGTTTTAAGACATCGCGGTCAAGGTTAAGGACCTCATAGTCCGTGGATTTAGGGACTCCACAGTCCGGTGTTTGGTTGCAGGGACCCGTCACCTCTTTGAAGACGTTGAGGAATTACAACGCCAGGTATCAAAGGAGTGAAGAGATGTACCCTTAAACCAAGGCAGAATCCGTAGGGAATCGGGGTGGTTGATTGTTAGTTTTAAGACATCGCGGTCGAGGTTAAGGACGTCATAGTCCGTGGATTTTAAGGACTCCACAGTCCGGTATTTGCTCTGGATGCTTCACACGGGCTCACTGCCGTGCTTGGCGAGGACCAGGCTCCGCTCTGGATGCTTCACACGGGTTCACTGCCGTGCTCTGCGAGGACCAGGATCCGCTCTGGACGTTTTCCACGGGGTCAAAGAGTGACATTATCCGCGTTCCACGTAACCAGGAATTTTGCACTAGATGCTTCACACGGGTTCACTGCCGTGCTCGGCGAGGACTAGGCTCCGCTCTGGATGCTTCACACGGGTTCACTGCCGTGCTCTGCGAGGACCAGGATCCGCTCTGGACGTTTTCCACGGGGTCAAAGAGTGACATTATCCGCGTTCCACGTAACCAGGAATTTTGCACTAGATGCTTCACACGGGTTCACTGCTGCATTAGGCGAGGACTAGGCTCCGCTCTGGATGTTTTCCACGGGGTCAAAGAGTGACATTATCCGCGTTCCACGTAACCAGGAATTTTGCACTAGATGCTTCACACGGGTTCACTGCCGTGCTCGGCGAGGACTAGGCTCCGCTCTGGATGCTTCACACGGGTTCACTGCCGCGCTCTGCGAGGACCAGGATCCGCTCTGGACGTTTTCCACGGGGTCAAAGAGTGACATTATCCGCGTTCCACGTAACCAGGAATTTTGCACTAGATGCTTCACACGGGTTCACTGCCGCGTTAGGCGAGGACTAGGCTCCGCTCTGGATGCTTCACACGGGTTCACTGCCGTGCTCTGCGAGGACCAGGATCCGCTCTGGACGTTTTCCACGGGGTCAAAGAGTGACGTTATCCGCGTTCCATGTAACCAGGAATTTTGCACTAGATGCTTCACACGGGTTCACTGTCGTACTCGGCGAGGACTAGGCTCCGCTCTGGATGCTTCACACGGGTTCACTGCCGTGCTCTGCGAGGACCAGGATCCGCTCTGGACGTTTTCCACGGGGTCAAAGAGTGACATTATCCGCGTTCCACGTAACCAGGAATTTTGCACTAGATGCTTCACACGGGTTCACTGCCGTGCTCGGCGAGGACTAGGCTCCGCTCTGGATGCTTCACACGGGTTCACTGCCGTGCTCTGCGAGGACCAGGATCCGCTCTGGACGTTTTCCACGGGGTCAAAGAGTGACGTTATCCGCGTTCCACGTAACCAGGAATTTGCTGATTGTATCCGCATTTCACGAAATGGAGGTTTGACTCTCGGTGATATGTATATCGCCGAGCCATGGAACTGGGGGGGTCGCCGCTGTTCCGTTTCGCTTGATGTTGTGTCTGCTGCCATGAGACGAACGACGAGATGATCTCTAGGCTATCTGTGAACCGTCGAGATTTGGCTTCTCCTTATGATGAAACCTGGAGAAGGAGTATGATCCCTTCTTTGTTTGCGCCCCTGGATTGTATACAGGGGTAGATGTAACATCACCTGTAGGGCGAGGATTTCACTTTTATTTTATTTCTTTTTCCGCGATGCTCTATCATTTCAGCTTTTATATCGCGAAGGTCGCGATTGCCCCATCATTTCGGCTATTTTTCGCGGTGCCCAATCATTTCAGCTATTTATTTATTTTCTGCTCGCTGCTTTTTATTGCGAGTTGCCCCATCATTTCGGCTATTTTTCATGCCTTCATTTTTACTTGCTGCTTTTTATTGCAAGTTGCCCCATCCTTTCGGCTATTTTGTAGGCATGTGTGGCTTGCTAGCTTTTTCGCTGCAAGCCTGGATTTTAGGCACCGATTTCGGCATCAGCACCGCTATAACTGGAATGTTGCTAGGAGCGAATCATCATTTGCCTTTGTCGATGATGAACAAAGGTGGCTCAGCAAACATGGTTAAGGGTCCTGTCGACCAAGGCTTTTGACTTCATGAGCCGTAAGGGTCTCACAAAGGTATTTCTCCCTACAAGTCGTGAGGATCTTGCAGGTGTCTTTTCTCCTTAGGGATCGTGAGGATTCCTAAGTGTGTGTTCCTCTGTAAGTCGTAAGGATCCTACAAGAGGGCTTTCTCCTTATGGGTCGAGAGGACCTACAAGGGTTGGACCTTGCTGGGGAAATGTTTATTCGCGCCCGTGGATTGTATACAAGGGTCAGTATGAGCCGCTTGTAGGGCAATATCGTAGGTTGTGGAGGATTTGCTTAAGAACAATTTTAGGTTTCTGTAACTTAAGACTTTCAAATCTTATGAGCCATGAGGGTCCCATAAGAGTGTTCTCCTTACGAGTCGTGAGGATCTCGTAAGTGTATTTTCTCCTTAGGAATCGTGAGGGTCCCTAAGTGTGTTGCTCCTTTGTGAGTCGTAAGGATCTCACGCAGGTGGTTTCTCCTTACAGGGTCGAGAGGACCCTATAAGTGTCTTTTAACGAGGTTGCGCCCTTTCGGGTTTTCACAAACACTCGCCGGTAGTCCTGCTGTTTTTACTCACGGAGCCCTTTCGGGTTTTCATCCGTGCCTATTTTGCTTGTGGACACACCGTTTTTTTTTTTATTCTCTTTTCTTTTTTTTTTATCTCGTCAGCCCAAGGATGCTGCGGTAGTAGTTTAGGGACGTTTCGGTCCGTCGTTAGTTTAAAGACATTTCGGTCCATCGATAGTTTAAGGACGTTTCGGTCCGTCGTTAGTTTAAGGACGTTTCGGTCCGTCGATAGTTTAAGGACGTTTCGGTCCGTCGTTAGTTTAAGGACGTTTCGGTCCGTCGTTAGTTTAAGGACGTTTCGGTCCGTCGTTAGTTTAAGGACGTTTCGGTCCGTCGTTATGGGAAGGCCAGCTGCTGCTTGTAAAGTCTGAGCCTAGGAAGATAGCGAGTGGACATAGTCGTCGTCATCTATCATTGACCCAGGCTATGGCTCATTAAGCATAGTATTTCTTTAAGAAGCGGCCGTTTATTGGCCTGAAAGGCCTTTCACCGTGCATGTCCATGAGTAGATAGGCTCCACCCTGGTAGACCTTGTCTATGATGTAAGGACCTTCGTAGTTTGGCTCAAATTTCCCCCGCTTGGCACGATTGGGGATCATAGGTCTTTTGACCACTAGCACGAGTTCGCCTTGGCGGAATGTCCTCGGCCTGGTCAATCTTTCGTACGAGCGTGTCATCTTCGCTTTGTAGGCTTCTAGATGTTGTTGCGCTATGAGCCGGGTTTCGTCGAGGGCATCAAGATCCTCAAGCCGAAGGTGAGCATTTTCTTCGTCCGTCAGCTCGTGGTGGACTGCCACTCGCAGAGAGGGTAACTCTATCTCGAGGGGGAGTACCGCTTCCGTCCCAAATACCAACGCGTACGGCGTTGTGTTCGTGGCCGTCTTGAATGTAGTTCGATAAGCCCAAAGGGCTTCTTGCAGCCTCTCGTGCCAGTCTCTCTTATTCCGGGAAACGGTCTTTTTTACGATCTTCGTCAAGGTCTTATTGAAGGCCTCGGCCAGACCGTTAGCTCGTGGGTTGTAAACTGAAGAATATCTCCAGTCTATATTGTGCTGCTGCGCGAAGCGGCTAATCTTGTGGCTTCTGTAGGCTGGCCCATTATCGGAGATAATCCGCCGTGGGGTTCCGAACCGATAGATGACGTGCGTCTTGAAGAAATGGAGGATATTCTCCGTCTTCACTTCCCTCAGCGGTACTGCTTCTGCCCATTTGGAGAAGTAATCAGTTGTCCCCAGGATAAAACGATGTCCCCGGGATGATGCTGGCTCGATGGGGCCGACTATGTCAGTCCCCCACATTTCGAATGGCCAACTAGCCACCGTTGGATGTAGTGGATTCGGATGTTGGTGGATAAAGTCTCCATGGATCTGGCACGAGTGGCATTGCTTCGCATACTCGAGGCAGTCCTGGATCATCGTGGGCCAGTAGTAACCCATCCGTTTAATTTTCAACTTCATCTTTGGGCCTGCTTGGTGAGAACCGCAAAGTCCGTCGTGGACTTCCTGAATGACTCTTTCCGCTTCGTCAGGTCCTAAGCATCTCAGCCATAGAGAATCAAACGATCTCTTGTATAGAGTATCGTTGACGAAGGCGAAAGATAGAGCTCGTTTCATGAGCTGATGCCTTGAGGATGTATCTTTGGGCATTCGGTGGGACTTAAAGTAGTCTATGAAGACTTCCCTCCAGTCCTCGGCCTTCTCATGGTCTTTTATTTGTAGGGTCGTCTGCTCAGTCGCTCCCTTTTCTTTATATAATTCCGGAGGTATTTCTGCCGGGGCAAGCACTCGACGGCTTTGTATTACGATTCTTACATCATCGAGGTTTTCGTCCGCCAGTTCTTTAGCAAGTTTGGCTAACGCGTCTGCTTTGCTGTTTTCCGCGCGTGGTATATTCTCCAAAGTATAGGAGGGAATTTGGGTCAATAGTTGTTGCACCTTTTCGCCGTACTTCACCAACTCCGGTTTGCACGTTTGGTAATCACCATTTACTTGACTAACAACCAGTTGAGAATCCCCGTATATGAGGAGGTCTTCAATTCCCAGGTCGATGGCGATTTCGAGGCCTGCTATCAGAGCTTCGTATTCAGCTTCATTGTTTGTCCTCGGCTCTGTTAAGGAGAAGGCGAAGCGCATTATCCCTCCTTGTGGAGTTGCAAAGACGAGGCCTATCCCCGATTTGATCATTGGGATACCTTGTTTCTGTTTCTTTATGGAGGACGCTCCATCGAAATAGAGTTCCCATCGGGTGCTACCGCCGCCAATCGCATCAAATGCATGCTCGTCCGGCAAATCACAGTTCAGAGGAGAATCGGCCGGTATCGGATGCTCAGCGAGGAAATCGGCAATGGCCTGGCCTTTCACTGCCTTGAGAGGTTGATACGTTATCGAGAACTCCATCAAGAGCCGGGCCCATTTAGCGAGTCGTCCCGTCAATATGGCTTTTGACATCAAGTATTTAAGGGGGTCCACTTTTGAAATAAGACGGACTTCATGCACCAACGCATAGTGCCTGAGCTTTGTTATCGCGAAGATTAGTGCCAAGCAATGTTTTTCAATGGGAGAGTAGTTGCTTTCTGCCCCCAGTAGAACTCGACTTAAGCAGTAGAGTGCTCTCTCTTTTCCCTGATCGTTCTCTTGCGCCCATAATGCGCCCAAGGAACCTTCGAGGGCGGTTGTATAAAGAATGAGGGGTTTTCCCTTGACCGGCGCGGCCAACACCGGAGGGTTCTGCAGGTACTGCTTGATCTCGTCTAGTGCACCTTGGCATTTGTGATCCCAAACGAATGGAGTTCCCTTTTTCATCAGGTGGCTGTAAGGACGGCATTTGCCTGAAAGATTGGCGATAAATCGCCGAATGTATGCGAGCTTCCCTTGGAGAGACCGCAACTGTTTGAGGGTTCTTGGCGGAGGCATTTCCATGATCGCTTTAATCTTTGACGGATCTATTTTGATACCTCGGTGTCGAACGATGAATCCCAGGAATTTGCCCGAGGAGACTCCAAACGCGCATTTGAGGGGATTCATCTTCAAATTATATTGCCGAAGGCGTTGAAATACAGTCTCCAGATGGTTTAAATGCTCTTCGTATGACATGCTCTTTACTACGAGGTCATCGATATAGCACTCGACGATGTCATGTATGAGGTCGTCGAAGATCTTTGTCATGGCCCTTTGATAGGTAGCGCCAGCGTTCTTTAGACCAAAGGGCATAACCCTGTAGCAGAATATACCTAAAGGGGTCCGGAAAGTGGTGTGCTTCTGGTCTTCGGGATGCATCTTTATCTGATTGTATCCTGACGAACCGTCCATAAAGGAGAAAACCTCGTGAGTGGACGTGTTATCTATCATTAGCTCGGTTACCGGTACTGGGAAATCATCCTTTGGACAGGCTTTATTGAGATCCCTGAAATCCACGCATATGCGTACCGTCCCATTCTTCTTCATTACCGGGACGATATTGGCGATCTAGTCGGGATATTGGACTTCTTGGATAAATCCAGAATCGATCAGCTTCTTGACTTCGGCGTTGATGCTCATTTCAAGCTCGAGTCGCATCCTCCTTGGCGCTTGCTTAACTGGCTTGATATCTGGGGATATTGCTAATTTATGCACAGCAACCTCCGGATCTAATCCTGGCATCTCGGAGTAGTTCCACGCGAAGCAGTCTTTATGCCGTAGAAGCACGTTCTTTAACGCGGCCACCTTTTCTTCAGAGAGTAGCTCACTGACAAATGTCGGTCGCGGGTCATCTGCCGATCCCAACTCAATCTTCCTGAGGTTATCTGCAGTAGTATGTATACCGTCTTCCAGTTCTTTCGGAGCTGGCGGAAATTCTGAGATCACCTCATCATCGCTGTTCTCAAAGTACTGGGGAAGGTCATCCACGTTCTCGCGCTCTTCTTTTAATATCGCAATCGTATAACAGGTGCGAATCCTCTCCCAGGACTGAGGTGGATCCGGTTCTGCTCTTGCGGCCTTGGGTTCATGCTTTTGTGGCGGCGTTACCCTCCAGCCGTTGGATAAAGCGAATCTGCCCCGTTGGTACTGGTCCTCGACCCAGTTCTTGAAGGTGAAGCAGTCTTCGGTAGGATGTCCTATGGCTCGGTGATAAGAGCAATAGCTCAAACGAGAAGCCTTGTTAGCTTGCTCAGGGTGGCTAAACTCTGGAAGCGCGATCATTTGATGTTTTAAAGCGAGCTTGAGTAACCTCTCCGTCTTGTCTCGGGGAAAGGAGTACGCTCGACTCATCTTCTCCATGAGGGACGAATCCGAGCCGTGCAGTACCCGATCACGTAACCCTCTAATCCTGCGTCGTTGTTGTCGGCTCCTTTTTCCGCTTCTTGATTTATTTCCGTCTCTGCGTCGGGCCTTTCGTACAACGGGTTGACCAGGATGAGCATCTTTGTCTTTTGCAGCCTGTTGAAATAGACGTTGCGTCCTGGCCTTCTCGTAGATGGCCATTTCGCGGTTGTGGTCTTCCCGAGCTTTCTGACCCACTTTCCTGATAGTCTTTCCCATTCGTTCTTCAAACGACGGACTCGGCGCTTCAATTGCGGGGTCTAGTTTTGATGAAGGGTTGGCATCTCCTGATAGGGCGTCCTCTTCTTCATCAAAGGTATATATGGCGTAGCTACTGTGGGCCCGTTTCCGTTTTCCGGCTCTCGTGTATCCTAGCCCAAGTGTTTCCATTTTCCCGTTGGGCAATTTGCGTTGAGTCCCGGGGACATCCCAAATCCTGTTGTAGAACCGAGCCTGCCGAACAGTCTGCTTTAAGGGTACTCTTTGGCGCTTCAATAGCTTCTTTAATCCATTTGTATAGTATCTAGGCAGACGGATGGGTTGGAGCCTGTCAAGTGTAGCATCCGCGCCATGCCAGATGTCTTTCTCTATTTTCGACTCCGAGGATTGGTAGAATAGGATCACCTTCTCACCCCTTTGCCTGGGAGGGACGTAAAACGTTTGCAGGTCCTGCACATTGTGGGCTTGAAGCGTGTCGAGATCCTTGTAATGTTCTCGCGGTACCATGGTGATTTGCAAACTATGGTCATCGCCAGGGGGTGCTTGTATTGACAGCCGATTGAAGAACACGGCATTAACTTCATCTTCTGAATCACTTCCGAAGACCAACATGGGGGCGGGCGTCCCCAGATTGTTGATTTGAGATGGCCCTGCATAAACTATCTCTTCCTCTTCTTCAGTATCGCTCCCGAAAACAGGGATGGTGGCGGCGGTTTTGTTCTCCTGATTGCGACCCCTTTCTGTATCCTCGAAATCTGGCAAAAAGTACTTCGCATCTTCGTATTTGCGGACTTCGTTTACGGAAAATGGGTTCAACTCACCTGTTACAGTATACTCGAAACCATCCTTAAAGTACTTCATACACTGATGTTGCGTAGAAGGGATGATGTTGTACTCGTGTAGCCAAGGACGACCGAGCAAGGCGTTGTAGCAGGTCTTGGCGTCGATGACATGGAATTTGATGTCTGTGACGAGAAGTCCGAAGCATAATGTTAGTATCACCGATCCGAGAGTCCGCGACGATTGTGAATCAAAACCGGAGATAGTAATTTTGTCACGAGCGAGGTGTTGCACACTCATGCAGATTTCCTTCAATACCCGAACATTAAGGAGATTGACGGAGGATCCATTATCCACCAGGATCTTGCCTATCTTGATATCATGGCAGTATCCGGAGACATATAGGGGGCGGTTGTGGTCGCACGTCCCGAGAAGGAGGTCTTCGTCACCGAAAGTGATGTCGGCCGCATGCACTTCCTCCAGTTCATCCTTCATCTTTTCGGTGGCGAGGAAGGCTTGGAATTGCTCAGGTTCTTGTAACGCCTTAATCAGCGAGTCTCGCGCTTCTTTTGATAATAGGAGGGCATCAAGAATGCTAAGCTGAGAAGGTAGCTTCCTTAAGTGCGCGAGGATGTTATAGTCCACCTTACCCTTCCTAGGAGGGTCTTTGGTAGTTAGTTCTTTCATGACTTGGTCATCTAAAGTGATATCTTCAGTGACCTTTTCCTTTCCCTTATCTTTTCTGCTCACGGGCCCGAGATTCTTTTCTGGGAGTATGCGATTGCGCAGCTGAATGTTCTCGCAGGCCTCCGATTCCTCCTCTTTCCCTAACACGGATTCTTTAAAGAGAGGGCCCAGAGCCATTTCTTCATCAGAGTCGCTCCCAAAGGTGAGAACTTGTGACCCCCCGACATTAACCATGTCACAGCTGCCAGTAGTTCTGTTGCGCCCGTCGACAGTGCTTCTTCGTTCCCGACGGCTCTTGCGTTTCATGCGCTTAAAATGTTGCCGACGAGCAACATATGCTTGCCACCTTATCTTAAAGGCGTCGCACTCCTCTGTGGGGTGTGAGATTTTTCGATGATATGCGCAATAATCAGGGTGCCTTTCCACCCCATCATGTGTATTTCCTTCCGAGGGTGGTAGCTTCATTCCCATTGACATGGCTTTGGCAAACCTTTTCCTCGTCTTGAATATCTTCTTGTCTACTTCGGATGCCTTTTGATCTGGCGGGGGTGGTTCAACTCTTTCATTCAGTCGCCTGCATTTGGTTCCTTCTGACGTTGCCATCTCACGCTCCTGATCCGCTTTACTTTTTAGACGAATCTCGTCTAGAAAGGCATTGATCACTTCATTTGTCAGCCACGCACGCTCTGGTTCAGGTTCTGCCTCCAGCTTCTTAGTGCCAGGAGTTTTCTCATCATCGGTAAACGAGTGGGAGATCACGTTATAACTCGCCACATACTCTTCGGGTTCATCCGACGAGCTCTCTCCATCATCTCTCTCTTGAAAGATGTGGCTGAGAAACTCTTGCAGTGTGACAGGAGTTCGCGCCTTTTGATTGTATTCTTCCAGCGCGTCGATTTGCTTCTGCACGTTCGTGTGCTCGTCTCCAAGCTTCGCGGGCTTCTTGGATTTCTTCTTCTTTTTCTTTGAAGATTTTGACGGTTGGGCGTGAGTATTTGGGCCCTTATCACGAGTCTTCGTAGTTGTGCGGGGCTTCAACATCCCTTCGATAATTTGAGGTTCAAGAGGGTCCTTCCATTCGATCGCAGGGCACGCATGAAGGTCTCTCAGCATTCTTTTGGTTTTCGTTGATAGCACGACCTCCCATGGAGCTTCTTCAATAAAGGAGCAGGTTGCCCCCAATGTATCTGCTTTCTTGGGAGTATGCGGTTGTGGTGGGCTCACCTTCCACTTCTCGGACAGTACAAACTTCCCCTGGAGGTATTGATCTTCAATCCATCCTTTGAAGACGAAGCAATCTTCAATCGGATGACTTACCATTTGATGGTAAGGGAAATAGCTAGGGTTATTCACCTCGGTGGGTTGCGGCGGTCGCCTTGGATTTGGTAGGTTTATAAGTCTGTTGCGTATTGCCAGCTCGAATAACCGTTTCGTCTTGTCTCGTGGGAACGAGTAGGGACGCTTCATCTTCTCATTATAGTACCGGCGTCTTTCTTCCAATTGATCTGCCAGTTTCGGGGCGTTAGGTTGCTGTTGGGCATTCGCGACAAAGGTTTCCCTTCCTTTACCCTTGTCATTCCGAGGTTCCGACTTCGGGGCAGGTGGTCTATGACCCATCTGGTCCATCTGAGCCAACTTGTCGATTAAAGCCTGGAATGTGGTTGGCTTAAAGAACATCATAAACTGGGAGATAGTTGCGTGGGGGTCTAGGGTTCCCACGAACATGCCCACTGCGGGTGCCTCCTCAATGCGTTGCTCGCATCTCGACCACAAATTCCTCCAGCGTATAGCATACTGGACCCAGGTTTCGCCTGGTTTTACCCTGGCGTTAATCAATGCAGTTATTGGAGTGCGTTCGCTGGCACTTGCGAATCGCTGAGTGAATAACAACTCCATTTCAGCGAACGTTTTGATAGAATCGTTCGGGAGTTCCGAATACCATTCGAACGCTGTTTCTGATAAGCTGCCCACGAATTGGCGAAGCAACAGTTTATCATCACCGCCGGTGTTACCGCAGAGGGCCCGGAACTGGGCAACATGTTGATGGGGATTGCCGGTCCCCTTATACACGTGGAATTTTAGTATCGTATAGCCTTGCGGGTATTTGATTTGATCGTACCAGCTTGGATACGGCCGCCCCGTTTTCACGACTTGACCAGCTGCCTTAGTCGCATGATGGACCCGGATTTGCTGGGCTATGTAGTCAGCCAAGTCAGCCTTAGAGATTGCCTCCTCCTTGGCCGTTGAGAGGGCTGGTGGTGGATTTGACGTTTCTCCTCGGTCGTCTTCAAGAACGATTGGGGGATCCTCGGCGGGTAAGTCCTGCTGGATCATCATTCCTATCATATCTTGGAAGAGAAGGCTCATACGTTGTATGTTGGCTGCTTGTTCAGCAGCCTCTTTGTCCTTTTTCTCCAGTATCCGGCGAAGGAATTCAGCGTCGGTTTCTTCTTCTTGGCGCGCGTCTGAGGACGTTTCTGGGCTTTCTTTTGGCCCGGTAAGTGCGGCCATAGCATTCATCATTTCCTGAAGCTTTTGTTGTTGCTCCTGGGCTTTCGTCACGGATCGGGTTAGCGGTCGGTGGCCTGTAGAAGTGCGGCTTTCCTCCTTTCCAGAAGCCATGTAAACAGTGTGCACCACCATGCCCCCAGACTTAGGGCGTCTGGGCTCAGTGCTTTTAGCCGTCGTTGCACGCTGGGGGGTCTTCTCTGGCCTCCTCCTTTTATGAGCCATGGAGGTTGAAGGGGCCGTTGAGGTGGGCGTCCAGACAGCCTTTTGGGGTTTAGTCTGGTGACTAGCTTCCGGTTGGATTTTCAGCTTCTTGTGCTGGCGGGAAGACAGCCATTGAGAGGATCGGGGCTGTTCTGATTCTATTTCCACAACCTTTTTTAATGGGGGAGGAGACCTCTTTAGCACTGCAGTAGGGGAATTCCTTCGCACCTTATTTAGCATTTCGAAGCTGTTCCCAGTTGGAACAGCAGCATTAACTTCTGCCATCGGGGCTGATGGAGTCAACCCGGAGGGGGAGTTGCCCCCAGCCTTCCTTACTCGGCGCCAATGGCGACGTCGAGCGTGTCGAGCGGACGGCGTTGGGTCAGCGGTAAGAATGGTTTCGTCTTGCCCCCTGTGTGGGTGGGGGGTCGCTGTTGGTGTTAGCCTATCAAAGACCGATGTCCTTTGGGCAGCAGGAGCGGGAGTTGAAGCCGTCAATCTTGTAAAGACCGACTTTTTGGCCGGAGAAGCCGCCTTGGCGATTTCGGGGGCAGGAGCGGCCACTTTCTTAGAAGCAGCCTCCTCTGAGATTGTAGGCCCTATGATGAGTTCGCAGGATTTCTGGCCCAATCTAGAGAAGACCGAGGCGTTGACGTTGGGCGACTCGTTGAGAGGAGCCGCGGCAGGGGTAAGACGATCAAAGACCGACTTCTTGAGAGCTTCCTTTGTCAGCACCGGCGCCGCGAAGCTTGATGGTGGGAGTATAGTCCCAAAGAACAATCCGGTAGTGGCTTGAGTCACCTGGTCCACCGGCATTGTGAACAACGAAGCAGCTTGGGGTCCATAGGCTATACCTCCTGGCGAGGTAAAGCGTTGGTCGCAATTGCAGTCTGAGCAGTTGGAGGATTTCGCAGAAGTAGAAGCCATCAATCCTTTGCTTTCTGCAATAAGCAAGACGCCAATTCTTAGTATCTTGAAACCCAAGGGCAACCATTAGCGAACCGCGATTGGTTCGCGAATCACGACACACGAAGTGTGGAGTGGAAAGAGGAAAAGGTCCCACCGGGCGTGCCAGAATCTGTTCCCCTCCGAAGGACTGCGCGCAAAACTGCGATGTCTTGGCACTGAGATTCGGGGCAGATGCTAATTGGTGCTATCCGTTCACCTCTCCGAAGATGCCAAGTTGATTTATGGCGCCATGTATCGAAGGTTTAAACGGATGCGTCCGATGTAGCAGACTTCGTCAGATTCCCCCTCGTTTGAGGGGTTTTTGATTGTGGGAACGCTCTTCCCTGTAGGCGCAAGCCCCTGCAGTTAATTACGCTACCGCATCGCGGTAACAACTTTCTCCTTCTCCAGCTGGTCACTTCATGTCGTGTGTGTTTATTTCGTGTTTTATTGCCCGTGGATTGTTTACGGAGACTGAGTTATGTTGTCGCCCGTAGGGCGTGGACTAGTCCAAATCCGTGTTTATCTTAGATTTGGGTTTGGGGGTTTGGTTTGAGGATACGTCAGCCGTACTTGAGGCTAAGATCAACTCAAACGTTTGTTAAGGATACGTTAGTCTAACGTTGAGACTAAGATCAACTTAACGGGATCGTTTAGATCCGACAAAAGAGCATTTGGGCTCTATTGTTCCAGTTTAGGGACATAATGGTCCATCGCATGTGTGGCCGTCGGGACCCGTCACCTCTCTGATGATGTTGAAGGATTACAACGACGGATGTCAGAGGAGTTCGGAGATGTACCCTCGAGCCAGAGTTAATTGGGGGGATTCATAGTCCAGTCTGTTTGAAGGTTTAAGGATACGTTAGCCATCTTTGAGGCCAAGATCAACTTAAACGGGACCGTTGAGATCCGATAAAAGAGCATACGGGGCTCTATTGTTCTAGTTTAAGGACATTGCGGTCCACGGGTAGTTTAAGGACATTGCGGTCCACGGGTAGTTCAAGGACATTGCGGTCCACGGGTAGTATAAGGACATTGCGGTCCACGGGTAGTTTAAGGACATTGCGGTCCATGGGTAGTTTAAGGACATTGCGGTCCATTGTTAGTTTTAAGACATCTCGGTCAAGGTTAAGGACGTCATAATCCATGGGTTTAAGGACTCCACAGTCCGGTATGTGCTCTGGATGCTTCACACGGGTTCATTGCCGTGCTTGGCGAGGACCAGGCTCCGCTCTGGGCGTTTTCCGCGGGGTCAAAGAGTGACGTTATCCGCGTTCCACGTAACCAGGAATTTTGCACTAGATGCTTCACACGGGTTCACTGCCGTGCTCGGCGAGGACTAGGCTCCGCTCTGGGCGTTTTCCGCGGGGTCAGAGAGTGACGTTATCCGCGTTCCACGTAGCCAGGAATTTTGCATTAGACACGGGTTTAAGGACCCCACAGTCCATATCAATGTGTGGTCGTCGGGACCCGTCACCTCTTTGAAGACATTGAGGGATTACAATGCCAAGTATCAAAGGAGTGAAGAGATGTACCCTAGAACCGGAATGGCTTAAATAGTCCTTGGCCCAATTTGGGATCAAGACCGATTAATCATGTTATGAGCCCATTAGCCCAGTTAATTACGAATTGAAGACTCATGGCCTAGCTTGGGCTAAGTCCGATCATATCTGGAATATTGGCTTCTTGTTGGTCCATTGAAGGAGAGGCTTTGCCTCTATCCATTTAGCCAATTGGGCCAAAGCCTAATGTTAAACACTACAGAGCAATCAGTGTTGAACACTGGGAACGAGGTTGACAAGTTAGTGTTTAACACTAAAAGATAATTGGTGTTAAACACCAGCAACAAGGCTTTCAAATTAGTGTTAAACACTAAAACAGATCAGTATCAAGCATCGGCAACAGATCTCTCAAATTAGTGTTAAACACTAAGGTAGTCAATGTTGAACACTGCAAATAAAGTTCTTTGATTAGTGTTGAACACTAAGGCCCAACAGTGTTTCAATACTGTATTCAAGAGTCCCAATTTAGTGTTAAACACTAAAGCAAGAGGGGTCACGTGACAACACGTGAGAGCACCCTCCCTTCATTTATTCTGCTGGGATTATCGCATCACGTGCCCTCACGTGAAGGGCATTTAAATGCTTATATGTTAAAGCTTCTGCCGAGGGTCACGTAGGTCACGTGGGGTGCCGCCTCAAAGGGGTTTTCTGTAGATCTCTTGGGGGGGTCACGTGTTGACACGTGACCCTGCCTCTATGTATGTTGTTTAGAGGATCTGTTAATCTTTTCCAGGAATTAAATTCCTCGTAGGGCTAAACCCTGACAGTAATTTCAGAGGAACTAAATTCCTACTTCTTTTTGAAGATTTATATTCTGAATAGAGTTAGACTCTGAATTTTCTGTAGGAATTAAATTCCTCATATATGTGAAGAACTAAATAGGGTTAAACCCTAATAAAAGCTTTTAAGGAATTAAATTCCCATTCTCTGTTAAATTATGATCAAGGGAATTAAATCCCCGCTGTTCCAACAGAACTAGGTTCTTAATTAGGGTTAAACCCTGTTTCTTTTTGTTCTGAAGGAATTAAATTCCCATACCACAGGGTCAAGCCCTACTTTTATCTTAAAGGAATTAAATTCCTATAGTTCTGTGAGAATTAAATTCTCGTGTTTCCATTCCCCCTCTAAGTTTTGGATCTGCATGGCAGGATCTCAACCCATTGAGAATTAAATTCTCAACCTAAAGGGGAGACGTGCACTTTGCAGATCCTCTATCAAAGAGAGAAGAAGTATGTTCTTCTGTTTTATATATCAGAGTTAAACTCTGTTGAGAATTAAATTCTCCCTCTTTCAAAAAGCCTTCCCTTTCTTACCTAGGGTTTTCCTTTGCAGAAGCTCCAAATTCTTCAAAGTATCAGGGCTCTCTCCTTTTTTCTCCCTCTGCGTATATGTCTTTTTGTATCCCTTGGCTCCTATTTATAGGAGAAGCAGCCGAGTCAATTAGTTTTTTATGAATCTTCATTAAGAGATTTGATTTGCATCCATCATTCGTTTTTGACCTTTGGATTATTGGGTGAATTTTATTCACCATTGGATTTTAAATCCAGGGATTCTCCTTTGTTATTTCTGTTAGATTTAAAGGGGAAATCTTTCCAAACTCGAGATTTTCCATAGATAGATGATATTTAATCACATCTGAATCTTTAATTCGATCTGCTCCAGATAATCACTTTCCTTTGGAAAGATTTGATTCTCCTTCAGAATTTAATTATGTTAACAAAACGGGCTTTGAAAGCCGGTCACGTGTGACCACGTGACCCATGGTCACGTGTGACCACGTGACCCATGGTCACGTGTGGGCATGTGACCACCTTGGAACGAGCCTTCCTCTTTCTTTTTGCGCTCTGTCTTCTGGTTGCTGCTTAACCGTCACGTGCCACCACGTGACCCCTGGTCACGTGTGAGCACGTGACCCTTGTCTGGACTCTTTTTCTTGATTTCACTGGAGAACAATTCTGATGTTTTTAGCGTCATGTGCCAACACGTGACCCCTGGTCACGTGGGAGCACGTGACTTCTTTTGAAGCTTTTTCCTTGATTTCACCCGGGAATTGATGTGCCTGTGAAGCCGCTTTAACATGTCACGTGTCAACACGCGACTGCTGGTCACGTGCTAGCATGTGATGCCTTCTCCGTTGGTTCTTTCCTGATTTTAAATCAGGAAACACACCCGACCTGCTTGCATATAAAACTAATTTTATTTATTATTGGAATTTAATATTTTGTCATGATAGAATATAATTATGGTTATCTTAGATAGATGATAGTTAGTGTTTAATATTTATTTTACTAATATATATATATATATATATATATATATAGCTTTTATCGTCTAATATTAGTTTGGTAAACTAAACATTCTGCCAAAATCCCTAACATTAATCTTTACGTAGAATATTGAATGTGTTTAGTTTAAGATTTGTTTTCTAATCTAGTAATATCTTATTTTAATATGCATATAATAATTTGTCTAACATTATTGTGTAACCAAAGATATATTTTTGTTTGTCCCTGTTTGGATACAAAGTTAGGATAACCAAAGGTAGGAGGCACGCAAACTATGGTTTGCAAGTTCCAAACTCCAAAAATGGAGTTTACAAAACTTTAATCAAATTGGAGTTGAGATAAACAAAACTTTAATCAAATTGGAGTTGAGATAACTGCAGTTTAAGGATGAAAAACGCAGTTATCTTAACTCCAAAATGGGTGCCAAACAAGCCAAAGTTAGCATTTTGGAGTTAACTTATGCTTACTTTATGAAACCACAGTTTACAAAGCTTAATTGGCATTTCCAAACAGGCCCTCCATGTTTAGCATGGACTCTGTAGTTTAGAAAACTCTAGTTATCTAAACTTCGAAGTTTAGATAACTGGCGTTTGCAGAACTCTGATCCAAACAAAGCAATCTAAACTCCAAATTGTTTGAAGAAAACATCCATTTTGGTGTTTTGATAACCCCGAAACAATATTTTGGTGTTTAGAAAACTCCGAGCCAAACACGAAAACAACCATCAATGTTAAAGTTCTTAAAATGAAGATAGGGTCCTGCTAACTCTGGTTTGCATACCTTCTATCTCCACTTAAAAATAAACTCCAGTTTTCCAAACTCCATACTAAATAGGGTCTTATAGTTTAGAAAACTCCAAAGCCAACCATTCATCAAAATTAAGTTTTAAAATGAAGCAGGGCCTTACAAGCTATAGTTTGCATAGCCTGTACCTCCACCTAAAAATAAACATCAGTTTTCTCAACTCCTTGCTCAAACATGGCCTAGAAGGTGTTAGTGGAACTGTCGTAGACCTATTTAAAACATTCTCTATAGATATTTCTCAATAGATATTTAGCGGTGTTCTGTAGGCTTATAAATACCTTAACGGCCTGTTAGTCAATTTGGATTTTTAAATAAAAATAGAACTTTTGAAGCCAGGGTATTTTCATAGAACTTTTATAGAAGTAGGACTTTTTTTATTGGATTCTAGAATTAAACTTGAACTGAAAATCGACAATATTAGATTATTTATTTTTTATTGGTGCAGTCCAAACTAAACTAGAACATGTGATACTAGTTTATTTAAAAAAAATCGATGTTAATGAATTATCTAGTATATCGCTATGACCAACCGAGCTATGCTTATGGTTATATATGTAAACAAAATCATTATTAGTTTATATCAAATAAAAATAATAGTTGTAATGATATGTTCAAAAGATTTATGAATTTTTTTCATAGGTCAACTATAAAATATTTATTTTTTTCCGAATGTTTGCAAGATCAAACGCTATTTTACTGCTTTAACTATAGAAAATGAGAATTCTGTATACCGATAAAATATAATTAAACTTGTCTTTCTTTTACTTTGATCAAATTAGGGCATAGATAAAGTTTTAAATTATTTTTGTATTTTTTGATTATTTTTTTTTTTGTATTTTTAGAATAATTTTGGTTATCTTTAAATTAATTGGATTTTAAAAAAATCGAGAAACTTTGTGCTGAATCAATTAGATTTGATCGATAAAAAAGAGGGACAAAAGAGATTTGAAAGCTTACAGAAAAAATGAGGAGGGAAGGAGGGATAGGGTGGGGAGGGGTGGAGACTAGGTTTTATAGTTCTGATTTTTAATTTTTGTTCCATCCAAATAAGTGGGATAATTTTAAGAATGGAACACCCATTTTATATATAAAAATATTCTAACCGAAACATTTTTTCTTCAGCTCTAGTTCCAGTTCTATTCATGACTAATACTAAATTTAGAACTTTAAGTTCCAGTTCTAATTGACTAACACTAACTTATTGTCTCAGTATATTTCAGTTCTAACTATTTCACTACTACAATAATGGGTTGTCCCTACAGATTTAGCCATAGGGGCAAACCACAGCCCCTACGGATATCTCCGTAGGGACATAAAACTTCACTGTAGGTCCAAAGGCCGTAAGTACAAGTCTTCGTCGTGAACATACCTCTACGGAGTAATAATTGCCCCTACGCCTTACTCCGTAAGGGCATTTATCCCTACGGATTATTCCGTAGGGACATAATCTTCATTTAATTTATTGGTTTATAAAATAAAATACTTGCCCCTACGAATTTATCTATAGGGCCTGATAGATTCCCCTTCGGATTTATCTGTGGGTCCAGATAAATGCCCTTATGGATTAATCTGTAGGGGCAAGTTTTGCCCCTGTTATTGAGTCCATAGGGACAAAATATCAGGCATCCTGATATTTTGACCCTACGGCGAAATGTGTAGGGGCAAACCTTGCACCTACGGATTAATCCATAGGTGCAACAGCTGCCCCTACGGATTAATCCGTAGAGACAAAATATCAGGGTTTTTTTAAAAGGCGCTTCCTGTTTTTTCCCGCCCTGTGCACAATAATATATACATCATATAACCAAATACAGAAATATTCATAATCAACATCTCACGCATAATATATAAAAGAAACAAACAAACAGAATACAATATCAATCTAAATCATCGTGAACAAGCAAACAACCACCAATATCGTCCAAAATATATACAATATATATCAGATAAGTACATACATCCTCAAAAATATAAAAAAAAAAGCTGCCCTAGCTCGGTCCAGCTCCTCCACCTCTGATAATCGCCGTAATCTGGCGCATCTGCTCCTCGGTGCAACATTGAGTCGTCAAAAACTCGACTAATGAAGGAGCGGACTGTGCGAGTCTGAGCGGGCTGTGGAGCTATAAGAGTTGTCTGCACAACCGCAACAGAGGTAGTGGCTTACGGAGCCGCAGCCGAAGGAGATGCATGTAGAGCCGCAGCCGAAGTAGCCTGCCGAATCTGTTAAATTTTGTGTGTAATAAACGAGTAAGACCGATGTATTAGATTTTAGTCAAATTCGTATCATTATCAGGTTATTGTGAAATCACAATCTAAGAATACTTAGGGACTTAGGCCTAGTTTGGGCATCTAGTTTGGAAAACCGTAGTTTATTTTAATTAGATAGTTTTATGTAAGTATGATTAATCAAAGCTAAGTCTACAACCAAATAAGCTCAGGCTACTAATATTGCATATGTTACTATCTATAATGTGATATAATATTTTACTATTAGGTAATATACGTGCCAACATCTCCTTCAACTCCTCTACGGTGGTCTTCAAGGCGGCAACATCATGCTCCAGACGTCGCTTACTAGGGGTAGGAGAAGTAACCGCCGGAGTGGAGACCAACCTCATATGGGCCCTGCTAGGACCCAGTCCCCGGCCTCTCTCCCAACCTCCGTGGTGCCCTCCGTATGCGGCGTTTAGGACCGGGGTTAGTAGCATCGGATCGGTCTGTCCACTAAAATCGATTACCGATACCTCCACCTGCTCCACCATCCACTCCTACACCCACATTAACCATTAAAATATAAGTATATCATTTAAATTTGAACTTATCAAAACAAAAATTTCGTTCGAATTAGAATAAATATTAATACTTACGCAATACTCCGGTTACGGTGCCGGGGAATCGAAGCTCGCCCGTGGCGGGATCTGTCGAGATGCCGTAGACGGCAAGATACTCTGTTGGCATGCTCGGTGTATCACCCTGCGCCAGGGTCTGAGCTCTCTGTAATTCGTCAAAAATTTACATATATTATAAAATAAATCTTAATATTACATTATATCAAAATACATCTATTGTAATTTACCGATGCCTTTATGGCACGAGTAATGTTTCTCGAACCACCTGTATAAGTGGGGCGACCCCTCTTCGCCGTCTTCCTATTCTCCTTATTTTGGTCGACCTGTTTCTACACAACACATTCAGATTTAGTTTTCTAATTAAGCAACACAAAAAGGTAAATTATATACTAAACAATGAAATACATTTAAATTACAAATCTGTTTGCGCTGAGAGTCGTAATATTGGCACAAGAGAGGCCATGTATCTACGTCGACTCTCGTAAAGGCCGGAGTATATAGGAGAGCTGCTCTCTCTGCCTCGGGGGTCGCCAGCCATACCAAATAGCAGTCGATCTTCAGCTCGTTTCTATTGTATTAGACCTTAGGTTGCATGTTCTTCATCAGGCCCAGGTATAGAGCGTGAAGATCAAGCACTCTCTCAGAGTGATCAGTGTCGGGTACAGGCTGAAAGTTATAATCCAACTGCAAATACAAACAATAATGTATTTAAATTGCAAGTGTTAAATAATAATAAATTTATTGGATAAGCCAAATGAAAATATATATTAATACCCGAGCCTGATCCTAGAAGAGGGTATATGAGCGTCGGTGCTGATCGGCCCACTCAACGTGAAGTGGATACTTATTTTGGATGCAGCTCTCATCGCCCGTATACCAGCCGAACCGCTCAGCATAATCGCCAGTATAGCGATAATCGGGGGTAAAGAAGAGGGGGAATGGTGCTTCCTCCCTAACTCTATCGGGCCTAGCGTATGGGACTAATTCGTCCCTCGAGTCCCGCTCTCGGGATGGGGCTGTCTTGCATCTACAAAAAATATCAAGACAAGAAATATTAAGAAAAACGTTATTAAGAAATCAAGGATTAACAAAAATTGAGCTGCGATATATACCTCCGGCGATAGCAGCACGAGCCTAGGCCCGGGCAGCAGCATGAGCGGGACGATAGTTCCTCCGGTGAGGAACAGCTGGTAACCCGGACGTAGATGCATCCCCTTCAACTAGAAAATAAAAATTGACGATAAAATTACATGACGTTCATGTTTATTCTTAGAGGATATGTAAAATGACTAAATATTTTATATTTATTCATACTAACCTGCAGACTGAGCGAAGGGTACGGAAGTGGCGTGGGTGGCCTCTGTGCTAGATGTAGATGCACCACCTATAATTAGACAATTAAAAATATATTATATAAGTAATTGCAAAAAGAATGTGTATATCTATAATATAACATTCTAAATCAATATGCATGCAATATAGAATATATAAACATACCTGCAGGTGCGGTGGTGGTCTTTGCCCGAGATGTGGAGGTGCCACCTACAGCTAGACAATCAAAAAATGATTATCTAAGTAAGAGGAAAAAGAATGTGTATATATTTATGATATAACATTCTAAATCAATATGAATACACTATAGGATATATAAATATACCTGCAGGTGTGGTAGTGGTCTCTGCCTTTGATGTGGACGCACCACCAACAGCTAGACAATTAAACATTGACTATATAAGCAATTTTGAAATAAATATGCATGTTCCTCTATACTATTACATTCAAAATGAATATGCATGCAATATACCTGGAGGTGTTACAAAGTCCACACGGAAGGAGTCATCCGAAGTGGATACCGATTGGGGTGCAAGGCCAGCCTTCTGGAGCTCCCTACGCAGCTCCCCGGGCGGCAGAACCGCTCTGCCTCTGCCGCGGCTGGTGCTTCTGCCGCCCCTCGCTGCTCCGGGCATCGTCATCAGAGCTAGATAAGAGTACAATCATTACATATGCATGCAATATATGTATAGATCGTAGAAATGTGAAGTAATAATATAACATTCCTGATAACCTTTTTCGTTTCGTAGACGCATTAGACATATCTACTTGGATTTCATCATCGATATCATTTTTAACCCACGTAACTTCACGATCAGCCGAAGACAACCCGTCTTTTGAAACAGACGGTCGGAGCACTCTAAGTCTTCTCTCTTCTTCATGCTCATCGATGTCCTCCATACGATTTTCGAATTCTGGGACATCATAAACATCCCTGGGTTTCCAACAGCATACGACATTCCATCCCGGATGCTTCAAGCACCGTGAGTAGTATAATTGGAACTCTTGGTTCGGAAAGATAAATGGATCGTCCTGACCGTAAAATCGAAGTGTGTTCACACTAGTCAATCCATATTCATCTTTCCAAGTCCCGAGATTGTTTCTCCACTTATCTGTATCAGTTCGTGTATCATACTAAATACACTAAAATATATAAAACGGTTCTGATCTTCCAGGATATTGGATGCCAAGTATGCAATTTAAGTATCCATAATAAATCACACCATCTGATCCTACCGTCGCAATCCCACTATTCTGAGTGGTTCGAGATGTTTCTATGTCCTTAACTTCAAATTTGTATCCAAGGACACCGAATCTTTTATAATATGCAACCTCCATACTAGGAAACTGAGCTAAATATCTTGAATCTCTCTCTAATGATGCAAACAAGTTCGGATCGTGGATCTGACAAAACAAATTTTACAACAAATACATAATGATATAAGTTTAGATTAAGACTGGTAGAAATAACATGTTATTCGAACAACTTACATAATCTGCAAATCAATCGCAAAAATTATCCTGATGATATTTTTCCAATCATTCATCATTCCAATCAGGATGCCCCTCACGTATCTCATTAATATGAATTTTGTTCTCAACAATAAATTATGACATTAATATTATATCATTTCATACACACATAAATACAAATATAACAATTAATCCAAAAAAACTTACTCTCTAATTTCTTTAAGACATACGCTATTGAAGAGGATAAATCGATACATCTTGTTGATAAACATACTGTCCACTCTCTTATAATCAGGTTTACTGTATGGCCCGTTGATCAGTCGAAAATATTGTATATTTTAGCCGGCAATTTCCCCATCTTTTGCATACATTTAGAAGTGTTCGGTATTCATATTTCACATATTAGCAAATCAATCGTAAAATACCAGATTTCATGTATTAAACTTTTAAACCGACACTTTAAGGGAAATTAACCGCATTTCATGGCATCGCATCATTTCTGTATTTGCGCAACACTTGTCTTGAGTCTGTGCAGGAAATACGGAAGAAAAGCAAAAGAGTTGATCAAAAATACGCCAACTAAATCATTTCAGATCTGGTAGCAATTCAGATGGAGAAATACAAATCAATACATCAAAAGAAGGCCCATGAGACATCCCAAACAAGTACCAGAAGAATAGAAGCCCAAAGCCCACAAGTAGCCGCGGATCCGCGGCAGAAACCTACTTGAGCCGCGGATCCGCGGCTGTTCCAAAACTTCAGCTCCCTATTTCTAGTGCAAAATTTATCTCTCAGGGCCCACATTCATTTCTGATACGTTAAATTCTATAATTCTCCAGAAGCTACTGCCAGATCAGCAAAGAAGATTAAGCAAGGCTAAACATAATTAAGCTCCTAACTAACCTCTTCTAGAAGCTCCCTCCTAACTAATCACATCTAGAAGCTTTTCCTCTAACTAACTTTTGGAGGGAAATTCAAATTTCCTCAACAAACTTTTGGAGGGAAACTAGAATTTGAAATCCTAGATCTAGGGTTTGGTTATCTATAAATAGGAACCTAGATCTAATGGTTATGGTTGTTCATTAGTTCCTTAATCTTCTTCATTACCTCTTTCTTCATCTTCTTCCACAAGTCTAGTGACAAGGCTTGTGCGAAACCCTAACCCTAATTCCACTCCAAATCCAAGATCTTGAGTACCAAATCAAGCGAGAAGCCTTCAACCTTTTAGGAGCCGAGCCGATCTTCAATCGGGCAAGTGATCCAAGCCGATCCGCGATCCACGGAGACGAGCGAAGCCAAGTCGACGATCGAATTCTTCCTCTTGTAGTTCTTGAGCGAATGTAATGGAATTGTTGATATAAATAAAAGGTGAAATTCTTTAATCTTGCTTTCTTTTAATTCTTGCATCATGATTAGATCTCAATTTGTAATTGTTGCTCTTGTTGTGATGTTTGAGTAAAACACCGCTCGTAAAGGAGTTGAGACGATTGTAGAATGATGATGTAACAAATCTTAATACGATTTTTAAGTCCTACGAGTTTTGTAAACCCTAGCAAGTTCAAGAATCGATGACCTAGTTTCGTAGCGATGCTTTCTTGATTGTGATCGCTCGAAATTAGGGATCTACGATCGTTTCTTGAATTTACTAGAAGCTAGAATATGAATGATATCAATGAAAGAACAAGAGATAAGATGAAACCCTAGTTTCACAAGAAGTCTCTAATTCTCATCGATCATCATCGATCTAGTATCAATTCATCGAAGGATAAGAATACGTAATTGTAAGATTACATCACATCTATAGATCCGATCGATTCCTACGAGCCTCATTTCGATTCTTGATATTTGGTTTGGAAAAATCATCAAACGATCAATTCTTGATTCTATCTTTTACTTTTCTTAGATATAGATATTTTCTTTTTCTTGAAATACAAAAATTTAAATCATGAATTGTTTTGTTTTCTTTTCTTAAAGTTTCGACTCATCTAATTCAAAAGACGAACGATTACACTTTCCCTGTGGACGATCCGCACTCACTAACAATCTACATCCGACACCGTAGTTGATTGCGGTCAAATATTTTTGGTTGTGAATTTCTATACAATTTTCATACTACACATCAAGGAAAATCTATTCAATCAAATGGCGCCGTTGCCGGGGACTATTTGATTTGATTTACACAACAAGATTTTATGACAATCAAATGGCGCCGTTGCCGGGGATAGTGCGCTAATAGTTCGTATTTTGAAATTTGAGTTGAAAATTTTATTCCATCTAAATTTTGTGATCAAAATTCGTGCAAACACTAATATGTGTGTTGTGATTTGATTGCGAGGAAATCCGGAATCATTGGAGCTGTGGAAAAAAATTTCTGAAATATCCAGAGAGCTGTGTAGGTGAACAAAAGCTTGTGCACAAATTTCTGTGCACTGATCCCAACTTACCACCGCCCTTCCGGGGCATTAGAGCCTCATCCGCGGCGGTTCCGCGCTTGATTGAAGGGATCTCTGTGCCAAACTTCCTCTGTAAGCTTCTTACCTTCTCCTCTCTCCTCTTTTTAGTTCCAACTAACATTTTGTGCAGGATTCTTTGCAAATAATCGCAGCGTCGCAAAAAGCAAAATAAAAATTTGTGCGTGTTTTGATTCTTGGTTGTTTGCATATTAATACGGAAATTAAGGGGCACGGCCAAATCCAAATTAGGTGGGGATTTCATTACCCTTCCTAGGCCCCGAAAATCACAAACTTGCATCCGCATTGACCCTCATTAATTAAAAGAAATCTAGAGATGACTCTAAGGACCGTCGCGCTCAATTAGGACAAGAGAAGGCCGTGGGTAATTCATTGCTTATCCGCGTTTTCTTGTGGTGCCTAAGGCGAGTGTGTCTAAGGCTAGTGGTTTTTAATTAGGCCCACTACTTACGTAGTGGAGTACCTTCCCACTTACCTGGCACTTATCCGGCCACAGGGGAACAAAGAGGCAGTGGAGGATTCTATCCTGCGACTTGTCTTTTGGCAGTTAGGAGCGGTCTAGAGTTTGACCTAGGTGACCACTAGATTTTAGGGTTTTGCTTGTTGCATTTGTTGTGATCGCATCATTTTTTCAAAAATCCGTATCATTTTTCAAAACAAACACCAACACTTCATTTTCTCTAATTATACCAACGCTGCCACTTGTGCTACAACCATTTAGCACAATGTTAGGCTGGACACGGGATTCCATTTCCCGTCTTGTCCGCGTTTCTTTTATCGACCCCAGAGTCGGTAATTCTTCGTCTTCTCCCCCACCACCCACCACACCCGCGATGGACCCAAATCCATCAAACTTTAACACTACTCTGCCACCGCCCGCAGGTGCGCAGAATCTTCCACGCATTTCTCTCCAAGAGAGATGCTATCCTACACGTGTTACCCTTCCCACCTGTCTTTCTATACCACCTGCCATCGGGGAAAATTTTGAAATCAACCCCCAATTCATCAAACTTTTACCCAAATTTCATGGTCTTGATTCTGAAAACGCATACATGTTTATTTCCAAATTTGAAAACGTATGTGCTTTGATGAGGAATTCATAACTGTCTTTGGATGCTCTGCATTTACGTCTTCTCCCATTCACTTTGTGCGATTTAGCCGAGAAGTGGCTTTACATCACACCCGCACATTCTATTTCAACATGGGACGAATTCGTTGCAGCATTCCTTAAGAAATTTTATCCTAATCACAAGACCGCCCGTGTTCGGAGCGAAATCTCTAAATTTACCCAACTTCCCAATGAACCATTTTGGAAATGCTTTGAACGATTCAAGGATCTTCTTATCCAATGCCCTCATCACGGAATCCCCAGATGGGATTTGTGTCGAATTATCTATGAGGGTGTTGATCTCACTACTAGACAGATGCTTGAAACCATGTGTCTTTGCCAATTCCTATCTAAAGATGATGGTGAAGCTTGGAAATACTTAGAAGATTTAGCTCAAAACACATCACAATGGGAAAGTGTTAGACCACCACCACCTAGGGAAGATGTCAATCAGCTCGATGTTTCCGTCACCTTGAAAGCCGAAATGACCGCAATACAAAGGAAACTCGACGCTATAGAAAATAAAATCTCTTCAGCCTCCCTAAACCAATACACACTTCCCAAAACCGTGTGTGGCTGCTGTTCAAACCCTTCACATTTGACGGAAGAATGTCCTTTGAATGTACCGTTTCAAGGTCACACTAATACTTCACTTCAGCAAAGACCTGGAAACTATCCCTCTTCTTCCTCATATAATCAAGAATGGAGGAATCACCCGAACTTTTCTTGGAACCAATCACAATCTCAAAACACGGTTCCAATCCTAAACAATTTTCAAAGGGTCCCTCCACCACAACAGCAACCACCACTTCAATTGAGTCAGCACCCCTTCCAACCGCAAAATTTTCAAAATTCTGCCAACACTTTTGCACTACATGAAAACTCTTTGCAATTGGCCGGTACTGATAATATCTCTGCACTGGTGCAAACCTTGGTTATTTTCATGAAACAATCCATCCAAAAGTCGGCAAGTTTTCAATCTTCCATCGATAATATGATAAAGATCATTCTCACTCAAAATGAGAATATCAAATCAATGGAAGCACAAATTGAACGAATAACAGCCGAAATAAGTGCTAGAGAAGAAGGGAATCTTCCATCTCAACCCGTACCTGATCCTAGACCTTCACATTACACTAATGTGGACGCTTTTACAACGTTGAGATCTGGAAGAGTGCTAGACAATCATTTGGGTGAACAAATTGATAATGATGAATTGATCATTAACACCCCGGCTTCCACTTCCACTCACACTTCTACTTCTTACCCTATTTCGTCTAACTACCTTCTTCTTCCGAGCCTATTCTCCATGTTCCCAAAGGCTTGAACCCTCCACCCACCTCATCTTTTCCACCCCTACAAACTTCTCCACAAATGTTGGACCCAACACTTATTGATAGAGCTCCATTTCTAAATAGGTTGAGGCCCAAGAAACATGATGCCCAAATGGAGAAGATTGTGGACATGTTTAAGGAAGTTAACATCAACATCCCTCTCCTAGATGCTATTCAACAAGTTCTGTCCTATGCAAAAATTCTTAAGAACTTGTGCACTAGGAAGAGGAAGACTCAAGTGCCTAAAAAAATCTTCATGTCGAGTACTGTAGATACGGCTTTTCCCCAACAATTACCACGGAAACGTAAGGACCCTGGCTGTCCTACTATTTCCATTTCTATTGGGGAGAAACACATCAACCGTGCTTTACTTGACCTTGGCGCTAGTGTTAACTTGCTTCCTTACTCGGTTTACGAGCAACTAGGTATCGGAGTGTTAAAGCCTTCGAACATAACTCTTCAGATGGCTGACCGATCAATCACCAAACCTAGGGGTGAACTGGAGGATGTGTTAATAAAAATCAGGGAATTTATATTCCCTGTGGACTTTATTGTAATTGATACACAGCCTGTAGCGAATCCACGGAATCAAATTCCGGTGATTTTAGGTCGCCCCTTTTTGGCCACTTCCAACGCTATCATCAACTGTCATAATGGTTCTATGACCCTATCCTTCGGGAATAGGTCAATTGAGCTAAACATTTACAAGTTGGGAAGTGTACCCTCCGAACCTACTGCTCAAGTCTGTTCTGTCGACTTAATGGATGTCGACAGCAGCGAATTTGATGATCCTCCTGATACTGATCTTGACTCTTTTCATATGTTATTGTTTGACCCAACTATGTATCATACACATACGGAATCTCCCACCGAGATGTCCGGGTCAACAATTGACACTGATTATGAAATGCTTTTAGAGTCTGAAGATCACCCCGCACCTTGTGATGACATTATTCTCCGGGGTATTGATAGAACTTTTGAGGAAATCTTCGCTGAAAAACTTGCATTTCTGAACAACACGGGTGTTGAGATGAATCATCTCCCAGTCATTGAAATTGAACCTCCACCCCTTCTTCTGAACTGTGAAAAGAATGTGAGTTATCCATCACATTCACTGCATCGTCTCTCCAAAATGAGACGCACACACATTCTATTCCACCCCTTACCCTTTCCCCACTTCTTCTTTCACCAACCAGAGCACTACATTGATAAAATTTTTGAATGGTTGGTGTTGATGTTCGGTCTTTGCAAAGCTTGGCATCGACCAATGATTTTTGACCCCCTCATATGATTTTCAAACCTTAACATTGCATAACTCAAGTTTTGGGGGGGTATATTTTCTGGCTCCTGAAAAGAAAATCTTTACAAAATTTTGAGCCAAAAATAAGTTTGGGGAGGTTCTTCACTTAAATATTTTGCCCCCACTAATAAATTCCTCCCAAGCTTACAGATTTTTCGAGATTTAGCAGATGGCAACAGTGAGGACACTGTTGAAAACAAGTTTGGGGGAGGTTTGTGCTTATTTTCGCATCATTTGCATCATACTTTGCATAAGCACAAAACATTTTCAAAACCTATAAAAATTTAAAAATTTTCAAAACTATAAAAATAATTTTTGTACATAAATAAGATAATAAAAGTTTAGATAGTGAACAATTACATCCATGAGATTAGAAAAATTTAAGAAAACTATGAAAATTAGAAGTTTTCTCATACGAACTAGTAATAAGTAGTTATGAGCCGTTGTCCCAAGGGTTAGTAAGATGAAAGACGTCACTAATCTGAGGATAAAAATAAGTCTGAAAAATAGTTTCTATTCTGGAAGCCAAACATCTTGAACGTTGATACCCTGCTATTCGCACTTACACACGTCTTAAAGCCTGGGATAGTAGAGGATACCTTGAAATGCTCTTGTCTTAAAGCCAAAAGTATGAAGGAAATAAAATAAAAAAAATGAAGAAAATATAAAGTGGTGAGAAAAATGAACACTGGTTTTGTTATCGCCGAGGGCAATAAAAAAAATATATAGCGAGGGTGCTTCTTCACCTAGTGCCCTAAGGCCAACTGGTCTGGGAGTCACTGCTATGCCTGAGGTGGTGCAAGACGAGGAAAATACACCAAGTAAGCAAGCACAGGAGTAATCGGTCGGTTAGTACCTCAAGAAGTATTAACGGTCGCATGAAAGTGTGTGAGCAATTTCATCTAAATATTCATTAATTAAAAAGTACTGAGGCTGATGGGCAAGAGTATGATAGCTTGAATTGAATTCTCCGGGTGTAGCGATGTCCTTTACACACACGCAGGGTGATATGATCGATGTTTGGAAGAAAGATAGGAATGAAGAATAAGACGATGTTTTATTGAGGGAGGACGTGATTTCTGACATTTTTTCATGACCATTAAGATAGGGCTCATGACAACCGAAAAGCTAGCTTAGTTGGAAACCCTAATTTTCAAGGCTTTTCTTTTACGATTCTTTTCTTTAAATGTAATATTCATGATCTTCATTTTATTATTGGATTTTGTGGGTGCAATCCGCTGAAAACCCTCAGGAGACAACACTCCTCCTACTAGGGACACCTAGAGGTTTAAAGGCTTGTTGCACATGCTCAGTGCAATCGTGTTGTCTACGAAAGTGTGCTAGCTAGTTTTTCTCTTTCTTTATTTTCTCCTTCTCTTTTTAATAAAACATTCGCTCGAGACGATCGAAATTAAGTTTGGGGGTATTTGATCAGTCGAAAATATTGTATATTTTAGCCAGCAATTTCCCCATCTTTTGCATACATTTAGAAGTGTTCGGTATTCATATTTCACATATTAGCAAATCAATCGTAAAATACCAGATTTCATGTATTAAACTTTTAAACCGACACTTTAAGGGAAATTAACCGCATTTCATGGCATCGCATCATTTCTGTATTTGCGCAACACTTGTCTTGAGTCTGTGCAGGAAATACGGAAGAAAAGCAAAAGAGTTGATCAAAAATACGCCAACTAAATCATTTCAGATCTGGTAGCAATTCAGATGGAGAAATACAAATCAATGCATCAAAAGAAGGCCCATGAGACATCCCAAACAAGTACCAGAAGAATAGAAGCCCAAAGCCCACAAGTAGCCGTAGATCCGCGGCAGAAACCTACTTAAGCCGCGGATCCGCGGCTGTTCCAAAACTTCAGCTCCCCATTTCTACTGCAAAATTTATCTCTCAGGGCCCACATTCATTTCTGATACGTTAAATTCTATAATTCTCCAGAAGCTACTGCCAGATCAGCAAAGAAGATTAAGCAAGGCTAAACATAATTAAGCTCCTAACTAACCTCTTCTAGAAGCTCCCTCCTAACTAATCACATCTAGAAGCTTCTCCTCTAACTAACTTTTGGAGGGAAATTCAAATTTCCTCAACAAAATTTTGGAGGGAAACTAGAATTTGAAATCCTAGATCTAGGGTTTGGTTATCTATAAATAGGAACCTAGATCTAATGGTTATGGTTGTTCATTAGTTCCTTAATCTTCTTCATTACCTCTTTCTTCATCTTCTTCCACAAGTCTAGTGACAAGGCTTGTGCGAAACCCTAACCCTAATTCCACTCCAAATCCAAGATCTTGAGTACCAAATCAAGCGAGAAGCCTTCAACCTTTTAGGAGCCGAGCCGATCTTCAATCGGGCAAGTGATCCAAGCCGATCCGCGATCCACGGAGACGAGCGAAGCCAAGTCGACGATCGAATTCTTCCTCTTGTAGTTCTTGAGCGAATGTAATGGAATTGTTGATATAAATAAAAGGTGAAATTCTTTAATCTTGCTTTCTTTTAATTCTTGCATCATGATTAGATCTCAATTTGTAATTGTTGCTCTTGTTGTGATGTTTGAGTAAAACTCCGCTCGTAAAGGAGTCGAGACGATTGTAGAATGATGATGTAACAAATCTTAATACGATTTTTAAGTCCTACGAGTTTTGTAAACCCTAGCAAGTTCAAGAATCGATGACCTAGTTTCGTAGCGATGCTTTCTTGATTGTGATCGCTCGAAATTAGGGATCTACGATCGTTTCTTGAATTTACTAGAGGCTAGAATATGAATGATATCAATGAAAGAACAAGAGATAAGATGAAACCCTAGTTTCACAAGAAGTCTCTAATTCTCATCGATCATCATCGATCTAGTATCAATTCATCGAAGGATAAGAATACGTAATTGTAAGATTACATCACATCTATAGATCCGATCGATTCCTACGAGCCTCATTTCGATTCTTGATATTTGGTTTGGAAAAATCATCAAACGATCAATTCTTGATTCTATCTTTTACTTTTCTTAGATATAGATATTTTCTTTTTCTTGAAATACAAAAATTTAAATCATGAATTGTTTTGTTTTCTTTTCTTAAAGTTTCGACTCATCTAATTCAAAAGACGAACGATTACACTTTCCCTGTGGACGATCCGCACTCACTAACAATCTACATCCGACACCGTAGTTGATTGCGGTCAAATATTTTTGGTTGTGAATTTCTATACAATTTTCATACTACACATCAAGGAAAATCTATTCAATCAAATGGCGCCGTTGCCGGGGACTATTTGATTTGATTTACACAACAAGATTTTATGACAATCACCCGTCCTGAATTATCCGAGGCCGGTTAAGCTTCGTCTCAATATTCTCGCCCGTATAGTGGGAACAAAATATGGTTATTTCATCTAAAAAATAACCTTGCATGATAGAACCCTCTGGTCGATTTCTATCGCGTATATAAACTTTTGGAGTGTACAGGTACCTAAAAAAATATGTTAAATAAATAAATACGGGCATATAGGACAACAATAATTTTACAAATTGCGTGAAACAAAAAATTTCACGTACCTTTTGACGGGATACATTCATCGATATTGTACCGGTCCAGCAAACTTAGCCTCGGTTGCAAGATGAACCATCAGGTGTATTATGATATCGAAGAATGACTGTGGAAAAATACGCTCAAGCTTGCAAAGTATCAATGAAATAGAATTTTCTAGATTCTCTAGCGTCACAATATACAAGGTTTTAGCGCACAATTCTCTAAAAAAGCAACAAAGGTCATTGATTACTAGACCAACCGATTCGAGAAGAGAAGTCCTGAGGGCTAATGGGAGAATGTGCTCTATAATAACATGGTGATCATGACTTTTCAGCCCATCGATCTTGTCTTTCACAATTTTTATGTTCTTGCTAAATGATCCTGAAAAACCTGTGGAATCATGCAACACTGCAGGAACCTTTTCTTCTCCGGTTGTAACAAATGATACGCGGCATTGGAAAGTACAAACTCGTCTAGTTTACCCGCTATCGGTTTAGGATGCAATTCACTTCTAATTTCCTAGTCCTGAAGATCCATCCGAACACGGAAGTTGTCTTTCGATTTTCCGTCTTTACAAAAAAGCAAGTTGAGTACGTGCTCGGATACTCCCTTCTCTATGTGCATGACATCCAGACAATGACGCACTAAATTTTTTGACCAGTACGGAAGCTCATAGAAAATGCTTAACTTGTTCCAGTAGGGTGGTTTGACCTGTTTTGCCGAATCTATCCCGAAGGTCAAATTATTGTAGCCATCCCACTGAGCAATCACGTCCTCTCCGGAAAATGAGGTTGGAGGCCCAAGAAACTCCTGATGACCATTAAAGTGAGCAACGTCTAACCAGTAGGGATGGTCTAGTGGCAGGAAACGCCGATGACCGCAATAACAAACCTTCCTGCTAAAATTCAACCATTTCGATGTTGTATATCGATGGCAATAAGGGCATGCTTTATGACCATGCACGGAGCAACCTGATAGCATTCCATATGCTGTAAAGTCATTAATTTTCCACATTAAAGTTGCACGCATTGTGAAAGTTATATCTGTGTTTGCATCGTAAGTCTCTATACCATCAATGAATAAAGATTTTAACTTATCGATCAGAGGTCGGAGATAGACGTCGATATTGTTTCCCAGTAAGTTTGGTCCATCAATAAGAAGAGGCATCATAAAGTAGGATTGATCCATAGCCAACCAAGGCGACAAATTATAAACTATCATTACAACGGGCCATGTGCTATGGTTTCTAGCCATTATGTTGAATAGGCAGAAACCATCATTAACGAGTTCGAGCCTGACATTGCGAGGATCACTACTGAATATTTCGAGCCTCCTATCGAAATCCTTCCATACCGGTGAATCTCTTGGACGACTCATTTTTCTATCTTTGCTTGGAGCAGCACGGTGATGCCAAATCATTGCCTCGGCTATTTTCTTGCACCTGAATAGCCTCTGCAGCCTCTGTATTATGGGAAAATATCGTGCTATCTTAACAGGTATATCGGGCTTCTTATCAGATTCTTCTGGCTTATACCTGGTCTCTCCGCATGTTGGACACTCTATCAAATCTGAATTATCTTTCCGGTACAATACGCAATATTTAGGACATGCATGAATCTTCTCACACTTCAGACCCAAATCAGACATCATCTTCTGGACTTCGTACCAGCTGTCGGGCATGTTATTTCCTAGGAGAATAGAATCTTTCAGGAATTTCGGAAGTATCATGAATGACTTGTTGCTCCATCCATTTAGACACTTAATCTGGAAAAGTTGGACGAACCATGATAGGGTGGAATACTTCGTTTTCTCATAAATTGGTCTTCTAACATCATTCATGAACTTTTTATACTTATCTGCACGCGTTCCTTGACCGGAAGGAATGTCATATTCGGTAGGAATATTATCACCTAGGGCGGGCTCTACCATATCCTCCATTTTTCTCCTGAAAAGAAGTTACCGTCTTCTTCTTCTTTTGCCGTATTACCGTCTTCTCTTTCTTCTTCTGCCGCATTACCGTCTTCTTCTTATCCTTTCCCATGATATAGCCAAGTTGTATAAAATCTAGTAAAATCATGTTTAACAATGTGAAGCTCTACGATTTCTACCTTCTGTTAGAACTTATTCGCACATCTATCGCATGGACAGAGTATCTTCTTTAACACGATCTTATTATGTGCGCGTGCAAATTCAATGAAAGCAGCAACTCCTGCGACAGACTTAGATTGCATGCGTTGTTGCCAGCCCACGTACATCCAGTCCTTAACTCTGATGAACACATGGGCCATGTTAGACTGTATAACATATAAATTGTAGGTTATGGTGACTATATTGAGAAATCTAAGAACGAGAAGGTTACTGACAAAGAAGAAAATCCGTAGAGGCAAGTTTCTCGTTTAAAAGAATAAATTATTGATTAACAAAGTTAGATTTTGAAGATACCCAAGTATGAGTTGTATTTTGTGTATGTGTGTTTCAATTTATGATTTCGCTTAAGTGTAGAGTTGTTAGTTGTGCTTTGTGTATGCGTTTTATGTATATTCGTGTTGTATGTGTGTGTTTCAGCTGTCGGGGGTAAGGTTTCTATCCTATTAAGAATGTATAGAACAGATACCCATTCGCTTGTGCTTTCATCCGCTTCGAATAAATTTCGTATGCACCTCCCCGTTGTTCTTTGAGTACACTGTAATAGAATAGATAATCATTTCAATGTTGTGAAACAACGTTGAAATGAACATCTAATCTATCTTTGTACATGGAAAACCAGCGGAAAAGTACCGACGAAATAACTCGAAATGAATGAAAACACAAGTGAATGCATGTGTTTCCTTTATACATTCCTAACTTGTCCACACTGGACAAATCTATCGGTTATAATACGATTGAATCTTCTCGTCACATAGACTACACGACGGTTGTTAGCACTGAACTATACTGTCCAATATTTAATAACCTTCGTATAGTTCTGTGTCACAACGAACATCGAACGTATGTTAACCGATAGACAGGGACTAAGTCATGGTTCGATTTTCACATATGAATATCGATGAGAATATGAAAGTTTCATATTATCATCGAGTATCATATATTGGTTTTAACTTGAACATTTAACATAAATAGGTTTTACGTTTACGTTTTTTTTTTAAGGGTTTGAAATTTTTAGTTTAGGGTAAGGTTTTCTTACATTTACGGTAAAGTTTTATATTTACGTTATCATCGAGTATCCTACTGAAGGAACTAGTGCACTCTAAATCCTAATCCTAATTAACCCAAATTAACCCTAATCATCACCCTAACTCAAATTATCCCTAATTAACCCAAAATTAAGCTAATTAAACCAAATTAACCCTAATCAGCACCCTAACCCAAATTAACCATATTTTACCTAATTAACCCAAATTAACCCTAACCCTAACTCTAATCATCTCCCAAACCCAAATTAACCCTATTTTACCTAATTAACCTAAATTAACCCTAACCCTAACCCTAATCATCACCCAAACCCTAACCCAAATTAACCCTAGCCCAAACCAACATTAACCCTAATTAATCTAATTAACCCTGATCCTAATCATCACCAACCCTATTTTACCTACACTACTACAAATAAGGGTTGCCCCTACGGATTTATCGGTAGGGGAAACCCACTACCCCTACGGAGATGTGCGTAGGGGCGAAAAAAGACCCCGTAGGTGCAAAGGCCGCAGGTGCAAGTTGAAGCCCTGAACTTGCCCCTACGGGCAAAATCTTGCCCCTACGGATTTCTGTGTAGGTTCTGTTTCACCTACGGAGTAGGCCGTAAGGTAAAAAAGTTATATTATTTACGGTTTTTTTAAATATATTAACTATACTTACGGATATAGCCGTAGGGCCACTTACTATCCCCTACGGATACCTACGTAGGTACTTATTCGTAGGGGTAAAATATCAAAAATCATGATATTTTGCCCCTACGGATAACTCCGTAGGGGCGAAGCAATGGCCCCTACGGATATGTCCGTAGGGGCACTCCCAACCCCCATGGTACTGAGATCAGGGGGGAAATATCAGTTACTGCTGATATTATGCCCCTACGGATTTAGCCGTAGGGGCAACATGTGTACCTACGGATTAATCCGTAGGTACACATTATCTGTATTTTTTTTAAAAAAAAGCTGCCTGATTTTTTCCCGCCCTGTGCATAATAATATATAAAACAATAAAATATAAAATTAATCATCACACAACATATATCGCAGTATTCATAATCACATCTCACGCATATAATATACAAAAGAAACCCAAAAACTGAATATGATATAAATATAAACCAATATCAATATCGTTTCAAAATGTAGTACAATATGTATGATATAAATAAATACATGTTTCAAAAAATAAGAACCAAAAAGCTACCCTAGCTCGGTCCAGCTCCACCTCTGAATAACGATAGAATAACGCGCGCCTGCTCCTCGGTCAATAAACTCTGCAATTCGGCGCGAGCGGGAGTCTGAGCGGCCTGTGGAGCTGGCAATGTGGTCTGCGCAGCCGCCGTCGAGGTAGTCGCTTGCGGAGCCGCGGCTGCGGGAGTCTGAGCGGGCGGTAGAGCTATAGGAGCTGTCTGCGGAACCGCAGCCGATGTAGTAGCTTGCGGAGCCGCAGCCGAAGGAGATGCATGTGGAGGCTCGGTCGATGTACCCTGTCGCATCTGGACCCAACGTGTGTAAGAAGCGTGTAAGAACTGTGTATTATTCGAATTCGTATCATTATTAAGTTATTTCGAAACCCCGTTTGGATATCTAGTTTGGAAAACCGTTGTTTAATTTAATTACATATGTATGTATGATTAATCAAACTTAAGTCTAAAACCAAATAAGCTCAAGCTACGTACTAATTATGAATATATTGATATCTATATAATATGACATGATATTTTACTATAAAGTAGTATACATACCAACATCTCCTTCAACTCCTGAATGGTGGCCCTCAAGCTCTCCAGTTCCTGATGGACACGTCGGTCACTGAAGACGGAGGAAGTAACCGCCGGGGTGGAGTCCAACCTCATATGGGCCCTGCTAGGGTCCAGTCCCCGGCCTCTCTCCCAACCTCCGTGGTGCCCTTCGTGTGCGGCGTCCAGAACTGGGGTCGGCAGCCTCGGATCGCTCTGTCCGGTAAAATCGATCCCTGAGGCCTCAGCCTGCTCAACCACCCACTCCTACACCCACATTAAGCAGTAAAGTATAAGTATAAAATTTAAACTTGAACCTTCCAAAACTAAAATTTCAAATTTGGGTAGAAAAAATATTAACACTTACGCAATATTCCTGGGTAGCGATGTCGGGATATCGAAGCTCGCCCGTGGCGGGATCTGTCGAGGTGCCGTGGACGGCAAGATATGCGGACAGCACGCTCGGTGTACCACCTGACGCCACGGTCCGAGCTGTCTGCAATATTAGAAAATAACTATTAATATTAGAAATATTAGAAAATAACTATTAATATTGCAGAATATCACAAAGGTCGATCTATTGTAATTTACCAATAACTCCATGGCTCGAGTAATATTCCTCGAGCCACCTGTGTAAGTAGGGCGACCCCTCTTCGCCGACTTCCTGTTCTCTATATTCTGAGCGGACTGTTTCTGCACAACGCATTAACATTTAGTTTTCTAATTAAGGAACACAAAAAATAAATTATATCCTAAACAATGAATTACATTTAAAATACATACCTTTTTGCGCTGGGAGTCGAAATATTCGCACAATAGAGGCCATGTCTCTACGTCGACTCTCGCAAACGCCGGAGTAGATAGAAGGGCCGCTCTCTCTGCCTCGGGAGTCGCCATCCACAGGGAGTAGCAGTCGGCCTTCAGCTCATTCTTGTTGTATCGGACCTTGGCCTGCATGTTCTTCATCAGGCCATTGTACAGAGCATGAAGGTTGAGCACCCTCCCCGGATGATCAGGGTCGGCTACAGGCTGAAAATCGTAATCCAACTGAAAATACAAAAAAAAACATTGTTATTAGATTGCAAGTGTTAATAATAAATATGATAAGCGGATAGATCAACTGAAAATATATATTAATACGTACCCGAGCCTGATCAAAGAAGAGGGCGAATGAGCGCTGGTGCGGCTCGTCCCACTCAACGTGAAGTGGATAGTTCTTCACGAGCCGGCTCTCGTCCCCCATATACCGGCCGAACCTTTCGGCATGAGGACCGGTATAGCGATAGTCAAGGGTAAAAAAAAGGGGGAATGCTGTCTCCCCCTAGCTCTGTCAGGCCTCAGCCTATGACTGATTCGGGCCTCGAGTCCCCCTCTGGGGATGGGGAGGCCCTGCGTCTGCACGAAATATCAAGATAATCAATATTAAGACAAAGTTGTATTAAGAAATCAAGGTTAAACGAAAATTCAAGTGTGATATATACCTCCGGTGACTATCGCACGAGCCTGGGCCTGGGAAGCAGCACGAGCGGGACGATAGTTCCTCCGGTGAGGAACAACCGGGGTCCCGGATGCGGACGCATCCCCTCTAACTAGAAAATAAACAACGACGCTAAATTTCCATGAAGTTCATATTTATTCTATAGAGCATATGTAAAATGAATAAATATTTTAAATTTATTCATACTAACCTGCAGACGATGCGGAGGGTATGGAAGCGGCAGGAGTAGCCCCTGCGGAAGATGTGGACGCACCACCTATAATTAGACAATTAAAAATAGATTATATAAGTAATTGTAAAAAGAATGTGTAGATCAATAATATAACGTTCTAAATCAATATGCATGCACTATAGGATATATAAACATACTCCCAGGTGCGGTGGTGTCACCACCTACAGCTAGACAATAATAAAAATTGCTAAGTAAAAGCAAAAGGAATGTGTGTATTTATGATATAGCATTCTAAATTAATATACATCACTATATGATATATAAACATACCTGGAGGAGCGGGAGTGGTCTATGTCCCAGATGTGGACGCATCACCAACAACTAGACAATCAAACATTGACAATATAAGTAATTTTGACATAAACAGGCATGAATATTTGTAATATTACATTCAAAATGGATATGCGTGCAGTATACCTGGAGGTGTGGCAAAATCCACACGGAAGGAGGCATCCGAAGGGGTCTTTGATCTGGGTGAAAGACCGGCCCTCTGAAGCTCCCTACGGAGCTCTCCGGGCGGCAGAACCGCTCTGCCTCTGCCTCTGCCGCGGCTGGAGCTCCTGCCGCCCCTCGCTGCTCCCGACATCGTCATCAAATCTAGATAAACGGTTCGTGGACGCATTAGAAAATCATTAAAAGTATTGACTATATATGTATAGAGCATAAAATGTGAAGTAATAATATAACATTACTGATAACCTTTTTCGTTTCGTGGGCGCATTATACATATCTACTTGGATTTCATCGTCGATGTCATTTCTAACCCACGTAACTTCATGATCGGTCGAAGACAACCCGTCCTTCGAAACAGACGGTCGGAGCACTTTAAGCCTTCTTTCTTCTTCGTCCTCATCGCTGTCCTCGAATTCTGGGACATCGTAGACATCTCTGGGTTTCCATCGGCATACAACACTCCATCCCGGATGCTTCAAACACTGTGAGTAGTATACTTGGAACGCTTGGTTCGGATAGATAAACGGATCTTCCTGACCGTAAAATCGAAGTGTGTTCACACTGGTCAATCCATATTCATCTTTCCAAGTCCCAAGATTTCTTCTCCACCTGTCCGTATCGGTTCACGGATCGTACCAAGTACACTGGAATATATAAAAGGGTTCTGATCGTCCGGGATAGCGGATGCCGAGTATACAATTTAAGTACCCATAGTAAATCACACCGTCCGATCCTACCATCGCAATCCCTTTATTCTGAGTGGTTCTAGATGTTTCTATGTTCTTAACTTCGAATTTGTATCCAAGGACACCAAATCCTTTGTAATATGCAACCTCCATACTAGGAAATTGAGCTAAACATCTTGAATCACTCTCAAATGATGCAGACAAATTCGGATCGTGGATCTAACAAAACAAATTTTACGACAAATACATAACGATACAAGTTTAGATTAAAACTGATAGCAATAAAATGTTATTCGAATAACTTACATGATCTGTGACCCAATCACAAAAATTATCCTGATGGTATTTTTCCAAACGTTCTTCGTTCCAACAGGATTCCCCTCATGTACCTCGTTAAAATGAATTCTGTTTTCGACAAATAATTGTGACATTAATATTATATCATTTCATACACACACAAACACAGATATAACAATTAATCCAAAAAAACTTACTCTCTAATTTGTTCAAGACATGCGCAATTAAGCAAGATAAACTGGTATATCTTGGTGATAAACATAGTGTCTACCCTCTTATACTCGGCTTTACCATATGGCCCGTCTTGAATTCTTCGTGGTCGGTTAAGCCTTGTCTCAATGTTCTCGTCCAGATAGCGGGAATAAAATGTGGTTGCTTCATCAAGAAGATAACCTTGCATGATAGAACCCTCTGGTCGATTTTTATTAGGTATATACTTCTTAAGAGTGTAGAGGTACCTAATGAGAATATGTTGAATAAATAAATACGGGCATACAGGACAACAATAAATTTATAAATTACGCGAAACGAAAAATTACACGTACCTCTCGACGGGATACATCCATCGATATTGTACCGGTCCGGCTAACTTTGCCTCAGTTGCAAGATGAACCGTTAAGTGTTTTATGATATCTAAGAATGACGGTAGGAAAATACGCTCAAACTTGCAAAGTATCAACGCAATAGAATTTTCTAGTTTATCTAGCGTCGCAACCTCCAGTGTTTTAGCACACAACTCCCTGAAAAAACAACATAGGTCGTTGATTGCTAGACCAACCGAGTCGGGAAGAGAAGTCCTGAGGGCTAATGGAAGAAGGTGCTCCACGATAACATGGTGATCATGACTTTTCAGCCCATCGATCTTGCCCTTCACAATTTTTATTTTCTTGCTGAATGATCTTGAGAAACCTGTGGGGACTTTCAAATCATGCAATACCTGCAGGAATCTTTTCTTCTCCGGTTGTGACCTATGATAAGCAGAATTGGGAAGTACAAACTTGCCCGGTTTACCCGCTACCGGTCTGGGGTGCAATTCACTTCTTATTCCCCACTCTTGTAGATCCATCCGAGCATTCATGTTGTCTTTCGATTTCCCGTCTTTACAAAGAAGCAAGTTAAGTATGTGCTCTGATACTCCCTTCTCTATATGCATGACGTCCAGAAAATGACGCACTGAATTTGTAGACCAGTACGGAAGCTCGAAGAAAATGCTTAACTTGTTCTAATATTGTGGTTTGACCTATTTCGTCGGATCCATCCCGAAGGTCACGTTATTGTAACCATCCCATTTAGCAGTCACGTCCTCTCCGGACAATGGGGATGGAGATCCAAGAAGCTCCTGATGACCATCAAAGTGAACCGTGTCTAACCTATAGGGGTGGTCTGGAGGCAGGAAACGTCGATGGCCGCAATAACAAACCTTCCTGCTAAAACTCAAGAATTTCGATGTTGTGTGTTCATGGCAATGAGGACATGCTTTGTGACCATGTACGGACCAACCTGATAGCATTCCATACGTAGGAAAGTCATTAATTGTCCACATTAAAGCCGCACGCAGTATGAAGGTTGTATTTGTGTTTGCATCATATGTTTCTACACCATCAATGAACAAAGATTTCAACTCCTCGATCAGAGGTCGGAGATAGATGTCGATATTGTTCCCCGGTGAGTTTGGTCCGTCGATAAGAAGAGGCATCATAAAGTATGATTGGTCCATGGCAACCAAGGTGACGGATTATAAATTATCATTACAACGGGCCATGTGCTGTGACTTCCAGCCATATAGTTGAATGGGCAGAAGCCATCAGTAGCCAGTCCGAGCCGGACATTGCGAGGATCGCTACTGAATATTGCATGCCTCCTATCGAAATCCTTCCATACCGGTGAATCTCTTGGATGGCTCATTTTTCCATCTTCGCTTGGAGAAGCACGGTGATGCCAAGTCATTGCCTCGGCTATTTTCTTGCTCCTGAATAGCCTCTGTAGCCTCTGTGTTATGGGAAAGTATCGTGCTATCTTCACAGGTATATCAGGCTTCTTATCAGAATCTTTCAGCTTATACCTGGCCTCTCCGCATGTTGGACACTCTTTCAAATCTGAATTCTCTTTCCGGTACAACACGCAATTTTTAGGACATGCTTGAATCTTTTCGTACTTTAGACCCAAATCAGACATCATTTTCCGGGTTTCGTACCAGCTGTCGGGCACATTATTTCCCGGAGGCATAGAATCTTTAAAGAACGAAAGAAGTATTGTGAATGACTTTTTGCTCCATCCATTTAGGCACTTAATCTGGAAAAGTTGGACGAACCATGAAAGGGTGGAATACTTCGCATTCTCATAAATTGGTTTCCTAGCATCATTCATGAAATTTTCATATTTATCCGCACGCGGTCCTTGACCGGAAGGAATGTCATCTTCGGTACGAATAGATTCACCTAGGGCAGCCTCTACCATATCCTCCATTTCTTCTGATGGAAATAAATTACCGCCTTCTCCTTCTGCCGCATTACCGAATTCTTCTTCTTCTCCTGCCGCATTATCGTGTTCTACTTCTTCTGCCGCAGTACTGCATTCTTCTCCTTCCCCGTGATATTTCCAAGTTGTATAAAGTCAAGTAAACCCATGTTTTACAATATGAAGCTCTGCCAATTCTACCTTCTGCCGGTACTTATTGCCACATCTATCGCACGGACAAAGAATCTTCTCTATTATGATCTTATTATGTGCGCGTGCAAATTCAAGGAAAGCAGCAACTCCTGCGACAAACTTAGGTTGCATACGTTGTTTCCAATCCACATACATCCAGTCCTTAACTCTGACGTACTCACGGGCCATGTTAGACTGTATAACATATAAATTGTAGGTTATGCTGACTATATTGAGAAATATAAGAACGGGATAGTTACTGACAAAGGAGAAAATCCGTGTATATGTTTTGTGTGTGCGTTTGTCGTTGAAAAGAATAAATTATCGCACGTATGTTAACCGATAGACGGGGACTAAGTGGCGCTTTTAGTTTCATATATGAGTATCGATGAGAATATGAAGGTTTCATATTATCATCGAGTATCGGTTTTAACTTGAACATCTCGAATCACTCTCTAATTATCCGTTTGTTGTGTATTCTTGTTGTATGTGTGTGTTCCGGCTGTCGGGGGTAGGCTTCTATCCCATTAAGAATGTATAGAGCGAACACCCATCACTTGTGCTTTCAACCGTTTCGAGTAAATTTCGACAGCACCTCCCCACTGTTCTCCGAGTACACTGTAATAGAATAGATAATCATTTCAAAGCTGTGAAACAACGTTGAAATGAACATCTAATCTATCTTTGTACACGGAGAACCAGTGGAAAGGTACCGACGAAATATCTCGAAACGGATGAAAACACAAGTGAATGAAGGCGTTTGCTTTATACATTCTTAACTTGTCCACACGGGACAAATCTATGGGTTACCATACGATTGAATTTTCTCGTCGCGTAGACTATACGACGGATGTTAGTATCGAGCTATACTGTCCGATATTTAACAACTTTCGTATAGTTCTATGTCATGACGAGTATTGCACGTATGTTAACCGATAGACGGGGACTAAGTGGCGCTTTTAGTTTCATATATGAGTATCGATGAGAATATGAAGGTTTCATATTATCATCGAGTATCGGTTTTAACTTGAACATCTCGAATCACTCTCTAATTATGCGTTTGTTGTGTATTCTTGTTGTATGTGTGTGTTTCGTCTGTCGGGGGTAGGCTTCTATCCCATTAAGAATGTATAGAGCGAACACCCATCACTTGTGCTTTCAACCGTTTCGAGTAAATTTCGGCAGCACCTCCCCGCTGTTCTCCGAGTACACTGTAATAGAATAGATAATCATTTCAAAGCTGTGAAACAACGTTGAAATGAACATCTAATCTATCTTTGTACACGGAGAACCAGAGGAAAGTTACCGACGAAATATCTCGAAACGGATGAAAACACAAGTGAATGAAGGCGTTTGCTTTATACATTCTTAACTTGTCCACACGGGACAAATCTATGGGTTACCATACGATTGAATTTTCTCGTCGCGTAGACTATACGACGGTTGTTAGTATCGAGCTATACTGTCCGATATTTAACAACCTTCGTATAGTTCTATGTCACGACGAGCATCGCACGTATGTTAACTGATAGACGAGGACTAAGTGGCGCTTTTAGTTTCATATATGAGTATCGATGAGAATATGAAGGTTTCATATTATCATCGAGTATCATATATTGGTTTTAACTTGAACATCTTGAATCACTCTCTAATGATGCGTTTGTTGTGCATTCGTGTTGTATTTGTAACATGACTTTAAACCATTGAGATCAAGATTGATAGAACTGATCATCCTACATTGCAATGGCATTCATCTACCAAAAACTATTATTGCAATGGCATTCATCTATAACAATCAACAATTAAAACTACAAATATAGGATATTGATATCATAAAGTGTTATACGCAACATATGAACTCACATGACTGAAACATGCATCAAAAAACATGTTCATCCAAAAGAAAGGCCACTGTCAATAAATATAGATAAAGGATTATTATATTAACTATGAAACATATTAGAAAAATGATAGAAGTTAAAGATGTTAATAACATGATGATAATCAAAGCAGTTGCGTACAGATGCTAAAACCAAATATGTGATACGATATTCTTGTAAAGATAGACATGTATTACAAGAGGAGACGCCCAAGTAAAATCCATAAGTAAATCCCTATCTTGCCCTTCCTTTTCTTCAAATCAGAAATGTGTCTTTTTTTTTTGCAATTATATATAGCTAAAACAAAGAAGTTCCTACAATTCTAAGCATTTCCAATTACAACGGCCCATCCTCAAAATCCAGAATCTTATGAGCATCTTATGCAATTAGCAAACAAATTCAACCCAACATGCCCAACGGCTAAAAGTTCAACAAAACAGTCTCCGTTTCCAAGAAAATTTAAGAATGACAAATAAAATTATTAATTAAACTGGACTTTACCCACATTATTAGTCCAGTTTCCAACACCTTCTCAAACTAGACACATTTTCCTCTTATGATCATCATCAATATTTCAATTAACGAGCTTAATGCCAATTAGAATGGAAATTAACTTAGACCCTGAAATCCAAAACCCCAACCCCAACCCTAACCCTAACCCCAACCCCAACCCCAACAGCAACCCCTTGCCGAACCCCAACCCCAACCGCAGCCCAAGCCCCAGCCCCAGCCCCAATCCTAACGCTAACCGTAGCCCGAGCCTGAGCCCCAACCCCAACCACAGCCCTAGCTGCAGCCCGAGCCCCAACCCTAGACCGAGCCCCAGCCCTAGCCCCAGCCCGCAGCCCCAGCCCCAGCCCCAATCAAGAAGTGCTCAGGGACACACAACCCCAACCCCAACCCCAACCGCTACCCCCTACTGAACCCCAACCCCAACCGCAACAGCAGCCCTACAGCCCCACCCCTAACCCTAACGCTAACCCCAACCGATGCCTACCCAAACCATGAACCATAGAACTAAAAAAATCAAAAATTTGTTTAATTAAGATTTCCTAACCTGTGCAGGCGGTGGCGACGACGAATCGGTGGCGACGACGAATCGGCCGTAGGTTGAAGAAGCAGGCGATGGCGACGACGAACGGAGATGAGGAAGAAGCAGGCGGTGGCGACGACGATTCGTCCGGTGCTGGCGACGACGAGAACGGCGACGACGAGAACGGCGATCGGCGGGAACGAGGGTTTGGGGATTTGGGTTCGCACGCAACTGATAAGGGAATAAGAAATAATCAGCGTAGGGATCGATCACTTAAATCTCTATTTAGATGCCCCTACGGATATACCCGTCGGTGCTTGGTTTGCGGCTCCGTAGGGGCAAACAACACTTTAAGATTTAATAATTTTTAAATAAATATGGAAGGACCGTAGGGGCAACCGTTTAGCCCTACGGATTAATCCGTAGGGCCAAACGAAATCTGTCCCTACGGATGCTGTTATCCGTAGGGGCAACCCCCTATTTTAGTAGTGCTAATTAACCTAAATTAATCCTAACCCTAACCCTAATCATCACCCAAATCTTAACCATATTTTACCTAATTAACCCTAACCCTAATCATCACCCAAAACCTAACCGTAACCCAAATTAACCCCCAATTAACCCGGCCCTATAACCCTAACCCTAACCCTATTTTACCTAATTAACCCTAAGCCTAACCCTAATCATCACCCAAAGTTTAACCCTAACCCAAATTAACCCCCAATTATCCCGTCCTGGTAATCCTAACCCTAACCCTAAAATCAACAACAATAACACCAATTAAAAACAACAAAATTATAAATTAAAATCAAAATTAACTCACCTCTTCCAAAGACCGGCCGACGAGTGACGTTTTTCGAGGAGGTGGAGAGCAAGGCTTCGACGAGGCGGAGGAGGCCGGGAAGACAGAGCTCGAAGTGGTGGAGACAGCGACGAGGACGATTGCGACGACGAGGTCGATTGGCGGCGACGAAGAACTCCACGACGAGCTCGATCGACGGCGATGGAGGAGGAACTCGGCGACGAGGATGGCAGCGATGAGAGTGGGGCGGCAACGATGGGCGAGACCTTGACCTGGCACATGTTGGTGGGAAATTTTGGGGGATAGTGGGAAAATTCGTAGTTTTATTTTTTTTAAATAACCCTTTTTTGCCCCTACGGATTAATACATAGGGCTCTCTTTTGCGGCACCGTAGGGCCAAATAAAGACATTTCATTTGAATATTTTTTAATTTATTTATGTCCCTACGGATTTAGCCGTAGCGGCAGACAATGTTCCTATGGAGTAAACCATAGGGGCAATAAAAAATTGCCCCTACGAATTTCTCTATCCGTAGGGGCAACCCCTCATTGTAGAAGTGTGTGTTCCAATTGATTAATCCACCTAAGAGAAAAACAAAAGAGATGTAACTAAAAATCATTAACAACCATAACAACCTTGCAGTAAATCCTCCTTAATAAAATTCATATTTTCCCATTAATTGTATCCTTTACTCACTTCTATTAACTGTTAGTTCTTTCGATCGATACTTCTTCACTTGGTAAATCCATTCAACTATTACAATACCAATGCTAGATATCCTATGGAAGGTATCATAGCTAATCTCTAATTTCTCACAAGTGGTATATAAGGAAAAGGATTATTATCAAGGTAACCAGTGATTCAAACACTGGAAAAACAGTTGTAAATTAAAGCAGTACTGAAAACGACCAATTATCGATCATGCATCGCAAATAGTGTGCACAAAAATTGGAATTTTTATTTTGACTATATAACTTCAAATAATTTGCCTTCGGGTTGATATCTTTTATTTTGGAATCAAAACTTCACTCTTTGAAGGGACAATCTAAGTTCTTCAGCAAGGGTTGTGCATTCATTCTCACATAGGTTATAACGTTAACGGATAAATCATAAAGATATGATTACTATATAAAAACTGAGTTTACTCTTGCAGTCTCTCGAGTCGTTTAAAGGTTTAACGTTGGTAGATTGTCTTCTTTCATGCTTAGCTCTGGGTTGGCTTTGGATGCATTGTTAATTTATTGCTTTCATCATCACTGGCCATTTCATTACTTTTACATTGTTCTTGTGATTTTCTTCCTCCAAAATTAGTCGGTCGATGCGGTGTCACAAAAGTGAGTGAGAAGAGTCCATTTCGGAGAAGAGAATGACTTGTTATAATCCTGAATTAATGACCAAGACGTCACAGTTCTTAGATCTAAAAAAAGGTCCAGAAAATGATAGAATACATATTAAAAGGAGAGGAGATGTACAAACACATTTACAAGTTAAAAATAAATGTCAAAATTATTAAGCCAACTAGCTAGGCGTAAATTGGTTTGAAAATTAAAATTAATTAAAACAACTATAGCTAGCTAGCTATGAGTAAATTAGTATGAAACTCGTCTACAATTGAAGTGAATTAATCACAGTTCAGTTCACTAAGAGTGTGGAATTCATATAGTGCGGATAAAGTTTTCTACACGCACGAATAAAAAATACCAAAAACGCAAGGGAAAAAGTTAGGACTGTCAAGAATAATAAAAAAAGGCAAATTAGCAGATGAAGAAATGATAAAATTAAGCACACTAAATCAAATTGACATATGATAATTGATAAAGCCAATACATGGCTATAACTCTTATTTCATGCAAACATTACTAACCCCAAATCTTAACAAACCAAAGTTCTTAACCAACACAAAGTATTGGAAACAACCAAATTGAAAATTACTACCAAATGCATAGAGAGAACCAAACCACCCTAACTCAAACCTTAACACAAACAGTTGACAACACTTGGTCCCTAAAGAGTTTATTTCTTGAGCATGCAGCTTAATTCTTCCAGTTAAACATCTGTTTCGCATTAAACTCGGGCCCAGCTTCAAAACCTGCGGTGTCAAGCCCTAGACGAACAGACGGACCGATCGTCCAAGTCGGATAATTATGAGATGGGGATGGCACCTCCCCATTACCATAATGATTTTGCAACACGCATTTAAACCTTCTAATCTGCACAAAATAATTTCAACATATTATGAGTCTATTCTAATATTTAGTTGGTATTAAATTCAAACTAATTACCTCATCTCTGATGTAGGCTTTCTCTACCCTTATAAGTGCATTTCGAACAACCACCTCACCGGGCGAACCGTCGCATTTTCCGCATTTTGCGCAAAGAAGCGCTTGCTTGCAAGCTATGTTATCGGCACGAAGCTTCTGGTTTTCCATTTTGAGTTGTTGGTGGTGTTCCTTCTCGGTTAATTTCTGTTACATGAATAGGTTATTGGAAGAAATGCGCTTATTTTAATTTTTTCCCCCTCAAATTAAAAACATGCAAATGGTTAGTCTATGACTTCTTATGATATAAATAAATTAATTACATAATATATATGGTATAATCATGTAAGTCATTTTCCCTACCATGGCCACCAAAAAAATTTCATTACAATGACTTGAAAAATTAAATTTGTCAAAGAATTGTAAACAAAAGTACGACTTGTTATAATTCTGAAGGACAAAGAGACCCCAACTTATTGGATCTAAATATATCAATCTATTAAAGGATTAAATATACATATTAAAAGGGACCATAAAAGTGGAGCGAGAAGAGAGAAGCTTATTTACATGTTGAAAATTATATTAAACTTGCTATCTAGCTAGGAGCAACATTGCTAAGTAAAAAAAATTATATTAAACCAACTAGCTAGCTAGGAATAGATTGGTATTCACAAGGATCGATACACAAAGAATGTGGACCTCCTCTCTTTGTTTTAAAAGGGATTAATTTTTGTCACCTTCACTAATGTAGAGGGTGGGGGGGGGGGGGGGGGGATACAGGGCCATCATGAATAATAAAAGAAAAAATCATCTACATTTCACTAATAAAAGAAAAAAAATTATATTAAACTAGAATAGATTGGTATTCACAAGGATCAATACACAAAGAATGTGGACCTCCTCTCCTTGTTTTAAAGGGGATTAATTTTTATCACCTTTCACTAATAAAAGAAAAAATTATAACTGAAAGAGAGGCCCCAAAAGCACAAAAACTCACTTCTGGGCTCAAATAATACCTTATATATAATTTATAGGATTGAGCTCTGAGCCTCAAAATCTTTCCTTGCATATGTCTACATTTCATTGCACTTATCAATTAGCAATACATATCAATTTTTATTTATAGGTTACACAATGATCATGTAATGTTCTCAAAAATCTTTTAATTTATGCTTCAAGATTTTATCATTTAACCAATTAATTACAGTACATTCATAACCTATACCAATGAATTAATGCATGAACTCTCTGCCTAGCTAATGCATGAACTCATGATTTATTTGGAGATATGATTGTGAGGATCATGTGTTAGGGTGAGTGAGCTGTAAAATTTCATGGTGCATGTACATAAAATTCATTTATAAATTAATTATTCAATGCACCCTTAATTTGTTGAAATGCATGCAGTTTCGTTTGCAAGATTTTAGAATTTTCTATTTTCGATGGATGCACGCAGTACAAAATGTAGAAGGAAAATAGGGCATGTATGTCTACTAGGATATACATGGACAGGCTAGGCCTCCTAACTAGACCTAGGCAAGTTGTAGGCTTCATGATTGATTATTGGCCCACTCATGTTTAATATTAGGGTAACTTGTCAAAAAGCCCCCGATCCGTTCAAAACTTGTGTAAAAACCCCTTGGCTTTATAGCCTTATCAAAAAACCCTTGGGTTGCTTTTGGAACAGCGAATGGAAAATTAGCGGAAATCCTCATATTGCTGGGAATATGATGACCGGATGTTTAATTCTAAGGAATCTTGCATTATTGTGCTTGGTATAATCATCTCCGATAATATACGTATGTGCAATCGTCGATCGGCCGTGGCCAACGGACGACGAGAGGGAAAGAAAATAGCGAATGGTCAATCGGCCACGAGCGGCGAGGCCGGTGGGAATGGCCGACTGGTTGTGACAGGCGGGCTGACATGCAGCGGCGACAGGGGCGGGCCCGACTGGCGGGCGGGGAGGGAGGTGGGCGACGACCGGCCGGCCGACCGGCTGGCGGTGAGAGACGTCGTCGGTCGTTGACGGACGGTAATGCCACCTCTCCTGTCAGGCAGGAATATTTGATGGTAATCAAGAATAGACACCTATTTTGGAGGGGAATAGGATTACCATTAACTGAGGTCATTTGATTACCATGGTAATCGTAGATTTCTGGGAATATTTTTTTACCTAAACAAGTATGGCAATATTTTATGGTAATCTAGAATTACCAACTAGATTATCTCCTACCAAACGCAGTTTTGTTTCCATCTGAAACCCCTTATATACCAGTTGCGTTTAATATCTTAGCAGTTTTCTGCAAAATCTAAACAGTTGACTAAAATTTCTAAATGGTGTGATGGATATACGGGCCTAAATGAAATCCAATTCAGTTGTTTTTTTACAAAGATTTTCAACAGTAGGCCATTCCCAACAATTTTGAAAATTATAGGAGTTCTTAGACAACTCTCGAGCGGGCCAAGGGCTTTCTGACATTTTACCTTTAATATTATGATTGTTTTACAATTTTATTATTATTATTGTTTTAATTAACAATATAGATTAACTTAGTCTCTAAATAAATTGAATAAATTAGAGAATAAAATATACAACTTCACTAGATGCGCGTATCTATTATAAAAGCGATACTAACTTGACTTACAAAAAAAGAAACATGTAAGAATATTGGTTGGGTCTTCTCCAGCAAAAGTTCTTTGGGCGTTCAAGTTATGAAAAGTTGATGAGAATGTATAATAATAGGAGATCCCTGCATGATTTTTTTTTAATCCCGTGACCTCTAATTAGTTGCATGTAATTTCTATACACCTGCCTTTAATTTCTAACCATTTACCATTAATTTCTAATTACTTGTATATAACTTCTAATAAATTACTTGTAACTTATAAACACTTGCCTGTAACTTTTAACAACTTGTCTGTAACTTCTAATTAGTTGTATGTAATTTCATATCATAACATCGACCAACATCGGTTATATGAAACAATTAATATCAACAAAAATATAATTTGTATCACAATATCGGCCAACATCGGCGATATTAAAGTAAATACGTGAACAATTTTTTACATTTATTAGACAAACCAGTAACATATAAGCAATTTGTCATCTTCACTTAAAATAAGTAATAATATCGCCGAATATCAGCCAAATACAAATAGAAGAATATATGTACGAATAATAAAGAGTTAAAATTTCGGCCAAACAAAAACTGTCAAGCCATTTCTTCCTCGTTCGTTAATAAAATTTGCACACCTCCTTTTTTGCACAAACATTTTTCCAATACATCGCTTGTGTTTCAAAAGACATATCCTTCGCATTGTCCTTCTCATCCGGTTTCTTAACAAATAGTTTCTCCAGAACCTGCACTAATAAATATCACAATATGTTATAATCAAATTAAAATTAGATTAAGCAATAAGCTTAAGTGTTAAAAATTACAGGCAAGTTGTTAAAAATTACAGCCAAGTGCTTACAAATTACGTGCAACTTATTAGAAGATATATGCAGTTAATTAGAAATTTTAACACCCTAACATGATTGTACATTATTTTTTATTAAATAGATTATTTGGGCTATTTAAAACATTATTATTGTTATTGGGTTAAGATTGGCGTTTGGATGGTTAGAGTGATAATTGTATTATCTTACCTTGCCTTGATCCCTAATTCAAATTGATATAATATTTGCATCCGACCCGCTTGCATATAAAACTAATTTTATGTATTATCAGAGTTTAATATTTTGTCACGATAGAATATAATTATGGTTATCTAGTTGGTTAGATAGATGATAGTGTTTAATATTTATTTTACTAATCTATACATATCTTATTCATATACATAGATTTTATCGTCTAATATTAGTTTGGTAAACTAAAAATTCTGCCAATATCTTTAAGATTAATCTTTATGTAAAATATTGGATGTATTTAGTTACTAGAATATTTTAGTGGTATTTTAAGATTTGTTTTCTAATATAGTAATATCTTATTTTAATATGCATTTAATAATTTGTCTACCATTATTGTGTAACCAAAGATATATTTTTGTTTGATAGTTTAAATAAGATATGTTAATATATTTAATCTTTAAATAATCGTTTAAAGATAACCTTATGGGGGTTTGTTGTGAGAAGATAGATCTTTAGGGGGGTTTTGAGTAAGTTTCCTCTAAACCTAAACCCATCATCATCACCTTCTCTCACAATTTATATATATAACATTTTTTTCTTCCTCTTCCTCATCCCCCAGGACCGTCGATGCCTCCTTGCTCATGTCGATCGCTTGACTCCATTGCCACCCTCACCGTCATCACCATCATCTTCTCCGATCTAATCTCTTCAGCCAACCCAACAACCCCGATCCCTTCCTCCTCATCTCAACCCCGACCGAGCATCCTTCGACCGCCGCAACGACCTCGCCTCACCGTCGACCCCAAGCATCACCACCGTTATCGTCTCCCTCTCCTTCATCTTTACCGTTTTCCTCGTTCGCGAGGCACCACCATCATCGCCCCTCAATTTCATCGACCTCGCTTGAAACCCACCACCTTCATCACTTCTCCATTAGCACCTTTCCGATGACCTCAACCCTTTCACTCTTCCACCCTTGACCCCAAGAACCCGGCGGCATCATGACCCTCAACCGCAGCCATTTACCTCTACTCGAGATCTCCTCGCCGGCAGCTGCAATCGAGAACCCTATCACCGAGCACCCTCTTTACAACAATCCAGCACCCGAGCCCTAACTATAAGGTCGCGACGCTCATAGCCGAGCCAACTTCAAGCCGAAGCACCATACGAAGATCCCTAGCCGAGATCAAGTGTCGATCTGGCTTCATTCGGGCCATCGTGTCGTCGTTTCCACTGTCTTGATCGTCATATACAAGGCAAATATTTTACTTGCTACATGCTAGTTACGGCATATTTATATGTGTGTGTGTGTATGCGCGCGCGCGCGCGAGCGCGCACCGTAATATTACTATATTTATCATATCTTTCATGATATTAATTAACTGATAATAATAAGTTTTAATTTAGTAATAAAAAGTTTAATATAATAATATATTTAGTTTATATTATGTTAATAATGTTTGACGGGAGACTATTTAATATGGTTAGATTATTATAATGACTTAGAGTCGCTGATATGATCATGGTTGTATTCGCATCTAGATAAGTATCATTCCTACATAGTTAATGTGTAAGTATCGTTACAAGAAAACATATGATATTTAATTAACAATATTTACCCAGTCAATTAAACGCTTGTTAATCTATATCATTTAACGATTACCATTATACTGCATCGACTATATTACCTATTATACATCATAACTTGTTTGTGTTGGGTTTACCTAGCACCTCATCAAGGGTTTGGAAGCATCACATGTGCCAAAATCAAATTTTTAAGATGCTAAGTGAACATACAAAGAATCATAACTAGAAATTTAGGGCAACTTAACTTTAACAACAACACAAGTAGTAAAAGTTAGGGTTTTGAGAGTACAACCTTTATAGCTCCCTACGCTAGACTCCTTGGCTACTTGAGAGTTGGAAAAAGGTGCGCTTGAGATCCTCTAGATCCACGACGATCCACCCGGAGTCCTCTTTGTCCAAGCTTGAAGCTCCACTAGATCAAGAGAAGAAATGGAAGCTAACACTCTACACTAATGGGCAAGACTAGTGTAGAATGGTGATGTGGTTTATTTTCTCACTTCAAAATCCTAACTTGGTGACTCTTTTGCTCACTTGAGAAAACTAGAGAGCAAAAGAGAAAGGAGGAAGAAGATGATGGCTTGTAAAGAGCTCAAGATAATGATGAACTTGTGAATAAAAATGAGAAATGAAAATATATATATTTTCACTTCCTCATTCTTAACCATAGTTATAAAATATCTAGATATTTTAGTTTGGAACAAAAATGGCCATAGAAAATGAATCATGGTTAATCCAAGAGGTTAGTGCAAGAATAAAATATTAAACCATGAAAACAATTTCCATTTCCATTTTTCTTTTCCAAAAAATAATATCTATATATTTATATATATGGTGTGAGTCTTATATTGCCACCATCCACTATATCAACAACCATGATAGATTATGTATGCATGTATGTGTGCATGCACATCCTATGCGCATGAATGAGAATGAATGCATACATGTATGCATACAACAAACAAACAAGAAAGGATTTAAAGTGAGAAACTAATCGTCAATGATAAATCAACACTTGATTTAGCAAACCGGTCATATCGCATACGACCCGACCAAAAGAAAACCGCCCGATTAATATACGGTATCTCATACGCGCATTTTAACCGGGTCCACGCGCATCTCTCATATGCGCACCGCATCATTTCGCCTAGACTAGGCAACTCCATTATGGGACTCTAAGACTCGTCAAAACGCGCGGCAGTGGGTGATGATCATATCAAGCACCTCCAAGCCATAAGCGGTCAGCTAAATGTAACGGCCACCCGGGTATTGAGCGATCAGAAGAAAACAAGCGAACCTGTCACAACTCCCGTCGAGACAACCGGCAACACTACCGTACAGTCTGGTCTCTTCGTCAGATATGCTGCATATCAAGTCTAGGGATGGTAACGTCGACCCTAATAACTCAATAAGTCATGCCGATGAATGGTCTACAACAGATCGAGAAACTACTGATAACACTTATCAGTAAATCTCAACAGCCCTGACCAGGGACTTACTGATATAGCCAATCGAGCACAGCACAACATCAACTCCCAATACCGGGAGAGACGAAACCCCTCCTATCGCTCATCGCCTTCGTGTGTCTCGGGACTGTACCCAACGGCCACCTGTTTGCACGACTCAGTAGAGCCGTAGTAGGGTGGTAATCAAAGTACAGTGGGAGAACACACAAGACTCTATAACGATCTCGGGTCTACAGACTAACCTGCACCAGTGTCACCTGAGAACTGTTATCCGACGATAGATATAATTCCATATAAGAGTTCTCGGTGAGTCCGTCCAATGTACCCAGTCACCACTGAGCACCCGTATACGATTTCGATGTCAAACATCGATGAATGTGGGAACATCCATCGCCCATCATATGGGTCTAGTATCATATATGCTAGTCTACTCTGGTATATCGATGCCCCATCTCGATACACCTACGACTAGGAACATTTCAGGATATGCTTATAAACTACAGATGTCCCACCAGTATGATCTCTATCATAATCACAGTAGTCAAGACAATATCCTCAGGGCTTTATCAACATATGTGAATGAATAAAAGCATGATCAAATCAACATGTCAGATAAAGTAGAACCAGATAGCATACTATCATGTCGAGCAAGAATGTACACTGAATATATATATATATATATATATATATATACATGTATAAATACATCCACTATCATATAATGGCCTCTAGGGCATACATATATCCAACAATCTCTCACTTGCACTAAGGCCAATTATTGGCGTATCTCATACCCAACATCTCAAAAAGTCGTTCATGCTGCGGCTGAGGGAGGGCCCTGGTGAGTGGATCCGCGGTGTTATTCTTTGTGTCTACTCTCCTAATCTCGATCTCGCGGTGATCTACAATCTCCCGGATCAGATGAAAGCGCCTCAGGATGTGTCTGGACCGCTGATGAGACCTGGGCTCCTTGGCTAACGCCATAGCCCCATTATTATCACAATACAATAGTATTGGATCAATAATGGTTGGAACTACTCCTAGCTCCGAGACGAACTTCTTCATCCAGACGGCTTCCTTGGCGGCATCATTCGCAGCAATGTACTCAGCCTCCATCGTAGAGTCTGCAACGGTATCCTGTTTGGAACTCTTCCAACTTACCGCCCCTCCATTGAGGATAAATACAAACCCAGAGATAGATTTGCTGTCGTCCTTATCGTTCTGGAAGCTCGAATCGGTAAAGGCCTCCATTTGGAGATCTCCATAACCATACACCAAGAACAATTCTTTAGTCCTTCGCAAGTACTTAAGAATGTTCTCCACAGCTATCCAGTGATTCTCCCCTGGGTTGGATTGATACCTTCTTACAACACTAAGTGCACAAGCTACATCTGGACGTGTACATAACATCGCATACATTATAGATCCTACTGCCGAAACATAGGGTATAATGCTCATGCGAGCTCTCTCTTCATCGGTCTTTGGGCAAGAGTCCTTGAGAGAGTGACCCCATGGCAAGTGGGTAAGGCACCCCGCTTGGAGTCTTACATACTAAACCTTTTTAGGATGGTGTTGATGTACCTGGTTTGGGACAATCCCAATAACCTCTTGGATCTATCCCTATAGATCCTAATGCCCAGAATGTATGTGACATCATCCAGGTCCTTCATGGAGAACCTTAGTGATAAGAAAGATTTGACCGACTGTAGCATAGGAATATTATTTCCTATCAGAAGAATGTCATCCACGTACAATACGAGGAATGTGACAGCACTCCCTATAGCCTTCTTATAAACACAAGGTTCATCTGAATTTTTGATGAAATCAAACTCTTTGATAACATCATCGAAACAGATGTTCCAACTCCGTGATGCCTGCTTTAACCCATAAATGGATTTAAGCAATCTACATGCTTTCCCGCTGCTCCCACTGTCAATGAAGCCCTCTGGATGATCCATATAAACGCATTCTTCTAAATCTCTATTTAGAAATGCTGTTTTGATGTCCATCTGCCAAATTTCATAGTCGTAGTGAGCAGCAATAGCAAGTAGGATCTGAATGGATTTAAGCATGGCTACGGGAGCAAAAGTCTCGTCATAGTCCAAACCTGGTCTTTGACGAAAACCTTTCGCCACAAGTCTTGCCTTATAGGCCTCTACCTGCCCATCTACACCAATCTTTCTTTTAAAGATCCATTTGCACCCCACAGGTTTTACCCCAGGGGGTACAACGTCCAAAGTCCATACTTTGTTGGTGTACAGAGACTCTATTTCGGATCTCATGGCATCCAGCCACTTCACAGAGTCTCCACTCATGATAGCTTGCTAAAAGCTGGTAGGATCATCATCCTCCATGATGCAATCTTCTCTGTCACCATCAATGAGGAAACCGTAGTACCTCTCCGGTGGGCGAGAAGTCCTACCAGACCTACGGAGTGGTCGAGGTTCCTCAGTTTCTATTGCAACAGCCGGTTCAACCAAATCGTCATTTGTAGTTTGTGTCTCTAGAACTTCTTCTAGATCCACCACATTGCCATCAGTTTCATTTGTGAAAAACTCTTTTTCCAAGAATGTGGCATGCTGAGAAACAAACACCTTTTGTTCCTGCTTGTGGTAGAAAAGATATCCATAAGAATTCCTTAGATATCTCACAAAGTTACACATGACCGACCGTGTCTCGAGTTTGTCCAGATTCTGCTTTTTAACATAGGCCAGGCAACCCGAAATCTTAATTCTCTTAAGAGATGGTCTCTTCCCATGCCATATCTCATATGGCGTGGTAGACACGGTTTTGGTTGGGACCCTGTTCAGTAAAAATGTTGCAGTCTCCAATGCATGCCCCCAAAATGAGACGGGTAACTCAGCATCACTCATCATGGAACGGACCATATCTAATAGGGTCCGATTCCGTCGCTCTGACACACCGTTATGCTGTGGTGTGTAAGGAGTAGTGAGCTGAGAGAGAATCCCATTCTCTTTTAGGAAGTTTACGAATTCTATACTAAGATACTCCCCACCTCTATCTGATCGAAGCATTTTGATACTCAAGCCGGTTTGTTTTTCTACTTCGAGTTTATATTCAGTGAATTTCTCGAAAGATTCGGATTTGTGCTTTAATAAAAATACATGACCGAATCTTGAGAAATCGTCAGTGAAAGTAATGAAGTATGAAAACCCGCTTCTAGCCTGTGTAGACATTGGCCCACATACATCACTATGTATGAGGCCTAGGAGCTCAGTAGCTCTTTCTCCGTATCTGGTAAACGGAGTTTTGGTCATTTTACCCTTGATACAAGACTGGCAAGTCGCATAAGATTTATATCCAAAAGGGTTTAAATATCCATCTTTGTGTAACTTGTTTAGTGTTGTTTCGTTAATATGACCAAGTCTACAGTGCCAAAGAAAAGCTTCATTTATTTCTGAAAGTTTTCTTTTATTAGTGTGTTGTATGCTGAAAACTATGTGTTGATTTAGGACGTATATCCCGTTATTAAGCGTACCATACCCAACCAACATTTGATTCAGGTGAATGTTCATAATATTGTTCTGCAATACAAAATTATATCCTTCATTGTCTAACAAAGAAACGGATATTATATTACAAAGCATACTAGGTACAAAATAACATGGGTTCAAAACCAATATACACCCATACGGCAACCCTAAATGATACTCTCCTACTGCAACTGTATGTACATTGGAACCATTTCCAACGCGGAGAGTATGGTCACCTTTCTTCAAAACTTTGCTATTTCTCAGCCCCTGCATAGAATTGCAAATGTGAGAACCTAAACCGGTATCTAATACCCAGGAAGCAGAGTTTATTGAAAAACAGTTTTCTGTCACAAACACACTTGAAGCGGAAACATCCCCATGTTTCTTCTTGAGATTTAAGTACTCCGTGCAGTTGCGCTTCCAATGTCCTGTTTTGTGGCAGTGATAACATTCCCCTTTCCCCGATTCTCCAGCTTTGGACTTGTCCTTCCCCTTAACCTTTTTAACTCCACCCCTAGGCTTGGTGGGCTTCTTCTTCATCTTTCCCTTAGCCTTAGCCTTTGGGCGAGAAGAGGAAGATTGCCCAACACTCAAAACGGGAGTTTTCGCTGATTTCAGTGTGCTCTCTGCACTCCTTAACATATGAAGGAGTTTAGGTAGTTCCTTCTCCATGTTGTACATGTTGAAGTTAACTATAAATTGAGCAAAGGTGGAGGGGAGGGACTGCAGAATAATATCCGTATATTGTTCATTTTCCATCGTCCATCCTAGGTCCTCATGTTCTTCAATGAGAGCTATCATCTTCAGAACATGGTCTCCTACTGGTGTGCCAGGGGCCATTCGCATCTGAAACAATTTCTTTGATGCTTCGTATCGTAATACGCGGGATTGCTCTCCATACAAGTCCTTTGTATGGAGGAATATGGCGTGAATGTCCATATTCTCATGCTGCTTTTGATGTGTGTTATCCATCGATGCAAGCGTGAGGCATTTGGCCGTGGCACAGTCAGCGTCCTATGTCTTGCGGACTTCAATATCCGCAACTGAGGATTTTGGACCTGGGACGGGCGGGGCTGGAGCCGTGAGGACATATGATACCTTATCATAAGTCAAGGCAATGTTCTGATTCCTCAGCCAGTCTTTATAATTGGTCCCATTCAGTTTATTTTTATCTAATAGAAGCTTGAGCCCGGTCATGGGTATCTGCCATTAAGAGAGAGAAAAGAATACACTCAGCGAAAGCTCTTGCAAAGATCAAATCGATGTCTCCCACTGCTTTAATCAAGTTTTTCTTTCAAACCTTAAAAAGAAAACTAGCCAGGATTAATTACAGTCTACAACTTCGCCAACCGTTCAGCCAGGCCAGTGTCGGTACTTGAGGGAGGTTCCCCGTGCTTTCGCATGGACCTAATTAAAGTAAACCTCGTCTTCCTAGAGGCGTAGCCCCGTTAACAACTTTCTAGACACCTAATGGGTTAGCTAATTGTAAACTGCAAAACTCTCCTGGGAGCAACTATTACCCACAGTGGGATCGGGATCTAACCATCATATGGAAGGTATGCAATCTCATTGCAAATTTCAACTATTGAAATTCCCGATGTGGTTTTTACCCCTAGCACTCATGACCTTGGCTATGGTCAACAAATCACAAGCACTAGTCAAGTTCAACCCGTCATTTCTTGATTAATTAGACCCGTTCACATGACCCTTGGATAAGGTCAACAAAGTCACATGCCCGTCCTAGTTAATCTTCATCATATGCATTGTAGGAAGACATCACTTAGCTACCGTGCACCACGCCTTGGCTAAGGTCAACAAACGTAGCACGAATACTAAGTACTCTACTTTCTAAAATGACGGAGGGTTGCGGATGATTTTTAAGAAAATCTTTAAAGCTTTGAACTTGATATCGTTGTAGAATCAAATGGTTTTCAAAAGGAGTGGCTTGAGTTCCGCGATTTTGAAATGTAGCTTTTTCATAAAGAGCCAAGTGGTTTTCAAATCCGATTCTACAACATCTTTTTAGGTTTATTTTCTTTACATTAATCATATTAATGTTGCCCCATCATTTAAGTCCTTAAGCCAACCACAGAAAAGAAACGAAAATACAACGTACGCTTATGCCATCCGCATTCGCCGCAATGTTCCGTTATGCACCGTTAGGTTACTTAACTAACGACATACCGGGACAGGACTAGCGCGGGTGTAAAACATAAGCAACGTCTACTATATATCTAATATATAATATATCATTCGTCTCAGATATCACATCATAGAATACAGGCAGCAGAAACACATATATGATAATATAGGATATACTAGGACGTCCGTATTTAGTATTTGGCCAATAATAGAAAATATGGATTCCACAGTCGTGATGAATAGCCAAGCCCACACCCGTAGACCCCTACGAGAGCGGCAAGCGACCCTACAAATTCTGGAGTTTAGGAGACCCGGTCTCGACTCCTCGAGATGGCCTCCCTCTGAACCCCAAAACCCGGTCACTTGTGCTCCCCTCCTTGGGTCTATCCTAATGCGGAAAAGTAAATAATATACAACACTGGTGACATCAACCTCAACCCGGAAATGCCCCAAATAAAATAATATTACATTACATTTGAATTTTATATGAATGAAAAGAAAACTCTCATCTCACATAAAAAAAAACCCGGCTATTCAATCGCGACAATCGTACACATCATATCACAGCAACACATAATATCTCATATCATCAACGTAAGTAAGTATGCATACACCAATCGTCGTTGATGTATAGCAATGAAAACCGGCAATACAACTACATACTACACTTACGGTCACAGAAAAGAAAGTGTAAAACTACAACATTTGGAATCCACAATCACTTTAGACATCGTAAATCCGAAATATCACATACTTCGCATTTCATGCCTAACTATATGAATTCCACATATTGTATCACATTCCAGATAAATAGACAGTATTAAACTTTCCGATCGAATAATCAAATACCCAAGATTTTCTAAATAGCTCAACACTTGAGCGGAGTTCAAAAATCCCGGAATGTGTCACAGTAGCAGCGGTCCAGCCGTAAAAGGGTCAAGCCAATGCCTCACATGTGGCACGCCGTACTGCCCCAAACCCTAAGGTTTAGAGGCAGTTCAGACGGTCATATAATCGAGTTAAGGTTTGTGTTCTTCTAGAGAGTCCACCACATTACTTGCACATATTTCCGAAAGATTTAAACTCGAGAAAAATTCAACACTTGAAAGTTTTCGTGCCGGGAAAAAGTGAGTTAATGATATCCGTTCGAACTTTTTAATACTTTCTAAATTACCCGAAAACAGCACGAAATTAAATTTTCCGATCGAATCAACGAATCCAAAATAATCCCCAGAACACTCAACACTTGAGTCATATTAAAAATACCCAAAAATATATAAAAGCAGCTAGGAACATTATTGTGTAAAAACGAGGCAATATTACATCTGTACGGCCGCAGATCCGCGGCCCAAGCAAGGTCTAGCCGCGGTTCCGCGGAGGCATGTACGGTTTATTGCTTCGTTTTTTACAGTGTTGCTTATATTTGCCTGCTGAATTTTTTAAGTATTTTTAATACTGAAAAACACAGTTTTAAAAAAATGTCCAGAGAAGGGTCAAAATCCGTATTTCGTGGTTCGATCGGAGTTTTAACTTCGCCTAAACGTCGCCTAAAGCTCTAACCTCACTCTGATACCATTGTTGGGTTTACCTAGCACCTCATCAAGGGTTTGGAAGCATCACATGTGCCAAAATCAAATTTTTAAGGTGCTAAGTGAACATACAAAGAATCATAACTAGAAATTTAGGGCAACTTAACTTTAACAACAACACAAGTAGTAAAAACTAGGGTTTTGAGAGTACAACCTTTGTAGCTCCCTACGCTAGACTCCTTGGCTACTTGAGGGTTGGAAAAAGGTTCGCTTGAGATCCTCTAGGTCCATGACGATCCACCCGGAGTCCTTTTTGTCCAAGCTTGAAGCTCCACTAGATCAAGAGAAGAAATGGAAGCTAACACTCTACACTAATGGGCAAGACTAGTGTAGAATGGTGATGTGGTTTGTTTTCTCACTTCAAAATCCTAACTTGGTGACTCTTTTGCTCACTTGAGAAAACTAGAGAGCAAGAGAGAAAGGAGGAAGAAGATGATGGCTTGTAAAGAGCTCAAGATAATGATGAACTTGTGAATAAAAATGAGAAAAGAAAATATATATATTTTCACTTCCTCATTCTTAACCATAGTTATAAAATATCTAGATATTTTAGTTTGGAACAAAAATGGCCATAGAAAATGAATCATGGTTAATCCAAGGGGTTAGTGCAAGAATAAAATATTAAACCATGAAAACAATTTCCATTTCCATTTTTCTTTTCCAAAAAATAATATCTATATATTTATATATATAGTGTGAGTCTTATATTGCCACCATCCACTATATCAACAACCATGATAGATTATGTATGCATGTATGTGTGCATGCACATCCTATGTGCATGAATGAGAATGAATGCATACATGCATGCATACAACAAACAAACAAGAAAGGATTTAAAGTGAGAAACTAATGGTCAATGATAAATTAACACTTGATTTAGCAAACCGGTCATATCGCATACGACCCGACCAAAAGCAAACCGCCCGATTAATATACGGTATCTCATACGCGCATTTTAACCGGGTCCACGCGCATATCTCATATGTGCACCGCATCGTTTCGCCTGGACTAGGCAACTCTATTGTGGGACTCTAAGACTCGTCAATACGCCGGCAGTGGGTGATGATCATATCAAGCACCCCCAAGCCACAAGCGGTCAGCTAAACGTAACGGCCATCTGGGTATTGAGCGATCAGAAGAAAACAAGCGAACCTGTCACAACTCCCGTCGAGCCAACCGGCAACACTACCGTACAGTCCGGTCTCTTCGTCAGATATGCTGCATATCAAGTCTAGGGATGGTAACGTCGACCCTAATAACTCAATAAGTCGTGCCGATGAATGGTCTACAACAGATCGAGAAACTACTGATAACGCTTATCAGTGAATCTCAACAGCCCTGACCAGGGACTTACTGATATAGCCAATCGAGCACAGCACAGCATCAACTCCCAATACCGGGAGAGACGAAACCCCTCCTATCGCTCATCGCCTTCTTGTGTCTCGGGACAGTACCCAACGGCCACCTGTTTGCACGACTCAGTAGAGCCGTGGTAGGGTGGTAATCAAAGTACAGTGGGAGAACACACAAGACTCTATGACGATCTCGGGTCTACAGACTAACCTACACCAGTGTCACCTGAGAACTGCTATCCGACGATAGATATAATTCCATATAGGAGTTCTCGGTGAGTCTGTCCAGTATACCCAGTCACCATTGAGCACCCGTATACGATTTCGATGTCAAATATCGATGAATGTGGGAACATCCATCGCTTATCATATGGGTCTAGTATCATATACGCTAGTCTACTCTGGTATTTCGATGCCCCGTCTCGATACACCTACGACTAGGGACATTCCAGGATATGCTTATAAACTACAGATGTCCCACTAGTATGATCTCTATCATAATCACAGTAGTCAAGCCTATATCCTCAGGGCTTTATCAACATGTGTGAATGAATAAAAGCATGATCAAATCAACATGTCAGATAAAGTAGAACCAGATAGCATACTATCAGGTCGAGCAAGAATGTACACTGAATACACACACACACACACACACACATATACATACATGTATAAATACATCCACTATCATATAATGGCCTCTAGGGCATACATATATCCAATAGTTTGTGCTTGGCGATTGTGATATCCACGCCTTACTTGATTGATTATATCATCCCTGACATGCTTGTATACTGATTCACGAATTTATGTTATCATGTTACTGTTATTGTTATTGCTATCATACTAATACCTATTTGCCTGTAATACTTACTGATGTCGACAATTCTGACTTGTTATCCTGATAGACGTAACCTGTTTTCTTGATAGACATAACATGTACCGGCTTGTTCCTGTGTTGGCATTAGGTAGATATTATTTCTATACCTGACATGAACATAAAACCGTGGGAAATGGGGAAATATAAAATGTAACTGAAGTGTAACTCAAAACAATATTATATTTTTCCATGGTTCCGTGGATTAACGTAACAATCATTCTTGATTCATAAATTTTCCGTGGTCCCAAGAGGTAACGGGATATATACTTTTGAATTACATGGAGCAGTATATTAATTGATTTCAAATACCTTTAGGATAGATAATCTAGAAACATGGACCCATAAGATACATATGACATGTTTGACTACCTATATCTTTCTTGTTATATCACATGTGGCTGCTTTTATTTATACTCATGACATCTCACTTTTGCACATGGCATTCTATATAGCATATTGTTCATATTATTATTATGATATTTATGACGCACTGACGTCTGGGTTTTGCATGGCCCAGATCTTTTGACCTTATCACAAGAGGATCAAGAATACTTTGACAAGATTGCCGAGCGGTGAAGTGCTTTCAGCTTATTTAGTTTAGTGATGCTTTAGATTTAATTTCTAGTTCTGGACTTATCATTTTATCTTTATGATCCCGTAAAGGATGAGCCTAGGATATTGTTTCTTTTATTGGATCTTTATTTGCTTCCGCTACCTTTCTCGTTATTATTTATTATGGAAGTTTGGACATGAGATAGATAGATATTTATTTTCTATTCCTGACATTTGATTGACAGTTATAATGTGACTATGGAAGAATATTTCCTCACCATAGGTAGCATGGTTGGCTTTATTATGTTCCATATTTATGTATTTGGGAAGTGGTACATGTCAAGGTTTTGTTGGTATTAGAGCATAGGTTTAGGTTAGCTGGGTTTGGTTTAATTTATAGTTGGGTATTGTAGCCAATACATTGACCTTAAAATCCGGAATAAGGAACGTGTCCTACCACATTACAGCCTTACCATTCTTGAATCTATAATTTATTGATTTCTTGTTTCATTGAATTGTGTTTCCGTTACTAATCCTCTTCAATTGTTCTTGACTTCAGAATCATGGCGGGAAAAAATTTACAGATATATCAGAGGCGTGTCAACGACGCCGCACTACTTCGGTTCATACACAGTATGCCGGAGAACCAGAAACGTCAGAAAGAGCTAAACTAGCGACAAGCTGAGGCTTTCCAAGAGGGCTTGAAGACGGCCCAATAGACAACTATCACGACAGCTGAGAGGACGGCAGTTCCTAGACCATCTCAGTGTGAGGGTGCTGCTGTGGACTTCAGGAAGCCCAGTCCGGCAACATTTATAGGATTGGAGGAGCCATTACTGGCAGAGCAGTGGCTAGTGGGTATGAAAAATCTTTTAGTTGCTGCACAAATTCTGGACGAGAAAAGGGTGGATGTGTTACACATCAAGTTGGTGGATTATGCTTGCGAATGGTGGCTTATTGATGAGATAGGTTTGGCAAAGCTGACCGGTTTGGCAAAGCCGACCGGTTTGGCGAATTTTACATGTAGTTTCTTATAGAATTTCTTTCCGCAGTCTGCTAGAGAGGAAACAGAAGAGAAGTTTATTGGCCTAAAAAAGAATGGCGGATCTGTGGATGCACATGCAGCTAAGTGGACTCGACTCAATCGATTTGTTGGGCCTTTGGTTGCCAACAAGGTGGATAAGGCAGGGTGGTTCATGCGCAGTCTGGATATGGATTCAGAGGCACATCACAACGTTGCGGTTGACTACTTTTTCTCAAGTTCTCACGGCGACTAAAGAATAACAGAGATTATTATTGAGAAAAAAGGTACTCATCAGCAGAAGGTTATAGCACGGAAAACCTTGCATGCACCAACCGGAGCTTCTGGACGTAAGGACATTCCGGTCATGAGACATGGGACATTTCCTGTGCAAAGGCCTTTCGTGTCAAATCAGAAAAGGAGTTTGGTTTGTGATTACTTCCATTTACCTGGCCATATGCAGAAGGATTGTTGGAGGAAACATGGACACTGCTTTGTTTGTGGATCAACTGACCATTCGATTGGTACGTGCCCTTCGAGGCTACTGTTGAAGGGTGGTGTCCAAAAATTACCACAGAAGCAGACTTATGGACAGAAACAGACTATGCTAGGGCCAAATCAGGGACGGGCTTTCACCCTTACGGCCAAACAGGCCAAAGCTTCAGAAGATGTTATTTCAGACATCCTACTTGTTTGTAATTTTCCCGCGTTGGCCTTATTTGATTCTGGTGCATCCTATTACTTTATGCCGTCTAAATTTATTGGTGCACATTCTATACCCTACACGGCCCTATCTAGTAGTTGGGACATACATATTAGGAATGGGAGAATTATATAAGCAGTGAATGCAAGGGTTTCCTATTGTTATTTGCGGATGGGAGTTGTTCGTAGATTTCTTAGTGATTAATACGAGAAGTTATGATATTGTCTTGGAAATGGACTTTCTTGGCACTTTCCATGCTCACATAGACTGTAGAGCAAAGAAGATGATTTTCTAAATTCCCAGACATCCGGAGTTTGAATTCTTGGGAGGCAGCAAATCAGTCGGGCCAATCGAATTTAGGGCTAAGCCGACAAATGTTGTTTTTCGACAATGGAAGTGATCAAGAAGAAAGCACTAGTAATAGTTTGGGATTTCATGGATGTGTTCAAGGACATCTCGGGTTTACCGCCAAAACGAGATATGGAGTTCGCGATTGATTTTATTCCTGGAACAATGCCAATTAAAAAGGCTTATTATCCGATGGCACCGATGAAACTAGAAGAAGTAAAAAGGCAAGTCTCCGAATTATTAGAGAAGGGCTGGATTCGCAGCAATGGTTCACCTTGGGAAGCTCCAGTTCTTTTGATCAAGAAGAAAAATGGCACGCGGAGAATATGTATCGACTATCGAGAGCTAAATCGGGTGACCATAAAAATAAAACCAATTCCTCGCGTAGGCGATTTATTCGATTAACTCAATGGCGCAAAAGTATTTTTGAAGTTGGATTTGCGATCAGGTTATCACCAAGTTCGGGTGAAGAAAGAAGACATTTGCAAGACGGTGTTCCGAACTCGATATGGGTATTACAAGTATTTAGTTATGCCGTTTGGAGTTACTAATGCACCGACGATATTTTGGACTTGATGAACTAGATCTTTTCACCATATCTGGATCAGTTCATGCTGATATTCTGGTTTACCCAAGGAGCAAAGAAGAGCATGAAGAACACTTAAGGATCACACTACAGACATTAAGACAAGAGAAGCTGTATGCTAAGATGAGCAAGTGCGAGCTTTGGCTCAATGAAGTGAATTTCTTGGGTCATGTTATATCCGGAGATGGAATCGCGGTTGACCCTGAAAAGACTGCAGCTGTTCACGATTGACCAACTCCAAAGACTGCAGTGCACATTAGGAGATTCCTTAGGCTGGCTGATTATTATCGAAGATTTGTGGAGAACTTCACTCGAATAGCAGAGCCATTAACCAAGTTAACACGAAAGGAGGTACCATTTGTTTAGTCCGAGAAGTGTGCACAATCTTTTGAGAAGCTGAAGTAAAGGTTGACAACCGTTCCTATTCTAACTATGTGAGATGGTTTCGGAGGTTTAGTTATTCACAGCGACGCATCGGGAAAAGGTTTGGAATGCGTATTGATACAGCATGGAAAAGTGGTAGCTTATGCGTCAAAACAGTTGACGACTCATGAGAAGAACTACCCAACTCACGACTTACAACTAGCGGCAGTTATCTTTGCGGTAAAGATTTTTAGACACTACTTATTGAGCGAGAAGGTCAAGGTATTTACCGATCATAAGAGCCTAAAATATGTGTTCACGCAGAAAGAGCTCAGCATGAGACAGTGTAGATGGTTGAAGCTGATGGATGACTATGATCTTGATTTAAAGTACCATCCGGAAAAAATTAATGTAGTACCAGATGCTTTAAGTCGGTTGCCAGCAATACGGATGTTGACTTCGCAGAAGGAGATTATAGCCGATTTTCATAGATTCGAGTTGGAGCTCGTACTACTGGTTCTTCGGGACAGTTGATGCAATTGCGAGTACAATCATCATTGATTGATAGCATTAAGGTAACGTAGTTGCACAATCCTAAATTGCAGAAATTTAGAGCACAGGTAGAGGCAGGTTTTCGAACGGATTTATTGATTCATGAAGATGGGTCTTTAAGGTATGGAAGTCGATTGTGTGTACCTAAAGGAGAAGTTTGTGAAGATGTCATGAAGGAGGCTCATAGTTCCACATATTCGGTACATCCGGAAAGCACGAAAATGTATAGAGATATGCGACAACACTTTTGGTGGAAAGGCATGAAAATTGAGATCGCTCATTTCGTGTCAAGATACTTGGTGTATCAACAAGTGAAGGCTGAACATCAAAGGGTCGCCGGATTGTTGCAACCACTTCCGATTCCCCAATGGAAGTGAGAATATATAACCATGAATTTCGTGACAGCGTTACTACGGAGTCCAAAGGGCAATAACACAGTATGGGTGATCTTCAATCGAATGACCAAGGCAGCTCATTTTATACCATTTCGAGTTGGTCATTCGACGGGGTCTTTAGCAGAGAGGTACATGCACAAGATTATGAGATTGCATGGAGTACCGGTAAGTATTGTTTCCGATCGTGACACCCGGTTCCTGTCACATTTTTTAAGGAGTCTATATGAAAGTTTGGGAACTCGCTTAAAATTTAGTATGGCCTATCACCCTCAGAAAGATGGATAGTCATAGAGAACGATCCAAACTCTTGAAAACATGTTGAAAGCTTGTATGTTAGACTTCAAGGATTCGTGGGAAGATCATTTATATTTGGTGGAGTTCTCGTACAATAACAGTTTTCAAGCAGCTATACAGATGGCTCCATTTGAAGTATTGTACGGTCGTAAATGTCGCTAACCAGCATGTTGGGACGACATTGGAGAAAGAAGACTATTGGGATCGGAGGTTATTATGCAAACAATGGAGAAAGTTAATTTGATTCGTGATAATATGAAGGTGGCTCAAAATCGACAGAAAAGTTGGGCAGATACTGGAAGAAGATAATTAGAGTTTTTTTTGGTGATTATGTTTTCTTGAAGATACCACCGACAAGAGGATTGATCCAGTTTGGTAGTCGAGGTAAGCTTAGCCCTCGATTCTTAGGGCTTTTCAATATCATTGAGAGTATTAGAGAAGTGGCTTATCGATTGGCTTTACTACCGTTCTTGGTGGGTGTGCATGACGTGTTTCATGCATTTCAATTTCACAAATATGTTCGAGATGAGACGCACGTCCTAGACCGCTCAGAATTAATGGTGAGAAAAGATTTGACTTATGTAGAGCAACCGATAGCTATTATGGATCGACGAGAAAAAGGTTCTCAAGGATAAAGTGATCTCTTTAGTTCTTATTTCGTGGGGAAATCGTTCGCATGGAGAATCTATAAGGGAACGTGAAGAGGAGATTCGACAAAAGTTTCCACATTTTTTTTCATGAATCTGTATTTCCTTGTTCTTGTCTTTTTCCTGTTTCTGTGAATTTCGAGGACGAAATTTTGTTTGTAGTTGGGTATAATGTTGTTTGCCGCCGCTGACTGGACCGGGACGTTGGGGTCGTCTAGCCTGAATTTGGGGGAAGATACTATTTGGACATATCCATCTACCTCGCCGAAAATACCAAGTTGATTTATGGCACCGTATATCGGAGATTTGGATAGATGCGACCGATGTAGCAGACTGCATCAGATTCCCCCTCATTTATGAGGGGTTTTTGATTGTGGGGACTGTTTCCCCCAATCAGAGCAAAGCTCTGTTCAAATTTTGAAATTTGAAATGAAGCAGCACTTCATAAAAGCGCCCGCGCTAAATGCGCCGGCGCTAAGAGTCAATTACTCTGATGCAGCGCTCACGTGCAAAGCACAAGAGTGTTAGCGCTCGCAGCGCCAGCGCCAAGAGTCAAAGACTCTGATGCAGCGCTCACGTGTAAAGCACGAGAGCACTAGCGCTAAGCGCGCTAGCACCAAGAGTCAAAGACTCTGATGCAGCGCTCACGTGCAAAGCACGAGAGCACTAGCGCTGGAACTAAATGTTCCCCACCCTTGGATCAAAAATCCAACAAAGATGACTAAAATCATCAAGTTACCTATGAAAATTAGAGCACCGTCGGATCAAAGATCCAATGGTGATTAAAAATTACCAAAATACAGAATAAGTTCTGTATGGGGAAATATTTTCCCAATCTTGTTAAAAAAAAAAAGAAGATTGCCTTCTGTAAAACAGAAGCTATTGGATCAAAGATCCAATGGTGGGAACATCCTCAAATCAATCAAAGGAAAGATTTCCTTAACCGATTCAACAAATCAGCCTCCACTATATAAAAGACCTAAGACTTCAAGTCTTGCACAGAGGAACCCCCCTCCCCCACCACAGACTTTGAGAAATTTCAAAAAGAAGAGCAAGCACTCGGAAGAAGAATTTCTTCAAGGTAAATAGAACAGAGAGATCAAAGCATCTCATCAAAAGAAGAAGAACTTAGTTCTTTTTCTAGATCATGGATCTATAAAATAGAAGTCTTTCACAAAAATAAATCATAGCATCTCATCATAAAAAAATGGGGGAGAAGAATTCAATTCTCTTCAGATCACAGATCCATAAAGACAAAGTCTTTCAAAAAAAAAGAGATTGTAACATCTTCTATAAAAATAAGAACTTTGTTCTTAGAACCATGAGACAAAGTCTCTTATGAACGAGAACTTAATTCTCAGAGCGCAGAACTGATCAGAACTGCCTAAAAAGAGCCTTAGCGCTCAAATTAAAAAGAAGCGCCTCAGCGCTCCAAGACTGGCGCACAGCGCCGCAGCGCTCCTAACGCTCCAAGTTAAAGAAGCGCCTCAGCGCTCCAAGTCTGGCGCACAACGCCGTAGAGCCTTAGCGCTCCAATTTAAAGAAGCGCCTCAGCGCTCCAAGTCTAGCGCTCAGCGCCAAGCGCGCCACATGTTCCTCACGTGTGCGCTATTTCACAAGAAGCGCTTCAGCGCTCCAAGTCTAGCGCTCAGCGCCAAGCGTGCCACGTGCTGCTCATGTGTGCACTATTTCACAAGAAGCGCTCTGCACTCATTGGCTGGCGCTCAGCGCCAAGCGCGCCGCGCGCTCCTCACGTGTGCACTATCTCACAGGAAGCGCTTTAGCGCTCTAAGTTTGGCGCTCAGCGCCAAGCGCTCCACGTGCTCTTCACGTGGGCGCTGAAGGAACATAAATTGTTCTTTAAATAAAACCCAGAGCCATAATGAGGGCTCAACACTCAATAAAAGACAAAAAGGTTGTCAGAACCCAAACCAATGCTCAGCATTGTTAAATGAAAAAGGACTGAACCTAATTAAATGTCCAACATTTTAACTGAGTGGGCCGAGCCCAAGTTGGCCACGGATCCCCTAATTTAGATTAATTGAGCCCATATGCTCATAAATCTTTTTAACTGATCTTAGTTCCAAACTTGATTACAGATCTCCCAACCAATATTGGTTTAAGGGTACATCTCTTCATAACTCTGATATATGTCGTTGTAATTCTTCAACGTCTTCAGAGATATGGAGGCTCCCAATAACCAATAACCTTTGGTGCATCCCCAAACGGTTGAACCAAAACCACACAGACTATGACGTCTTTAAACTGGACTATGATGTCCTTAAACTTTATGGACTGTGAGGTCCTTAAACTCATAGACTATGATGTCTTTAAAATTTACAGACTATGACTTCTTTAAACTGTCACGGACTATGATGTCCTTAAACCCACTGGACCGCAATGTCCCTAAACTAAAACAATAGAGCCCAAATGCTCTTTTGTTGGATCTAAACGATCCTGTAAAGTAGATCTTAGTCTAAAATTAGACTAACGTATCCTTAACAAACGTTTAAGTTGATCTTAATCTCAAACGAGATTAACGATCCTTAAACCCAACCTAAACCAAAATCTAAGAAAATACGGATTTGGACTAATCAACGCCCTACGGGCGACAGCATAAATTAGTCTCCGTATACAATCCACGAACAACCAAAAATAAAACAAACATACACGACACGAAGTGATCATCTAGAGAAAGAGAAAGTGGTTACCGCGATGCAGTAGCGTAATTAACTGCAGGGGCTTGCACCTGCAGGGAAAAACATCCCCACAATCAAAAACCCCTCATAATGAGGGGGAATCTGACGAAGTCTGCTATATCGGCCACATCCGTCTAAACCTTCGATACATGGTGCCATAAATCAACTTGGCATCTTCGAAGAGGTGGACGGATAAAACCAAATAGCATCTGCCCCCAAATTCAAGCAAGACGTTTGTCTTCCCGGTTTTCGGCGGAGAACAGGGACACTCTTCTCTGCAGGCGCAAACCCCTGCAGTTAATTGCGTTATCGCGTTATAATAACAAATTTCTCCTGCTCCGGCAGGTCACTTCATGTCGTGTGTTATTTTGTTTGTTAAGATTGCCCGTGGATTGTATACGGAGACTAATTTATGTCATCGCCCATAGGGCGCTGATTAATCCAAATCCGTATATTTTATATTTGGAGTTTGAATTTAGGTTGTATGTTACATTAGTTTAAATAATATTATATTTTATTTAAGGACCGTTAATTTGTTTTTAGATTAACGTCAAATTAAATATATGAGCATTTTGGCTCAATTTATTTTAACTATGAACACTTTAGTCTTATTTTGAGACTAAGATCAATTTAGAAATACTTTAAGGATCGTTACATTTAGTTAAGATCTAACAATAGAATATTTGGGCTTAGCTGCAAGAAAAACTTCAGAGAGACTTAGCCAATTTGAGCTCAGTCTTGGTATTTTTCCTTTTATTCAGAAGTGCTAAGCACTTATTTGTTGCTTTGGCACTCATGTGAGATGCTCAGACATGGATACTGCCTAATCAATGCTAAGCATTTAGTCATTTTGACTACATATATATATAGTGCTCAGCACTTTTATACAACGCTCACATGTGTTTCACGTGAGGCGCTGAGTCTTCACCTCGGAACGCTCATGTGAGAAGCACATGAGGTGCCGCATTTATGTTTTTGAGCGCTCACGTGGGACTCACGTGAGGTGCTGTGCTCTTTTCTTTGTTGTGCGCTTATGTGGAAAGCACGTGAGACGCTGAGCATGCTGTTTTGGTGCTCACATGGAAATACGTGAGATGCTGAATCTTTTATTTTAGAGATTTTAATCTTTGTTAATATTTTCTGAAGAAGTTTTAACTTCTGTTAATGATATTTTGACCGTTAATGACCACCAAAATCTCTATTTTGAAGATCTAAGATCAGTTTTATTGGAGATCTAAGTTTTTCTGTTATTTTTGTAAGAACTAAGTTCTTTATGTAGGGTTGAACCCTGTTTTCAGAGGAATTAAATTCTTAGAACATATGTCTTTTCTTTCTGTTCTTTTTATCTAATTCTTAGAACATATATATAACCGGATCTGAAAATTCATATCCAAATCCGGAGAATATCCAGATCTGGACATTATCCGGAAAATATCCAGATCTGGATATTATCGGGATATTCGTATCTGGATGCAACCCTACTTCCCATCCATCGGTTTTTTGAAACAATTCTTCACTTTGTGACCCCAAAATTACTCACCAATCCACACTTTTTTTTGACTTTGTATTTATTTGTTGTGCTCTTCGAATTTTACTAAAAAGGAGGACTGCTTTCTTCCCAGCTACAGGAGAGCTTGTTTGTTGTTCATTAAAATAAATATGAGTCTGCTGCGAATTAGGTCTACTTGGAATGTAATAATACCCATGTTGGATTAAGTTGCTTATACATTTATTCGAATCACAACCTTAAGAATCCGATTGCAAATGACCACAACGATCCCCTCAGCAGGCTTCGCCCTATCTCATGGCGATAACGTGCTCGGTAATTTTTGACTTCGAAATTCTCTTGGGTTCGTTCAGCGATTCATCATACATCCTCACATTAATCTCTCCAGCTGTAACGGACCCCAACATCTCTTTGTTATGCATGTTGCAGGTAATTATTGAGACATACAGGATAGCTGGATAGGTAATCCTAGATTGCATTCTGACATGCTTCGCCTCTTGAAGATGTGTCACAAACTTCTTTGTTACAAGAAAACCAGAACTCAGCATCCTCTAGGGATTTGAGACATTTTATTGTCCAGGACAGCTCTTCCACATCTAACCCTCAATTTTTTCTTCTGTCCTCTACATCTTCATTCTCTTTGTCATACTCGTTCTTATCCTCTTAATCCCTTCCTCGTTATCATCATTGTCATCCTTTGCCTTCTACTAGTCTTTCTTTCTACTCCTTTTCCTCCTCTTTTTACTGGTCAGCCTGCTCCATTTGAGTAGTACCGCAATCACTTCCTTGTTGCACCTAACTTATTGCAGATATATGAACGCGTTAACTATTCCTTTGGAATTCTCCTTCCTTACACTCTATCAGCAATATCCACCTTATTCAACTGCTCTTGTGCTGGATCAGTACTGATGATGTCTTGTCTTGCCTTTATATTTTATCCCAAAAGTCAATTGTAGGAAAATGAAGTAGGCATTCCAGCGGATGAAGATCAATCTACATATGCAGAATTTGGCGAGCCCTTCGAAGATTTCTCTAGTCATGAGATGGAAGAGTGGCTCTGCAACGGGGTTGTGTACTTAAAAGGCACAAAAAGGTCTGCTGATGATTCTAGAAAGGTCGAGATGGCAAGTGTTACTGTTTAGAGTATTTGAAAGTTGAGAGAGTGATTGTCTTTTTAATAGGTACACATGGACCTTTGATATAAGTGCATGGGTTCCAACAATAAAACTCAAGCCTTGATAAGTTTTAACCCATCTGATATTTTTTAATCATGCGTTTCTTCTGTTGTTTCCAATGTAGGACTATTCTTAACACTCTCCTCATTTGGTTTTTACTTTGTACAGTGAGTATCTAGGTATCTTTACTCTTTGATATCATAAATGGATAATGGAAGTACTAATGTAATTATCAGGAAACTGCTATTGATATTCTATACTGAAGCAGGATTTATAAACTAGCTTTAAACAATTCTATCATTGCTTGTGGGCTATGAATATGCTTATTTTGACATTCTTTTTATGTCTCATATTTCATTGACACTACTATAAATAAGAGTTGTCCGTACGGATTTATCCGTTGGAGCAAACCACTGCCCCTACGAATCTATCCGTAGGACAAAAAAACACCCTGTAGGTACAAACGCCGTAAGTGTAAGTCGAAGCCTTGAAGTTGTCCCTACGGACTAAAATTTGCCTCTACGGAGTTATGTGTAGGTCCAGTTCGCCCTACAGAATAGGCCGTAGGGGCAAAAAATTTATTTTATTTACGGTTTTATAAAATAGATTAGGTGTACCTACTGATGTATCCGTAGGGCCAAGTAGTAGCCCCTACAGATGTATCTGTAGGTACATATCCGTAGGGGCAAAATATCAGGATTCCTGATATTTTGCCCCTACAGATAACTGTGTAGGGGCATTTGCTTGCCCCTACGGATATATCCGTAGGGGCAAGCTTAACCTCTGATACTGAGATCATAGGGGGAAAATATCAGGTATCCCGATATTTTATCCCAACGGATATATCCGTAGGGGCAATGAAGGGTCCTACGGTGAAATCCGTAGGTACATATTATCAATTTTTTTTATAAAAAGGGCTGCCTATTTTTTTCTCGTCCTGTACACAATAATATATACATCGATCATATATAAAATTAATCATCACACAGAACATATATCGCAGTATTCATATTCATATCTCACACATAATATACAAAAGAAACCAAAAAGCAGAATATGATATCAATATAAACACGCAAACACCACCAATATCAATATCGTCCAAAATATAGTACAATATGTATCATATAAATAAATACATGTTTAAAATATAAGAATAAAAAAGCTACCCTAGTTCGGTCCAGCTCCACCTCTGATAAACGCCAGAATCTGGCACGCCTGCTCCTTGGTCAATAAATCATGCAATGCGGAGCGTGCGGATCTTGCCTTTCACAATTTTTATTTTCTTGCTGAATGATCCTGAGAAATCTGTGGGAACTTTCAAATCATGCAACACTTGCAAGAATCTTTTCTTCTCCGGTTATGACATATGATAAGCGGCATTGGAAAGTACAAACTTGCCTGGTTTACCCGCTACCGGTGTAGGGTGCAATTCACTTCTTATTCTCCACTCCTGTAGATCCATCCGAGTATTCAGGTTGTCTTTCGATTTCCCGTCTTTACAAAGAAGCAAGTTGAGTATGTGCTCTGATACTCCCTTCTCTATATGCATGACGTCTAGACAATGACGCACTAAATTTGTTGACCAGTACGGAAGCTCGAAGAAATGCTTAACTTGTTCCAAAATGGTGGTTTGACATGTTTCGTCTGATCCATCCCGAAGGTCACATTATTGTAACCATCCCATTGAGCAGTCACGCCCTCTCCGGACAATGGGGATGGAGGTCCAAAAAGCTCCTGATGACCATCAAAGTGAACCGTGTCTAACCTATATGGGTGGTCTGGAGGCAGGAAACGTCGATGGCCGCAATAACAAACCTTCCTGCTAAAATTCAAGAATTTCGATATTGTGTGTTGATAGCAATGAGGACATACTTTGTGACCATGTACGGACCAACCTGATAGTATTCCATAGGCAGGAAAGTCATTAATTGTCCACATTAAAGCCGCACGCAGTATGAAGGTTGTATTTGTGTTTGCATCGTATGTCTCTACACCATCAATGAACAAAGATTTCAACTTCTCGATCAGAGGTCGGAGATAGACGTCGATATTGTTTCCCGGTGAGTTTGGTCCGTCGATAAGAAGAGCTAGGCATCATAAAGTATGATTGGTCCATAGCCAACCAAGACGACAGATTATAAATTATCATTACAACGGGTCATGTGCTGTGACTTCCAGCCATATAGTTGAATGGGCAGAAGCCATCACTAGCCAGTCCGAGCCGGACATTACGAGGATCGCTACTGAATATTGCATGCCTCCTATCGAAATCCTTCCATGCCGGTGGATCTCTTGGATGGCTCATTTTTCCATCTTCACTTGGAGGAGCACGGTGATGCCAAATCATTGTCTCGGCTGTTCTCTTGCACCTGAATAGCCTCTATAGCCTCTGTGTTATGGGAAAGTATCGTGCTATCTTGACAGGTATATCAGGCTTCTTATCAGAATCTTTCGGCTTATACCTGATCTCTCCGCATGTTGGACACTCTTTCAAATCTGAATTCTCTTTCCGGTACAACACGCAATTTTTAGGACATACTTGAATTTTCTCGTACTTTAAGCCCAAATCAGACATCATCTTCTGGGCTCCGTACCAGCCGTCGGGCACGTTATTTCCCGGGGGTATAGAATGTTTCAAGAACGAAAGAAGCATTGTGAATGACTTGTTGCTCCATCGATTTTGGCACTTAATCTGGAAAAGTTGGACGAACCATGAGAGAGTGGAATACTTCGCATTCTCATAAATTGGTTTTCTAGCATCATTCATGAAATTTTCATATTTATCCGCACATGGTCCTTGGCCGGAAGGAATGTCATCTTTGGTACGAATAGATTCACCTAGGGCAGCCTCTACCATATCCTCCATTTCTTCTGATGGAAATAAATTACCGTCTTCTCCTTCTGCCGCATTACCGAATACTCCTTCTTCTCCTGCCGCATTATCGTGTTCTCCTTCTTCTTCTGCCGCATTACTGCGTTCTTCTCCTTCCCCGTGATATTTCCAAGTTGTATAAAGTCTAGTAAACCCATATTTTACAATATGAAACTCTGCCAATTCTACCTTCTGCCAGTACTTATTGCCCCATCTATCGCACAGGCAGAGAATCTTCTCTATTATGATATTATTATGTGCGCGTGCAAATTCAATAAAAGCAGCAACTCCTGCGACAAACTTAGGTTGCATACGTTGTTGCCAATCCACATACATCCAGTCTTTAACTCTGACATACTCATGGGCCATATTAGACTGTATAACATATAAATTGTAGGTTATGGTGACTATATTGAGAAATCTACGAACGGGATAGTTACTGAGAAAATCCGTGTATATGCTTTGTATGTGCGTTTGTCGTTGAAAAGAATAAATTATCAAACGTATGTTAACCGCTAGACGAGGACTAAGTGGCGCTTTTAGTTTCATATATGAGTATCAATGAGAATACGAAGGTTTCATATTATCATCGAGTGCCATATATTGGTTTTAACTTGAACATCTTGAATCACTCTCTAATGATGCGTTTGTTGTGTATTCTTATTGTATGTGTTTGTTCCGGCTGTCGGGGGTAAGTCTTCTATCCCATTAAGAATGTATAGAGTGAACACGCATTCGCTTGTGCTTTCAACCGTTTCAAGTAAATTTCGGCAGCACCTCCCCGCTGTTCTCCGAGTACACTGTAATAGAATAGATAATCATTTCAAAGCTGTGAAACAATGTTGAAATGAACATCTAATCTATCTTTGTACACGGAGAACCAGCGGAAAGATACCGACAAAATATCTCGAAACGGATGAAAACACAAGTGAATGAAGGTGTTTGCTTTATACATTCCTAACTTGTCCACACGGGACAAATCTATCAGTTATGATACGATTGAATCTTCTCGTCACATAGACTATACGACGGTTGTTAGTATCGAGCTATACCGTCCGATATTTAACAACATTCGTATAGTTCTATGTCACGACGAACATCGAATGTATGTTAACCGATATACGGGGACTAAGTGGCGATTTTAGTTTCATATATGAGTATCAATGCGAATATGAAGGTTTCATATTATCATCGACTATCATATATTGGTTTTAACTTGAACATCTTGAATCACTCTCTAATTATGCGTTTGTTGTGTATTCTTGTTGTATGTGTAACATGATTTTAAACCATTGAGATCTAGATTGATAGAACTGATCATCCACAAAGAGATTAAGGATTGACTTTTGACAGCCATATGAAGGAAAATTTTCTCCTACGGCAACTTAATAATATACTCATTATCCTTATATATACATATATGCAGGCAGGCATGGATACATACATGCAAATATTTGAAAAATTAATATATCAACCAAAAACTATTATTGCAATGGCATTCATCTATAACAATCAACAATTAAAACTACAAATGTAGGATACTGATATCATAAAGCGTTATACACAACATATGAATTCACATGACTTAAACATGCATCAAAAAAACATGTTCATCCAAAAGAAAGGTCACTGTCAACAAATATAGACAAATACGTCATAAAAACAGTAACTAACAAGTTGATTAGCATCTGGATCAAGAAATGATAGGAAAAATAATTGACTATGATCTATAATGACAAGTCTATTACCATGACTCTCGACTAACAAAGGTGGCTTTTCGTCCTCGGTAGCTTGATAGTTGGGATTTGATGGCGAATAAAAATATGCATATGCCGTTTGACCGGGAACTTCAATAGGAAACTCAATGAGTTCGGGTGTACTGAAGTACGCTTTGTATTTCGCTATATCAGGTGATGAAACCCAAGCCCTAGCCCCAGCCCCAGAACAACCGAACCCTAGCCCCAGCCCCAGCCTAGCCCCAACCCCAACCGAACCCTAGCCCCAGCCCCAGCCCAGCCCCAGCCCCAACCGAACCCCAACCCCAACCGAACCCTAACCCTAACCTAAACCGAACCCGATGCCGATGCCTAACCCTCACCCCTACCCAAACCCTGAACCCTGAACCTAACATCATCAAAATTATAAATAATTTGAGATTTACTAACCGAATGGTGGAGGAGACGACAGAAATCGGTGGTCGACGACGATCGGCGACGAGTCGCGGACGGTGGCAACGAGGAAGTCGACGAGGAAGTTTTGGGAACGACCGACGAAGGTGGAGACGAGGCGCGGAGGGCGGTGGCGACGAGGTGCGGGAACGAGCGATCGAGGCGCGGGAGAGTGAGAGAGAATTTTTGGGAACGATGAATGACTTTTCTGTGCTTTCTTTTTATTAATAACCTATTTATATGCTCCTACGGACATAACCGTAGGTCCACCGTTTGCGGCTCCGTAGGGCCAAACAACAAATTACGATTTAATATTTTTAAAATAAAACGTAAGGAACCGTAGGGACAACGATGAGGACCTACGGATAAATCCGTAGGGGCAAGAAATAGTTGCCCCTACGGATTCCTGAGTCCGTAGGGGCAACCCCATATTGTAATAGCGTGATTTTGTTGTTGGCATTGTTAAATAAAGGTAAATGTTGTAACATGGATTCATTAATATTCCGTGCAACTAATAACTCATTTGTGTTTTGCTTTTCTGCTCATGTTGGCATTTTTCATTGATAGTCGGCTAACTTTTCCTTCTCCATGGTGAATTCTTTGACTAATGTTTTCCGAGAAGAAGAATCCCCTCTTCCCCCACTTACTCAAATAGTCATCTTCTACCTCTATAATATGGATTTTTATTAATAAAGAAAATTAAGAATCTTCTCATAAGTTAAAATTAGGGTTTTTCATCAATTTTTAAAAATTAGAAATTGAACATGTAGAGTTAATTTGAGAAATTGTTGGGCTCATGTGGTTAAAGGAAGAATGAGATGTGAGTGTTAGGTTCATGCGTGGGATTAAAGGAGGAAATTGTTGGGTCAAGGAGCAAGAGGAAAAGAGAGTGAGATGAGATTTTTTTGGATCATAGATTTGGAGGAGGGGGGAGCTGACCCAACCGAACCATAGTTAAGAAGTTAACAGAAAATAGCTAACACGGGTGTTTTCCGGATAACGGGGCAGTTTTGGGGTTGATTTATGGAAATAGGATTATAGGAATTTTTTTTGGGGGGGGGGGGAGGGGGGAGGGTGATATTTAGAAACATGCAACTTTTGGGGGTGAAATTTGGAAAAGTCCATTTTTTAATGCATAGCAGTTCTGCAGTTGCAACAATATAACAATTAAAACCGAGGGTCACCGTTTCCAATCATCTATATAAGGAGACATCAATGATGGAGGCAGAAGTTGTCATTAATAATTCATGGTCATACAAAATAATAGAGCTCGGAGAACTTGCACATTATAGAAGCAATGGAGATATGTTTGTGTGGAATGGTTTCATGAAAAGGAAGAAGTTGTCATAATTTTGAAAAAAAACTACTCTAGAAGGGCTTGCATGGTGCAAGCCCCTCTAGAACCCTTGGATGGGCTCTCTTTGCATATGGGGAAAGCCCATTCAAGAGCTATGCAAGTGCTTGAACCATGCAAGCCCTTGCATAGTAGATTTTCCCATAATTTTGGCATGGGTTGATTAATTTGTCAAACACTTTCTTGATTAAGTGAAATGGGAAAATGTAGTCATTAATGGTCTTGAAAAGGATGAAAGATGGGTGGATTAATTAAGCCAAGTTCAAACTTACTTATGCATGCATGGTGGTGAGAAATGTGTAGAGAGAAGAATGGAGGATGGATAGATGAATGGATGTGTCATGTGTCTTCCACACATGTTCAAGCTCCAAAAATACAAAATTAGCTCTCAACATAATATCTTCACTACATCCCTCATAAAATATATATTAAAAACAAAAATAAAATACTACTAGATGATTTTCCAAAAACACACTTTAAGAAATTAACAATAATAGGTTGTAAGATGACATCTAGACCTCTTAACACAACTATAAGAAGCTTTACCACTAGGCTATAGCAGCACTCGCTCTCTCAGCCTAATTGATTGAGGGGGATTCGGAGTGGCTGCTATTATGAGAATAATAACATCCATACTATTATATCGAACGGTCCAGATCCATCCAAAATAGAAATGCACGGTCAAGATTTGTGTGAAACTTGGGGCCTTTGGTATTGGTGTATCCTACGTGTTTTGCACGTATAATTTGTGGCCAAGATCCTATAAGGGCACCCATGCTATTATTTCCCACATAGCAGCCACTCTTTTTCCGATTGAGGGACCTTCAACATTTTATTTTTGTTTCTTATCTTTGTTTTATGCAGGAGGCTTGTAATAGGTGCATAAGCAAGGATATGTAGACTTTTCTTTTTTGAGCAAATGTGCGAACTTAGGGAGAAAACCTATAGTTTCCTTCTAATTTAATTAACGCACGTTCATTCTTTCTTTCCTCTTTTTGGGTATTCTGCCACTCCTTGTAGCCAAAATACCATTATGTTAAATCACTATGGCCTTGTTTAGGAATGGCATAACTGGAGTTTCATAAAGTTATCTATACTCAACTACAAAATCCTAACTATTCCGGCCCTCTTTGGATACAAAGTTAGGATAGCCATGGTTTATTTTAAAGTAGAGGTAGGAGGCATGCAAACTATGGTTTGCAAGTCCCAAACTCTAAAAATGGATTTTCCAAAACTTTTATCAAATTGGAGTTGAGATGACGTGGCCTGGATCACGCCAAGATGTTACCTTCCGTTGATCTGTCGATGGTGGCGGTTGAAGGCTGAGATTGGATCTGGAGGCTGGCTCCTGAAGCGTGTGGATCTCAATGGGTTTGAGGTTGTTTGCGCCGAGCTACCTGCATGGAAGTCCCGGGATGGTTGTACCACCGAGGACCCTCCGACGGTCAAGTTAGAGAGGAAATCCGAGCAGAGTAACGGCTTAGTGGAATAAAAATGGCTTACTCGAACCGTCTGAAGGAGGGGTTTATATAGCGGTGGCAGTAGGCAGCGCAGGCGTGAGAATCACGCCGGCCGTTACGCTCCCGACGTCACGCCCGCGTGATGAGCGGGATCCCACATTAATGGCGAGACATGCTCGTTAATAGGGGATCGTGATGGCGTGGAGCGTGGGATGTGGCTGGCGGATATATCGCGTATGGCGAGATTCGCGAGATAGCGGTTGCGCCTGTGAGCGGTGTCGTTGGTCGGTCGATGAGACTGAGGAAGATGACCTCGGCGGGAGAGCTCACGGACGAGCGGGAGAACTGAGGTATCTTGGTTCTGTGGTAGCTCGTAGACGAGCTTGGAGGATGAGGAGACCAATTGTGCAGGGGGCTCGGAGGTGAGCCAGCGTTTGTTTGTAGGACGGGCATAGGAGTGGTCTGGTCGGCCACTGTAGATTCTTTCTTGTGAGCTCTGGGATACGTCATCTGCCACGTGTCATGATCTAAGAGATCACCGATATCGAGCATCATCATTAGCACCCCACTCTCGTCCCGACCAGCTGACGGGTTGGGTCGAGAGAGGTCTGCCGGGTACCCGAAGTGAGCTCTTTTTCGAAGATATCGTCGGGGCGTGTTCCCGGACAATCTGTTGTATTTTCTGGATGACGCCAGCGAATCAGGGGTGCGATCTTTGCATTAAAGAGGGTGCGCCGGATCGTGTGTACGTTCACTGAAGCGATAAACCACGTGTTGGGCACTGGTTGGCTGACGCGACGGGCCACAGACCTCTGGCGTCCGATGGGATACGACCAATGCGCGTGCGACAGGTGGAGCGATCGTGTCTGTCGATTGCACTGAACCATTTCGGCGGGAGATGACTGTCGCCGTAGGATGTGTACGCTGTCAGCTATAAATAGAGGTGGGGTCCGCTTCAGGGCCCATATCTCTTCATATTTTCCTCGTTCTGAGTCTTGTTAGCTTGGCGCTCTCCTTTTTAGGTCGGATCTCTGCGTTCTCGTGGACTTCTCTCCATCAAGTTAGATTTCTTCTCTTGAGGAGTCTGTAGATGTCGTCAGGGTAGATTCTAGGGATTCTTCCACTGAGTCGGAGTCTTCCCGGGGAGTTAGGGTCAGATCCTCTTCCCGGGGTCGCGCGACAGGGGCGGTTCCCAGAGCGGAGGTGGCGGTCGCCCCTGGTGTGTCGTCCTCGGTGAGGTATGAGGACGAGCTTGCCACCGCTCGGGCTCGTTTCCATATCCCTTCCGGCTATACGCTACGTTTGGCCGAGGAAGGAGAAAGGGCAGATCAAGTACGGGGTAAAGAGATTGCCTTGTACCTGAAAGCCTTTTGGGCCGGAATGTGCCTTTCTTTCTCTCCCGAGGTTGTCAGAGTGCTAAATTACTTTGGGCTAGCCCCGGGTCAGCTAGTGCCGAACTCCTATAGGATTCTCCTTGGGTTCCTGGTCCGTTTGAAGTTGCAGATGATCCCCTTCGGTCTGTCCATCCTTGTCTCCTCTCTCATTTACAAAGGTCACCCCGGCACTCTCGCGGGCGACCCGAGGTGGGTTTACCTCTCCTTTAGGAAACAATGAGGGAGTGCAGCCGGGTCGGGAGTCGTCGTCTTGCCTTCTTCCATCCATGATTGGAAGAAGAAGTTTTTCTTTGTTGGGCCGCCAGAGGGTGAGGACTGGCCCGTGTGCACCCAGTGGTCTAGGGATAAGTGCTGGCGGGGAAGTCCGTCCAACGATCCCGACGCGGTGAGAGTGGCGAAGTGGGACCCCATTCCCCTGGCTGACGTGCTACTTTCTGAGCGGGCCCTTAGTTGGGCTGGGCTCAGTCCCACCCAGTTCGTCGGTAAGTTGGGAGCTTGCAGGCGGTCTGTTAGGCTTGCGTTTTTTTTCATTTCTATTTGTCTTGCTAACTCCGTTGTATCTTATCTTGTGCAGAACCCATGGACTTGAGCCACTTTCGAGCGGCCATGCGCAAGCCGAAGAAGGGATCGAAGGCTGTAGGTGCCAGCTCTTCTCGTCCGACGTCGGTCCCGGCTCCCCCGGCAGCCGTTCCACCCCAGCTTTTGAGTGTGGGCCGTGCCCCGAAGCCCAGCCAGGCGCCGAGCCGAAAGCGGGTTCGGGGACAGGAGGCCCAGGCTTCGGAGGTAGAGACCGACTCTCTGCCGTTGTCTCTTAAGAGGTTCCCCCGAACGGTTCCGCCGACCCCGGCCTCCCCGATCTTAGTGGATAAGGGGGAGCTCCGCTTTGAGGTGCCCTCGGGGCTCTCTGTCGCTGACAGCTTACTGGCCGACATGGAGAGGTCGGCCGGGAGCAAGGTCCCTCGGGGGACTCTCAAGGCACAAATAGCGGCCATCGCGCAAGAGGCCGTGCAGGTTAGTGCTCGCTCCTTACTCGATTCTTCACTCAGCATCTCATCATTCGCGAGATTTGGTGCCCCCTTTCCTTTCTGATCTCCTTCTGATTTCTTCAGGTCCTCCAGCACGTCGCCCTCGTCGCCCATGTGGAGGAAGAGGAAATTGCCCCGGCGATGCGAGCCGCGGTGAGCTCTTCTCGCTGGAGGAGAGCTCAAAGCTGGAGCTGGAGGCAGCGATGGCGAGGGTCGCTGCCCTTGAGGGCGAGGTGGCGGCCGGAGGTTTCCAGGTACCGCGAGGCCGCCCAGGCCAAGCTTCAGGACTCCAAGGTGCTCGTCGGCACCCTGGAGAATTCGGAGAGTACCCTCCAGAAGGAGCTGGAGGCGGCGGTAGAGGGGACGAAGTGAGCCGATTTCAGAGCGGCGAAGACGGTGGAGAACTACCAGAAGTCGGAACATTTTTACACCTTCCTAGCCTCGGCCACTACTGTCATCTGGCACAAGGCCCTCGACGCCGTCAAGGCTCGGATGCCGGAGTTCGTTGACGACGAGCTCCGAGATAAATATCCTCACGGGGACGACGAGCAGGGGGACGACCCCGGGGGCGAGGCCGGGGATGAGGTTCCCGGCGAGGGTGACGCCGAGGCTCCTGTGATGGGCGCTGAGCTTCCCGAGGTTGCGCCTGGCCATGAGGCCTGAAGCCCCTCGTCTTTTTGTTTCTTTTTTTAGCTGCATCGGGAATTTTGTAGGCCTCTGGGCATCTTGTAAGGCTGGGGAGCCCCCAATACCCTTGTAAAGACTTTGAATTTAGGAATGAATTGTTTTTGCAGTAGTATTTGTGCACGTATTTTCCTTTATCGGTAAACACTTGTATTTTCACAGTACTGCTTTCGTGTTATGCCGGTTCTTTGTCTAGCGATTACGCGTCGAGTTGAATCTGTTCACCCGCCAAGTGTGCAAAGACCGGCGGGAAGACGGTATCTCTATGGCCCCAAAGTCGAGGTGGAGATCGCTCAGACGTAGATAGACCGGATGCCTCTTGGTGTGGGCTTTTGTTCCTTAGTCGTGGGAGGCATGGAGAGGCATGCTAAGGATGAGCCGAGTAGGGTGGCTTCTCGGTCGCCTCATGGCGAGGGCTTAGCTCCCTGGTATTGCGGGGTAGGGAGCTACCAGCCAGGGATGACCGAGCAAGGGCGTGCCCGGTTGCCTCTTACGAGGGCTTTGATCCCTGGCGCTGCGAGGTAGGGAGCTACCAGCCAGGGATAGCCGAGCAGGGTAGCCGCTCGGCTGCCTCTTATTGAGGGCTTTGATCTCTGGCGTTGTGGGGTAGGGAGCCACCAGCCAAGGATGACTAAGCAAGGGCATGCCTGGTTGCCTATTGCGAGGGCTTTGATCCCTGGCGTTGCGGGGTAGGGAGTTACCAGCCAGGGATAGCCGAGCAGGGTAGCCGCTCGGCTGCCTCTTGGTGAGGGCTTTTGATCCTTAGCGCGGGAGGGGCCGTGAGAGGCCTACTAAGGTGGGCCGAGCAGGGCTGCTGCCCGGTGCCTCTTGGCGAGGGCTTTGATCCCTGGTGTGTTGGGGTAGGGAGCTACCGGCCAGTTATAACCGAGCAAGGGCGAGCCCGGTTACCTCTTTCGAGGGCTTTTGATCCTTAAGGACGGGCCGGGCAGGGCTGCTGCCCGGTGCCTCTTGGTGAGGGCTTTGATCCCTGGAGTATTTGGGTAGGGAGCTACCAGCCATGGATAACCGAGCAAGGGCAGGCCCGGTTGTCTCTTTCGAAGGCTTTTGATCCTTAGCGCGGGAGGGGCCGTAGGAGGCCTACGAAGGACGGGCCGAGTAGGGTTACTTCCCGGTGCCTCTTGGCGAGGGCTTTGATCCTTAAGGATGGGCCGGGCAGGGCTGCTGCCCGGTGCCTCTTGGCGAGGGCTTTGATCCTTGGTGTGTTGGGTTAGGGAGATACCAGCCAGGGATAACCGAGCAAGGGCGGGCCCGGTTTCCTCTTTTGAGAGCTTTTGATCCTTAGCGTGGGATGGGTCGTAGGAGGCCTACTAAGGACGGGCCGAGCAGGGTTACTGCCCGATGCCTCTTGGCGAGGGCTTTGATCGTTAAGGATGGCCGAGCAGGGTTGCTGCCCGCTTTGATCCCTGACGTTGTGGGGTAGGGAACTACTAGCCAGGGATAGCCGAGCAGGGTAGCCGCTCGGCTGCCTCTTGGTGAGGGCTTTGATCCCTGGCGTTGCGGGGTAGGGAACTACCAGCCAGGGATAGCCGAGCGGGGTAGCCACCCAGCTGCCTCTTGGTGAGGGCTTTGGTCCCTGGTGTTGTGGGGTAGGGAACTACCAGCCAGGGATAGTCGAGCAGGGTAGCTGCTGGGCTGCCTCTTAGTGAGGGCTTAGATCCTTAGCATGGGAGGGGCCGTACAAGGCCAGCTAAGGATGGACCGAGCAGGGTAGCCGCTCAGTCCCCTCTTGGCGAGGGCTTTGATCCCTGGCGTTGTGGGTAGGGAACTACCGGTCAGGGATAGCCGAGCAGGGTAGCCGCTCGGCTGCCTCTTAGTGAGGACTTTGATCCCTAGCGTTGTGGGTAGGGAACTACCGGCCAGGGATAGCCGAGCAGGGTAGCCGCTTGGTTGCCTCTTGGTGAGGACTTTGGGAAGAGGGACAGTCATGGGTGACACATGCCATGAACGCGTGGAGGAGGCGAAGCGCTGGAGCTGCGTCGTTTCAATTTCGTCGAGAGAGGCAGGTGCTTGCCGCGTGGCGGCACAGTTGTGGGTGAGCGACTGTTGGACTCCTGGGGGTTGTTCTCTATAAAACGAAGGGAGTGTTGATCACTCCATCCTTCGCACCCAATCGTAAGAATGGAGGACTCCCCCTTTGCTATCCCCGACATTGTGAGCTTCGAGGACGTCTACCTCTACGACCAGCACTGCACCGAGGACATGGTGCGGTTAGTGATTGGCCGCATTGAGGATTACTTCGGCCGACTACTTCCCCGACGCTCCCTCTTGCTACAGCTGCTAATGTACTCCATCTGGAGGGCGTCGTCGGGGCTCTACAACCCCTTGTCCAAGCAGCTGAGGGATGAGGCAGTCGTAAGTTAAGGTCTCTACGACGCTTCGGCCTGATCTCTGCGAGTCGGCGGGACCACTCGGTGGCACTCATCCTTGAGTGTTACCAATTGAGGCACGACGCCGATGTTCGCGGGCGGCACCGGGGGCAGAGGTCTGAGGTTGCGAGGGCTCGGTTGGCGGAGATATCCTCGGAGTACCACGAGCAATGTTTCCTGCACCCCCTTCCCCCGCTACTGTAATTTTTCTTTTTGGATGATGTATGGCTGAGGAGCCCATAGTACCTTTTTTTGAATAAATAGGATTCTTATTTTTGCAATGTTTCATTGATCCTTTTTATTATATAAACAAAAAGATCTCAAGAAAGGTTTACATTGCTTTAAAAAGAAATACATGCTAGTAGATGTTCTTATTTGTGCAGCTTGAGCCCCTCGGATGTCTGTTGGCCTCCACGACCAGCATAGGGTGCTGAGCTTTGTAGGTACCCGTTGTACCCTCCACTGACACGACCATGATTTGGCCGATTGTCAGCTCGCCGGGAGGGGGACGCTGCTCCTGCTCGCGGTCAGCTTGTTGTTTGTCCTGCAAGTACGCCGCGAGGTGTCTCGAACGGATGAGCTCTTCGATGTAGTCTCGGAGCTGCTTGCAGCTCTCCGTGGAGTGGCCTAGCGACCTGTGGAAACCACAGTAGGGGCCCCAGGTTCGCTTTGAGGCAATTCGCAAGATCGGGGGAAGCTTGAAGAACCCCTCGCCCTTAGCCTCCTCCAGCAATACTGTCTGGGAGACGTTGAGCGGGGTGTACTCCTGAAAGTTCGGGAGGTAGGGCTTTGGCCGCTCGGGTCCCCTTCTCTCTTCCCTTGCCCTTTTCTTTTGGTCGGCTTGCTCTGCCCGGGGGAGATTTGCGTTCACCTCGGATTCAAGGTGGACCTCACGCTCGGTCCAGGCCTTTACCTCGGCCATAGTCTTAGGTTGCGGTAATGCAAAGGAGCGTAACCACTCCTTGTGCCTAAGACCATACCTAAGTGCTGTGATGACTGTCTTGTCCCGGTGCCCGGGGACCTCGAGAAGGTCATTGTAGAAGCGGGTGACGTATGCTTTGAAGGTCTTCTTGTCCTCGCTCTTGATCGTGAAGAGATGGTCAACTATGCGTTTTTGCCGCCTGTTCCCGACGAAGTGGCCGAGGAATTGGGTGGCCAGCTCGTCGAAAGTTGAGATCAAACGCGGCTCGAGTCCTCGAAACCAGTCTTGTCCGGAGCGGATGAGAGTGGTCGGGAAAGATCGGCATTAAGTGGCGTCGGAGTTGTCTTTGAAACTCATCCCCGCGGTGAATGCATCCAAATGGCCTTCGGGTCAGATTTGCCGTCGAAGAGGGAGACCTTTGGGGGCTTGTTGCGAGAGGAGACGTGGACAGCGAGCAGCTCCTCATTGAATGGTTTGGTGAGTGAGTCGGCGGCGTACTTAGCCTCGTTGCTCGAACGGTGACCTTCCCGATGCATACTTTCGATCTTCTTCTCGAGGGCGTCGAGTTGGCCGTGGTACCCCGACGATTGAGCACATTCTGATCCCTGGCCTCTGCTGTTGGAGACCTGCATCTGGCCGCGGCCGCGGTTCCTCTCAATGAGGTTCCTTAGATCCCTCGGCGAGGTACCCTTCGAGCCGCCGTGGCGAGTCTTGTCCATGCGATCCCGTCGAGGGAGGGGGTGTCGGTCATGCCTGGGAACAGGCGAGCTGACCAACAACTCCTCGGGAGGGAAAGGGGCGCGAAAAGGCTCGGGGCGAGGTGCTCTGGCGATGAACCTCGGTGTAGAACTGTGGGGCGCCCAGTGGGTCGTAGAATGTAATTTCCCAGGAGATCTGCGGCCGTGAGAGGTAGCAAGGCGGTGGTCGGCAGTGCCGACGTGAGCATAGTCTTCTCTCCCTCTGTAGGGGTCCCGGTCCCAAGGCGGGGGAGCGGCGACCTGGGGAGCTTGCCCCGTCGTCTGGACACGGACGCGAGTTGATCTATTCGAGCGGCGAGGGCGATGATGGTGTTTGGAGGAGGAGATTCGTCCGCGCCTCCGTTGTGGGGGAGGCGGCGGCTAGTGCTTGGATCGTCGTGATGATCGCTCGCCATTTGGTTGAGATCGGAAGACAAACTTTTGTTTTTATGGAATCAAGGAGTTCCCATAGACGGCGCCAGCTGACATGACCTGGATCACGCTAAGATGTTACCTTCCGTTGATCTGTCGATGGCGGCGGTTGACGGCTGAGATTGGATCTGGAAGCTGGCTCCTGAAGCGTGTGGATCTCAATGGGTTTGAGGTTGTTTGCGCCGAGCTACCTGCAAGGAACTCCCGAGGTGGTTGTACCACCGAGGAACCTCCGAAGGTCAAGTTAGAGAGGAAATCTGAGCAGAGTAACGGCTTAGTGGAGTAAAAATGGCTTACTTGAACCTTCTGAAGGAGGGTTTTATATAGCGGTGGCAGCAAGCAGGGCAGGCGCGAGAATCACACCAGCCGTCACGCTCCCGACATCACGCCCGCGTGATGAGCGGGATCTCACATTAATGGTGAGACAGGCTCGTTAATGGGGGATCGTGATGGCGTGGAACGTGAGATGTGGCCGGCAAATATCTCGCGCATGGCGGGATTCGCGGGATGGCGGTTGCGCCTGTGAGCGGTGCCATTGGTCAGTCGATGAGACCGAGGAAGATGACCTCGGCGGGAGAGCTCGCGGACGAGCGGGAGAGCCGAGGTATCTTGGTTTTGTGGTAGCTCGAAGACGAGCTTGGAGGCCGAGGAGGCCAATTATGCAGAGGGCTCGGAGGTGAGCCAGCGTTTGTTTGTAGGACGGGCATAGGAGTGGTCTGGTTGGCCACTGTAGGTCCTTTCTTGTGAGCTCTGGGACACGTCATATGCCACGTGTCATGATCTGGGAGATCACCGATATCGAGCATCATCATGAGATAAATGCAGTTTAAGGTTGAAAAAATGCAGTTATCTCAACTCCAAAATTGGTGCTAAACAAGCGAAAGTTAGCATTTAAGAGTTAACTTTTTCTAACTTTATGAAACCACAGTTTACAAAGCTTAACTCCATTCCCAAATTGGCCCCCATATTTAGCATGGAGTCTGGAGTTTAGAAAACTTTAGTTATCTAAACTTCGAAGTTGAGCTAACTTGCGTTTGCAGAACTCCGATCCAAACAAAGCAATCTAAACTCCAAGAAAACACCCATTTTGGTGTTTTGATTACCCCCAAAACAGTATTTTGGAGTTTAGAAAACTTCGAGCCAAACATGGAAATGCCCATCAATGTTAAAGTTCTTAAAATAAAGATAGGGTCTTGCAAACTCAAGTTTGCATACCTTCTATCTCCACTTAAAAATAAACTCTAGTTTTCCAAACTCCATACTAAACACGGTCTTATAGTTTAGAAAACTCCAAAGCCAACCATTCATCAAAATTAAGTTTCAAAAATGAGGCAGGATGTCACGACCTACTTCCTAAAGGACAGAAACGGAAACGTGGCACGATCCGCAACCTAACTGTATTGATGGTGGTCTAACTCAATGCAGTTACGTTAATCGTATATAAACATGCAGGTAATGTACTAGAACAAATAAATAAAAGCCAGAGCAATTATTTCCACTAACCAAAAGCTTCATTTCACCCTAAGGTACCGAAGGTAAATAAATTGTTTATTACATCAACTGCAATGGAAAGATAAGCCCTAACAGGTAGGCAACTGAAAAATAAAGAGCTATCTAATAATCTGGCGTCAGCTCCGCATAGTCTTCCTCTATAGGCTTCACTCCTCCGTCTTCTTCATCAAACTCGTTCTCATCTAACAGACATTCCAGAGATAGAAGAAAGAGGAAAGGAAGTCCTTCAGCGAGTTGCAGTCGGGTAGGATTGCCTCTAGGAAAAGTATAGGTAAAGAAGACGAGTGTGTGCGATAAAGTCATGTGAGTGTTGCGGTAACTTTATAATGCATTTACCAGGTATTATGTTCACATTAATTTGTTGGACATGAGTATTCTGCCTTCGGAGTTATACGGCGATATATTGGTACGAGTTGGATTTAGCACGTGGTTCTACTAGACATAGAATTTCAATTGTAATATGATCATCCGATAAATCGGGATAGTATTCCATACCCATTTTTAGGCATGGAATTTCCAGTTATAATAAATTCATCCGTAAAAATGGGATATGATTCCATACCTAGGATTCGCGTGTCTAATCCTAACCTTATTATGACATGTAGTTATGGGGATACAGGTTGGTGTTTGCACGTAGTTCTACTAGGCATAGAATATCAATTGTAATATGGTCATCCGATAAATCGAGATAGTATTCCATACCCTTTTTTAGGCATGGAATTTCCAGTTATAATAAAGTTATCCATAAAACGGGATAGGATTCCATACCTAGGATCCGTGTGTCTAATCCTAACCGTATCAAATTTCATGTCATGTATTGTTTTGTATTCCTCATAGTGAAAGGTTTGTACATTACATTGTTATATATATGTACAGATATTTAGATAACAATATAAGTACTGTATGTGTGTGTGTGTAGTCATTTTTATTTCACATTGTATAGTACCATCACACTATACGGTTAAAGTGGCATACATACATTAATTAAGTGCGGAGTAAAAAAATTATTAGTGTCTATCTAATGCAACTATTTATATAGTAACCAAAGGGGTGCTCTGTTGACTAAAAATTTGTCAACAAATGTGAAGGCATACTAATTGATTAACTATACTCTCATAATACCTAAAAACCAGTGCATGGTTAACTAAACAAATATGGATGCATTTTCATTGATTAATTATATTTATATAATACCTAAAATTTAGGCTCCGTTGACTAAGCAAATATGGATGCATTTTTATTGACTAATTATATTTATATAATAACTAAAGGTAGTGATCTATGGATTAAAAGATTTGTTAAACAAAATGGAAGCATATCAATTAATAACATTATATTTACATAATAACTAAAGGGTTGCTCTATTGTTTAGGATATTTGTCAACAATTGTGGAAGCCTATCAAATTGATTAGTCATGTTTATTTAATACTTAAATATAGTGTTCTCTTGACTAACAAATATGGAAGTGAGTTAATTGATTTATTATATTTAATACTTAACTTTAGTGATCTGAACAAATATTGGAAACAAATTAATTGTTTGATTATGTTTAATGCTTAACTTTAGTGATCTAACAAAATGGAAGCAAGGTATCTGATTAAATGAAATTATCTTAAATAAAGATGTTAATGGATTAAAGTGTATGACAAACAATTAAATAATAGAACTATTTAATTGAGATAAATATGTGCAATGTAAAAAAACCTAATTAAGAATTTTCCACAATGTGACAAATCCAATTACTGGACATATAAAATCTAAATATTGTATTAAGAAAAAGATCAAGATGAGATAGACGAATCCTACCTCAAGAAGAATGTTGGAGAAACCAACCACGTTATCCTCGAGCTCCTCTTTCTTCCAAGAAAAATTTATAATTTTTCTAGAGCTCAAAACCATCACCCTTGCAAAGAACGTCGAAAATTTTCCTCGATTTTTTTGAGACCCAGAGTTGTGAGAAAAGTGCTAAGGAATCAGGGCTATTTATAGGTTTCTCATAACCCTAATGCTAACTAAATATGGTAATTATGTCACTGGTTATCCCAAGCCGTCCGATCGCGTGAACGAGTGGCCAGAAATCAGCCATGTCGCCGCCCTCTCACACTCACAAAGCTTACACGTGCGGCGCACACTAAAAGGGGGGCCCCGCCTATTAAATGAGTTCGCAGCCTCCTCTCTCTTCTCTTCCCTCACGTGCATTGCCCACTTGATGAGAGGCCCTCCCATTTAAAAATTATGGATGTATGCTGTTACTTCATTTTCAATTCTTTTATTATCTTTTTTATAATAAAAGTTTTAATACATTTTCCTTTAGAAAAAAATACTTTTAAAAAATAGGTTTAGATATCGGGAAATTCTAAATAAATTCTATAAAAATTCTAAATAATTATCTTATCAATTTTTTTTTTCTAATTTTCATGTCAAAAAAAAAATCTTTTTCTTCAATGTATCTTTTTTAAATAAATCTTAGAAAATACCAAAAATAGTATTTATATTCTTTTCTTCATCTAAAAACTATATTAAGTATTCTTAACTCAAAGAGACCTTTTTTTCAAGCTTTTCCATAAAAACAATATTAAGAAATATTTATTGACCTCAAAATAGATAAATGATTTTATTTATATATAGAAAACGCAGTCATTACAAAGGGCCTTACAAGCTATAGTTTGCATAGCCAGCATGTACCTCCACTTAAAAATAAACATCAGTTTTCTCAACTCCTTACTCAAAGAGGGCCTAGAAGGAGCTAGTGGAACTGTCATAGACCTTTCTAAAACTCTTTCTATAGAAATCTCTAGAGATATTTTAGCAGTGTTATGTAGGCCTATAAATACCCTAAGGGCCTGTTGGTCAATTGGGACTTTTAAATAAAAATAGAACTTTTGAAACCTGGACATTTTCATAGAACGTTTATAGAACTTGGACTTTTTTTTATTGGATTCTAGAATTAAACAAGAACTGAAAATAAAAAATATTAGATTATTTATTTTTTATTGGTGCAGTATGAACTAAATTCGATCATGCCATACTGGTTTATTTTAAAAAAATTCGATGTCAATGAATTATCTAGTATATCGCTATGACCAACCAAGCTATGCTCATGGTTAAATATGCGAACAAAATCATTATTAGATTAAATCCAAAAAAAATAGTTGTAATGATATGTTTGAAAGATGTATGAATTTTTTTCATCGATCAACTAGAAAATATTTAATTTTTTCCAAATGTTTGCAAGATCAAAAACTATTTTACTACTTTAATTATAGAAAATGAGATTTCTGTATATCGATAAAACATAATTAAACTTGTCTTTCTTTTACTTTGGTCAAATTAGGGCATAGATACAGTTTTAAATTATTTTTTTATTTTCTGATTAATTTTTTTGTATTTTTAGATTAATTTTGGGTATCTTTAAATTAATTGGATTTAAAAAATTAAGAAACTTTGTGTTGAATCAATTATATTTGGTCGATAAAAAAGAGGGACAAAAGAAATTTGAAAGCTTATAGAAAAAATGAAGAGAGGGGGGGGGGAGGGAGACAGGGTTTATAGTTCTGATTTTTAATTTTTGTTTCATCCAAATAGGTGGGATACTTTTTAAGGATGGAACACTCATTTTATATATGAAAAGTTCTAACTGAAACATTTTTTCTTTAGCTCTAGTTCCGGTTCTATTCATGACTAATACTAAATTTAGAACTTTAAGTTTCAGTTCTAATTGACTAACACTAACTTATTGTCCCGGTATGTCCAGTTCTAACTCTCTATTCAAATTGACTAACCACTTAACAGGGAAACCAAAAAGATGTAACCAAAAATCATTAACCACAAAAACCTTGCAGTAAATCCTCCTTAATAAAATTCATATTTCTTTTTGTATCATTTACTCACTTCTACTGACTGTCAATTCTTTCCATCAATACTTCTTCACTTAGTAAATCCATTCAATTATTAGCTAGTCTCTAAATTCTCACAAGTGGTATATAAGCAACAAATTCTTCGAAAAGGATTATCGTCAAGGTAGCCAGTGATTCAAACTTTGGAAAAACATCTGTAAAAGGATTGAAAACGACTAATTATCTATCATGGCAAATAGTGTGCACAAAAATTGGAATTTTTGACTTTATAACTTCAAATAATTTGCCTTCCGGTTGATATCTCTTGTTTTGGAATCAAAATTACTTCAAATAACTATGAAGGGACGATCCAAGTTCTTCAGCAAGGTTTGTGCATTCATTCTCAAATAGGTTATAACCTTAAGTGATAAATTAATCATAAAAATATGATTACTATACAAAAACTGAGTATAATTACTCTTGCAATCTCTCGAGTCGTTTAATGGTTTAACGGTTTAACGTTGGTAGGTTGTCTTCTTTCGTGCTTAATTAGTTCGGCGTTGGCTTTGGATCATTGTTAATTTCTTGCTTTCATCATCACTAGCTATTTTCATTACTTTTACGGTGTTCGTGTGATTTTCTTCTTCCTAATTTGTCGGTCGATGTGGTGTCACAAAATTGAGTGAGAAAAGACCATTTCTGAGGAGAGAACGACGTGTTATAATCTTGAATGACCAAGACGTCACACTTAGATCTAAAAAAAAGTCCAGAAAATGATAGAATACATATTAAAAAGAGACCATAAAAGTGAGTGAGAAGAGATGAGATGTACAAACAAATTTGCACTGTTAAAAATAAATGTCAAAATTATTAAGCCAACTAGCTAAGGGTAAATTGGTTTGAAAATTAAATTAATTAAAACTACTAGCTAACTAGCTAGGAGTAAATTAGTATGAAACCCATCTGCAATTGAAGTGAATCACAGCTCAATACACTAAGAGTGTGGAATTCCTTCTCCTCATATAGAGCGGATAAAGTTTTCTACGCGCACGAATAAAAAAATACCAAAAACGTAAGGGGAAAAGTTTGGGCCGTTATGAATTATAAGAAAAAGCAAATTAATTAGCAGTTGGAGAAAAATGATAAAATTAAGCACACTAAATCAAATTGACATATGATAATTGATAAATCCAATACATGGATATAACTCTTATTTCATGCAAACATTACTAACCCCAAATCTTAACAAACCAAACACAAATTATTGGAAACAACCAAATTGAAAATTACTACCAAATGCATGCAGAGAGAACCAAACCACCCTAACTCAAACCTTAACAGTTGACAACACTTGGTCCCTAAAAAATTCATTTCTTGTGTATGCATGCTTAATTCTTCCAGTTAAACATAGATCTGTTCCACATTAAGCTCGGGTCCAGCTTTAAAACCTGCGGCGTCAAGCCCTAGACGAACAGACGGACCGATCATCCAAGTCGGATAATTATGAGATGGGGATGGCACCTCCCCATTACCATAATGATTTTGCAACATGCATTTAAACCTTCTAATCTGCACAAAATAATTTCAACATATTATGAGTCTATTCTAATATTTAGTTGGTATTAAATTCAAACTGATCACCTCATCTCTGATGTAGGCGTTCTCTACCCTTAAAAGTGCATTTCGAACAACCACCTCACCAGGAGAACCGTCGCATTTTGCGCAAAGAAGCGCTTGCTTGCAAGCTATGTTATCGGCATGAAGCTTCTGGTTTTCCATTTTGAGTTGTTGGTGGTGTTCCTTCTCGGTTAGTTTCTGCTACATGAATAAGTTATTGGAAGAAATGCGCTTATTTAAAAAAAAAAATTCCCCTCAAATTAAAAACATGCAAATGGTTAGTCCATGACTTAATATGATATAAATAAATTACATAATATATATGGTGTAATCATGTAAGTCATTTTCCCTACTATGGCCATCAGAAAAAATTCATTAATATGAATTGAAAAATTAAATTTGTCAAAGAATTGTAAATAAAAGAATGACTTGTTATAATTCTGAAGGACCAAGAGACCCCAACTTATTGGATCTAAATAAATCAATCTATTGAAGGATTGAATATACATATTAAAAGGGATCATAAAAGTGGAGCCAGAAGAGAGACGCTTATTTACATGTTGAAAATTAAAGTCAAAATCATTAAGCCAACTAGTTAATTAGGAGCTACATTGGTAAGTAAAAAAAATTTATATTAAATTAGCTAGGAATAGATTGGTATTCACAAAGAATGTGGACGTCCTCTCCTTGTTTTAAAGGGGATTAATTTTTATCACCTTCACTAATAAAAACAGGGGGATTGATATAGGGCTAAATAACAAAGACAGAACTCACTTCTGGGCTCAAGCACGCCATGAAGTACTCTCTGCCGCAACAACAATCTTATAATTAATAGGATTGAGCTCTGAGCCTCAAAATCTTTCCTTGCATATGTCTACATTTCATTGCACTTATCAATTAGCAATACATATCATTTAATTTTTATTTATAGGCTACACAATGATCATGTAATGTTCTCAAAAATCTTTTAATTTATGCTTCAAGATTTTATCATTTAACCAATTAATTACGGTACATTCATAACCTATACCAATGAATTAATGCATGAACTCTCTGCCTAGCTAATGCATGAACTCATGATTTATTTGGAGATATGATTGTGAGGATCATGTGTTAGGGTGGGTGAGCTGTAAAATTTCATGGTGCATGTACATTAAATTAATCATTTATAAATTATTCAATGCACCCTTAATTTGTTGAAATGCATGCACTTCATTTTGCAAGATTTTAGAATTTTTTATTTTTGATGGAAGGGTGTAGAAGGAAAATAGGGCATGTGTGTCTACTAGGATATACATGGACAGGCTAGGCCTCCTAACTGGACCTAGGCAAGTTGTAGGCTTCATGATTGATTATTGGCCCATTCAAGTTTAATATTAGAAAAAATTGTCAGAAAGCCCCCTATCCGTTCAGAACTTGTGTAAAAACCCCTAGGCTTTTTAGCCTTGTCAAAAAAAACCTTAGGTTGCGCTTGGTACAACGAATGGAAGATTAACGGAAATCTTCATATTGCTGGGAATATGATGACTGTGCGTCTAATTCCAAGGAATCTTGCATTAATGTACGACCGTAATATATGCTGGAAGATTAATCATCTCTGGTAATATATGTATATGCAATCGTCGATGAGCCGTGGCCAATGGACGACGAGAGGCAAAGAAATTAGCGAATGGCCGATCGGCGGCGGACGGCGAGGCCGGTGGGAATGGACGACCAGTTGCGACAGGCCGGCCGACAGGCGGCAATGACGGGGGCAGGCCTAACCGGCGGGCGGGGAAGGTGGTGGACGGCGACCGGCCAGCCGGCGGGCAGGAGGCGAGAGAGGCCGACGGTCGATGGCGGCCGGTAATGCCACATCTCCTATCAGGTAGGTATATTTGATGGTGATCAAGAATAGACATCTATTTTGGAAGGAATGTGATTACCATTAAATTGGGTCATTTGATTATCATGATAATCCTATATTTCCGAGAATATTTTTTTGCACCTAAACAAGTATGGCAATATTTCATGCTAATCTAAAATTACCAACTAGATTAGTTTCTACCAAACGCAGCCTTGGGTCCATCTTAAACCCCTCGTATACCAGTTGCGTGTAATATCTTAGCAGTTTCCTGCAAAATCTAAACAGTTGACTGTAATATCTGAGCAGTGTGAGAGATATACGGGCCTAAATAAAATCCAATTCAGTTGTTTTTCCACAAAGATTTTCAACAGTAGGCCCTTCCCAACAATTTCGAAAATTACAAGGGTTCTTTGACAACTCTCAAGCGGGACAGGGGACTTTTGACATTTTACCCTTAATATTACGATTGTTATAAAATTTTATTATTGTTGTTGTTTTAACAATACAGATTAACTTGGTCTCTAAAAAAATTGAATAAATTAGAGAAGAAAATATACAACTTCACTACCATAGGCGTATCCACTACTATAATAGGGGGTTGCCCCTGCGGATAACGACATCCGTAGGGGCAATTTTAGTTTGGCCCTACGGACTAATCCTTAGGGCCAAAAGGTTGCCCCTACGGTCCTTACATATTAATTTAAAAATATTAAATATTAAATTGTTGTTTGCCCCTACGGAGCCACAAACCAAGAACCTACGGACTTATCCGTAGGGGCATGTAAATAAGGATTTAAGTAAAAAGGCACAGATCGATCCCTACGCTCATTATCCCTAAATATTATTTTCTGCCTGCGCGCGAACCCAAATTCCCAAACCCTCATTCCCGCCGATCGCCTGTGTGTTTCATCGTCGTTCTCGTCGTCGCCAGCGCCGGCCGATTCGTCATCGCCATCGCCTGCTTCTTCCTCATCTCCATTTTCTTCGTCGCCTCCTTTCGTCGTCGCCTCCGATCGATCGTCGCCTCTGCACAGGTAAGAAAATCTTCAATTACTCAAATTTTTGATTGTTTTAGGGCTATGGTTCATGGTTTGTGTCACGCCCCGCTTCCCAAAATACGGAATACGAGGGGTTGACAAGGCCAGCCATGCTCCTATGGTCAAGAAAATATCCTGCCATAGTCACACTTCGGCTTTTAGCTTTACGTGGTAAACAGTAAACAATGCTCAGGTAATGAGAAATGCAGTAACTGAAACAAAACAATACAAAGAACTGACCTGATAGAAATCAAAAGGGTATAACTCTGGATAGCTGACCAGGATATCCGCGATGTACGTCTAGTCCTGGTCCAGGCTAGATCCACTCCTCACTCTGAGCATGTATATTCAGGTCGTCAGAGCGACATAATAGCAATATATATATATATATATATATATATATATATATATATATATATATATATATATATATATATATATATATATATGCAAGTGGCAACTCGAACAGTGATAATAGATGTGTAACAGTAAACCAAGACAGTAAAGATATGAACAAGAAGTAATCAATGCAATGTTTAATAGATCAGGTGAACAGTAAAGCAGTAATATAGTATGTCGGATGTGTCAATACAGTAGGTAATGCATGTCAATGTCCCTATCCCTATCAGTCTCTAAGTCTCACTGTACAGGTCACTAAGCCTATCGTCAGTCCAAGTGTGAGAGTCAACCACTCGCGAGTGTCCTCCACCCAAGGGTAGGACCCAAGGGTAAGGGACCACGGGCCCAAAATGTAACTCACGGTAATAATCATGTACCCTGTAAATCTCCATATATCTCCATATATATAAGCCGGCATGGGACTCCCGAGATTCTGTTGAACTTACACTCAAACTACCCCACCCCGTGGTCTACATCAAACGCTAACCATAACCTCAAATACTAGTCGGTCTGTGACAAGTCTGCGCGAGAACTGGAGACAGGATCTCCATCAAGCACGTCCCGACTAATACCAAAGATAAATGGAAGAGTCTGGTGCCTTATCTGTGACACCCATGCAAGAGTTTCCATAAGTGTCACATACCACTTATAGTCACACGTACACGCGTCCCACAGACGTCGACAATGCAATAAAATAATAAGGTTCACTGATTGTGTACAAGTACGTGTCACTTTCACTTATTCACTCATGCACGAACACTAACGTACTTGCCACAATCATCACTAATACCTAACACTGGGTAATGCACATGATCACTAGGTTATCAATGCAGTGACATATGTATGATACGATGAGGAAACAATATGTAAAGCATGATTAAGATGTCATAAATCAGTATTCTACCACTTGCGTAATTTATCATAAATCATACGTGTACAGTTTAGCGAAACGATGAACGGGGAATAAATAGTATGTTTGATTATCTATCCAGAGAATTTAGTTTCACGTCAATCGGGTTTCAAGATCACTAGTTATGGCCATTACATTTTAAGCGTTCACGGCTGGAAATCCGGTTTCAGAATCGGAAGTCCGTTTCGCAACGCATGTTAATCCCGGTTGGGATCAGAATTGAGTGACGCTACAGTTGAATAGAATCTAGGGTTTTCAGTAAGGTTTTCAACGCAACAGACGGATCCTCAATCGCGTCTGTACGTCAGGAGTTATACACCGTTTAACACTAGTATGTCACTTCTGAATCTGTTCTGGACAGTTATACGTCCAGCTCTTTTAAATTACAGATTAAATAGCAAACGATGACGAAACAGGATGAAACCATTTGTGTTATCTAGCTAACAGATTCACCTTTAATAAACAGAGGAGTTCCGCAACATACGAGTTAAGGAAATAAGGTGGTACCCATTACGGGACAGTAAGCAATAACCAGAGTCGCTCTGGACTGCAGTCCAGAGTCGCACTCCGATCCAAATATTGTCGCAATTTGAGTATAGAAACCATTAGAAACTTGCATAGGGTTATAGTTCGTCGAGTCGGATTCGATTTAAGCCCTCGAACGCATCATTCCAGTATGTACATAATTTATGGTAATTTTAATAATTTTCAGATAAGGGAAATTTCTAGTTTTACGGGTATATTTGGGGGTATTCATTTTAGTCTGTAGCAGTCGTATTTTCCAGCGAAATTTATACACAGTATTCATCATTACATGGTCCAACATAAACAATCCAATTCCATCAATTTAGGTAAGTATTTTCATTGGGATCACACATCGGACAGGTATGGCACTTAATCGATCTGAAATTGTAAATTTGTAATCTATATAATTTAAGTTTGTAACTTGAATATATTAGCATGTAGCAAGTAAATTACTTGCCTGGAGGCGTCTTGGCGATGCACGGCAGTGGTAATGGCACGAACGCGCGATGAACGGCACGGCTAGGGTTCGCGGCCTCGGCTCGGGCTCTTGGATTCGACGGCTCGATAGGTGTGACGGCGATTACTACGGTGACGGTGATGATCACAGAGATGGCAAAGACAACAGCACCGCCGATAGAGTCATCAACGGTGGCTGTTGCGGTGATGGCAACTAAGTGTTCGACAGGGCTTGAGCTTGGCTTCGAGGAGTTCGAGAGGGATGAGGCTGCTGGCGAGGCAAAGGCTGTGACAGGGGAGACGACGCTGTGGTGGGGAGCTCGCCGGCACGAGGGTGCAGGGGTGGAGCTCGGGTGCGGGTAGTGGCCGAGGGGAGGTGCAGTGGGAAGCTCGGTGGAAGGGGTTGATGACGAGGAGGCTGGGTGGTGCTGTGCCGTCGGTAGTGGAAGATGGGGTCGCCGGCGTCGAGTGCAAGGAGACGGACGTGGTGTGAGTTATGGCGATGGGAGGTCGCGGTCATGGACGGGAGAGTGAGCGGGAGGTAGTGTGGGAGGGGAGAAGGTGACGAGAGTGAGGGAGAGGAGGTGGGGTTGTCGCGGATGATGGAGGGAGGTTGTTGGGTCGATGGAGGTGATGATGATGGTGTCGGGGTCGCACGATGGTCGGAGGTGGAAGGCGGCCGTGGAAGGGAGCTCGGGTTAGTGAAGGTGATGGGAGTTGGAGCCGGCGGTGGTTTAGGGGTGTGGTGGGTCTCGTTGTGGGGATGGTTGCAAGGGGAGAAGTCGAGAAAGATGAGGAGATGAGCGGAGTGAGAGAGGAAGGCGAGGGTGGTGTCGACGGCGACGAGGCGAGCGCGGCCGTGGGTTCGAGAGAGGGAGCGGGAAAAGAGAAGGGAGAGAGAGTGCGAGATGAGAGAGAGAGTGTGTGGGTGTGTACGAGAGGAGAGATAGGGAAGATGGGGGATCGCGAGGGTTGCGCGTCGTGGGGTGTAACGGCGCACGAGCGAGCGTGGGCGTGGGCGAAGGAAGTGGGTCGAGCGAGCGGGAGAAGAGGAAAGAGCCGTTGGGGGAGAAGGGTTAGGGCATGGGCCGGGTCGGGTTGCCGTGGGTGAGGGCTTGGGCTGCTGGGCTCGGGGAGTTGGGCCGGGGAATTTCAGAAAATATTAGAAAGATTAAGGGGTCTGGGCTCGGTCTGAAAGAGCTTGGCCCGTTGGAAAAATTAAAATGGGGAATGGGCTGGGTTTTTAAGAAAAGGATTAAGTTTATAAAAAGAAAATGGGCTGAGGGAATTAGTTGGAAAAATAAGATATAATAGGGTTTGGGTTTTAGGGTTTTATTGATAAAAGGAAAATGGGGGTTTAGAAGAAATAAAATTATAAATAAAAATAAATAAAATTCAAGAGTAACAAAATACAGATATTGGTATAAAAAGGGACTGGGTATTACATCATACCACCCTTACAAAAATTTCGTCCTCGAAATTTAAGAGAAATGACAAGCTATACAATAATAAGCGAAAAGTTACTACATCGAACACTAATACAAAGTGATTTACTTAAAACGGGTGGATAAAATTTTGAAGGTATATATATGTAAGAACAACATACAAAAAGGATAGGTCTAAATAGGTATAAGGCAGGAACAACTATAAGGACAACTACATGTATACGAGAATATAGATAACAATAACGAACAATATTAATCAAAGCGTGTTCGATAAAATCGAAATCCAAATATGTGCACATATAAGTATATCAAAAGTAGCACAGCAGAAATAATAATGAGTATAAGGCATAGTCATAATGAAAAAATGAAGAACTTGTCGGTGGTTTAAAACATTTTTAGAACAACGTATCAATCAAACCATTTTAACGTAACTTAGAAAACTACATGATGAAATAAGAAGCATAGCACCAAAATAATATATGTAATACATATGGTCGCGCTACCGAAAATGAGAAGAAAGTAGTGTACTTAAAATACATAAAACGGGGTAGTCAATAACACGCACTTTTCAATAAATACAAAAATAATGGAAACTAAATTTGAATAACGATGTCCCTGAATATAGTTAGGGTAATAGGAAAAGCACAAAAATGTATAGGGCTAGCTAGGGTAGGGATTACAATGGAGTGTGGCTCATATAAAAGGTCGGAGTGTGACTGATTTAGACTAAAGGTCAAAGAGAATGGGGTCGGGTCAGCACAGGAAGTAAGGGTGAGCAGCAAGGGACTACAAGGGAAGAATAATGTATGGGGAGGATAACGGTCAATACATCATGTGAATCAAAAATTTCGAAGGGTCAGCCAACTCGGAAATTTTACTATCAATTTCCCTCCCAAGAAGGATCTCAAACGAGGCACATATGAAGGATGAAGGGTGGCCCATTCCAAGGATCGGGGTGCAGTACTGGTTAATCTAAGTGAGGGTCGAATCAGCACAAGGTATAGGTTTGGACAGTCAGGGATCTCAGCAGGAAAATACATGTATAAGAGAAATAATCAAACATCAAGTGAACCAAGAAGATCGAAAGATTGGCGAACTCAGCAATTTATTTCATTCCAGAAAATTCTAAACAAAGCAATCTCAAAACGAAAGGTGGCCCTAAACTATACACAGATTTATTTGGCCAGAGAAGACAACATCTAAAAATTCCTGTCAGTCGCGATTGTGGAGGTTCGGCAGGTTGCGGTAGGCTCGCGCGCTCAGGTAGGGGCGTCCATTTCCATAGCGCCTCGCAGGGACCGCCATTGGGAGTTCTTCCACCGCAGGGTCTTGTTCTTCTGGTCTATCATCCTCGGCTGGAGCTTCTTCATCGAGGTTTGCTTCCATGTGGTTCTCTTCTTCTGGATTCTCTTTCATGGGATTTTCCTCCACTGGATTTTATCTATCGGTTCATCCTCGGGATCTTCCTCTATCGGGTTTTCTTCAGGGTCTCCTTCTTCTTCGTCGGAATCTTCTATCATGTCAACCTCTAGGGCGGCGTCCCCTTTGTCCTCGGAATCGCTGTTTTCGAAGATGACCTGGGGACCGTTGACCTCATCGTCAGAACTCATCAGCGTGCGGTCTATGGAAACGCATGACTGTGCATCCTCATCTAGATGCGGCGCTGCTCCAGGGTGGGCCATGGTCTGAAAAGAAAAGTCATGATCAGACAGTGGAACATATCAGAAAATAGTTAAGGGTACGGAGTACAGGAAAATATGCGGTGGGCAGGAACTGAAAAAAAATCAGAATTAAAAATGCTATGGTAATGAATAGTATAAGTAAGGGGGAAAGCAAGAGAATGATACACATATTACGATTCAAAGTTATTATTGTATTCAACTAAAATTTCGACGGATACAAGATTTCAAACGAAAAGAAATATTTATAAGAGGATGACAACATTTTATTAAAAGCATAAAACGTGATAACTATTCTTCGATTACTAGGCCGCTGCATTCTCGTCACGCGAGTTGAATCCTGCGCTAGGTCCCCCTTATCCTCGAAATTCGAACTACGCAATACTCATCACTTAGTAGAAGTGGAGAGTGTGGACGAGTCTCCTCCTTGTAGCTCCTTCCTTTTTGGGCAATCGTTGATAAAATGTTCGCTGGATCCGCAAATCAGAAATTTCCCTTGGACGCGGCGACAATCCCTCTGAAGATGTCCTGGCCTCCTCAATACCCACAACATTGGGTCTTCTGCTGCTTCTGTCTCGGGGAAACAAATGGGTGCTTCATCTTCTTCTCTTTTCCTCGTCTAACAGGGATCCCTTTACGATTGGAAACTCCCGCTGGTGCCTGATTCATCTGCCTCCTCAGTCCTTCAGCTAATAAGTCGTTTGTTCGCTCCTGGGCTTCCTTCAGACCTTACAGTACACTCAGAATCTCAGCTGTCTGATTCTGGAGAGTGGAGATAGAGGAAGAGTCGTTGGAGGACATGATCCTGAAACAATAATTTTGAAGACGATATAAGGCACAAGCTATAAGAATCAAAATATAATATGGATTGGGCAGGGATTCAAGAATATCAGATACTATGAAATTTATTACAAGTGGAAATCACTGTAGGACTCTAAGTCACTTTAAACAGAGTACGGTAGTGTAACTATGATGTAGTTCACAATTACAACCACGTAACTTTGCCAAGTCACCCGAAACCCTAGCGAATGGATTAACAGAATACTCGATGTGAATATGGATCAAGAATAACAAGTTTACAACCTAGACCGAGGGATGTCTTAGATTGTCAAGCTATACACGGAAAAATGCAATCCCAATCGAAGCAAAACCTGTCTCTGATACCAACAAAACCATGTCACATCCCGCTTCCCAAAATACGGAATACGAGGGGTTGACAAGGCCATCCATACTCCTACGGTCAAGGAAATATCCTGCCGTAGTCACACTTCGTCTTCTAGCTTTACGTGGTAAACAGTAAACAATGCTCAGGTAATGAGAAATGCAGTAACTGAAATAAAACAATACAAAGAACTGACCTGATAGAAATCAAAAGGGTATAACTCTGGATAGCTGATCAGGATGTCCGCGATGTACGTCTAGTCCTGGTCCAGGCTAGATCCACTCCTCACTCTGAGCATGCATACTCAGGTCGTCAGAGTGACACAATAGCAATATATATATATATATATATATATATATATATATATATATATGCAAGTGGAAACTCGAACAGTGATAATAGATGTGTAACAGTAAACCAAGACAGTAAAGATATGAACATGGAGTAATCAATGCAATGTTTAATAGATCAGGAGAACAGTAAAGCAGTAATATAGTATGTCGGATGTGTCAATACAGTAGGTAATGCATGTCAATGTCCCTATCCCTATCAGTCTCTAAGTCTCACTGTACAGGTCACTAAGCCTATCGTCAGTCCAAGTGTGAGAGTCAACCACTCGTGAGTGTCCTCCACCCAAGGGTAGGACCCAAGGACAAGGGACCACGGGCCCAAAATGTAACTCACGGTAATAATCATGTACCCTGTAAATCTCCATATATATAAGCCGGCATGGGACTCCCGAGATTCTGTTGAACTCACACTCAAACTACCCCACCCCGTGGTCTACATCAAACGCTAACCATAACCTTAAAAATAGTCGGTTTGTGACAAGTCTGCGCGAGAACTGGAGACAGGATCTCCATCAAGCACGTCCCGACTAATACCCAAGATAAATGGCAGAGTCTGGTGCCTTATCTGTGACACCCATGCAAGAGTTTCCATAAGTGTCCCATACCACTTATAGTCATACGTACACGCGTCCCACAGACGTCGACAATGCAATAGAATAATAAGGTTCACTGATTGTGTACAAGTACGTGTCACTTTCACTTATTCACTCATGCACGAACACTAACGTACTTGCCACAATCATCACTAATACGTAACACTGGGTAATGCACATGATCACTAGGTTTTCAATGCAGTGACATATGTATGATATGATGAGGAAACAATATGTAAAGCATGATTAAGATGTCATAAATCAGTATTCTACCACTTGCGTAATTTATCATAAATCATACGTGTATAGTTTAGCGAAATGATGAACGGGGAATAAATAGTATGTTTGATTATATATCCATAGAATTTAGTTTCACGTCAATCGGGTTTCAGGATCACTAGTTATGACTATTACATTTTAAGCGTTTACGGCTGGAAATCCGGTTTCAGAATCGGAAGTCCGTTTCGCAACGCATGTTAATCTCAGTTGAGATCAGAATTTAGCAACGCTACAGTTGAATGAAATCTAGGGTTTTCAGTAAGGTTTTCAACGCAATAGACGGATCCTCAATCGCATCTTTATGTCAGGAGTTATACACTGTTTAACACTAGTATGTCACTTCTGAATCTGTTCTGGACAGTTATACGTCCAGCTCTTTTAAATTACAGATTAAATAGCAAACGATGACGAAATAGGATGAAACCATTTGTGTTATCTAGCTAACAGATTCACCTTTAATAAACAGAGGAGTTCCGCAACATACGAGTTAAGGAAATAAGGTGGTACCCATTACGGGACAGTAAGCAATAACCAGAGTCGCTCTGGACTGCAGTCCAGAGTCGCACTCCGATCCAAATATTGTCGCAATTTGAGTACAGAAACCATTAGAAAATTGCATAGGGTTATAGTTCGTCGAGTCGTCTTCGATTTATGCCCTCGAACGCATCATTCCAGTATGTACATAATTTATGGTAATTTTAATAATTTTTAGATACGGGAAATTTCTAGTTTTACGGGTATATTTGGGGGTATTCATTTTAGTCTGTAGCAGTCGTATTTTCCAGCGAAATTTATACACAGTATTCATCATTACATGGGCCAACATAAACAATCCAATTCCATCAATTTAGGTAAGTATTTTCATTGGGATCACACATCGAACAGGTATGGCACTTAATCGATCTTAAGTTGTAAATTTGTAATCTATATAATTTAAGTTTGTAACTTGAATATATTAGCATGTAGCAAGTAAATTACTTGCCTGGAGGCGTCTTGGCGATGCACGGCAGTGGTAACGGTACGAACGCACGATGAACAGCACGACTAGGGTTCGCGGCCTCGGCTCGGGCTCTTGGATTCGACGGCTCGGTGGGTGCGACGGCGATTACTACGGTGACGGTGATGATCACAGAGATGGAAAAGACAACAGCGCCGCCGATAGAGTCATCAACGGTGGCTGTTGCGGTGATGGCAACTAAGTGTTCGACAGGGCTTGAGCTTGGCTTCGAGGAGTTCGAGAGGGATGAGGCTGCTGGCGAGGCAAAGGCTGTGACAGGGGAGACGACGCTGTGGTGGGGAGCTCGCCGGCGCGAGGGTGCTGGGGTGGAGCTCGGGTGCGGGTAGTGGCCGAGGGGAGGTGCAGTGTGAAGCTCGGTGGAAGGGGTTGATGACGAGGAGGCTGGGTGGTGCTGTGCTGTCGGTAGTGGAAGATGGGGTCGCCGGCGTCGAGTGTAAGGAGACGGCCGTGGTGTGAGTTATGGCAATGGGAGGTCGCGGTCGTGGACGGGAGAGTGAGCGGGAGGTAGTGTGGGAGGGGAGAAGGTGACGAGAGTGAGGGAGAGGAGGTGGGGTTGTCGCGGATGATGGAGGGAGGTTGTTGGGTCGATGGAGGTGATGATGATGGTGTCGGGGTCGCACGATGGTCGGAGGTGGAAGGCGGCCGTGGAAGGGAGCTCGGGTTAGTGAAGGTGATGGGAGTTGGAGCCGGCGGTGGTTTAGGGGTGTGGTGGGTCTCGTTGTGGGGATGGTTGCAAGGGGAGAAGTCGAGAAAGATGAGGAGATGAGCGGAGTGAGAGAGGAAGGCGAGGGTGGTGTCGACGGCGACGAGGCGAGCGCGGCCGTGGGTTCGAGAGAGGGAGCGGTAAAAGAGAAGGGAGAGAGAGTGCGAGATGAGAGAGAGAGAGTGTGTGGGTGTGTACGAGAGGAGAGATAGGGAAGACGGGGGATCGCGAGGGTTGCGCGTCGTGGGGTGTAACGGCGCACGAGCGAGCGTGGGCGTGGGCGAAGGAAGTGGGTCGAGCGAGCGGGAGAAGAGGAAAGAGCCGTTGGGGGAGAAGGGTTAGGGCATGGGCCGGGTCGGGTTGCCGTGGGTGAGGGCTTGGGCTGCTGGGCTCGGGGAGTTGGGCCGGGGAATTTCAGAAAATATTAGAAAGATTAAGGGGTCTGGGCTCGGTCTGAAGGAGCTTGGCCCGTAGGAAAAATTAAAATGTGGAATGGGCTGGGTTTTTAAGAAAAGGATTAAGTTTATAATAAGAAAATGGGCTGAGGGAATTAGTTGGAAAAATAAGATATAATAGGGTTTAGGTTTTAGGGTTTTATTGATAAAAGGAAAATGGGGGTTTAGAAGAAATAAAATTATAAATAAAAATAAATAAAATTCAAGAGTAACAAAATACAGATATTGGTATAAAAAGGGGCTGGGTATTACAGTTTGGGTACCGATGAGGCATCGGTTGGGGTTAGCGTTAGGGTTGGGGCTGGGGCTCGGGCTCGGGCTGGGGCTCGGGCTGTGGTTGCGGTTGGGGTTCGGCAGGGGGTTGCGGTTGGGGTTGGGGTTGGGGTTAGGGTTGGGGTTGGGGTTCGGCTGGGGCTGGGGCTGGGGTTAGGGTTAGCGTTAGGTTTGGGGTTGGGGTTTAGCTGGGGCTGGGGCTGGGGTTAGGGTTAGGTTAGGGCTAGGCTGGGCTGGGGCTGGGTCTGGGGTTAGGGTTAGGTTGGGGTTGGGGTGGGGCTGGGCTGGGGCTGGGGTTCGGTTGGGGTTGGGGCTGGGCTGGGGCTGGGGGATCGCAGCCGCGGTAGATGGTGGAAGAGCCGGGGCCGATCTTATGGAGGTCCACAATATAGTCTCTGACGATATTGCCCCAATTTCCATGGAGACATGAGGAGACATGGGAAGAATTCGTGTCTTTCGTGTTGTAGATATAGAATCAAGTAGCTAGCTATAGATTGATTGCCTAAAAATTATACTTGTATGCATTCATGTGGTGGTTGTAGTTTGTGGCCAAATAAATCTTTGCATGCTGCCATTGGCAAGTCTTTGTCCAACCAAAACATGATTCAACATATTGAGCTTGTGGTACCAGACCATTCATGTTGCGTATAACGCTTTATGATATCAGTATCCTACATTTGTAGTTTTAATTGTTGATTGTTATAAATGAATGCCATTGCAATATTAGTTTTTGGTAGATGAATGCCATTACAATGTAGGATGATCAGTTCAATCAATCTTGATCTCAATGGTTTAAAATCAAGTTACACATACAACACGAATGCACAACAAACGTATCATTAGAGAGTGATTCAAGATGTTCAAGTTAAAACCAATATATGATACTCGATGATAATATGAAACCTTCATATTCTCATCGATATTCATATATGAAACTAAAAGCGCCACTTAGCCCCCCTATCGGTTAACATACGTGCGATGTTCGTCGTGGCATAGAACTATACGAAGGTTGTTAAATATCGGACGGTATAGCTCGATACTAAAAACCGTCGTATAGTCTATGCGACGAGAAGATTCAATCGTATGGTAACCGATAGATTTGTCCCGTGTGGACAAGTTAGGAATGTATAAAGTAAACACCTTCATTCACTTGTGTTTTCATCCGTTTCGAGATATTTCGTCGGTACCTTTTCGCTGGTTCTCCGTGTACAAAGATAGATTAGATGTTCATTCCAACGTTGTTTCACAGCTTTGAAATGATTATCTATTCTATTACAGTGTACTCGGAGAACAGCGGGGAGGTGCTGCCGAAATTTACTCGAAACGATTGAAAGCACAATTGATGGGTGTTCACTCTATACATTCTTAATGGGATAGAATTCTTACCCCCGACAGTCGGAACACACACACACAATAAGAATACACAACAAACGCATAATTAGAGAGTGATTCGAGATGTTCAAGTTAAAACCAATATATGATACTCGATGATAATATGAAACCTTCATATTCTCATCGATACTCATATATGAAACTAAAAGCGCCATTTAGTCCCCGTCTATCAGTTAACATACGCGCGATGTTTGTCGTGACATAGAACTATACGAAGCTTGTTAAATATCGGACGGTATAGCTGGATACTAACAACCGTCGTATAGTCTATACGACGGGACGATTCAATCGTATGGTAACCGATAGATTTGTCCCGTGTGGACAAGTTAGGAATGTATAAAGCAAACACCTTCATTCACTTTTGTTTTCATCCGTTTCGAGATATTTCGTCGGTACCTTTCCGCTGGTTCTCCGTGTACAAAGATAGATTAGATGTTCATTTCAACGTTGTTTCACAGCTTTGAAATGATTATCTATTCTATTACAGTGTATTCGGAGAACAGCGGGGAGGTGCTGCCGAAATTTACTCGAAACGGTTGAAAGCACAAGTAATGGGTGTTCGCTCTATACATTCTTAATGGGATAGAAGCCTTACCCCCCGACAGCCGGAACACACACATACAACAAGAATACACAACAAATGCATAATTAGATAGTGATTCGAGATGTTCAAGTTAAAACCAATATATGATACTCGATGATAATATGAAACCTTCATATTCTCATCGATACTCATATATGAAACTAAAAGTGCCACTTAGTCCCCGTCTATCGGTTAACATACGCGCGATGTTCGTCGTGACATAGAACTATACGAAGGTTGTTAAATATCGGACGGTATAGCTCGATACTAACAACCGTCGTATAGTCTATGCGACGAGAAGATTCAATCGTATGGTAACCGATAGATTTGTCCCGTGTGGAAAAGTTAAGAATGTATAAAGCAAACACCTTCATTCACTTGTGTTTTCATCCGTTTCGAGATATTTCGTCGGTACCTTTCTGCTGGTTCTCCGTGTACAAAGATATATTAAATGTTCATTTCAACGTTGTTTCACAGTTTTGAAATGATTATCTATTCTATTACAGTGTACTCGGAGAACAGCGGGGAGATGCTGCCAAAATTTACTCGAAACGGTTGAAAGCACAGGTGATGGGTGTTCGCTCTATACATTCTTAATGGGATAGAAGCCTTACCCCCGACAGCCGGAACACACACATACAATAAGAATACACAACAAACGCATAATTAGAGAGTGATTCGAGATGTTCAAGTTAAAACCAATATATGATACTCGATGATAATATGAAACCTTCATATTCTCATCGATACTCATATATGAAACTAAAAGCGCCACTTAGTCCCCGTCTATCGGTTAACATACGTTCGATAATTTATTCTTTTCAACGACAAACGCGCACACAAAGCATATACACGGATTTTCTCCTTTGTCAGTAACTATCCCGTTCTTATATTTCTCAATATAATCACCATAACCTACAATTTATATGTTATACAGTCTAACATGGCCCATGAGTACGTCAGAGTTAAGGACTGGATGTATGTGGATTGGCAACAACGTATGCAACCAAAGTTTGTCACAGGAGTTGCTGCTTTCATTGAGTTTGCACGCGTACATAATAAGATCATAATAGAGAAGATTCTCTGTCCGTGCGATAGATGTGGCAATAAGTACTGGCAGAAGGTAGAATTGGCAGAGCTTCACATTGTAAAATATGGGTTTACTAGACTTTATACAACTTGGAAATATCACGGGGAAGGAGAAGAATGTAGTAATGCGGCAGAAGAAGAAGGAGAACACGATAATGCGGCAGGAGAAGAAGGAGAATTCGGTAATGCGGCAGAAGGAGAAGACGGTAATTTATTTCCATCAGAAGAAATGGAGGATATGGTAGAGGCTGCCCTAAGTGAATCTATTCGTACCGAAGATGACATTCCTTCCGGTCAAGGACCGCGTGCGGATAAATATGAAAATTTCATGAATGATGCTAGAAAACCAATTTATGAGAATGCGAAGTATTCCACCCTCTCATGGTTCGTCCAACTTTTCCAGATTAAGTGCCTAAATGGATAGAGCAACAAGTCATTCACAATGCTTCTTTCGTTCTTGAAAGATTCTATGCCCCCGGGAAATGACGTGCCCGACAGCTGGTACGGAACCCAGAAGATGATGTCTGATTTGGGTGTAAAGTGCGGGAAGATTCAAGCATGTCCTAAAAACTGCGTGTTGTACCGGAAAGAGAATTCAGATTTTAAAGAGTGTCCAACATGCGGAGAGGCCAGGTATAAGCCGAAAGATTCTGATAAGAAGCCTGATATACCTGTCAAGATAGTACGATACTTTCCCAAACTCACCGGGGGAACAATATCGACGTCTATCTCCGACGGACCAAACTCACCGGGGAACAATATCGACGTCTATCTCCGACCTCTGATCGAGGAGTTGAAATCTTTGTTCATTGATGGTGTAGAGACATACGATGCAAACACAAATATAACCTTCATACGGCGTGCGGCTTTAACGTAGACAATTAATGACTTTCCTGCGTATGGAATGCTATCAGGTTGGTCCGTACATGGTCACAAAGCATGTCCTCGTTGCCATGAACACACAACATCGAAATTCTTGAATTTTAGCATGAAGGTTTGTTATTGTGGCCATCGACGTTTCCTGCCTCCAGACCACCCCTATAGGTTAGACACGGTTCACTTTGATGGTCATCAGGAGCTTCTTGGACCTCCATCCCCATTTTCCGGAGAGGACGTGACTGCTAAATGGGATGGTTACAATAATGTGACCTTCGGGATGGATCCGACGAAACAGGTCAAACCACCATTTGGGAACAAGTTAAGCATTTTCTTCGAGCTTCCGTACTGGTCAACAAATTTAGTGTGTCATTGTCTGGACGTCATGCATATAGAGAAGGGAGTATCAGCGCACATACACAACTTGCTTCTTTATAAAGACGGGAAATCGAAAGACAACCTGAATGCTCGGATGGATCTACGGGAGTGGGGAATAAGAAGTGAATTGCACCCTAGACCGGTAGTGGGTAAACCGGGCAAGTTTGTACTTCCCAATGCCGCTTATCATATGTCACAACCGGAGAAGAAAAGATTCCTGCAGGTGTTGTATGATTTGAAAGTTTCCACAGGTTTCTCAGGATCATTCAGCAAGAAAATAAAAATTATGAAAGGCAAGATCGATGGGCTGAAAAGTCATGATCACCATGTTATCGTGGAGCACCTTCTTCCATTAGCCCTCAGGACTTCTCTCCCCGAATCGGTTGGTCTAGTAATCAACGACCTATGTTGTTTTTTCAGAGAGTTGTGTGCTAAAACACTGGAGGTTGTGACGCTGGATAAACTAAAAAATTCTATTGCGTTGATACTTTGCAAGTTTGAGCGTATTTTCCCACCGTCATTCTTCGATATCATAATACACTTGACGGTTCATCTTGCAACTGAGGCTAAGTTAGCCGGACCGGTACAATATCGATGGATGTATCCCATCGAGAGGTACGTGTAATTTTCGTTTCGCGCAATTTATAAATTTATTGTTGTCCTGTATGCCCGTATTTATTTATTCAACATATTTTCATTAGGTATCTCTACACTCTTAAAAAGTATATATGCAATATGTCACGCCCCGCTTTCCAAAATACAGAAAACGAGGGATGACTGGGCCAGCCATGCTCCTACGGTCAAGAAATCATCCCGCCGTAGTCACACTTCGGCTTCTAGCATTACATGGTAATCAGTAAATAAAGAACAGTAGTAAAGGAATCACATCACTAATTTATTGCATTAATAATCCATTGTTCACAAATTACAGATAACAAGAACAATTACTAACCAAGTTCAATCTCATGATCACTTTTATGGAAAGCAGTAAATGAAGAAGGTACACCAGACTATATCTCCGTGAACTCGAAGGGTAGATCCGTCTCCTGAGCTGGTCCTTCCACAGAATCTGAGCATGCATACTCAGGTCGTCAGAGCGACACAATAACAATATTATTATAATAAGATGAAACAGGTAAATGAGGTAATACTAGTGTAAGAACAATGCAAGTAATCACTATGTCACTATATGATGCAGAATATGTTCTGTGTCCCTATCGGTCTCTAGGTCATGTTTGAAATCGCATAGTGGAAGGAGGATCATGTTTAACAGGAGTCTCGTACATACCCGAGACAACGGCCCACATGCTCGGGACATAACCCTGTCAGCTGGATCGCTAGATCCTACCTTATATATATATATATATATATATATATATATATATATATATATATATATCACTGCTCGAATGATCATCCTCTAAAACACGGTCCCTCTAAATACGATTCTATTTCCACTTCGATTTCCCCCTTATTCCCAGGTTTACACTATTTGTGATCTTGATTCAGTCGTGTACAAGTATACCAATGGCACGGTTTTATCACTGCTCACTGTATCAATCACTGTCACGAATATTCACTTCCCATTGGTATACTCGTCACTTCTAAACCAACATCAACCACGCACGATAATGTAATGTCCACTGACTCTAACACGCACTAACACTAGGTACATGGCAAATGGGGTATGATATATGTATGTATGCCATCATTAAGCTATGATTATTATGAATCAATATGCATGTCATTATCTTACAAAAATTTCGTAAACTCATGTGTTAACAATTCAACAAAATGATGCAAGTAAGATAAATAGAACACTCAGTCAAAAATTCATCAAAATTAGTTTCAGTTCAATCGGGATTCCGGTTTTCAAGATACAGCTGTTTCATTTTAAGTGCTCGCGGCTGTCAGAACTGAACGTCCGTTTCGCGACACGAATTGCACCCAGTTGGGTTCAGATTTTAGCGATGCTACAGTTGAATAAAATCTAGGGTTTTCGAGAGAGTATTTAACGGAATAGACGGATTCCCAATCGCATCTGTACGTCGAAAGTTATACACAGTTTAACTTCAGTGTGTCATTTCTGAATCTGCTCTGGACAGTTATACATTCTGCCCTTTTTAATACAATTTAAAATAGCAAACGGCAATGAAACGGAATGGAACCACTTGTTTTGTTTAGCTAACAGAATCATCTTTAGTTTACTGCAGATTTCCGTAACATACGACTTCAATAAACATAGTGACACACATTTTGGTACAGTACAAGATACACAGAGTCGCTATGGACTGCAGTCCAGAGTCGCACTCCGATCTAATTATCATCGTAGTTACAGAACATAAATCATTAGAAGTTTACATAAGGTTAAAGTTCGTCGAGTCGGCTTCAATTTAAGCCCTCGAACGCATCATTCCAGTATATATATAATTTACGGTGATTTTAATCGTTTTCAGATACAGGAAAGATTCTAGTTTTATCGGCGTAATTGGGGGTATCAATTTTAGTCTCTAACAATCGTATTTTCCAGTGAGATTCATACACGATACTTATCATTATGAGGGCCAACAGAAAACATTTATTTCCGTCAAATTAAACAATTATATTCATTGGAGACTAACATCGATCACTTAGGTCACACAATATATCGGTAATCGGCAAATTTATAAACTATATGATTTAGGTTTGTACCACAACTATATTAGCATGAAGCAAGTAAACACTTGCCTGGAAACGTCTCGGGGTCGTACGGCAGCAGCGGCGTCACGAACGCGCGATGTACGCCGTAAAACGAATTGCGCGAGCTTGGCTCGCGATGCGGAATTTGCGTCGGAGTTGCCCGGAGCCGTCAAGTGCTTGCTGGAAGCGGAGGTGGTGCTCTGTGGTTGGCCTGGAACTTGCTGGGGTCGACGACGGTGCTCCGGCGGATAGCAACAGTGGGTGTTTGGAACCAAAATGGGTTTTGTGTGGTTTTGGAAAGAGGGAGAGGGTAAGCAGTGGGGCTTGGGGCTTGTAGTGATGGTGATGATGCTGAGGAGGTGGAGGTCGACGACGATGTTCAGGTCAGTTGGGGGCTCGCCGTCGTCGGGTGCAAGGGTGGCCGAACTCGGGTGTGGGGTTGTGCACAGAGGTTGGGTTAATGGAGGGCTGGTGGCGAAGTGTAGTGTAGGGAGCTCAGTTTGTGGGGAGAAGTGGGCGAGGGATAATGGAGAGATGGGTGATCGCCGGCGTCGAGGGTGCAGTGGGTTCGAGGGAAGTGGGGTGCTCGGTGAGTTTTTTTTTGGAGGATGGAGAGAGTTAGGGATTTCAAAATGAAAGAGAAGAGAGAGAGATGAGGGTGTGATAGGAAACGTCGGTAACGGCATTGCGAGGGCGTGGGCACGAGCAGCGGCGGAGGAGGCGGGTCGCGGATTGAAGGAGGAAGCGGGAAAGAGGGAGAGCCGTTGTGGGTGAAAGGTGAATAGGAGTGGGTCGGGTCGGGTCTGGTGAGGAGGCGGGTCGGCTCGTTTAAAAAAATAATTCCTTTAAAACAAATTCATGGGCTGAGGTTAAACAGGCCACGGAAAAATTAAATTTAAGTTTAAAATTTTAAATGGGGAATTTCAATTGGGCTGGTGTTTAAAAAGGTTTAGGGCCGGGCTTTTTATAATTAATTTTCTAGAAAAAACTTTGGGCTGAAGGTTTAAATATTTGGGTTAGGATTTTATTAGCAACATTTTGGTTTTAGTTTACTTTGGCTTTGATTTAAATCTTGGGTTTAGGCTTTTAGGGTTTGGTCTATGATTTAAAAAGAGTTGGAAAAAATATAAGGTTTAAATAAATATTAAGCTTAAACAACCAATTCAAATACGAAGGGAAAAAGAAAGGAAACCACTGGAATTCAGAAAATAGGAAACTTTTATTAAAATGGAAACGGGGATTTACACAATAAAAGTCGACCAGAGGGTTCTATCATGCAAGGTTATCTTCTTGATGAAGAAACCACATTTTGTTTCCGCTATCTGGACAAGAACATTGAGACAAGACTTAACCGGCCTCGAAGAATTCAAGACGGGCCATATGGTAAAGCCGAGTATAAGAGGGTAGACACTATATTTATCAACAAGATATACCGGTTTATCTTGCTTAATTGAGCATGTCTTGAACAAATTAGAGAGTAAGTTTTTTTGGATTAATTGTTATATTTGTGTTTGTGTGCGTATGAAATGATATAATATTAATGTCACCATTATTTGTCAAAAACAGAATTCATTTTAACGAGGTATATGAGGGGCATCCTGATTGGAACGAAGAACGATTGGAAAAATATCATCAGGATAATTTTTGTGATTGGGTTACAGATCATGTAAGTTATTCGAATAACATTTTATTGCTATCAGTTTTAATCTAAACTTGTATCGTTATGTATTTGTCGTAAAATTTGTTTTGTTAGATCCACGATCCGAACTTGTCTGCATCATTTGAGAGTGATTCAAGATGTTTAGCTCAATTTCCTAGTATGGAGGTTGCATATTACAAAGGATTTGGTGTCCTTGGATACAAATTCGAAGTTAAGGACATAGAAATATCTAGAACCACTCAGAATAGTGGGATTGCGACGGTAGGATCAGACGGTGTGATTTATTATGGATACTTAAATTGTATACTCGGTATCCACTATCCCGGATGATCAGAACCATTTTATATATTCCAGTGTACTTGGTACGATACGCGAACCGATACGGATAAGTGGAGAAATAATCTTGGGACTTGGAAAGATGAATATGGATTGACCAGTGTGAACACACTTCGATTTTACGGTCAGGAATATTCGTTTATCTTTCCGAACCAAGCGTTCTAAGTATACTACTCACAGTGTTTGAAGCATCCGGGATGGAGTGTTGTATGCCGATGGAAACCCAGAGATGTATACGATGTCCCAGAATTCGAGGACAGCGATGAGGATGAAGAAGAGAGTAGGCTTAGAGTGCTCCGACCGTCTGTTTCGAAGGACAGGTTATCTTCGGCCGATCATGAAGTTACGTGGATTAGAAATGACATCGACGATGAGTAGATATGTATAATGCGCCCCCGAAACGAAAAAGGTTATCAGTAATGTTATATTATTACTTCACATTTTACGATCTATACATATATAGTCAATATTTTTAATGATTGTCTAATGCGTCCACGAACCGTTTATCTAGATTTAATGACGATGTCGGGAGCAGTGAGGGGCGGTAGGAGCTCCAGTCGCGGCAGAGGCAGAGCGGTTCTGCCGCCCGGAGAGCTGCGTAGGGAGCTTCAGAGGGCCGGTCTTGCACCCAGATCGGAGACCCCTTCGGATGCCTCCTTCCGTGTGGATTTTGCCACACCTCCAGGTATATTGCACGCATATCTATTTTGAATGTAATATTATAGATATCCATGCCTGTTTATGTCAAAATTACTTATATTGTCAATGTTTGATTGTCTAGTTGTTGGTGATGCGTCCACATCAGGGACAGAGGCCACTCCCGCTCCTCCAGGTATGTTTATATATCATATAGAGCATGTATATTGATTTAGAATGCTATATCATAAATATACATACATTCATTTTGCTCTTACTTAGATAGTAATTTTTATTATTGTCTAGTTGTAGGTGGTGACACCACCGCACCTGCGTGTATGTTTATGTATCCTATAGTGCATGCATATTGATTTAGAACGTTATATTATTGATCTACACATTCCTTTTGCAATTACTTATATAATCTATTTTTAATTGTCTAATTATAGGTGGTGCGTCCACATCTGACGCAGGGGCCACTCCTGCCACTTCCGTACCCTCCGCATCGTCTGTAGGTTAGTATGAATAAATATAAAATATTTATTCATTTTACATATGCTCTATAGAATAAATATGAACTTCATGGAAATTTAGCGTCAATGTTTATTTTCTAGTTGGAGGGGATGCGTCCGCATCCGGGACACCGGTTGTTCCTCACCGGAGGATCTATCGTCCCGCTGGTGCTGTTGTCCGGACCCAGGCTCGTGCTTTAGTCACCGGAGGTATATATTACACTTCAATTTTTGTTTAACCTCGATTTCTTAATACAACTTTGTCTTAATATTGATTGTCTTGATATTTCTTGCAGACACAGGGCCTCCCCATCCCCAGAAGGGGACTCGAGGCCCGAATCAGTCTTATAGGCTGAAGCCAGACAGAGCTAGGGTGGAGGCAACATTCCCCCTCTTTTTTACCCTTGACTATCGCTATACCGGTCCTCATGCCGAGAGGTTCGGCCGGTATATGGGGGATGAGAGCCGGCTCGTGAAGAACTATCCACTTCACGTTGAGTGGGGCGAGCAGCACCGGCGCTCATTCGCCCGCTTATTTGATCAGGCTCGGGTATTAATATATATTTTCATTTGATTTATCCAATATATTTATTATTAACACTTGCAATCTAATAACAATGTTTTTTTGTATTTTCAGTTGGATTACGATTTTCAGCCTGTAGCCGACCCTGATCATCCTGGGAGGGTGCTTGACCTTCATGCTCTGTACAATGGCCTGATGAGAAACATGCAAACCAAGGTCCAATACAACAGGAATGAGCTGAAGGCCGACTGCTACTCCCTGTGGATGGCGACCCCCGAGGCAGAGAGAGCGGCCCTCCTATCTACTCCGGCGTTTGCGAGAGTCGACATAGAGACATGGCCTCTATTGTGCGAATATTTCGACTCTCAACGCAAACATGTATGTATTTTAAATGTAATTCATTTTTTAGGATATAATTTATTTTTTTATGTTCCTTAATTAGAAAACTAAATGTGAATGCGTTGTGTAGAAACAGGCCGCTCAGAATACAGAGAATAGGAAGTCGGCGAAGAGGGGTCGCCCCACTTACATAGGTGGCTCGAGGAATATTACTCGAGCCATGGAGTTATCGGTAAATTATAATAGACCGGCCTTTGTGATATAATGCAATATTAAGAGTTATTTTCTAATATATATAATATTAAGAGTTATTTTCTAATATTGCAGACAGCTCAGACCCTGGCGCAAGGTGGCACACCGAGCGTGCTGTCCGCATATCTTGCCGTCCACGGCACCTCGACAGATCCCGCCACGGGCGAGCTTCGATATCCCGACGTCGCTAACTGGAGTATTGCGTAAGTGTTAATATTTATTCTACCCATATTTGAAATTTTAGTTTTGGAAGGTTCAAATTTAAATTTTATACTTATACTTTACTGCTTAATGTAGGTGTAGGAGCGGGTGGTTGAGCAGGTCGAGACCTCGGGGATCGATTTTACTGGACAGAGCGATTCGAGGCTGCTGACCCCAGTCCTGGACGCCGCACACGGAGGGCAACACAGAGGTTGGGAGAGAGGCCGGGGACTGGGCCCTAGCAGGGCCCATATGAGGTTGGACTCCACCCCGGCGGTTACTTCCTCCGTCTCCAGTGAGCGACGTGTCCAGCAGGAACTGGAGAGCTTGAAGGCCACCGTTCAGGAGTTGAAGGAGATGCTGGTATGTATACTACTTAATAGTAAAATATCATGTCATATTATAGATATCAACATATCCAATATTAGTACGTAGCCTGAGCTTATTTGGTTGTAGACTTAGGTTTGATTAATCATACATACATATCTAATTAAAATAAACTACGGTTTTCCAAACTAGATATCCAAATGGGGTTTCGAAATAACTTGATAATGATACGACTTCGAATAATACACAGTTCTTACACGCTTATTACACACGTTAGGTCCAGACGCGACAGGGTATATCGGCCGAGCGTCCACATGCATCTCCTTCGACTGCGGCTCCGCAAGCCACTATATCAGCTGCGGTTCGGCAGACAGCTCCTATAGCTCCACCGCCCGCTCAGACTCCCGCAGCCGCGGCTCCGCAAGCCACTACCTCGACGGCGGCTGTGCAGACCACATCGCCAGCTCCACAGCCCGCTCAGACTCCCGCACACGCCGAATTGCATGATTTATTGACCAAGGAGCAGGCGCGCCAGATTCTAGCGTTTTTCAGAGGTGGAGCTGGACCGAGCTAGGGTAGCTTTTTGATTCTTATTTTTTGAAACATGTATTTATTTATATGATACATATTGTACTACATTTTGGACGATATTGATATTGGTGGTCCTACGGTGTTTATATTTATATCATATTCTGTTTTTTGGTTTCTATTGTATATTATATGCTGTTCCCCTCCGAAAGACGGCGCGACACCGCGTCTTGCCTGAGATTCGGGGCAGATGCTAATTGGTGCTATCCGTCCACCTCTCCGAAGATGCCAAGTTGATTTATGGCACCATGTATCGAAGGTTTAGACGGATGCGTCCGATGTAGCAGACTTCGTCAGATTCCCCCTCATTTGAGGGGTTTTTGATTGTGGGGACGCTCTTCCCTGCAGGCGCAAGCCCCTGCAGTTAATTACGCTACCGCGTTGCGGTAACAACTTTCTCCTTCTCCAGATGGTCACTTCGTGTCGTGGGTGTTTGTTTTGTTGCCCGTGGATTGTTTACGGAGACTGAGTTATGTCGTCGCCCGTAGGGCGTGGACTAGTCCAAATCCGTATTATCTTAGATTTGGGTTTGGGGGGTTTGGTTTGAGGATACGTCAGCCATACTTGAGGCTAAGATCAACTCAAACGTTTGTTAAGGATACGTTAGTCTAACTTTGTGACTAAGATCAACTTAACGGGATCGTTTAGATCCGACAGAAGAGTGTTTGGACTCTAATGTTCCAGTTTAGGGACGTAGTGGTCCATCGTATGTATGGCCATCGGGACTCATCACCTCTCTGACGACGTTGAAAGATTACAACGACGGATGTCAGAGGAGTTCAGAGATGTACCCTCGAGCCGGAGTTAATTTAGGGGATTCGTAGTCCAATCTGTTTGAAGGTTTAAGGACGCGTTAGCCATTTTTGGAGGCTAAGATCAACTTAAACGGGACCGTTTAGATCCGACAAAAGAGCATATGGAGGGCCCTATTGTTCTAGTTTAGGGACGTTGCGGTCCATAGGTAGTTTAAGGACGTTGCGGTCCGTGGGTAGTTTAGGGACATTTCGGTCCATGGGTAGTTTAAGGACATTGCGGTCCGTTGTTAGTTTTAAGACATCTCGGTCAAGGTTAAGGACGTCGTAGTCCATGGGTTTAAGGACCCCACAGTCCGGTATTTGCTCTGGATGCTTCACACGGGTTCACTGCCGTGCTTGGCGAGGACCAGGCTCCGCTCTGGATGCTTCACACGGGTTCACTGCCGTGCTCTGCGAGGACCAGGATCCGCTCTGGACGTTTCCCACGGGGTCAAAGAGTGACATTATCCGTGTTCCACGTAACCAGGAATTTTGCATTAGGCATGGGTTTAAGGACCCCACAGTCCATATCATGAGTGGCCGTCGGGACCCGTCACCTCTTTGAAGACATTGAGGGATTACAATGCCAAGTTTCAAAGGAGTGAAGAGATGTACCCTAGAACCGGAATGGATTTAATAGTCCCTGACCCAATTTGGGGTCGAGACTGATTAATTATGTTATGAGCCCATTAGCCCAGTTAATCACAAATTGAGGACTTATGGCCAGCTTGGGCTAAGTCCAGTCGGGTCTGAAACATTGACTTTTTGCTGATCCATTGAAGGAGAGGCTTTGCCTCTATCCATTTAGCCAATTGGGCCAAAGCCTAGTGTTAAACACTATAGAGCAATCAGTGTTGAACACTGGGAATGCGGTTAACAAGTTAGTGTTTAACACTAAGAAATAATTGGTGTTAAACACCAGCAATAAGGCTTCTCAAATTAGTGTTAAACACTAAAACAGATCAGTGTTGAACACTGCAAATGAAGATCTCAGATTAGTATTTAAACACTAAGGTAATCAGTGTTGAACACTGCAGATAAAGCTTTTTAATTAGTGTTGAACACTAAGGCCCAACAATATTTTAATACTGAGTGCGAGAGTTTCAATTTAGTGTTAAACACTAAGACAAGAGGGGTCACGTGGCAGCACGTGAGAGCGCCCTTCCTCCATTTGTTCTGCTGAAATTACTGCATCTTTTGATAGCATCACGTGTCAGCACGTGATGGGCATTCAAATGCCTATGCGTTAAGGCTTCTGCTGAAAGTCACGTGGGTCACGTGGGGTGCTGCCTCAAAGGGGTTTTCTGTAGGGCTTTTGAGGGGGGGTCACGTGGTGACACGTGACCCTGCCTTAATGTGGTTTTTTCAGAGGATTTGTTACTCCTTTTTTCAGGAATTAAATTCCGGAGACTTTTTAATTTCAGAGGAATTAAATCCTTCTTTCTTTTGAAGACTTGTATTCTGGAATAGAGTTTAACTCTGAATTTTCTGCGGGAGTTAAATTCCCCGTTTATGTGAAGGGCTGAATAGGGTTGAACCCTAATAAAATTTTTGAGGAAATGATGATCGTTGTTTCAACAGAACTAAGTTCTTTAATTAGGGTTAAACCCTGTTTCTCTTTTTTTTGTTTTGAAGGAATTAAATTCCCATGATATAGGGTCTAGCCCCACTTTTATTTTGGAGGAATTAAATTCCTATAGTTCTGTGAGAATTAAATTCTCAAGTTTGCACTCCTTCTCTATGTTTTGGATCTGCATGGCAGGATCTCAACCCATTGAGAATTAAATTCTCAACCTTAAGGGGAGATGTGCACTTTGCAGATCCTCTATCAAAGAGAGAAGAAATAAGTTCTTCTGCTTTTATATTATCAGAGTTAAACTCTGTTGAGAATTAAATTCTGCTTCTTTCAAAATGCCTTCCCTTTCTTACCTAGGGTTTTTTGCAGAAGATCTGAGTCTTTTCGAAGTATCAAAGCTCTTCTCCTTTTCTCTTTTCTTCTCTGCGCATGTATATATCTTTTTTTTTGTCTCTTGGCTCCTATTTATAGGAGAGGCAGCCGCATCAATCAGTTTTTTTTGACGAATCTTCATTGGGAGATTTGATTTGCATCCATAATTCATTTTGGGCCTTTGGATTATTAGGTGAATTTTATTCACCATTGGATCTTGAATTCAGAGATTCTCCTTTGATATTTTGGTTAGATTTAAGGGGGAAATCTTTCCCAAAGCCGAGATTTTCCATAGATAGATGATCTTTAATCATCTCTGAATCTTTAATTTGATTAGTCCCAAATAATTACTTTCCTTTGGAAAGATTCGAATTTCCTTCAGAATTTAATTCTGTCGTCAAAAATGGGTTTTGAAAGTCGGTCACGTGTGACCACGTGACCCATGGTCACGTGTGAGCACGTGACCCCCTTTGGAACGAGCTTTCTGCGCTGTGTCTTCTGATTGCTGCTTAAACATCACGTGCTACCACGTGACCCCTGGTCACGTGTGAGCACGTGACCCTTTGTTTGAGCTCTCTTTCCTTGGTTGTTCTGGAGACGCGCTTGCTGCCTTGAACGTCACGTGCCGACACGTGACCCTGGTCACGTGGGAGCACGTGACTTCTTCTGAAGCCTTTTTCTTGACTTGGTCAGTTACCCGACGTGCCTTTGACGCTTGTATTTAAACGTCACGTGCCAACACGTGACCCTGGTCACGTGGGAGCACGCGACTCTCCTTGAAGCTTTTCTTTTCCTTCTTCGCAGTCAGGGAATTGAACTTGCCTTAACGACGTTTTTAGGTGTCACGTGCCAACACGTGACCACTAGTCACGTGTGAGCACGTGACCCCCTTTTGAAGCTTTCCATAGAAGCTTTCCACAGAAGCTTTCCTGATTTTAAATCAGGAAACAAATGCCCCCACAGCGTTGGTCTCACGTGTCAGCACGTGAGTGCAACGCTGTCATCTCTTGCGACCGTTGGATTCATCTAGGGATCTGGGGAGACGAAGCGTTTCCACTGTTTTCTATAAATACCGTTGTCTCTTCATAGGAGCCTTCACTCTGCTCATCTTCTTCTCCTGAGAACTTTTCCTTGAGAATTTAATCCTCTTCTTCCAGAGCTTAGTTCTCTGTTTTAAGATTTTCCAGAGTTTAACTCTGTTCGAAAAGGGCCCTTTTTCCTCAGGTAATGGTAGTCGAAGCACCTTTGTTTTGACAGACCTCTCTGGATTTAAAATCCAGATCGAGGGTTTCCCGAAGAACTCATTTTTCTCCAAGTAATTTAACCAAAATATGAGACCACTTGACTTCCCGTAGTAGATCACTTAGGGTTCAGATGATCCCTTAAGGAGACGGTGATGGTGGTTCAAACCCATGGAATTTAATTCCATTCAAAATGTTTCTGGGAATTTAATTCCCTTTCCTTAATAAGGAATTAAATTCCAATGAAGAACTCGATTTCTTCACACAGAGCATCTCTGGGGTCTCTCGGCTCGAGGCGATTCTTCTGCCATTAATGCAATGGGGATTTTGTAATGATGCCTTCTGTGGGAATTTAATTCCCTTGATTTTGTTGGGTTCGCTGTAGCGCCCTAGCCAGCTCTTGTTTGAGGGGAATATGCATGGTTACCACCTTTTATTAAATGCGGACATTCCCTTTGTCTTATTGTAGCGTTTTGGCCTTATTATTGATGTGCCGTCATCTGGATTCTGCGGGGCCCATGTGTTTTGTAGCCAATGGTCCCAGGAATCTTTGTTTTTTGCTTTCTTTACCTAGTCTTCATGTTCATGCATGAATGCACGTTGCCGACTTTTCTTCTAACGGTCTTCCTTTATTGGTCTTCAGGTGCGATGACTTTTGCTCCACGTTTTCCTTTCTCTCGCTCGGAGGCGGCCTTTCCTCAGTCACCGTCTGATGAAGAGGCGATGGCGATGATTAGAGCCCATGACCCGAACTGCGCCAACCTTCTTCAATGGGGACCTTGGTACAGTCAGATTATTCAGGGTCGCAGGAGTTTTCTTTGCGCGGTGCCAACGGAGCCTACTTTCCCATTTTTACCGATGGACCCTCCAAGGACAGCTTTCGCCGTGGAAATGCCCAATTGGACTCCAACGGGGAGACTGGAGCCTTCGACGACCGGCATTCCGAACCATCCGATCCCGGCTATAGACATCCTGGGACGGCGCATTTGCCAGGGTGAGGCCCATCCGTGGGGGCAGATTTATAAGATAGGGCTCACTCCCAGGCATCCTACGGGCTACCTTCTTTGGGCTCGCTACATCCTTTCTGCCCATCGGGCGCGATTGCAGAAAGTTGGGCTTTATCAGGCCGTATACGCGTCGCTATTCCATTACAAGTCCCCACATGCCTGGTGGGTCAAGGCGTTTTTGAACCAGTGGAATCTTCCTACCAATACTTTCATTCTGGGAGATCGAGAGGTTTCGATTTCTTTGGCCGAATTCTATGATATCTCGGGGTTGCCGATAAGGGGTAATCTGTACGAGGAGTTGTTGCCTCCTGACGAGTACGTTTTTGAGCCCGAGTCTGCCCCCGTTGACGGTCTGTCTGCTGAGAATGCCATTCGCCATAAGCGCCCCAGTTTGATCAAGGCCCTAGGTATCTTCGACCGATTGTTCACCGAGTCCGAAGAGCAGGGCGTTACTTTCAAGAGCTTCATTGCTCGTTTCCTTCGTGAGGACGCCTTATCGAAGACAGCCCCGAAGTTTGCCAACATCGGGGACCCTTTTGGGTTTGGCCCGAAGAGGTTGCCGACCAACGAATCAGATCTACCTCAGTATTACATCCCTATTATATCGCCGATCTCTTTTGAATCCATTGCTGCCCCAGGCATGGACGAGGAGACGTTTTTTGTGGGGTTTGTTAGCGTCTGGCTTAGTTGGTTCGTTATCCCCATGCATCGCCGCTTCATGAGAGCCTCGGTCATCTACCCGGCTCATCGTATTGCTGAGGGGACGAGGTTGGCTATCGGCATCCCGGCCTTGGCGCACCTCTATAACGGATTAGGCACCGCAGCTAATACTTCTACGCCTGGCGTGGACGTAGTGAACTTTTCGCTTCATTATTTCACGTCGTGGATCGAAATGCATGTGCTGGGGTCTTTTGCTATGCATCAGAGGCCCGCTTTTTACGACGCCTATACCTTCCCGCGACTCATGCGACTGGTGGGTGCTTCTGCTGCCGATCCAACTCAATTTGGGGCTATTCGGGTGCTGATTTCCCCTCACGCTACTGCCGGCGGGTTGGTTTTTAATGATCGGGTTCTGTCTACTCCTTCGGGTCCCATTCAGCAACTTTGGGATCAGTCGAAGGACGACGCGCCTTCTCTGAAGCCCCGAGAGGCCATACATTTGTATTCAATTAGACCAGGCTACTTGGTGTTTCGCCAGGATAGTGCAGCTCTTTTTATGCGGTACAATCCGCACCGATTTGCCCGGCAGCTTGGATACGACCAAGGCGTTCCTTTTGAGGCTTTTATAGTCGCTCCGATCCCTTCGCTCGACGCTGTTCGCGATGCCGCCCATCATTTCATGCGGTTGAACACCGGCTCTCATTTCATGGTCCCTGAAGCCGAGTATATGCCTCGATGCGTAGGTGCATTTACGGGCTGGTATCTTCATCGAATCACCCCAATCATTGCTGAAGAAAGAAGGGTTCTCCTTGGTCACGACTCCCCTCCTCAGGTTTCGAGAGCTAAACTGCGACCGAGGGTTCCAGTCCGCTTCCCTTTGAGGGAGATTGGCGTCGCCCTCATTCCGGGAGAGTCAGGGGTGGACCTTACTCCAACAGCTGGTATGCCCTTGGGTTCCCGATCGCGGGGTAGACGGGCTCCAGTAGTAGCACCTCTGCCGGCAGCGGTACCGTCCCCCGTGGCGTCGATACCGGCGGCGTTGTCCTCGGTTGTGGCGCCGAGCGAAAGTAACAGGGACGAGAGTGCCGAAGGCGATGTGGGTCAGCGCCGCCCTAAGGCTTCGCGAGGGAGGAAGCGGTTATCTTCAGCGGCCGGCTCTGGGTCTAAACGACGGAGGAAAGTGGCTACTCCCCCGCTTGATTCTGTGGTGGAATCTGAGCCTGTCGTTGAAGACGAACCCTTGGCCTTGCAAGGGTCAGACACGGGACTTCTCTTCCCGAGTTCGGCTGACGAGGAGGCTGCACAACTGGCTGAGGCCTTACGGCGTTCGAAAGACCCGTCCCATAATGCCAAGGTTCCGAAGAAGTCTTATCCCGCTGTAATTTTTTACGAAGACCCTTCGTGGATTCGGCGGCGATTTATCGGCCCTTTAGAGGAATGGGGGGAAAGGGCTTTGAAGCAGGCCGCTTCAGAAGACGCGGCTGATGCACTCTCTTTGTGGACTGGCGGTCATGAATCTACGCTTGAACCCCGGCGAGCCCACCTCCTTGAGAAGGAGCAGCGGCTTGAAGAAGCCATATTGAGGGCTTCTTTGCGTATAGGTACGTTGTGCTTCCTTTGTAGTCTCTCCGACTATTTATGCCTGTGCATATACATCATTATTCTTATTTGGATTATGCAGAATCTTCGACGCTGGGGGAGCTTCCTACGGGCCTATTAAAGCTAAAGCCCGCCGAAGCTCCTCTCGCGGTGGAATTTCCAGCGGCGGTTCTTGGCCAGGGCGTGCTTGTCCCTTTGGAGGAGGCTCCTTTGGAGGCCTACGCCCCAATGACTCCTACTGCGAGCGGCCCAAATGCTGGGGGCGAGGTAGTCGGGACTACTCTCCCTTTGTTGGAGCCTGAGGTCATGACGGAGAACGTTGAAGCTGCTATCCCCCCGGCTCAGAATGGGAGGACTGTTGAAGGTATTCCTCTGTGTTTTAATTTAGCAACCCTTTCATAGTCTGAATCCTTTTATCTTTTCCCAGAATTGCGCGGTTTGGCAGCCACGATCGCGGATCTATCGCCCCGACAGTCATTTCAGCGTTTATTGGAGATGGCAGCTCCGCAGGCGATCTCCCCTCAATGCATTGTCCTCTCGTCTGGGCAAGGTTGGTGTCATTCGCCATTTTTTTTTACCATAGTATTGTTACTATTTTGCGAAATGACATTGATGTCTCTTATAGTTTTGGAAGCCGACGATGAGGTCGAGGTCGTCGAAGGGCCAGGGGAACCTTCGGCTCCTACTTGCATGACTATCGGTGAGTGACATTTTTATTATAATCTCATTCGTTCCGCGTTTAAGAGTTTTACTAACACTTGCCAAACTTGAACAGCCCTGCCAGTTTCCATGGCTCTGGAATCGCGCATTGTGATGCCGTCCGGCCCCTATGCCTTGCGGGCTTCAGAGCGATTGGCCCAATTGAGCCTTGTCTCCCTATCTTCTTTCATCGAGGAACTCCGTGCTGGTAGTACGACCACGGCCGAAGCATTTGCCGCTGAAGCCAACGGCTCTCTTCCTTTTCTTGCCACCTATCATAGCGAGGAGGTGGTGCGGGTCTGGGTGGAGTTCTGCAGGAAGGTGGAGGCTTGTTTGTATGCTCTTGAATGTTCTCGCCTTTCCTCAGAAGCCGTGGTTGCAAAAGCGGAGTTGCGAGGTCTGATAGCACGATGTGCGGCAAATATGACGTCATGTGAAAAGAGGCTTGGCCGCAAATTCTCGGAGAGGGAGCTAGCCTCTAAGGCGCTGGGCGAGCTTCAAGCCAATCTCACAGCCAGGGCCAATAAAGCGTATGAACTGTGGCGGGTGCTACAGGAGTCCATCAAAGAGGTGGTGGCTCTTGACAAAGCCGTCACGTTTACTCGCGAGAGGGTTGAGGCTCATAAGGTTACTGAAAAAGAGCTTGAAGCCCGGCTCGCTTCATATCAGGCCCAGCAAGCTCAGGCGGAGGCTCGTCTTCTGGAGATCTTGCGTCATGAAGCCGTGGCTCAGCAAAAGCAGGATGAGCTGACCAAGTTGCTGAATCGCCCGCCGGCCTGAAACATTTGTATCTTTTTCTTCCTTTTTGTACATACTCATGGATGAGAGTATTTTCTTTTTGTTCCTTCCATAAATTGTACTTTGTACCCGTTTTGGTTTATGAATAAAAGATACATTTTTCTTGCTAATGATGTGTCTCCTTTTCATTGAATGCATTCTGCGGATATTCTATCTTAATCTTCTTGCAGGACGGCCGTGGCTTAGGATTCAGGGTTAGGATCTGTTTCCTAAGGCTTTTGCTTTTTACGAGCCACAAGGGTCTCATAAAGAGTTTTTCTCCCTACAGGTCGAGAGGATCCCATAGGTGTGAGTTCTTCTTAAGAATCGTGAGGATTCTTAAAAGGGTTTTCCCTTGAGAGTCGTAAGGATCCCACAAGAGAGTTTTTCTTCCTTACAGGTCGTGAGGGCCTGCAAGTGTCGGGTGTGATCACCTTTTTCCGTATTTCACGGGGTTAGGGATCTCTCCAGGTATCGTAGTTTAAAGACGTCACGGTCAAGGTTAAGGACCTCATAGTCCGTGGGTTTAAGGACTCCACAGTCCGATGTTAGTTTTAAGACATCACGGTCAAGGTTAAGGACCTCATAGTCCGTGGATTTAGGGACTCCACAGTCCGATGTTAGTTTTAAGACATCACGGTCAAGGTTAAGGACCTCATAGTCCGTGGATTTAGGGACTCCACAGTCCGATGTTAGTTTTAAGACATCACGGTCAAGGTTAAGGACCTCATAGTCCGTGGATTTAGGGACTCCACAGTCCGATGTTTGGTTACAGGGACCCGTCACCTCTTTGAAGACGTTGAAGAATTACAACGCCGGGTATCAAAGGAGTGAAGAGATGTACCCTTAAACCAAGGCAAAATCCGTAGGGAATCGTGGTGGTTGATCGTTAGTTTTAAGACATCACGGTCGAGGTTAAGGACGTCATAGTCCGTGGATTTTAAGGACTCCACAGTCCGGTGTCTGCTCTGGATGCTTCACACGGGTTCACTGCCGTGCTTGGCGAGGACCAGGCTCCGCTCTGGACGTTTTCCACGGGGTCAAAGAATGACGTTATCCGCGTTCCACGTGACCAGGAAGTTTGCACTAGATGCTTCACACGGGTTCACTGCCGCGTTAGGCGAGGACTAGGCTCCGCTCTGGATGCTTCGCACGGGTTCACTGCCATGCTCTGCGAGGACCAGGATCCGCTCTGGACGTCTTCCACGGGGTCAAAGAGTGACGTTATCCGCGTTCCACGTAACCAGGAAGTTTGCACTAGATGCTTCACACGGGTTCACTGCCGCGTTAGGCGAGGACTAGGCTCCGCTCTGGATGCTTCGCACGGGTTCACTGCCATGCTCTGCGAGGACCAGGATCCGCTCTGGACGTTTTCCACGGGGTCAAAGAGTGACGTTATCCGCGTTCCACGTAACCAGGAAGTTTGCACTAGATGCTTCACACGGGTTCACTGCCGCGTTAGGCGAGGACTAGGCTCCGCTCTGGATGCTTCGCACGGGTTCACTGCCATGCTCTGCGAGGACCAGGATCCGCTCTGGACGTTTTCCACGGGGTCAAAGAGTGACGTTATCCGCGTTCCACGTAACCAGGAAGTTTGCACTAGATGCTTCACACGGGTTCACTGCCGCGTTAGGCGAGGACTAGGCTCCGCTCTGGATGCTTCGCACGGGTTCACTGCCATGCTCTGCGAGGACCAGGATCCGCTCTGGACGTTTTCCACGGGGTCAAAGAGTGACGTTATCCGCGTTCCACGTAACCAGGAAGTTTGCACTAGATGCTTCACACGGGTTCACTGCCGCGTTAGGCGAGGACTAGGCTCCGCTCTGGATGCTTCGCACGGGTTCACTGCCATGCTCTGCGAGGACCAGGATCCGCTCTGGACGTTTTCCACGGGGTCAAAGAGTGACGTTATCCGCGTTCCACGTAACCAGGAAGTTTGCACTAGATGCTTCACACGGGTTCACTGCCGCGTTAGGCGAGGACTAGGCTCCGCTCTGGATGCTTCGCACGGGTTCACTGCCATGCTCTGCGAGGACCAGGATCCGCTCTGGACGTTTTCCACGGGGTCAAAGAGTGACGTTATCCGCGTTCCACGTAACCAGGAAGTTTGCACTAGATGCTTCACACGGGTTCACTGCCGCGTTAGGCGAGGACTAGGCTCCGCTCTGGATGCTTCGCACGGGTTCACTGCCATGCTCTGCGAGGACCAGGATCCGCTCTGGACGTTTTCCACGGGGTCAAAGAGTGACGTTATCCGCGTTCCACGTAACCAGGAAGTTTGCACTAGATGCTTCACACGGGTTCACTGCCGCGTTAGGCGAGGACTAGGCTCCGCTCTGGATGCTTCGCACGGGTTCACTGCCATGCTCTGCGAGGACCAGGATCCGCTCTGGACGTTTTCCACGGGGTCAAAGAGTGACGTTATCCGCGTTCCACGTAACCAGGAAGTTTGCACTAGATGCTTCACACGGGTTCACTGCCGCGTTAGGCGAGGACTAGGCTCCGCTCTGGATGCTTCGCACGGGTTCACTGCCATGCTCTGCGAGGACCAGGATCCGCTCTGGACGTTTTCCACGGGGTCAAAGAGTGACGTTATCCGCGTTCCACGTGACCAGGAATTTTGTTGATTGTATCCGCATTTCACGGGATGGAGGTTTGACTCCTGGTGACGTGTACATCACCGAGTCATGGAACTGTGGGTTGTCGCTTGTGACCCGTCGAGACTTGGCTTCTTCTTCTGATGAACCCTGGGGGAGAAGTATGATCCCTTCTTTGTTTACGCCCTCGGATTGTGTACAGGGTGCGATGGAATATCACCTGTAGGGCATAAATTTTATTTTTATTTTATTTCTTTTTCCGCGATGCTCTATCATTTCAGCTTTTATATCGCGAAAGTCGCGATTGCCCAATCATTTCGGCTATTTTTCGCGGTGCCCGATCATTTCGGCTATTTATTTATTTTCTGCTCGCTGCTCTTTATTGCGAGTTGCCCCATCATTTCGGCTATTTTTCATGCCTTCATTTCTACTTGCTGCTTTTTATTGCAAGTTGCCCCATCATTTCGGCTATTTTGTAGGCATGTGTGGCTTGCTAGCTTTTCGTTACAAGCCTGGATTTTAAGCACTGATCTCGGCATCAGTACCGCTACAACTGGAATGTTGCCAGGAGCGAATCATCATTTGCCTTTGTCGATAATGAACAAAGGTGGCTCAGCAAACAGGGTTAAGGGTCCTGTTAACCAAGGCTTTTGACTTCATGAGCCGTAGAGGTCTCACAAAGGTATTTCTCCCTACAAGTCGTGAGGATCTTGCAGGTGTCTTTTCTCCTTAGGGGTCGTGAGGATTCCTAAGTGTATGTTCCTCTGTAAGTCGTAAGGATCCTACAAGAGGGTTTTCTCCTTATGGGTCGAGAGGACCTACAAGGGTTGGACTTTGCTGGGGAAATGTTTATTCGCGCCCGTGGATTGTATACAAGGGTCAGTATTGAGCCTCTTGTAGGGCAATATCGGAGGTTGTGGGGGATTTGCTTAAGAACAGGTTCAGGTTTCTGTAACTTAAGACTTTCAAATCTCATGAGCCGTGAGGGTCCCATAAGAGAATTCTCCTTACGAGTCGTGAGGATCTCGTAAGTGTATTTTCTCCTCAGGAATCGTGAGGATCCCTAAGTGTGCTGCTCCTTTGTGAGTCGTAAGGATCTCACGCAGGTGGTTTCTCCTTACAGGGTCGAGAGGACTCTGTAAGTGTCCTTTAACGAGGTTGCGCCCTTTCGGGTTTTCACAAACACTCGCCGGTAGTCCTGCTGTTTTTACTCACGGAGCCCTTTCGGGTTTTCATCCGTGCCCATTTTGCTTATGGACATACCGTTTTTTTTTTTATTTATATCATTTTTACTCTTCTCTTTTTTTTTACAAGGTCGCGCCCTTTCGGGTTTTCACGAACACTTGCCGGCAGCCCTGCTGTTTTTACTCACGGAGCCCTTTTCGGGTTTTCATCCGTGCCCATTTTGCTTATGGACATACCGTTTTTTTTTTTTTTTTTTTTTTTTTTATCATTTTTTTTTATCCATCTCGTCAACCTAAGGACGTTGCGGTGGTAGTTTAGGGACGTTTCGGTCCGTCGATAGTTTAAGGACGTTTCGGTCCGCTGTTAGTTTAAGGACGTTTCGGTCCGTTGTTAGTTTAAGGACGTTTCGGTCCGGCATTAGTTTAGGGACGTTTCGGTCCGCTGTTAGTTTAAGGACGTTTCGGTCCGACGATAGTTTAAGGACGTTTCGGTCCGACGATAGTTTAAGGACGTTTCGGTCCGTCGATATAGGAAGGCCGGCTGCTGCTTGTAAAGTCTGAGCTTTAGGAAGATAGCGAGCGGACATAGTCGTCGTCATCCATCATTGACCTAGGCTGCAGCTTATTAAGCATGGTATTTCTTCAAGAAGCGGCCGTTTACTGGCCTGAAAGGCCTTTCACCGTGCATGTCCATGAGTAGGTAGGCTCCACCCTGGTAGACCTTGTCTATGATGTACGGGCCTTCATAGTTTGGCTCAAATTTTCCCCGCTTGGCACGATTGGGGATCATCGGTCTTTTGACCACTAGCACGAGTTCGCCTTGGCGGAATGTCCTCGGCCTGGTCAATCTTTCGTACGAGCGCGTCATCTTTGCTTTGTAGGCTTCTAGATATTGTTGCGCTATGAGCCGGGTTTCATCGAGGGCGTCAAGCTCCTCAAGCCGAAGGTGAGCATTTTCTTCGTTCGTCAGCTCGTGGTGGACTGCTACTCGTAGAGAGGGTAACTCTATCTCGAGGGGGAGAACTGCTTCCGTCCCAAATACCAACGTGTACGGCGTTGTGTTCGTGGCCGTCTTGAATGTAGTTCGATAAGCCCAGAGGGCTTCTTGCAGCCTTTCGTGCCAGTCTCTCTCTTATTCCTGGAGACGGTCTTTTTCATGATCTTCGTCAAGGTCTTATTGAAAGCCTCGGCCAGACCGTTAGCTCGTGGGTTGTAAACTGAAGAATATCTCCAGTCTATATTGTGCTGCTGTGCGAAGCGGCTAATCTTATGGCTTCGGTAGGCCGGCCCATTATCGGAGATAATCCGTCGCGGGGTTCCGAACCGATAGATGACGTGTGTTTTGAAGAAATGGAGAATGTTCTCCGTCCTCACTTCCCTCAGTGGTACCGCTTCTGCCCATTTGGAGAAGTAATCAGTTGTCGCCAGGATAAAACGATGTCCCCGGGCTGATGCCGGCTCTATGGGGCCGACTATGTCAGTCCCCCACATTTCGAATGGCCAGCTGGCCACCGTTGGGTGTAGTGGATTCGGATGTTGGTGGATGAAGTCTCCATGGATCTGGCATGAGTGGCATTGCTTTGCATACTCGAGGCAGTCCTGGATCATCGTGGGCCAGTAGTAACCCATCCGTTTAATTTTTAACTTCATCTTTGGGCCTGCTTGGTGAGAACCGCAAAGTCCGTCGTGAACTTCTCGAACGACTCGTTCCGCTTCGTCAGGTCCCAAGCATCTCAGCCATAGAAAATCAAACGATCTCTTGTACAGGGTATCGTTGACGAAAGCGAAGGATAGAGCTCGTTTCATAAGCTGATGCCTTGAGGACGCCTCTTCGGGCATTCGGTGGGACTTAAAGTAGTCTATGAAGACTTCCCTCCAGTCCTCAGCCTTCTCACGGTCTTTTATTTGTAGGGTCGCTTGCTGAATCGCTCCCTTTTCTTTATATAATTCCGGAGGTATTTCTGCCGGGGCGAGCACTCGACGGCTTTGTACCACGATTCTGACGTCATCGAGGTTCTCGTCAGCCAGTTCTTTAGCGAGTTTGGCCAACGCGTCTGCTTTGCTGTTTTCCGCGCGCGGTATGTTCTCTAGAATATAGGAGGGGATCTGGGCCAACAGTTGTCGCACCTTTACGCCGTATTTCACCAATTCTGGTTTGCATGTTTGGTAGTCACCATTTATTTGGCTAACGACCAGCTGAGAATCCCCGTATATGTGGAGGTCTTCAATTCCCATGTTGATGGCGATTTCGAGGCCTGCTATCAGAGCTTCGTATTCGGCTTCATTGTTTGTCCTTGACTCTGTTAAGGAGAAGGCGAAGCGCATTATCCCTCCTTGTGGAGTTACAAAGATAAGGCCTATCCCCGATTTGATGATCGGGTTACCCTGTTTCTGTTTCTTTGTGGAGGACGCTCCATCGAAATAGAGTTCCCATCGTGTGCTTCCACCGCCAATTGCATCAAATGCATGCTCGTCCGGCAAATCACAGTTTAGAGGAGAGTCGGCCGGTATCGGGTGCTCAGCGAGGAAGTCGGCAATGGCCTGGCCCTTTACTGCCTTGAGGGGTTGATATGTTATCGAAAACTCCATCAAGAGTAGGGCCCATTTAGCGAGTCGTCCCGTCAATATAGCCTTTGACATCAGGTATTTAAGGGGATCCACCTTTGAAATGAGACGGACTTCATGCGCCAACGCATAGTGCCTGAGCTTCGTTGCTGCAAAGATTAATGCCAAGCAATGCTTTTCAATGGGCGAGTAATTGCTTTCTGCCCCCAGTAGCACTCGACTTAAGTAGTAAAGTGCTCTTTCTTTCCCCTGGTCATTCTCTTGTGCCCATAATGCGCCCAAGGAACCTTCGAGGGCGGTTGTATAAAGAATGAGGGGTTTTCCCTTGACCGGCGCAGCTAATACCGGCGGGTTCTGCAGGTACTGCTTGATCTCGTCTAGTGCGCCTTGGCATTTTTGATCCCAGACGAATGGGGTTCCCTTCTTCATCAGGTGACTGTAGGGGCGGCATTTGCCTGAAAGATTTGCGATAAATCGCCGGATGTATGCGAGCTTCCCTTGGAGAGACCGCAACTGTTTGAGGGTTCTTGGCGGGGGCATTTCCATAATCGCTTTAATCTTTGACGGATCTATTTCAATACCTCGGTGTCGAACGATGAATCCCAGGAATTTACCCGAGGAGACTCCAAACGCGCATTTGAGGGGATTCATTTTCAAATTGTATTGCCGAAGGCGTTGAAATACGGTTTCGAGATGCTTTAAATGCTCTTCGTATGACATGCTCTTCACTACGAGGTCATCGATATAGCATTCGACGATGTCGTGTATGAGATCGTCGAAGATTTTTGTCATGGCCCTTTGGTAGGTGGCGCCAGCGTTCTTTAGGCCAAAGGGCATAACCCTGTAGCAGAATACACCCAAAGGGGTCCGGAAAGCGGTGTGCTTCTGGTCTTCGGGATGCATTTTTATCTGATTGTATCCTGAAGAACCATCCATAAAGGAGAAGATCTCGTGAGTAGACGTGTTATCTATCATTAGCTCGGTTACCGGCACCGGGAAATCGTCCTTTGGGCATGCTTTATTGAGATCCCTGAAATCCACGCATATGCGCACCGTTCCATTCTTCTTCATTACCGGGACGACATTGGCGATCCAATCGGGGTATTGGACTTCTTGGATAAATCCGGAATCGATCAACTTCTTGACTTCGGCGTTGATGCTCATCTCCAGCTCAAGTCGCATCCTCCTTGGCGCCTGCTTGACTGGCTTGATATCCGGGGATATTGCTAATCTATGCACTGCAATCTCCGGATCCAATCCTGGCATCTCGGAGTAGTTCCACGCGAAGCAGTCTTTATGCCGTAGGAGCACGTTCTTTAACGCGGCCACCTTTTCCTCGGATAACAGCTCGCTGACAAATGTCGGCCGCGGGTCGTCTGCCGATCCCAGCTCGATCTTCTTGAGGTTATCTGCGGTAGTATGTATACCGTCTTCCAGTTCTTTCGGAGCGGGCGGAAATTCCGAGATCAACTCGTCATCGCTGTTCTCGAAGCACCGGGGAAGGTCATCTTCGTTCTCGGGCTCTTCTTTTAATATCGTAATCATATAACAGGTGCGAACTCGCTCCCAAGACTGAGGCGGATCCGGTTCTGCTCTTGTGGCTTTAGGCTCGTGCCTTTGCGGCGGCGTTACTTTCCAACCGTCGGATAAAGCGAATCTGCCCCGTCGGTACTGGTCCTCGACCCAGTTCTTGAAGGTGAAGCAATCTTCGGTCGGATGTCCTATGGCTCGGTGATAAGAGCAATAACCCGGATGAGAGACCTTGCTAGCCTGCTCAGGATGCCTAGACTCTGGAAGCGTGATCATCTGATGTTTTAGGGCGAGCTTGAGTAACCGTTCCGTCTTGTCTCGAGGGAAGGAGTATGCTCGACTCATCTTTTCCATGAGGGACGAGTCCGAGCCGCGCAATTCCCGTAACCCTCTAATCCTGCGTCGTTGTTGTCGGCTTCTTTTTTCGCTTCTTAATTTATTCCCGTCCCTGCGTCGAGCCTTTCGTATGACGGGTTGACGATGGTGAACATCTTTATCTTTTGCAGCCTGTGCAGTTTGTTGGAATAGACGTTGCGTCCTGGCTTTCTCATAGATGGCCACTTCGTGGTTGTGATCTTCCCGAATTTTCTGATCCGCTTTCGTGGTAGGCTTGCCTATTCGTCTTTTAAACAACGGGTTTGGCTCTTCGATCGCGGGGTTTAGTTTTGATGAGGGATTGGTCTCTCCTGACGTGGCGCCTTCTTCTTCATCAAAGGTATATATGGCGTAGCTGCCGTGGGCTCGCTCCTGTTTTCCCGTTCTCGCGTACCCAAGCCCAAGTGTTTCCATTTTTCCGTTGGGCAATTTGCGTTGGGTCCCAGGGACATCCCAAATCCTGTTGTAGAACCGAGCCTGCCGCACAGTCTGTTTTAAGGGTACTCCTTGGCGCTTCAATAACTTCTTCAATCCATTTGTATAGTATCTAGGCAGACGAATGGGTTGGAGCCTGTCAAGTGTAACATCCACGCCGTGCCAGATCTCTTTCTCCACCTTCGACTCTGAGGATTGATAGAATAGGATCACCTTTTCACCCCTTCGCTTGGGAGGGACGTAAAATGTTTGCAGGTCCTGCACGCTGTGGGTTTGAAGCGCGTCGAGATCCTTATAGTGTTCTTGCGGTACCATGGTGATTTGCAGACTATGGTCATCGCAAAGGGGTGCCTGTATTGACAGCCGATTGGAGAACACGACGTTAACCTCGTCCTCCGAATCACTCCCGAAGACCGGTACGGGGGTGGGTGCCCCCAGGTTGTTGCGTTGGGATGGCCCCGTATACACTATTTCCTCCTCTTCTTCGGTATCGCTCCCAAAAACGGGAATGGTGGCGGCGGTTTTGTTCTTCGGGTCGCGACACCTTTCTGTATCCTCGAAATCTGGCAAAAAGTATTTCGCATCTTCGTATTTGCGGACTTCGTTCACAGAAAACGGGTTTAACTCGCCTGTTACAGTGTACTCGAAACCATCCTTGAAGTATTTCATACACTGATGTTGTGTAGAAGGGATGATGTTGTACTCGTGTAGCCAGGGACGGCCGAGCAAGGCGTTGTAGCAGGTCTTGGCGTCAATGACATGGAATTTGATGTCTGTGACGAGAAGTCCGAAGCGTAACGTCAGTATTACAGATCCGAGAGTCCGTGACGATTGAGAGTCGAAACCGGAGATAGTAATTTTGTCACGAGCGAGGTGTTGTACACTCATGCAGATTTCCTTCAACACCCGAACATTAAGGAGGTTGACGGAGGATCCATTATCCACTAAGATCTTACCTATCTTGATGTCATGGCAGTATCCAGAGACATATAGGGGACGGTTGTGGTCGCACGTCCCGAGGAGAAGGTCTTCATCACCGAAAGTGACATCGGCTGTATGCACTTCCTCCAGTTCATCCTTCATCCTTTCAGTGGCGAGAACGGCCTGGAATTGTTCAGGTTCTTGCAACGCTTTAATGAGTGAGACTCGCGCTTCTTTTGATAATAGAAGGGCATCAAGAATGCTAAGCTGAGAGGGTAGTTTCCTTAAGTGCGCGAGGATGTTATAGTCCACCTTACCCTTTTTGGGAGGGTCTTTGTTAGTTAGCTCTTTTATGACCCGGTCATCTAAAGTGATATCTTCAATGACCTTTTCCTTTCCCTTATCTTTTCGGCCGACGGGACCGAGATTCTTCTCCGGGAGCGTGCGGTTGCGCAGCTGGATGTTCTCGCAGGCCTCTGATTCCTCCTTTTTTCCTAGAACGGATTCTGTAAAGAGAGGGCCCAGAGCCATTTCTTCATCAGAGTCGCTCCCGAAGGTGAGAACTTGTGACCCTCTGGCGTCAACCATGTAACAGTTGCCAGTAGTCTTGTTATGTCCTCCGACAGTACCTCTTCGCTCCTGACGGCTCTTGCGTTTCATGCGCTTAAAATGTTGCTGACGAACAACATATCCTTGCCACCATATCTTAAAGGCGTCGCACTCCTCCGTGGGATGTGAGATTTTCCGATGATATGTGCAATAGTCAGGGTGCGTCTCTACCCCATCGTGTGTGTTTCCTTCCGAGGGTGGTAGCTTCATCCCCATTGACACGGCTTTGGCAAACCTTTTTCTCGTCTTGAATATCTTCTTGTCTACCTCGGATACTTTTCGCTCTGGAGGAGGTAGTTCAACTCTTCCGTTCAGTCGTCCGTATTTGGCTCTTTCCGGCGTGGTCATTTCACGCTCCTGGTCCGCTTTACATTTTAGACGAATCTTGTCTAGAAAAGCGTTGATCATTTCGTCCGTTGGCCATGGACACTCTGGTACAGGCTCTGCCTCCATCTTCTTAGTGCCGGGAGTTTTCCCATCATCGGTAAACGAGTGGGAGATTACGTTACAACTCGCCACATATCCTTCGGATTCATCCGACGAGCTCTCCCCCTCATCTTCCTCTTGAAAGATATGGTTGAGGAACTCTTGCAGTGTGACAGGAGTTCGCGCCTTTTGATTGTATTCTTCCAGCGCGTCTATTTGCTTCTGTAAGTTCGTGTGCTCGTTTCCAAGCTTCACGGACTTCTTGGATTTCTTCTTCTTTTTCTTCGAAGATTTTGACGGTTGGACGTGAGTATTTCGGCTCTTATCGTTAGTCTTTATAATTGGGCGGGGCTTCAACATCCCTTCGATAATTTGAGGTTCAAGAGGGTCCTTCCATTCGATCGCAGGGCATGCATGGAGGTCTCTCAGCATTCTTTTGGTCTTCGTTGATAGCACGACCTCCCATGGAGCTTCTTCGATAAAGGAGCAGGTTGCCCCCGGTGTATCGGCCTTCTTAGGAGTATGTGGTTGTGGTGGGTTCACCTTCCACTTTTCGGACAGTACAAATTTCCCCTGGAGGTATTGATCTTCGATCCATCCTTTGAAGACAAAGCAATCTTCAATCGGATGACTTACCGTTTGATGGTAAGGGCAGTAGTTGGAGTCATTCACCTCGGTGGGGTGTGGTGGTCGCCTTGGATTTGGTAGGTTTATAAGTCTGTTGCGTATTGCCAACTCGAATAACCGCTTCGTCTTGTCTTGTGGGAACGAGTAGGGACGCTTCATTTTCTCATTATAGTACCGGCGTCTTTCCTCCAGTTGATCCGTCGATTTCGGGGCGTTAGGTTGCTGTTGGGCATTCGCGACAAAGGTTGCCCTTCCTTTACCCTTGTCATTCCGAGGTTCCGACTTCGGTGTAGGTGGTCTATGACCCATCTGGTCCATCTGAGCTAACTTGTCGATCAGAGCCTGGAATGTGGTTGGCTTAAAGAACATCATAAACTGGGAGATAGTTGCGTGAGGGTCTAGAGTTCCCACGAACATGCCCACCGCAGGTGCTTCCTCGATGCGCTGCTCACATCTCGACCACAAGTTCCGCCAGCGTATAGCGTACTGGACCCAGGTTTCACCCGGTTTTACCCTGGCGTTAATAAGTGCAGTTATTGGAGTGCGTTCGCTGGCACTTGCAAATCGCTGAGTGAACAACAACTCCATTTCAGCGAACGTTTTGATGGAATCGTTCGGGAGTTCTGAATACCATTCGAACGCTGTTTCTGACAAGCTGCCCACGAATTGGCGAAGCAACAATTTATCGTCACCGCCGGTGTTACCGCATAGGGCCCGAAACTGGGCGACATGTTGATGGGGATTGCCGGTCCCCTTATACACATGGAATTTCGGTATCGTATAGCCTTGCGGGTATTTGATTTGATCGTACCAGCTCGGATACGGCCGCCCGGTTTTCACGGTCTGACCAGCTGCCTCAGTTGCGCGATGAACTCGGATTTGCTGGGCTATGTAGTCAGCCAAGTCAGCCTTAGAGATCGTCTCTTCCTTGGCCGTCGAGAGGGCTGGAGGTGGATTTGACGTCTCTCCTCGGTCGTCCTCCAGAATAATCGGAGGATCTTCAGCTGGTAAGTCTTGCTGGATCATCATTCCTATCACATCTTGAAAGAGAAGGCCCATCCGTTGTATGTTGGCCGCTTGTTCAGCCGCCTCTTTGTCCCTTTTCTCCAGTGTTCGGCGAAGGAATTCAGCGTCGGTTTCTTCCTCCCGGCGTGCGTCTGAGGACGCTTCTGGGCTTTCCTTTGGCCCGGTGAGCGCGGCCATAGCATTCATCATTTCTTGGAGCTTTTGTTGCTGCTCCTGGGATTTTGTTACGGATCGGGTTAGTGGTCGATGGCCTGTAGAAGTGCGGCTCTCCTCCTTTCCAGAGGCCATGTATACAGTGTGGACCATCATGCCCCCAGACTTAGGGCGTCTAGGCCTAGTGTTTTTAGCCGTCGTTGCATGCTGTGGGGTCCTCTCTGGCCTCCTCCTTTTATGAGTCAGTTGATCAACAGCCTTTTGGGGTTTAGCCTGGTGACCAGCTTCAGGTTGGATTTTCAGTTTCTTGTGCTGGCGGGAGAAGTTTGGATCGATGATCGAATCTCGGGCTTGTCGCCAAACCTTATAAATTTTGGAAGACAGCCGTTGAGGAGATCGAGGCTGTTCGGGTTTTGTTTCCACCACCTTTTTTAGTAAGGGAGGAGATTTCTTCAGTACTGCCGTAGGGGAATTCCTTCGCACCTTATTTAGCATTTCAAAACTGTTCCCAGTCGGAACAGCGGCATTAACTTCGGCCACCGGGGCTGGTGGGGTCAATCCGGAGGGAGAGTTGCCCCCAGCCTTCCTCACTCGGCGCCAATGGCGACGTCGAGAGTGTCGAGCGGACGGTGCAGGGTCAGCGGTAAGAATGGTTTCTTCATGCCCCCTGTGTGGATGGGGGGTTGTTGTTGGCGTTAACCTATCGAAGACCGATGTCCTCTGGGAAGCGGGAGCAAAGGCCGGAGCCGTCAATCTTGTAAAGACCGACTTTTTGGCTGGAGAGGTTGCCTTGGCGATTTCGGGTATGGGAGCGTTCACTTTCTTAGAAGCAGTCTTCTTTGAGATTGTAGGCCCCGTAATGAGCTCGCATGATTTCTGGCCCAGTCTAGAGAAGACCGAGGCGTTGACGTTGGGCGACTCGTTGAGAGGAGCCGCGGTAGGGGTAAGACGATCAAAGACCGACTTCTTGAGAGTTTCCTTCGCCAGCACTGGAACGGTAAAGTTTGTCGGCGGGATCATGGTCCCAAAAAACAATCCTGTGGTGGCGCGGGTGACCTGTTCCATCGGCATTGTGAACAGCGAAGCAGCTTGGGGTCCATAGGCTATACCTCCTGGCGAGGCAGAGCGTCGGCTGCAGTTGCCGTCTGAGCAGTTGGAGGATTTCGCAGGGATGAAAGCCATCGATCCTTTGCTTTCTGCAATAAGCAAGATGCCAATTCTCAGTACCTTGAGACCCAAGGGCAACTATTAGCGAACCGCGATTGGTTCGCGAATCACGACACACGAAGTGTGGAGTGGAAAGAGGAAAAGGTCCCACCGGGCGTGCCAGAATCTGTTCCCCTCCGAAAGACGGCGCGACACCGCGTCTTGCCTGAGATTCGGGGCAGATGCTAATTGGTGCTATCCGTCCACCTCTCCGAAGATGCCAAGTTGATTTATGGCACCATGTATCGAAGGTTTAGACGGATGCGTCCGATGTAGCAGACTTCGTCAGATTCCCCCTCATTTGAGGGGTTTTTGATTGTGGGGACGCTCTTCCCTGCAGGCGCAAGCCCCTGCAGTTAATTACGCTACCGCGTTGCGGTAACAACTTTCTCCTTCTCCAGATGGTCACTTCGTGTCGTGGGTGTTTGTTTTGTTGCCCGTGGATTGTTTACGGAGACTGAGTTATGTCGTCGCCCGTAGGGCGTGGACTAGTCCAAATCCGTATTATCTTAGATTTGGGTTTGGGGGGTTTGGTTTGAGGATACGTCAGCCATACTTGAGGCTAAGATCAACTCAAACGTTTGTTAAGGATACGTTAGTCTAACTTTGTGACTAAGATCAACTTAACGGGATCGTTTAGATCCGACAGAAGAGTGTTTGGACTCTAATGTTCCAGTTTAGGGACGTAGTGGTCCATCGTATGTATGGCCATCGGGACTCATCACCTCTCTGACGACGTTGAAAGATTACAACGACGGATGTCAGAGGAGTTCAGAGATGTACCCTCGAGCCGGAGTTAATTTAGGGGATTCGTAGTCCAATCTGTTTGAAGGTTTAAGGACGCGTTAGCCATTTTTGGAGGCTAAGATCAACTTAAACGGGACCGTTTAGATCCGACAAAAGAGCATATGGAGGGCCCTATTGTTCTAGTTTAGGGACGTTGCGGTCCATGGGTAGTTTAAGGACGTTGCGGTCCGTGGGTAGTTTAGGGACATTTCGGTCCATGGGTAGTTTAAGGACATTGCGGTCCGTTGTTAGTTTTAAGACATCTCGGTCAAGGTTAAGGACGTCGTAGTCCATGGGTTTAAGGACCCCACAGTCCGGTATTTGCTCTGGATGCTTCACACGGGTTCACTGCCGTGCTTGGCGAGGACCAGGCTCCGCTCTGGATGCTTCACACGGGTTCACTGCCGTGCTCTGCGAGGACCAGGATCCGCTCTGGACGTTTCCCACGGGGTCAAAGAGTGACATTATCCGTGTTCCACGTAACCAGGAATTTTGCATTAGGCATGGGTTTAAGGACCCCACAGTCCATATCATGAGTGGCCGTCGGGACCCGTCACCTCTTTGAAGACATTGAGGGATTACAATGCCAAGTTTCAAAGGAGTGAAGAGATGTACCCTAGAACCGGAATGGATTTAATAGTCCCTGACCCAATTTGGGGTCGAGACTGATTAATTATGTTATGAGCCCATTAGCCCAGTTAATCACAAATTGAGGACTTATGGCCAGCTTGGGCTAAGTCCAGTCGGGTCTGAAACATTGACTTTTTGCTGATCCATTGAAGGAGAGGCTTTGCCTCTATCCATTTAGCCAATTGGGCCAAAGCCTAGTGTTAAACACTATAGAGCAATCAGTGTTGAACACTGGGAATGCGGTTAACAAGTTAGTGTTTAACACTAAGAAATAATTGGTGTTAAACACCAGCAATAAGGCTTCTCAAATTAGTGTTAAACACTAAAACAGATCAGTGTTGAACACTGCAAATGAAGATCTCAGATTAGTATTTAAACACTAAGGTAATCAGTGTTGAACACTGCAGATAAAGCTTTTTAATTAGTGTTGAACACTAAGGCCCAACAATATTTTAACACTGAGTGCGAGAGTTTCAATTTAGTGTTAAACACTAAGACAAGAGGGGTCACGTGGCAGCACGTGAGAGCGCCCTTCCTCCATTTGTTCTGCTGAAATTACTGCATCTTTTGATAGCATCACGTGTCAGCACGTGATGGGCATTCAAATGCCTATGCGTTAAGGCTTCTGCTGAAAGTCACGTGGGTCACGTGGGGTGCTGCCTCAAAGGGGTTTTCTGTAGGGCTTTTGAGGGGGGGTCACGTGGTGACACGTGACCCTGCCTTAATGTGGTTTTTTCAGAGGATTTGTTACTCCTTTTTTCAGGAATTAAATTCCGGAGACTTTTTAATTTCAGAGGAATTAAATCCTTCTTTCTTTTGAAGACTTGTATTCTGGAATAGAGTTTAACTCTGAATTTTCTGCGGGAGTTAAATTCCCCGTTTATGTGAAGGGCTGAATAGGGTTGAACCCTAATAAAATTTTTGAGGAAATGATGATCGTTGTTTCAACAGAACTAAGTTCTTTAATTAGGGTTAAACCCTGTTTCTCTTTTTTTTGTTTTGAAGGAATTAAATTCCCATGATATAGGGTCTAGCCCCACTTTTATTTTGGAGGAATTAAATTCCTATAGTTCTGTGAGAATTAAATTCTCAAGTTTGCACTCCTTCTCTATGTTTTGGATCTGCATGGCAGGATCTCAACCCATTGAGAATTAAATTCTCAACCTTAAGGGGAGATGTGCACTTTGCAGATCCTCTATCAAAGAGAGAAGAAATAAGTTCTTCTGCTTTTATATTATCAGAGTTAAACTCTGTTGAGAATTAAATTCTGCTTCTTTCAAAATGCCTTCCCTTTCTTACCTAGGGTTTTTTGCAGAAGATCTGAGTCTTTTCGAAGTATCAAAGCTCTTCTCCTTTTCTCTTTTCTTCTCTGCGCATGTATATATCTTTTTTTTTGTCTCTTGGCTCCTATTTATAGGAGAGGCAGCCGCATCAATCAGTTTTTTTTGACGAATCTTCATTGGGAGATTTGATTTGCATCCATAATTCATTTTGGGCCTTTGGATTATTAGGTGAATTTTATTCACCATTGGATCTTGAATTCAGAGATTCTCCTTTGATATTTTGGTTAGATTTAAGGGGGAAATCTTTCCCAAAGCCGAGATTTTCCATAGATAGATGATCTTTAATCATCTCTGAATCTTTAATTTGATTAGTCCCAAATAATTACTTTCCTTTGGAAAGATTCGAATTTCCTTCAGAATTTAATTCTGTCGTCAAAAATGGGTTTTGAAAGTCGGTCACGTGTGACCACGTGACCCATGGTCACGTGTGAGCACGTGACCCCCTTTGGAACGAGCTTTCTGCGCTGTGTCTTCTGATTGCTGCTTAAACATCACGTGCTACCACGTGACCCCTGGTCACGTGTGAGCACGTGACCCTTTGTTTGAGCTCTCTTTCCTTGGTTGTTCTGGAGACGCGCTTGCTGCCTTGAACGTCACGTGCCGACACGTGACCCTGGTCACGTGGGAGCACGTGACTTCTTCTGAAGCCTTTTTCTTGACTTGGTCAGTTACCCGACGTGCCTTTGACGCTTGTATTTAAACGTCACGTGCCAACACGTGACCCTGGTCACGTGGGAGCACGCGACTCTCCTTGAAGCTTTTCTTTTCCTTCTTCGCAGTCAGGGAATTGAACTTGCCTTAACGACGTTTTTAGGTGTCACGTGCCAACACGTGACCACTAGTCACGTGTGAGCACGTGACCCCCTTTTGAAGCTTTCCATAGAAGCTTTCCACAGAAGCTTTCCTGATTTTAAATCAGGAAACATATGCGTGAGATGTGATTATGAATACTGCGATATATGTTGTGTGATGATTAATTTTATATTCGATTGATGTATATATTATTGTGCACATGGCGAGAAAAAAATAGACAGCCCTTTTTAAAAAAAAACTGATAATATGTACCTACGGATTAATCCGTAGGTACATATGTTGCCCCTACGGATTAAACCGTAGGGGCAAAATATCAGAATAACTGATATTTTCCCCCGTGATCTCAGTATCAGGGGGTTGGGATTGCCCCAACGGATATATCCGTAGGGGCAAACAAATGCCCCTACGAAGTTATCCGTAGAGGCAAAATATCAGGATTTATGATATTTTGCCCCTACGGATATATACCTACGCATGTATCCGTAGGGGCTATTACTTGGCCCTACGGATTCATCCGTAAGTACAAGTAATTTATTTTAAAAAACCGTAAATAAAATAAATTTGTTGCCCCTACGGCCTAATCCGTAGGGCAAAAGGGACCTACACAGAACTCCGTAGGGGCAAATTTTTGTCCGTAGGGCAAGTTCAGGGCTTCAACTTACACCTACGGTGTTTGTACCTACAGGGTATTTTATTGTCCCTACAGATATAGCCATAGAGGCAGTGGTTTGCCCCTATGGATAAATCCGTAGGGGCAACCCTTATTTGTAGTAGTGATCTATTATAAAAGTGATACTAACTTGACCTATAAAAATAGAAACATGTAAAAATATTGGTTGGGTCTTCTCTAGCAAAAGTTCCTTTGGCGTTCAAGTTAGATTAAGTTATGAAAAGTTAATAAGAATGTAGAATAATAGGAGAGTCCCACACGATTTTTGTCAAACCCCGTGACCTCTAATTAGTTGCATGTAACTTCTATATATTTTCCTTTAACTTCTAACCAATTACCTGTAACCTCTGATTAGTTACATGTAAATTCTAATTAGTTGCATGTAACTTCTAATAACTTGCCTGTAATTTCTAACAACTTGTCTGTAACTTCTAATTAGTTGCATGCAACTTCATATCATAGCATCGGCCAATATTGGTTATATAAAACAGATAATATCAACAAAAATATCATTTGTATCACAATATCGGCCAAGATCGGCGATATTAAAGTAAACACGTGAACAATTTTTTACATTTATTAGACAAACCAATAACATATAAGTAATTTGTCATTCTCACTCATAACAAATAATAATATCGGCAAAAATTGGCCAAATACAAATAGATGAATATATATACGAATAACAAAGAGTTCAAATTTCGGCTAAACAAAAACCGTCAAGCCATTTCTTCCTCTTTCGCCAACAGAATTTGTACACCTCCTTTTTCACAAATTCTTCCAATGCATCGCTTGTACTTCAAAAGACATGTCCTTTACATTGTCCTTCTCATTTGGCTTCTCAACAAATTGTTTCTCCAGAACCTGCACCAATGAAGACCACAATATGTTATAATTAGGTTAAAATTAGATTAAGTAATAAGCTTAATTGTTAGAAATTACAGACAAGTTGTTAGAAATTACAGCCAAGTGCTTACAGGTTACATGCAACTTATTAGAAGTTATATGCAGTTAATTAGAAATTATAACACCCTAATACGATAGTACGTTATTTTTATTAAATAGATTATTTGGGCTATTTAAATCATTATTATTGTTATTGGGTTAAGATTGGTGTTTGGATGGTTAGAGTGATAATTGTATTATCTTACCTTGCCTTCATCCCTAATTTAAATTGATATAAAATTTGTACCCGACCCGCTTGCATATAAAAATAATTTTATTTATTATTAGAGTTTAATATTTTATCATGATAGAATATAATTAAGGTTATCTAGTTGGTTAGATAGATGATAGTTAGTGTTTAATATTTATTTTAGTAATCTATATATATCTTATTCATATGCATATATTTTATCGTCTAATATTAGTTTGGTAAATTAAACATTTTGCCAAGATCCCTGACATTAATCTTTAGGTAGAATATTGAATGTGTTTAGTTACTAGAATATTTTAGTGGTATTTTAAGATTTGTTTTCTAATCTAGTAATATCTTATTTTAATATGCATATAATAATTTGTCTAACATTATTGTGTAACCAAAAATATATTTTTGTTTGGTAGTTTAAATAAGATATGTTAAGATATTTAATCTTTAAATAATCGTTTAAAGATCAGCTTATGGGGGTTTGTTGTGAGAAGATAGATCGTTAGGGGGGTCTTTGAGCAATTTTACCTCTAAACCTATATATACTATATACTGGACCCATCATCATCACCATCTCTCACAATATATACATACATATACATACATACATACATATATATAGATACATACATATATAGATATACATACATATATACATATATACATCTATAACCTTTTGTCCTTCCTCTTCCTCGTACCCGCACCCCCCGAGACCGCCGATGCCTCCTTGCTCATGCCCATCGCTCGAGTCCATTGCCACCCTCACCGTCGTCACCACCTTCTTCTCCGATCTAATCTCTTCAGCCAACCCAACAACTCCGATCCCTTCCTCTTCATTTCAACCTTGACCGAGCATCCTTCGACCGCCGCAATGACCTCGCTTCATCGTCGACCCAAGCATCGTCACCATCATCGTCTCCCTCGCCTTCATCTTCATTGCCTTCCACGATCGCCATGCACCACCATCATCGCCCCTCAACTTCATCGACCTTGCTTGAAACCCACCACCGCACCACCATCGTCACTCCTCCATCAGCACCTTTCTGACAACCCCGTCACTTCGACTCTGCCACCCTCGACCCTAACAACCCTGCGCCATCATCACCCTCAACCGCAACCATCTCCCTCTACTCGAGATCTCGCCGGCGACTGCAACTGAGAACCCCATCACTGAGCACCTTCGTTACAGCAACCCAGCACCCGAGCCTTAACTACAAGGCCGCGACGCCAATAGACGAGCCAACTTCAAGCCGAAGCACCATATCGAGATCCTTAGCCGAGATCAAGTGTCGATCTTGCTTCGTTTGGGCTATCATGACGTCGTTTCCTCTGTCTTGATCATCATCGTATACGAGGCAAATAGTTTACTTGCTACATGCTAGTTACGGTATACACACATATCGTGCTGTAATATTACTATATTTATCATATTTTTCATGATATTAATTAGCAGATAATAATAAGTTTAAGTTTAGTAATAAGTTTAATTTAATAATATATTTAATTAATATTATGTTAATAATCTTTGACAGGAGACTATTTTAATATGGTTAGATTGTTATAATGACTTATACTCCCTGATATGATCATGGTTGTATTCGCATCTAGATAAGTATCATAACTACATAGTTAACGTGTAAATATCGTTACAAAAAAACATATGATATTTAATTAACAATATTTACCCAGTCAATTAAACGTTTGTTAATCTATATCAGTTAACGATTACCATTATAGCATTGACTATATTGCCTATTATACATTATGACTTGTTTGTGCTAGGTGATTGTGATACCCACACCGTACTTGATTGATTATATCATCCCTGATATGCTTGTATATGACTCATGAATTTATGTTATCATGTTATTGTTACTGTTATTGCTATCATGCTAGTACTTATTTTCCTGTAATACTTACTGATACCAACAATCCTGACTTGTTGTCCTGATGGAAGTAACCTGTTGTCTTGGGAGACATAACCTATAGCTGCTTGTTCCTGTATTGGCATTAGGTAGATATTATTTCTATACCTGAAATGAACATAAAACTGGGGGAAATGGGGAAATAAAAAATGTAACTGAAGTGCAACTCAAAAGGATATTACATTTTTCCGTGGTTCCGGGGGTTAACGGAACAATCATTCTTGATTCATACATTTTTCGTTGTCCCGGGGGGTAACGGGATGTAGACTGTTGGGTTACATGGAGGAGTACATTAATTGTTTTCAAATACCTTTAGAATAGATAACCAAGAAATTTGGACCCATAGGATACACGTGACATGTTTGGCTACCTATATATTACTTGTTATATCACATGTGACTGCTTTTGTTTATACTCATGACATCTAACTCTTGCACATGACATCTGTTCTCCGTCGGAAGACGCGACCAGGACGTTGGGACGCCCGGCCTGAATTTCGATGGCAGATGTTATTTGGTGCTATCTGTCCACCTCTCCGAAGATGCCAAGTTGATTTATGACACCATGTATCGAAAGTTTAAACGGATGCGACCGATATAGCCGACTTCGTCAAATTCCCCCTTTTTGAGGGGTTTTTGATTGTGGGGACGCTCTTCCCTGCAGGCGCAAGCCCCTGCAGTTAATTACGCTACCGCATCGCGGTAACCACTATCTCCTTCTCCAGATGGTCACTTCGTGTCATGGGTGTTTGTTTTGTTTTCGGTTGCTCGTGGATTGTATACGGAGACTAATTTAAGTCGTCGCCCATAGGGCGTGGATTAGTACAAATCCGTATTTTCTTAGATTTGGATTTGGAGGTTGGGTTTAAGGATACGTTAGTCTCATTTAAGACTAAGATCAACTTAAACGTTTGTTAAGGATATGTTGGTATAATTTTAGACTAAGATCAACTTAACGGGATCGTTTAGATCCAACAAAAGAGCATTTGGGCTCTATTGTTTAGTTTAGAGACATTGCGGTCAATTGCCAGTTTAAGGACATGGTGGTCCAATGTTAGTTTAAGGACATCTCGGTCCAATGTTAGTTTAAAGACATTGCGGTCGAGGTTAAGGACATTGATCAGTCGAAAATACTGTATTTCAAAACCGACAATTTCCCTACCTTTTGCAGTCAAGTAGAGGTATCCGGTATTCATATCACACATATTTGCAAAATACATGCAAAATACTGAATTACTTGTACTGTATACTAAAACTGGTACTTTTAGGGAAATTGTGTGTTTTTCATGGCATCACATCATCCTTGTATTGCGCAACTCTTGTCTGGGGTCTAATGCAGGAAATCACAGAAGCAGAGCCCAAAATTGGGAAAAGATCTGATAAAAGATGCACCAACTCAAAGGCTGAGGATCTGGTAGTGATACAGAAATCCAAATAAAATTCCATACATCAGATAAAGGCCCACCAGGAATTCCAAGAATTACCATGTGAAAAGAAATTACCAAGGCCCATAAAGGATCCGCGGCCCAAACCCCCTTGGCGCCGCGGATCCGCGGCCATATGATGAGATCAAACGCTCAGATTTCTTCCATGTGTTAACTCTAACGGCCAAAGCTTCCAGAAGACCCCAGAAGCTCCACGTGGCACATCTAGAAGGCTTGGCTTAACAAACTCTTGGAGGGAAATTCAAATTTTGGGCTTAACTAACTTTTTGGGGGGAAATTTAATCTTTTGGCTAACTAACTTGTGGAGGGAATTCAAATTTCAATCCTAGATCTAGAATTTGGAGGTCTATAAAAAGGAGCCTAGATCTAGGGTGCAAAATGTTCAAGAATTCATTCATCTCCCTCTTCCCTCCACAAGTTTAGTGACAAAACTTGTGCCCAATCCCCAATTCAACCTCAAGATCAAATTCCCGAGATCAATTCAAGCAAGAATTCCTACAACCTTTAGAAGCAACGCCGGATTTCCAACGGAGCAAGAGATCCACGCCGATCCGCGACTCAAGGAGCCGAGCGAAGCCGAAATCGACGATCTAGTTCCTTCCTTTTGTAAATTCAAGAGAGTTGTAACGAAATTTGTCGATAAATAAAGGTGAATTTTCTATATTCTTGCTTATCTTTTAATTCAAGCATAATGATTATATCTCAATTTGTGATTGTGTTTGTGATCATGATGTTTGAGTAATCTCCACTCGTGTAGGAGTTGTGACGATCTTTAGATGATGATGATTTAGATAATTTTACAATTCTTAAATCCTATAATGTTTGGAAATTCTAGTGAATCAAATGATTAATAACCTAGTTTTGAGATGATGCTTTCTTGATCGTGTTCACTCAAAACTAGGGAACAACTATTAAACATTTGATTAACTCGAAGCTAGAATTTGAATGCGATCCATCGAAAGGACAAAGGATGAGTTGCGAAATCCCTAATTCCCTCGCAAGATTCTTAAACCTCGATGAATTTGTATCGATCTAGTATCAATTCATTAATGGATAAGAATTAGTAATTTTTAGATCTCATCACATCGATAGATCCGATCTACTCCTACGAGCTATCCTTATAATCTTGAGTGTTGATTGGAAATTATCTCTCATCTCTCTTCTTGTTTTAATATTTCTTTTAGATCTAGATTTTTCTTACTTTTGATCTACAATTACAAATCATGAATTATTTTCTTTTCTTTGCCTTAAATTTTCAACTCATCTAATTCGAAAATTGAACGGAACTCACTTTCCCTGTGGACGATCCGCACTTACTAACGCGCTACATCCGACACCGTTATTGATTACGGTCAAAACATTTTTTTGGTTGTGATTTCTAAACTCTATTTTCTATAAACATACAACACAACAAAAATCATAAATCAAATGGCGCCGTTGCCGGGGATCGTGTGCTATTTGTTCATTTTTTGAAATTTGAGTTGAAAAGTTTATTCCATCAATAGTTTTTAGATCAAAACTTGCGCAAAATACTGATACGTGTTGTTGTGGTTAATTGCAAGGAGATCTGGAGCTTGCTGTGAAATTGGAAAATTATTTGGAGAATTCCAGAGAGCTAGGGAAGTGATCAGGAGTGCTCTGGAAAAATTTAGTGCAGAGATCACACTATTCCACCGCGTTTCCGCGGCATGGGGAGCTAATTGCGGCGGTTCCGCGGTCTATAAAGGGGTTCTTTGGAAAAATTTTATTTGGTAATCTCTAACTTTCTTATCTCCTTCCTAAAATCTGCTCCAATTAACATCTTGTGCAGGTTTCTTTGCAAATATTCGCAGCGCGCAAATTGCAAAAATTAAATTGTGCGTGTTTTGACTTTGTGGTTGTTTGCATAATTAATACGGATATTAAGGGGCACGGCCAAATCCAGATTAGGTGGGGAGTTCATTACCCTTCCTAGGCCCCAAAAATCACAAACCTGCATCCGCATTACCCTCATTAATTAAAAAATATCTAGAGATGACTCTAAGGACCGTCGCGCTCACCTAGGACAGAAGAAGGCCGTGGGTAATTTATTGCTTATCCGTGTTTTCTTGTGGTGTCTAAGGCAAGTGTGTCGAAGGCTAGTGATTATTAATTAGGCTCACTACTTATGTAGTGGAGTACCTTCCCACTTACCTGGCCACAGGGGGACAAAGAGGCAGTGGAGGATTCTATCCTGCGACTTGTCTTTTGGAAGTTAGGAGCGGTCTAGAGTCGGGCCTAGGAGACCACTAGAATTAGGGTTTTTGTGTGTTGCATTTTGGGATTCGCATCATTTTTTTCAAAATCCGTATCATTTTTCAAAACAAACACCACATTCACTTCATTCCCCTAATTATAAATCACGCTGCCACTTGTACTAACCCATTTTAGTGCAAGATAGGCTGGACACGGGATTCTAGTGCCCGACTTGTTCGCGTCCCCTCGATCGACTCCGAAGTCGGTATTTCTCCATTTACCTTTTTTTTACCCACCACCACACCCACACCGATGGATCATTCTCCATCGAACCTCTTTACTGTTGCTCTGCCACCGTCCGTTGGTGCGCAGAATCCTCCCCGCATCTCTCTCCAAGAGAGGTGTTACCCTTTGCGAGGTCCTCTCTTGACCTGCTTATCCATTCCACCAGCCAACAGGGATAACTTTGAGATTAAGCCCCAGTACATCAACCTTCTACCCAAATTCCACGGTCTCGAGACTGAAGACGCGTACGTTTTCATTACCAAATTTGAAAACGTATGCGCAATGATGGGTACATCACAACTTTCTGTGGATGCCATGCGTCTATGACTTCTTCCATTTACCTTGTGCGATATAGCCGAGAAGTGGCTGTATAACACCACCGCACATTCCATCACGAATTGGGAAGAATTTGTCGCGGCATTCCTTAAGAAATTCTACCCTATGCAAAAGACAGCTCGAATCCGTAGCGAACTCTATCAATTCTCCCAGCTTCCGGCTGAACCATTTTCAAAATACTTTGACCGATTCAAGGATCTTTTGGTTCAATGCCCACATCACGGCATCCCGAGATGGGAACTTTGCCGAATCATGTATGAGGGCAGTAACCCTACCACTAAACAAAACCTTGAAAACATGTGTCAAGGCACCTTTATGACCAAGGATGATGGGGAAGCGTGGAAATTTTTAGAAGAGTTCGCTGAAAGGTCACTTCAGTGGGAGACTGGAACCCAGCCATCGAGTAGGGGTGGCGTACACCAAATAGATGTGTCCATAGGTGTTCGAGCTGAGATGGCGGCAATGCAAAAGAAGCTCGACGCTATGGAACACAAATTCCTAGCAGCCTTCCTAAACCCAATGTCGCTCCCCAAAACCGTTTGTGGGTGCTATTCTGACCCGTCTCACTTAACGGAAGAATGTCCATTAAACTCTCAGTTTCAAGGTCTCGAGCATACCAATGCCGCATTCCAAAGACCTAGAAACGACCCTTTTTCTTCCACATACAATCAGGGTTGGAGGAATCACTCGAATTTTGCCTGGAACCAATCCCAAAACACGGTTCCAAACCGTAATCAATTCCAACGGGCTCTTCCTCCACAACAGCAACCACTTCACCTCACCCAGCACCCCTACCAGTCACAAAATTTTCAAAACCAGGTCAACACTCCTACACCTTCTAATCCTATGCAGTTGACCTGTTCTGACGAATTCTCTCAATTCGCTCAAACCATGAAATCACTCATGTCAAATTTCATGGAAGTGTCGGCCGAGGTTAAGTCTTCCGTCGGTGAGATAAAGAAAAACTCAGCGTCCCAAGCTGAGAGTATCAAAACGATGGAAGCTGAGATTGCACGACTTAAGACCGAATTAAGTGTGAGAGAAAAAGGGAAACTTCCGTCTCAACCCCTACCGAATCCTGGGCATTACAATGTAAATGCCATCACAACGTCAAGATCGGGAAGAATGCTGGATAACCATGTTGGGGAAGAATTTGATGATATTGAAAATCCTATCAACACCCCGGCTGAGACCTTTCCTCACACACACGCTTCTGCTTCTGCTTCTTGTTCTTCTACCCCACCGCCTTCTCACGAGCCTATTCTCCATTTCCCTCTAGGCTCGACACCTCCCTCCACCTCTTCTATCCCTCCACAGACGATCCCCACTCCTCTTTCGGGATCTTGTCTACCCCCTCTTCCTTCTCCTATGATGGACCCAGCGCTCAGTGCTAAAGTACCTTACCCGAACCGGTTAAGTGCTAACAAATCGAGTCCTCATATGGAGAAAATCATGGAAATGTTCAAGCAGGTTAACATCAACATCCCTCTCCTAGATGCGATTCAACAAGTCCCCGCTTATGCGAAAATTCTCAAGGACTTGTGCACTAGGAAGATGAAGACTCAAGTGCCGAAGAAGGTCTTCATGTCCAATAACATTAGCACTGCTTTTATTCCCCAGCTACCAAAGAAACGTAAGGACCCAGGATGTCCTACGATATCAATTTCTATTGGGGGTAAAAACATCAATCGTGCTCTTTTAGACTTTGGCGCAAGTGTTAACCTACTTCCATACTCTGTCTATGAGCAGCTAGGGATTGGAGAGTTGAAACCTGCTCACTGTACTCTCCAAATGGCAGACCGATCTATCACCAAACCTAGGGGTGAACTAGAGGATGTGTTGATAAAGGTCGGGGAATTTGTATTCCCTGTAGACTTCATTGTTCTCGATACACAGCCTGTAGCAAACCCCCGGAGCCAAATTCCAGTGATTCTGGGTCGGCCATTCCTTGCCACTTCCAATGCTGTCATCAACTGTAAAAATGGTTCAATGAACTTATCATTTGGAAATATGACCATTGAACTAAACATCTATAAAATTGGAAGTCAGCCATCAGAACCCTCTGCTCATATCCTCGATGTATGCTCTGTCTACGAGATTGCTCCCGAAAGTTGCGGAGTTGAGGAACTTTGCTTTACAGATCTCGATGACACTGCCACATCACTGTTTGACCTGACACATGATCTTAGTGAGGACACCATTTCCACGCTTGAGTCTACCACTCCTGACTCACCACCATCCGAGTCTGTATCTTTTACAGGCTATGAGCTTCTCCGCGACTCCGAAAATCATTCAATGATCCCACCTTCTATTATTTCTCCACCAGAATTAGATCTCAAAACTTTACCTTCTCACCTTAAATATGCATATTTAGGTGAGAATGAATCTTTACCGGTTATCATTTCCGCTTCTCTAGCATCAGAGCAAGAGAATGCACTCTTATCGGTATTAAGATCTAATAAGGAGGCGTTTGGTTGGACCATGGAGGACATCAAAGGGATTAGTCCCTTGATTGTCGAACATCATATACACTTGATGGATGATGCCAGACCAACATGAGAACCACAGAGACGGTTGAACCCTGTCATGAAGGAAGCGGTGATGAAAGAGATCGCCAAATGCCTTGATAGTGGTATCATATACCCAATCTCCGATAGCCAATGGGTGAGTCCTATACATGTCGTCCCTAAGAAATCCGGCATCACTGTTGTTACCAATGAGGCAAATGAGTTGATTCAGACACGTGCCCAAACTGGGTGGCGTGTATGTATTGATTACCGTAAACTCAATGCCGCCACGAGGAAAGACCATTTTCCTCTACCATTCATTGATCAGATGCTGGAACGCTTAGCTGGACGTGCGTATTATTTCTTTATGGACGGATACTCTGGCTATAATCAGGTCCCCATCGCTAAAAAGGATCAAGATAAAACCACTTTTACTTGTCCTTTTGGTACCTTTGCTTACAGTCGCATGCCCTTTGGGTTATGCAATGCTCCCGCTACCTTTCAGCGGTGTATGATGGGGATATTCTCTGATATGGTAGAGAATTTTCTGGAGATCTTTATGGACGATTTCTCGATTTTTGGAGACTCTTTTTCCGATTGCCTATCGAATCTTGACGCTGTTCTTACTCGTTGCAAAGAGAAGAACTTGACTTTGAACTGGGAAAAATGCCATTTCATGGTCCGAGAAGGAATTGTTCTTGGACATATCATTTCACAGAAAGGCATTGAGGTTGACAGAGCTAAGATAGATGTCATTCAAAACCTCCCTCACCCTAAAAGCGTCAAGGACATTCGATCTTTCCTTGGCCATGCGGGCTTTTATAGGAGATTCATTAAGGACTTTAGCAAAATTGCTAGACCTTTAACTCTTCTCCTGGCCAAGGATACGACCTTCCACTTCGACTCGGACTGTGAGACAGCTTTCGACTCACTTAAACACTCACTCACTTCAGCCCCCGTTCTATTGTCTCCAAATTGGGACTACCCCTTTGAGCTGATGTGTGACGCATCCGACTTTGCAGTAGGTGCAGTCTTAGGACAGCACATCGAAAAGATACCACACGTGATATACTATGCAAGTAAGACCCTGAATGATGCACAAATCAATTATACAGCCACCGAGAAGGAACTTTTAGCGGTTGTATTTGCATTAGAAAAATTCAGGCCTTACTTAATCGGCTCTCCAATAATTGTGTACACAGACCATTCCGCCTTGAAACATCTCCTGGCGAAGAAAGATGCAAAAGGTCGGCTAATACGTTGGATCCTTCTGTTACAAGAATTTGATCTTGTTATCAAAGATAAGAAGGGATGTGAAAACGTAGTAGCCGACCATCTTTCACGCATCTCTTCTTCCCCTGTGACCCTGCCGATCAATGACTCATTCCCTGATGAACAACTCTTGAACGTATCCAATGAACCATAGTTCAGGGATATTGTGAACTATCTTGTCACGGGACTGATACCCAGCGATTGGTCAAAACAGGACAAATACCGTTTTTTATCCCAAGTAAAACACTTTTACTGGGATGATCCATATTTGTTTAAGTATTATCCTGATCAGATCATTCGCCGGTGTGTCCCGGAAGAAGAGTTCAAGAGTGTTCTTTCTTTTTGTCATGATCAGGCCTGTGGGGGTCACTTCGGTCCTAAAAAGACGGCAGAGAAGGTTTTGCAATGTGGATTTTATTGGCCGACCTTATTCAAGGACGCATTTGACTATTGCAAAACCTGTACACAATGCCAGTACACGGGTAGAATCTCCAGGAGAAATGAAATGCCTCAGCAACCCATTTTGGTTGTTGAAATTTTCGATGTTTGGGGCATTGATTTTATGGGTCCCTTTCCTAGCTCCTTTGGGAATTTGTACATACTGCTGGCGGTTGATTATGTCTCAAAGTGGGTAGAAGCCATTCCATGTCGCACTAATGACAGGAAAGTTGTCATTAAGTTCTTGAAAGAGAATATCTTTTCGCGATTTGGCCACCCACGCGCTATCATTTGCGATAATGGGACACATTTCTGCAACAAGTCCTTTGAGACTCTGATACGGAAATACTCAATCAACCACCGACTTTCCACACCATATCATCCCCAAATGAGCGGGCAGGCTGAGTTTTCGAATAGACAGATCAAACTGATCCTGGAGAAGACTGTTGCTAAAAATAGAAAAGACTGGTCGACCAAACTGACGGATGCTCTTTGGGCATTCCGAACTGCATTTAAAACCGACCTAGGGATGTCTCCATACAGGATTGTGTTTGGGAAGGCATGTCATTTACCCGTCGAGATAGAGCATAAAGCATTGTGGGCTATTAAGGAAATCAATTTTGACCTAAACCAAGCCTGCAACTTTCGGAAGCTGCAACTTAATGAGCTAAGCGAACTCCGCGATGAAGCTTATGATAATGCTGTAATCATAAAGAATAGGACCAAGGTTTTTCACGATAAAAACATTTTGAGGAAAACATTTTCACCTGGTCAACAAGTCCTTCTTTATGATTCACGATTACACCTTCACGCGGGTAAGCTTCGATCTCGGTGGAAGAGACCTTTTGTTGTGCGGTCTGTATACCCGCACGGGGCAGTAGAAGTAGAAAATGTTAAAAACGGCACATTTTTCAAAGTGAATGGACACAGACTAAAGCCGTATTTTTCCACTGACCCCACGGAGGAGCTCCTGTTCTTACAGGAGCCATTTTATTTGGATTAAAATTCCTCCGTCTCACCTTCATGTCCAGTGTATCTTTGCATCATCTTGTTGAATGGAGGTGAGTGAAAAGAATAAGTTTGGGAGAGGGTCTTCACTTATATATTTTGCCCCCACTAATAAATTCCTCCCAGGCTTACAGGTTTTGTAGATTTAGCAGATGGCAACAGTGAGGACACTGTTGAAAATAAGTTTGGGGGAGTTTTGTGCTTAGTTTTGCATTATGTGCATATCATTTGCATAAGCACAAAACATTTCTTTAAAAAAAACCATAAAAATTTAAAAAAAATTTCAAAACCCATAAAAATTTTGTGTACAGATTTTTGGCTCATCATTTTTGTAAATAATTTTTCAAAATCCATAAAAATTCAAAAAATTTCAAAATATAAAAACTTAAAAATTTTCAAAATATAAAAATATTTAATATTTATGATAATAAAAGATTAGACAGTGAACAATTACATCCATGAGATTAGAAAAATTTAAGAAAACCAAGAAAATTAGAAGTTTTCTTATATAGACTAGTAATAAGTAGTTATGAGCCGTTATCCCAAGGGTTAGTAAGATGGAGGAAGTCACTAATCTGAGAATATAAATAAGTCTGAAAAATAGTTTCTATTCTGGAAAGCCAAACATTTTGAATGTTGATACCCTGCTATTCGCACTTACACACGTCTTAAAGCCCGGGATAGTAGAGGATATCTTGAAATGCTCTTGTCTTAAAGCCAATGTATGAAGGAAATAAAAAAAAAGTGAATGAAGAAAATATAAATTGGTGAGAAAAATGGACACTGGTTTTGTTATCGCTAAAGGCAATAAAAAATTTATAGCGAGGGTGCTTCTTCACCTAGTGCCCTAAGGCCAACTGGTCTGGGAGTCACTGCTATGCCTGAAGTGGTGCAAGACGAGGAAAATACACCAAGCAAGCACATGAGTAATCGGTCGGTTAGTACCTCAAGAAGTATTAACGGTCGCATGAAAGTGTGAGCAATCTCATCTAAATATTCATTAATTAAAAAGTACTGAGGCTGATGGGTAAGAGTATGATAGCTTGAATTGAATTCTCCGGGTGTAGGGATGTTCTTTACACACACGCAGGGTGATATGATCGATGTTTGGAATAAAGATAGGAATGAAAAATAAGACGATGTTTTATTGAGGGAGGACGTGATTTCTAACATCTTTTCATGACCATTAAGATAGGGCTCATGACAACCGAAAAGCTAGCTTAGTTGAAAACCCTAATTTTCAAGGCTTTTTGTTTTACAATTCTTGTCTTTAAATGTAATATTCATGATCTTCCCTTTATTATTGGATTTTGTGGGTGCAATCCGCTGAAAACCCTCAGGAGACAACACTCCTCCTACTAGGGACACCTAGAAGTTTAAAGGCTTGTTGCACGTGCTCAGTGCAATCGTGTTGCCTACGAAAGTGTGCTTTTCTCTTTCTTTATTTTCTCCTTCTCTTTTTTTAATAAAATAGTTCGATCGAGACGATCGAAAATAAGTTTGGGGGAATTTGATCAGTCGAAAATACTGTATTTCAAAACCGACAATTTCCCTACCTTTTGCAGTCAAGTAGAGGTATCCGGTATTCATATCACACATATTTGCAAAATACATGCAAAATACTGAATTACTTGTACTGATACTAAAACTGGCACTTTTAGGGAAATTGTGTGTTTTTCATGGCATCGCATCATCCTTGTATTGCGCAACTCTTGTCTGGGGTCTAATGCAGGAAACCACAGAAGCAGAGCCCAAAATTGGGAAAAGATCTGATAAAAGATGCACCAACTCAAAGGCTGAGGATTTGTTAGTGATACAGAATTCCAAATAAAATTCCATACATCAGATAAAGGCCCACCAGGAATTCCAAGAATTACCATGTGAAAAGAAATCACCAAGGCCCATAAAGGACCGCGGATCCGGGGCCCAAACCCCCTTGGCGCCGCGGATCCGCGGCCATATGATGAGATCAAGCGCTCAGATTTCTTCCACGTGTTAACTCTAACGGCCAAAGCTTCCAGAAAACCCTAGAAGCTCCACGTGGCACATCTAGAAGGCTCGGCTTAACAAACTCTTGGAGGGAAATTCAAATTTTGGGCTTAACTAACTTTTTGGGGGGAAATTTAATCTTTTGGCTAACTAACTTGTGGAAGGAATTCAAATTTCAATCCTAGATCTAGAATTTGGAGGTCTATAAAAAGGAGCCTAGATCTAGGGTGCAAAATGTTCAAGAATTCATTCATCTCCCTCTTCCCTTCACAAGTTTAGTGACAAAACTTGTGCCCAATCCCTAATTCAACCTTAAGATCAAATTCCCGAGATCAATTCAAGCAAGAATTCCTCCAACCTTTAGAAGCAACGCCGGATTTCCAACGGAGCAAGAGATCCACGCCGATCCGCGACTCAAGGAGCCGAGCGAAGCCGAAATCGACGATCTAGTTCCTTCCTTTTGTAAATTCAAGAGAGTTGTAACGAAATTTGTCAATAAATAAAGGTGAATTTTCTATATTCTTGCTTATCTTTTAATTCAAGCATAATGATTAGATCTCAATTTGTGATTGTGTTTGTGATCATGATGTTTGAGTAATCTCCGCTCGTATAGGAGTTGTGACGATCTTTAGATGATGATGATTTAGATATTTTTACAATTCTTAAATCCTATAATGTTTGGAAATTCTAGTGAATCAAATGATTAATAACCTAGTTTTGAGATGATGCTTTCTTGATCGTGTTCACTCAAAACTAGGGAACAACTATTAAACATTTGATTAACTCGAAGCTAGAATTTGAATGCGATCCATCGAAAGGACAAAGGATGAGTTGCGAAATCCCTAATTCCCTCGCAAGATCCTTAAACCTCGATGAATTTGTATCGATCTAGTATCAATTCATTAATGGATAAGAATTAGTAATTTTTAGATCTCATCACATCGATAGATCCGATCTACTCCTATGAGCTATCCTTATAATCTTGAGTGTTGATTGGAAATTATCTCTCATCTCTCTTCTTGTTTTAATGTTTCTTTTAGATCTAGATTTTTCTTACTTTTGATCTACAATTACAAATCATGAATTGTTTTCTTTTCTTTGCCTTAAATTTTCAACTCGTCTAATTCGAAAATTGAACGGAACTCACTTTCCCTGTGGACGATCCGCACTTACTAACGCGCTACATCCGACACCATTATTGATTGCGGTCAAAATATTTTTTTGGTTGTGATTTCTAAACTCTATTTTCTATAAACATACAACACAACAAAAATCATAAATCAGACATCATAGTCCGTGAGTTTAAAGACCTCATAGTCAAGGTTAAGGACATCATAGTCCATGGGCTTAAAGACCCCACAGTCCAGTTTAAAGACATCATAGTCTATGAAATGTATGGTTGTCGGAACCCGCCACCTCTCTGAAGACGTTGAAGGATTACAACGACATATATCAGAAGGGTTCAGAGATGTACCTTTGAACCGATGTGAGTTGAGAGACCTATAGTCCAATTGGGACTAAGATCTGTGATTTATGAGCATATGAACTCAATTAATATGAGTTGAGGACTTATGGCCAATTTGGGCTAAGTCCATTCAATTACAATGTTTAACATTTGTTTTTGAGTTGTTAGATGTTTGTTTGAGCCCAATCCCTTAGAAATGCTAAGCATTGGTTTGGTTTCTGACAATATTTTGTCTTTGGTTTAATGCTGTGCATTTATCATAGCTCCAGGCTTATTCAAAGAACATTTTATGTTCTGTCCAAGCGCACATAAAAGCATGTGGTGCATTTGGCACTAGCACCAGTCGATGAGCGCAGTGCGCTATGGTTAAAACGCTAATGCGCTTGGCACTTTGCGCCAGATGTGAAACGCTGATGCGCTTAGCGCTTTGCGCTAAGTGAAGAGCTAAGATGCGCTTAACGCTTTGCACTAGATGTAGAGCACTGATGCGCTTAGCGCTAAATGTATAGCGCTGATGCGCTGTAATTGAAGCGTTGAAGCGCTTGGCGCTGGCGTTATATAATGAGCGCAAAGCGCTTTTAGTAATGCAGCGCACACATGAGGAGTACGTGACGCACTTAGCGCTGAGCGCTAGCCAATGAGCGCAGTGTGCTGTGTTTGAAGTGCTATTGCACTGCAGCGCTTTGCGCTAGATGAAGAGCACTACGGCACTTTTAAATTAGGAGCGCTAAGGCTCTTCTTAGGTTAACTTTGCGCTCTGAAGATTATCTTCTTTTTTATAAGAAACTTTGTCTCAAGATTCTAGGAACAAAGTTCTTAGTTTATAGGAGATATTTCAATCTCTTTTTGATGAAAGGCTTTGCCTTTATGGATCTGTGATCCTAAGAGAATTGAATAATTCCCCCCCCTTTATAATGAGATGTTTATGATCTCAGAAAGACAAATTGTCTTATAAATATATGATCTGTGAATTAAGTACTTCTTTGTCTTATGATGAGATATTTTTGATCTCTTTATAAAAGATCTTGGATTTTGTAGATCTATGATCTTTTCGGAAGAGAATTCTTCTCTTTAATTATGAGATAATTTCATCTCTTTGTTCATCACCATTCTTTTTACCTTGAAGAAAAATCTTCTTTTACCGAGAGCTACTTCTTTTTCTTGAGATTTTCTCAAAGTTTATGGGGGGTTCCCCTGTCTAAGACTTGAAGTCTTGGGGCCTTTATATAGGGGAGGCTGATTTATTGAATCAGTTAAAGAGATTTATTCTCTGATTGATTTGGGAATTTCCCAACCGTCGGATCTTTGATCCAAGGGCTTCTGGTTTACAGAAGATAATCTTCTTGTTATTAATAAGATTGGGAAATCTTTCTAAACAGAATTTATTCTGTATTTTTGGTGATTTTTTAATCACCATTGGATCATTGATCCAACGGTGTTCCAAATTCAGGGTACAATCTTTTCTGTTTGGAAAGATTCAACAGAATTTTATTCTTGTTAATTGACGATTTAATCATATCCGTTGGATATTTGATCCAACGGTGAGGAACATTTAGTTCCAGCGCTAGCGCTTATGCGCTCTGCCCATGGTGCGCTACTTGAAGCGCAGCGCATCTAGCGCTAGCGCCTATGCGCTTTGCATGGGGTGTGCTAGTTGTAGCGCAGCGCTTTTGTGAAAGCGCAGCTTTAATTCAAATTTTGAATTTTGAACGGAGCTTTGCTTTAATTGGGGAAACAAATGCCCCCCCACTGTTGCGCTCACGGGGCCCACACGTGGGTGCAGCGGTGGCAACATCTCGACTCTTGGATCACCCAAGGAACTGAAACGACGCTTAGTTCCTATAAATAGGACCCTTGGCCCTTGAAATGACTTCTGTTCATCTTCAACCCTTCTTGAAAATTTATTTTCTTCTTCAGAGCACAGCTCTTCTTCTTAAGAATTTTTAAGGACAGAACTTTGTCAGATTAGGTAAAAGATTAAATCTTTTTGAAACATCTTTTAAGGTTTCACCCATTAACAGAGTTTTTCTCTTCATAGATCTTTGATCTAGAGAAAATCCTTTTTTAGGGTTTTTTTTAATAGAGCTTTGCTCTCTTGGAATCACAGATTTAAAAGGATCTTGCTTATGATTTCTTAATCCATTAATGGAGCTTTGCTCCCTTCAAATCATATAGAAAAACTTTTAAGAGTTTGTTCATGGATTTTTAAAGATCAAATTAAAATTTTATTTTTGATAGATTATTCCATCATCTTCTCAGAGCAAGGCTCTTCTTGAGGAATTTTATTCCTTCATTTTGACAGATGTCTGTCTAGTGAAGAGCGCTGCTCTCAATGGGAGTTTTACTCCTCTGCCCGAGGGATTTCTCATTTAATGAGAATCTCTTGAGGATTTCCTCATTTAATGTCAGGTTCATCCAATGATGAGGCTGTTTTATTAATGATGAACTGTCATCTAGATTTTGTGGGTCCCCTTTGGTCCCTTTTAACTGCATTGCAGTACGGTACAGATTTATAGTACCTTGTAATAGAATTTAATTTAAAGCATTGGCGTCTGAAAATTCGTTCTTTTCTGCGCAGGCACTATGTCTTCCGACACCTCCTTCCCGTTCATTCGCTTAGAGGGCGGGTTCCCTGAAGCACCCATAGACTGCGAGGCTTTTGCGTTGATAAAAGACCATGACCCGGAGCACAAGTGTCTTCATCTATGGGGTAAATGGTACGACTAAATTATCATGGGTCGACGGAGCTTTTCCTGTGCGATACCCTCGGAGCCTATTTCAGCGATCGCTTATGCAGATGTACCTCCGATAAATTACACTGTAGAGGAGGTCAACTGGACTTCAGAAGGTCTCCTTCGGCCTTCTATTGCCGCAGTACCCGTGCAGCCGCCGGTGGCTTTGGACATCCTAGGGCGACGCATATGTCAGGGCGAGTCACGCCCTTGGGGACAGCCATACAATGTAAGACTAACTCCCCGTCACCCAGCTGAGTATTTGCAGTGGGCTCGGTATATTTTATCGGTGAAGAAGTCACAATTGATGAAGCTCGGATTGTATCCCGCCGTTTACGCTTCTTTGTTTCAATATTCCACACCTCCTACATGGTAGGTTAGGGATTTTCTGGAGCAGTGGAATATTCCAACCCACACCTTCCTCCTATCTGATCGAGAAGTCTCCATCTCTTTGGAGGAATTTGCAGAGGTCTCAGATTTACCCGTTAGGGGAGAACATTATGAGGAGTTGCTTCCCCCGGATGAGTATATTTTCGCCACCAGATCAGTGGTAATGGATCTTACTCCTGAGAACGCTATTCAACACCGATTTCCGAGTTTGATAAAGGTGTTGAATATCTATGAGAACCTCTTTCTTGCATCCGAAGGTCGTGGAGTTAATTTTACGGCTTTTATCGCTGATTTTCTTGGCGGCCCCATTGGTGTTCAAGCTCAACCTATCGAAGAATGATGCTGTCGGCTTGGCATTGGATGACCCATTGAGAGGAGCCGTGGTGGTGGTGAGTCGATCAAAAACCGACTTCTTATGGCAGTGGGATGTTAACGCTCACTGGTGGGAGTATGGTCCCGAAGAACAACCCGGTGGTAGCCTACGTTACCTGCTCTACCGGCATTGTGAACATGGAGGCCGCTCGAGGGCCGTAGGTTACACCTCCAGATGAGGCGGAACAGGAGTTGCAGTTGCAGTTGGAGCAGTTAGAGGCCATTAATCTTCTGTTTTCTGCACGGAGCAAGACACCAAATCTTAGTACCTCGAATTCAGGGGCAACCATAGCAAACCGTGATTCGTTCGCGAAACACGACACACGAAGTGTGGAGTGGAAAGAGGAAGAGGTCTCACCGGGCGTTCCAGAATCTGTTCTCCGCCGGAAGACGCGACCGGGACGTTGGGACGTCCGGCCTGAATTGGAGGGCAGATGCTATTTGGTGCTATCCGTCCACCTCTCCGAAGATGCCAAGTTGATTTATGACACCATGTATCGAAGGTTTAAACCGATGCGGCCGATGTAGCTGACTTCGTCAGATTCCCCCTCTTTGAAGGGTTTTTGATTGTGGGGACGCTCTTCCCTGCAGGCGCAAGCCCCTGCAGTTAATTACGCTACCGCATCGCGGTAACCACTTTCTCCTTCTCCAGATGGTCACTTCGTGTCGTGAGTGTTTGTTTTGTTTTCGGTTTCCCGTGGATTGTATACGGGGACTAATTTATGTCGTCGCCCGTAGGGCGTGGATTAGTCCAAATCCGTATTTTCTTAGATTTGGGTTTGGGGGTTGGGTTTAAGGATACGTTAGTCTCATTTGAGACTAAGATCAACTTAAATGTTTGTTAAGGACACGTTAGTATAATTTTAGACTAAGATCAACTTAACGGGATCGTTTAGATCCAACAACAGAGCATTTGGGCTCTATTGTTTAGTTTAGAGACATTGCGGTCAATTGCCAATTTAAGGACATGGTGGTCCAATGTTAGTTTAAGGACATCTCGGTCCAATGTTAGTTTAAAGACATTGCGGTCGAGGTTAAGGACATCATAGTCCGTGAGTTTAAAGACCTCACAGTCAAGGTTAAGGACATCATAGTCCATGGGCTTAATGACCCCACAGTCCAGTTTAAAGACATCATAGTCTATGAAATGTATGGTTGTCGGAGCCCATCACCTCTCTGAAGACGCTGAAGGATTACAACGACATATATCAGAAGGGTTCAGAGATGTACCCTTGAACCGATGTGAGTTGAGAGACCTATAGTCCAATTGGGACTAAGATCTGTGATTTATGAGCATATGAACTCAATTAATCTGAATTGAGGACTTATGGCCAATTTGGGCTAAGTCCATTCAATTACAATGTTTAACATTTGTTTTTGAGTTGTTAGATGTTTGTTTGAGCCCAATCCCTTAGAAATGCTAAGCATTGGTTTAGTTTCTGACAATGTTTTGTCTTTGGTTAAATGTTGTGCATTTATCATAGCTCCAGGCTTATTTAAAGAACATTTTATGTTCTGTCCAAGCGCACATAAAAGCATGTGGTGCACTTGGCACTAGCGCCGGTCGATGAGCGTAATGCGCTATAGTTAAAGCACTAATGCGCTTGGCGCTGATGCGCTTAGCGCTTAGCGCTAAGTGATGAGCGCAGATGCGCTTAACGCTTTGCACTAGATGTAGAGCGCTGATGCGCTTAGCGCTTTGCGCTAAATGTAGAGCGCTGATGTGCTGTAATTGTAGCGTTGAAGCGCTTGGCGCTGGTGTTATATAATGAGCGCAAAGTGCTTTTAGTAATGCAGCGCACACGTGAGGAGCACGTGGCGCGCTTAGCGCTGAGCGCTAGCCAATGAGTGCAGTGCGCCGTGTTTGAAGTGCTATTGCACTACAGCGCTTTGCGCTAGATGAAGAGCACTAAGGAATTTTTAAATTAGGAGCGCTAAAGCTCTTCTTAGGTTAACTTTGCGCTCTGAAAATTATCTTCTTTTTGATAAGAGACTTTGTCTCAAGATTCTCAGAACAAAGTTCTTAGTTTATAGGAGATATTTCAATCTCTTTTTGATGAATGACTTTGCCTTTTATGGATCTGTGATCCTAAGAGAATTGAATAATTCTCTCCCCCTTTATAATGAGATGTTTATGATCTCAGAAAAACAATTTGTCTTATAAATCTATGATCTGTGAAGTGAGTACTTCTTTGTCTTATGATGAGATAACCTTGGTCTTTGTAGATCTATGATCTTTTAGGAAGAGAATTCTTCTCTTTAATTATGAGATGATTTCATCTCTTTGTTCATCACCATTTTGTTTACCTTAAAGAAAAATCTTCTTTTACCGAGTGCTACTCTTCTTCTTGAGATTTTCTCAAAGTTTAGGGGGGTTCCTCTGTCTAAGACTTGAAGTCTTGGGGCCTTTATATAGGGGAGGCTGATTTATTGAATCAGTTAAAGTGATTTATTCTCTGATTGATTTGGGAATTTCCTAACCGTCGGATCTTTGATCTAAGGGCTTCTGGCTTACAAAAGATAATCTTCTTGTTATTAATAAGATTGGGAAATCTTTCTAAATAGAATTTATGCTGTATTTTTGGTGATTTTTTAATCACCATTGGATCATTGATCCAACGGTGTTCCAAATTCAGGGCACAATCTTTTCTGTTTGGAAAGATTCAACAGAATTTTATTCTTGTTAATTAATGATTTTATCATATCCGTTGGATATTTAATCCAACGGTGAGGAACATTTAGTTCCAGCGCTAGCGCTTATGCGCTCCGCCCATGGTGCGCTACTTGGAGCGCAGCACTCTTAGCGCTAGCGCACACGTGCTTTACACGTGGTGCGCTATTTGGAGCGCAGCGCATCTAGCGCTAGCGCCTATGCGTTTTGCATGGGGTGCGCTAATTGTAGCGCAGCTCTTTTGTGAAAGCGCAGCTTTAATTCAAATTTTGAATTCTGAACAGAGCTTTCCTCTAATTGGGGAAACAACACCCTATATAGCATACTGTTCATATTATTATGACATCTATGACGCACTGACGTTATCAAGAATACTTTGACAGGATTGCCGAGCAGTGAAGAACTTTTTATTTATTTAGTTTAGTGTTTCTTTAGATTTAATTTCTAGTTTTGGACTTATCGTTTTATCGTTGTGATCCCGTAAGGGACGGGCCTAGGTTATTATTTCTTTTACTGGATCTTTATTTGCTTCTGCTACCTTTCTTGTTATTATTTATTGTGGCAGTTTGGACATGAGATATATTGATGTTTTTTCTGTTCCTGATATCTGATTGGCAGCTGTAATGTGACTATGGATGGATATTTTCTCACCATAGGTAGCATAGTTAACTTTGTTATGTTCCGTATTTAAGTATTTTGGGAAGCGGGGCGTGACAAGGTTTTGTTGGTATCAGAGCATAGGTTTAGGTTGGCTGGGCTTGGTTTAATTTGTAGTTGGGTATTGTACCCAATACATTGACCTTAAAACCCAGAATAAGGAACGTGTTCTGTCACATTATTGCCTTGCTATTCTTGAATCTATAGTTTATTAATTCTTTGTTTCATTGAATCGTGTTTCCGTTGCTAATCCTTTTCAATTGTTCTTGACTTTAAAATCATGGCGGGAAAATATTTACGTCCGTATCAAAGGCGTGTCGAAGACGCCTGTAACGACCTTGAAACCCCTTTACAATTGTAACACAGTCAATATATAGAAAGGTGTATTTCAGCCTAACTAGACGTTATAAGTAATTCTTGTGAAATAAGTGCAAGAAACAACTTATAGCTCATTGGTTAAGAATCCCCGCTCCTGTTCCTTAGCCCAAGTGTTCGAATCCCAATGAAAAAAAATTTATTATTTAGTTTTACGAAGTTTTGGAAGCCCAAAAGTTTGCACGAGTATCACACGGAGTTATGAAAAGTTTTAGAAGAAAAGATTTATGCAAATGGACCAATCGAAGCGAGTACATGGAACCCAACTTTGGGCCGAGCTTTGGCCGTGTTTTGTGGCCAGGTTAACTCTAAGTGGGTCCGTGTTGGGCCAATGTGTCCCTTGGCTTCCCAACTGTTCGTTTCAATATCCTAAAGTTTCTCATTCAACCTGAGACTGCTCAGTCTTTTCATTTCTCCGTTAAACCTTTTTTTAATACATAATTTATCATAATTTTTGACACCATATTAACCCTAATTTCCCTTATAAATACCACCACATCCCCTAACTCTCCCCTATTCAGAAAAACTACATAAAAACTCTCTCAAAATTCTCTCTAAGTCCCAAGTCCAAGAGGAGTTAAGCTATTTAAATGGAGTTGCCTAAGTGAAGTTGCGACGATCGATCAATCTTTCATAGCTCTTAGTCTCGGTTCTACCAACCGAGACATCCTCTTCAGTCTTGATCTAGCTCAACCCGTAAGTCTCTTCCATAATTTTATCTCAAACATCTCTTAAAAACGATATCGATAAAAGTAGAGTTAGCTTTTAATAAACTTTCTTTTAAATAATTTATCACATTTGCTATGCTAATTAATTACCCTAACTTGTTAACAACAATCTTAAACGATGATCATCCAATTACCTTTTTTACGTGTTTAGAGTTTCATGTAAATAAACCATGTATTGAACATTTTACGCTAAAATATCATGAACCTTACTTATACCCTTTTAGCGTTATCTTGACCTATACTTTAGAAAATTCATGGGGTAACGACCTATCCCACTCACATACACTATGTTTCATAGCATGATACCTTAGTTAAACATTTATCCTAAAAAAGAAACAATTTTCATTAAAATACCATCGCTTTATAGAAATACGTTTTTAATTGCTATTTTTAACTCCTTTATAATTACGTCTCTATAATCCTCATTAAGGGACCCAATTATGGATGATACAGGTTATCGCAAATAGTAGTAGACTGAGATGAAGAAATCCTCACGGAAAATTTGGTCTCGAAAGGAATAAAAATACAATTTTAAAGAATTACGACTTTTAAAGCAAATTAAATAATTGGAAAATTATATAAATCATAAAATCCATATTTTCAATGCAAGCAAATTGTAAAGACTATATTTTAAAAAGAAAGATTTAAGTTTTAATAAAATACCATCAAGTTTCCAAAAGCGGTAGTTTTCATTAAGATACCATAAACTTTAAAAGTTAGATTTTTTACACTAAAATACCACAAAATATAAAATACGTTTTTATATAAAACTCTTGACTTTTAAACAATATATTTTTATCAAAAACTTATTCGAGCCTTTAGGACGAATTAAAAACCCTCGAGAATTTTTAAATAACATTTTTATAAAAGACCATAGAAATCAAAAGACTAGTCTAGTTACGTATGTAGGTTGCAGATTGGTTTGAATGACATTTTCTCTTGTCAGTTGCCTCGGGGTTGCCGGATGAAATGATGCACCCCTTGTCTTTCCCTAAATATAGATCGTAACCTTAGGATAAAAATTATTAAATGATAATCGTCTTTGAAAAAGACACAAATCCTGCCGTCCATGTGCAGCGGTTATCGATATTTTCCAAACTCAAGAAATTCACAAGATAAAAGCTATTAATATGATATGCCTAGAACCTTAATACATACTCAAATTTGATTTGAACTCGAACTCGAATTCGAAACTTGAACTTGAACACCTAACTTGACTCGACCCAAGATTGCAACATTCATGACTTGCATTCTGCTCGACTTACTCGACTTCATTCTTCACCTTTTGCAATCTATGGTTTCGATCAAGACTTGTAATTTTAACTATAAATTAACATATGCGGAGATAAGGGATAGACTGGTAAAGAATGTATATCGTGGCACGAGAGTCCACTAAAAATCATCTAACATGAATCAATATACTGTTGTCCCGTGGCTTCACGGAGTTTTGAACGAAATATGTTGTTGGTCCGTGGATTCATAGACTACTCTCGTATATACATGCATACTTTTTTTACCGAACTAAAAATAACATGTTAGAATAGAGTAATCAAATTTACAGACATTGTCATGCTTTTATATAACTCTATTCTTTAGAGATATTTCCATACTCACGTTTAAAAGACACTTTTAACTATCTGTTACAACACTAAAAATTCATATTCTACTTATATGCTGTCTTTTATCATATTCATGTTCATAATTATTTTTGGAGACTTACCGAGCACTAGTTCGCTGACGACATTCCTTTCTCTTTATTTTCTTGGAATGTTCGTCAGATACTGATGAGATTGAACCAAGTTCAGAGGTTGACACTCAGTTCTAAGTACAGATTAATTTCTAGTTTCATTCAGCAGTTTATTTTCAGTAAACCACCTGTCAAGAATTTTCATTACACTTTTATTTTCAATATCTTGTATCAAAACTATGTGGAAGTTGAATGTAAATAAAGTTGTCGAAGATTTATTTCACTTTTCAAATTTTCTTGTATATTATATTTCTTATAAACACTTAGCGTATTTATTGCGGGAAATGATCTTCTTAGAATAAATACGTCGCAGGCTTGTCACGTGCCTGTTTCCGTCTTTTTGGGAAAGCGGGGTGTGACAGGTTTTATTGGTGGCCTATGCAGGTCTGTTCTACGTGGATGTCATAAGCAATATATCATAAGAATTATGAAATTCAACAACTTTAACATTCCTTTCATTCCAAATTCTCTTGAATCCATCCTAATCCATCTTTTATCTATCCAAGGTGATGTCTTCCTCGGACCATATCAACGTCAATGGAAATGCTCCACCACCATCACCATCCACTGTTGTGGATCTACTTACAAAACCCATGGTACATCTGGAGGCAATCAAGAGCCTAGTTGAAGGACAGCAGGAGCAAGTTGCTCTCCTTCACCACGGAATAGTTCACGCTGAGCCAGCTTTGAAGGCAGCCCGTCATTATACCAAGAAGAAAGGAAGGAATCCGTCAATCGGAGTAAAACGCTCAGTCAGTTAGATACCTGAGGAACCTCTTCAAGGTCATTTTTCACAGCACCACCCAAGAAACTAGTAGGATCTTTTCCCAAAAATAGTCCAAACGTTTTCCATTACTGTAAGAGGCCGGGACATCAGATAAAGGACTGCCGACGAGCTAACGGACTTTCCCTCGGTTGCGGATCGTCAACACACTCTTTAGGAGCATGCCCATAGTACAGAGCTCGCTCGGTCCCTGCACCAAGACCGACAATACAAGCTCCCACACTTCGTTCAGTCCTCTCTGCACCACCTCTACGCGGACCACCCTTACTATCTCAGCAACGAGCGTATCATCAGGTGCAGAGAAATGCGCCAAAATGCTTGGCTCTCAATATGTCGGCCATAGAGGCCGACGCAACAGGTCAGGATACTACTAGTAAACGCCTTTCCATTTTTCAGCCATTTCAAATCCTTGTATTCTTCGGTTTCTTCTTTTACTCGATTTTTCCCACGTAACTTAGGTATGACACTTGTAGTCCCACATGACTTTATCCTTAGCTTTCCCATGCTTGTTGCAACGTACGCCGAAGGGATAATTTCGCGGATGAAATTCTTTTAAGGAGGGTAGACTGTAATGACTCACCATTCTTGAATCTAGCTCGCTTCCTTCATTGGACTATTTCTTGATTTCTTGAATTCCTAAAATTCAGGTATGTTTCTCCTTGCATCTTTTTGATCATCTTTTACATCCAATGTTACCTTCTTGCCGATTTGAATACCGAATGGTGGTGCGACGACAGAACACTACTGCATTCCCGAATCCTATCTCCTTGAATCTTTTCTTATTTCCCCAATGATCATGTCTCGACACGACAGAAACGGATGTAAACTTTTTCATCGCCATATCGATCTTTCTTGTGACCATCTTGTTTCCTTGTTCGGTTGCACCATTCTTCTTGAGTAATTTCGAGGACGAAATTGTTTTTAAGGAGGGTAAAATGTTACGACCATAAAATCCCTGTACAATTGTAACACAGTCAATGTATAGAAAGGTGTGTTTCAGCCTGATTAGGAGTTATAAGTAATTCTTATGAAATAAGTGCAAGAAACAACTTGTAGCTCACTGGTTAAGAATCTCCGCTACTGTCCCTTAGCCCAAGTGTTCGAATCCCACCAAAAACAATATTTTTTATTATTTATTTTTACGACGGTTTGGAAGCCCAAAAGTTTATACGAGTATCACACGGAGTTACGAAAAGTTTCAGAAGAAAAGATGTATGCAAATGGATCGACGAAGTGACTCGAGTACATGGCATGAACCCCGAGGACTAAACCCAACTTTGGGCCGAGCTTTGGCCGAGTTTTGCGGCCATGTTAACTCCAAGTGGGTCTATGTTGGGCTTGTGTATCCCTTGGCTTCCCTACTGTTTGTTTCAATACCCCAAACTTCCTCATTCAACCCGAGATTGCTCAGTCTTTTCATTTCTCTATTAAACCTCTTTTTAATACACAATTTATCATAATTCTTTACACCATCTTAACCCTAATTTCCAAAATATATACCATCCCATCCTCTAGCTCTACCCTCTTCAGAAAAATAATAGAAAAACTTTTTCAAAATTCTCTCTTAGTCCCAAGTCCAAGAGGAGTTAAGATATTCAAGTGGAGTTGCCCAAGTGAAGTTGCAACGATCGATCAATTTTTCATACCTCTTAGTCTTGGTTCTACAAACCGAGGCATCCTCTTCAGTCTTGATCTAGCTCAACCTGTAAGTCTTTTCTCTCCCTCCATCGTTTCATCTCAAACATCTCTTAAAAATGATATCGACAAAAGTAGAGTTAGTTTTTAATAAACTTTTTTTTTAAATAATTTATCACACTTGCTATGCTAATTAATTACCCTACCTTGTTAACAACAATCTTAAACGATGATCATCCAATTACCCTTTTTACGTGTTTAGAGTTTCATGTAAATAAACCATGTATTGAACATTTTACGCTAAAATACCATGAACCTTACTTATACCCTTTTAGCGTTATCATGACCTATACTCTAGAAAATTTATGGGGTAACGACCTACCCCACTTACATGCACTATGTTTCATAGCATGATACCTTGGTTAAACATTTATTCTAAAAGAGAAATAATTTTCATTAAAATACTATTGCTTTATAAAAATACGTTTTAATCACTATTTTTTAACACCTTTATAATTATACCTCTACAACTCTCGTTAGGGGACCCAATTATGGATGGTGCGGGTTATCGCGTGTCCATCCGATAGTAGAATGAGATGCAGAACTTCTTACGGAGAATTCGGTCTCGAAAGGAATAAAAATACGATTTTAAAGAAATATGAATTTTAAAGAAAATTAAATCATTGGAAAATTATATAAATCATAAAATTCATATTTTCAATCCAAGCAAAATTTAAAGATTATATTTTAAAATGAAAGATTTAAGTTTTAATAAAATACCATCAAGTTTCCAAAAGTGGTGGTTTTCTTTAAAATACCATAAATTTTAAAAGTTAGATTTTTTACACTAAAATACCATAAAATATAAAATACGTTTTTATACAAAATTCTTGACTTTTAAACAATATATTTTTATTAAAAACTTATTCGAGGTTTTAGGACGAATTAAAAACCCTTGAGAATTTTTAAATAACATTTTTATAAAAATACCCTAGAAATTAAAAGACTAGTCTAGATTACGTATGTATGCTACAGATTGGTTTGAATGGCATATTCTCTTGTCAGTTGCCTCGGGATTGCCGGAGAAAATAATGCACCGCTTGCCTCTCCCTAAATATAGATCATAAGCTTAAGGTAGAAATTATCAAATGATAATTGTCTTTGGAAAAGACACAAATCCTACCGTCCATATGCAGCGGTTATCGATATTTTCCAAACTCAAGAAATTCACAAGATTAAAGCTATTAATATGATATGCCTAGAATTTAAATACAAACTCGAACTTGATTTGAACTCAAACTTGAATCCGAAACTTGAACTAGAACACCTAACTTGACTCGACCCAGAATTGCAACTGACATGACCCACATTCTTCTCGATTTACTCGACTTTATTATTCACCTTTTGCAATCTATGGTTTCGATCAAGACTTATAACTTTAACTATAAATTAACATACGCGGGGATAAGGGGTAGTCTGGTAAAGAATGTATATCGTGGCATGAGAATCCACTAAAAATCAGCTAACATGAATCAATGTGTTGTTGTCCCGTGGCTTCACGAGGCCTTGAACGAAACGTGCTATTAGTCCGTGGCTTCACGGACTACTCTCGTATATACACACATAACTTCTTTACCGAACTACAAATAACACGTTAGAATAGAGTAATCAAGTTTACAGACATTGTCATGCTTTTATATAACGCCATACTTAAGAGATATTGCCATGCTCACGTTTAAAAGACACTTTTAACTATTTGTTACAACACTAAAAATTCATATTCTACTTATATGCCGTCCTTTATCATATTCATGTTCATAATTCTTTTAGGGGACTTACCGAGCGCTAGTTCACTGACGACATTTCTTTCTCTTTGTTTTCTTGGAATATTTGTCAGATACTAGGGAGATTGAACCAAGTTCAGAGGTTGACGCTCAGTTCGAAGCACAGGCTAACTTCTATTTTCATTCAGCAGTTTATTTTCAGTATGCCACTTGTTAGGCATTTTCATTGCAATTTTATTTTCAGTGTCTTGTATCAAAACTATGTGGAAGTTGAATATAAATAATGCTGTTGAAGTTTTATTTCACTTGTCAAAATTTCTTATATATTATATTGCTTAAAAACACTTATTGTATTTGTTGCAGGAAATGACCTTCTTGAAATAAATATGTCGCGGGCTTGTTATGTGCAAGTTTCCATTTTTTTAGGAAGCGGGGTGTGACAACGCCGCACTACTTGGGTTCATACGCAGTATGTTGGAGAACCAGAAACGTCAAACAGAGCTGAACCAGCGATAGGCTGAGGCTTCCCATGAGGGCTTGAGGACGGCCCAACAGATTGCTATCACGACAGCTGAGAGGGCGGCGGTTCCTAGATCATCTCAGCATGAGAGTATTGTTTTGGACTTCAGGAAGCTCAGTCCAGCAACGTTTACAGGATTGGAGGAGCCATTACCGGTAGATCAATGGCTGCTGGATACGGAAAATCTTTTAGTTGCTGCACAGATTCCGGAGGAGAAAAGGATAGATGTGGTACGCATCCAGTTGGTGGATTATGCTCTTGAATGGCGGCTTGTTAAGAAGACATGTTTGGCAAAGCCGATTAGCTGAGCGGCTTTTACACGGAATTTCTAGGAGAAATTCTTTCCGCAGTCTATTAGGGAGGAAATGAAAGAGAAGTTTATTGACCTAAAATATAATGACAGATCTGTGGATGCACATGCGGCTGAGTGGACCCGGCTCAGTCGATTTATAGGGCCCTTGGTTGCCAACTATGCAGATAGGGCAAGTCGGTTCATGCGCAGTCTGGATGTGAAGATTCAGAGGCACATCACATCGTTGGGGTTAACTAATTTTTCTCAAGTTCTCACAGCGGCTAGAGAACAACAGAGATTATCCGAGAGAGAAAATGGTACTCATCAGCAAGAGGTTATGGCTCGGAAGATCTTGCATGCACCAACCAGAGCTTCTGGACGTAAGGGAATTCCGGTCAGGAGACAGTTCCTATGAAAAGGCTTTTCATGTCAAATCAGAAAAAGAGTGTGGTTTGTGATTATTGCCATTTACCCGGCCATATGCAGAAGGATTGTCGGAGGAAACATTGACTCTGCTTGGTTTGTGGACCATCTTACCATTCGATTGGTACATACCTTTCGAGGCTACAGTTGAAGGGCGATGTCCAGAAAGCACCACAGAAGCAGACTTATGGACAGAAACAGATTACGCTAGGGCCAAATCAAGGACGGGCTTTCACCCTGATAGCCGAATAGGCCAAAGTTTCACAAGATGTTGTTTCAGGTATCCTACTTGCTTGTAATTTTCCCGCATTGGTATTATTTGATTATGGTGCATCCTATTGATTCATGTCGTCCAAATTTATTGGTGCACATTCTATTCCATGCACGACCCTATCTAGTAATTGGGACACACACACTGGGAATGGGAGAATTATATCTAGTAGTGAATGCAACGGTTGTCCTATTGTTATTTGCGGATGGGAGTTGTTCGAGGATTTCTTGGTGATTGATACGGGCAGTTATGATGTTGTCTTGGGAATGGATTTTCTTGAAACTTTCCATGCTCACATAGACTGTAAAGCAAAGAAGGTGATTTTCCAAATTCCCAGACATCTGGAGTTCGAATTCTTGGGAGGCAGCAAATCAGTCGGGCCAGTCGAATTTAGGGCTAAGCCGAAAAATGTTGTTTTTCGTCGATGGAAGTGATCAAGCAGGAAGCACCAGTAATAGTTAAGGATTTCATGGATGTGTTTAAGGATGTCTTGGGTTTACCGCCAAAACGAGATGTGGAATTCGCGATTGATCTTATTCCTAAAGCAGCGCCAATTAAAGTGGCTTATAATCCGATGGAACTAGCAGAAGTAAAGAGGCAAGTCTCCGAATTATTAAAGAAGAGCTGGATTCGCAGCAGTGGTTCACTTTGGGGAGCTCCAGTTCTTTTAGTCAAGAAGAAAAATGGAACGCGGAGAATGTGCATAGACTATCGAGAGCTAAATCGGGTGACCATCAAGAACAAGTACCCAATTTCTCGTATAGGCGACTTATTCGATCAACTTAGTAGCACGAGAGTATTTTCGAAGTTAGATTTGCGATCGGGTTATCACCAAGTTCGGGTGAAGACATAAGACATTTGCAAGACGGCGTTCCGAACTCGATATGGGCATTATGAGTATTTAATTATGCCGTTTGGAGTTACTAATGCAACGGTGATATTTATGGACTTGATGAACCAGATCTTTTCACCATACTTGGATCAGTTCGTGCTGGTATTCATCGATGATATTCTGGTTTACTCAAGGAGCAAAGAAGAGCATGAAGAACACTTAAGGGTCATACTGCAGACATTGAGACAAGAGATGCTGTATGTTAAGATGAGCAAGTGCGAGTTTTATCTTGATGAAGTGAAGTTCTTGGGTCATGTTATATCCGAAGATGGAATCGCAGTTGACCTTGAAAAGATTGCAGCTATTCACGATTGGCCGACTCCAATGACTATAGCGGACAGTCGTAGTTTCCTTGGCCTGGATGGTTATTATCGAAGGTTTATGGAGAACTTTGCTCGGATAGCAGAGACATTAACCAAGTTAATACAAAAGGAGGTACTATTTGTTTGGTCCGAGAAGTGTGCGCAAGCTTTTGAGACGCTGAAGTAAAGGTTGGCAACCGCTCTTATTCTAACTGTGTCAGATGGTTCCGGAGGTTTATTTATTCACAGCGACGCATTGGGAAAAAGTTTGGGAGGTGTATTGATGCAGCATGGAAAAGTGATAGCTTATGTGTCAAGACAGTTGAAAACTCATGAGAAGAACTACCTAACTCACAATTTGGAGCTAGCAGCAGTTATTTTTGCGCTAAAGATTTGGAGACATTACTTGTTAGGCGAGAAGGTTGAGGTATTTACCGATCATAAGAGCCTAAAATATGTGTTCATGCAGAAAGACCTTAACATGAGGCAGCATAGATAGTTGGAGCTGGTGACTGACTATAATCTTGATCTAAAGTACCATCCGGGAAAAGTTAATGTGATACCGGATGCTTTATGTCTGTTGCCAGCAATATGGATGTTGACTTCACAGAAGAAGATTATAGCGAATTTTCATAGATTCGGGTTGGAGCTCGTACTATCGGATTTTTCGGGACAATTGATGCAATTGCGAGTACAGTCATCATTTATTGATAGCATTAAGGCAGCGCAGTTACATGATCCTAAATTGCAGAAATTTTGAGGGAAAGTAGAGGCAGTTTTTCGAACGAATTTATTGATTCATGAAAATGTTTTTTAAGGTATGGCGTTCGATTGTGTGTGCCTAAAGGAGAAATTCGTGAAGAAGTCATGAAGGACGTTCATAGTTCCGCATATTCAGTACATCCGGGAGTCACGAAAATGTATAGAGATATACGACAACACTTTTGGTGGGAATGCATGAAAAGATGGATCGCTCATTTCGTGTCGAGATGCTTGGTGTGTCAGCAAGTGAAAGCTAAATATCAAAGGATCACCGGTTTTTTGCGACCACTTCCAATTCCCTAATGGAAGTAGGAACATATAACCATGGATTTCGTGGCAACGTTACCACAGAGTCCAATGGACAATAACACAGTATGGGTGATCTTCGATCAACTGTCTAAGGCAGCTCATTTTATACCATTTCGAGTTGGTCAGTCGACGGAAGTTTTAACAGAGAGGCACATGCAGAAGATTGTGAGATTGCATAGAGTACCAGTGAGTATTATTTTCGATCGTGACACCCGATTCCCGTCACATTTTTGAGGAGTCTACAAAAAAGTTTGGAAACTCGCTTGAAATTGAGTATGGCCTATCACCCTAAGACAGATGAACAGTCTAAAAGAATGATCCAAACTCTTGAAGACATGTTGAGAACTTGCATGTTAGAATTCAAGGGTTCGTGGAAAGATCATTTACATTTAGTGAATTTCTCGTACAATCACAGCTTTCAGGCGACTATACAAATGCCTCCATTTGAAGTATTGTACGGTCGTAAGTGTCGCTCACCAGTATATTGGGACGACATTGGAGAAAGAAGACTGTTGGGACCGAAGTTTATTGTGCAAACAGTGGTGAAAGTAAACTTGATTCGTGATCATATGAAAGTGGCTCAAGATGGACAGAAAAGTTGGGCAGATACTGAAAGAAAACCATTAGAGTTTGCTGTTGGTGATCATGTGTTCTTGAAGATATCACCGACAAGAGGAGTGATCCGGTTTGGTAGTCGAGACAAACTTAGTTCTCGATTCGTTGGGCCTTTTGATATCATTGAGAGTATTGGAGAAGTGGATTATCGATTGGCTTTACCACCGGGTGTGCATGACGTGTTTCATGTATCTCAATGCAAATGTGTTCAAGATGAGACGCACATCCTAAACCACTTGGAATTGACGGTGAGAAATGATTTGACTTTTGAAGAGTAACCGATGGATATTATGGATTGACGAGAAACGATTTTCAAGAATAAAGTGATCCTTTTAGTTCTTATTTCATGGGGAAATCGTTCGCAGGGAGAATCTACATGGGAACGTGAAGAGGAGATTCGACAAAAGTTTCCACATTTGTTTCCTTGAATCTGTATTTCCTTATTCTTGTCTTTTTTCTGTTTCCATGAATTTCGAGAAAGAAATTCTGTTTGTAGTTGGATATAATGTAACACCCTAACACGATAGTATACTATTTTTATTAAATAGATTATTTGGGCTATTTAAATCATTATTATTGTTATTGGGTTAAGATTGGTGTTTGGATAGTTAGAGTGATAATTATATTATCTTACCTTGCCTTGATCCCTAGTTCAAATTGATATAATATTTGCATCCGACCCGCTTGCATATAAAACTAATTTTATTTATTATTGGAGTTTAATATTTTGTCATGATAGAATATAATTATGGTTATCTAGTTGGTTAGATAGATGATAGTTAGTGTTTAATATTTATTTTACTAATACACACACACACACACACATACATATCTTATTCATATGCATAGATTTTATCGTCTAATATTAGTTCGGTAAACTAAACATTCTGCCAAAATCCTTAACATTAATCTTTACGTAGAATATTGAAAGTGTTTAGTTACTAGAATATTTTAGTGGTATTTTAAGATTTGTTTTCTAATCTAGTAATATCTGATTTTAATATGCATATAATAATTTGTCTAACATTATTGTGTAACCAAAGATATATTTTTGTTTGGTAGTTTAAATAAGATATTTTAAGATATTTAATCTACATAGTTAACGTGTAAATATCGTTACAAGAAAACATATGATATTTAATTAACAATATTTACCCAGTCTACTAAACTCTTTTTAATCTATATCAGTTAACGATTGCTATTATAGCATTGACTATATTGCTTATTATATATTATGACTTGTTTGTGCTAGGCGATTGTGATATCCACACCTTACTTGATTGGTTATATCATCCCTGACATACTTGAATATTGATTCACGAATTTATGTTATCCCGTTACTATTACTGTTAATGCTATCATGCTAGTACTTATGTACCTGTAATACTTACTGATGCCAACAATCCTGAATTGTTCTCCTGATGGACGTAATCTGTTGTCTTGATAGACATAACCTATACATACTTGTTCCTATGTTGGTATTAGGTAGATATTATTTATATACCTGACATGAACATAAAACCGGGGGAAATGGAGAAATAAAAAATGTAACTAAAGTGTAACTCAAAAGGATATTATATTTTTCCATGGTTTCGGGGGTTAACGGAATAATCATTCTTGATTCATACATTTTCCGTGGTTCCGGGAGGTAACGAGATATATCTTGCGTCCGCGGTTTCCTGGGGGGAGGGGGTAACGAGATATATACTGTTGAGTTACATGAAGGAGTATATTAATTGATTTCAAATACTTTTAGAATAGATAACCTAGAAACATGGACCCATATGATACACATGATATATTAGACTACCTATATCATGCTTGTTATATCACATGTGACTGCTTTCGTTTATACTCATAACATCTCACTTTTACACATGGAATCCTATATAGTATATTATTCATATTATTATTATGATATCTATGACGTACTGACGTCTGGGTTTTGCATGGCCCAGATCCTTTGACCTTATCATAGGAGGATCAAGAATACTTTGACAAGATTGTCGAGCAGTGAAGAGCTTTCAGCTTATTTAGTTTAGTGATGCTTTAGATTTAATTTCTAATTCTGGACTTTCTTTCTTTAATTTGATCTTTATTTGCTTCCGCTACCTTTCTCGTTATTATTTATTGTGCAAGTTTGGACTTGAGGTGGATAAATGTTTATTTTCTATTCCTGATATCTGATTGACAGCCGTAATATAATTATGGAACGATATTTCCTCTCCATAGGTAGCATGGTTGGTTTTGTTACATTCCGTATTTATGTACTTTGGGAAGCGGTGCGTAACAGAAATTACAGACAAGTTGTTAGAAGTTACAGAAAAGTGCTTAAAAGTTACAAGCAATTTATTAGAAGTTACAGTCAACTGTTTAGAAGTTACATACAAGTGCTTACAAGTTGCAGGTATGCACAAAATACACACACAAACTTAAGCTTATTATTTAATCTAATTTTAATTCCCATAAGTTTCTAGCCTTATGCATTCTACTTGGAGTTGACTTTCAAAGTATCATTTTTTAGTCTTTAACGACACTTTGTCTATTATAAAATCAACTTAATAAAACTCATAACAATAAAAAACAATGTAATAGCGGCCATTTGTAAGGAATATTAAAGAAAATCAACTTATATTTTGATCCTTTCCGAATTCGGTTTAGCGTCCAAAGTTGATTTTGTTTTAAAACATTGGGATTCCATTATAAAATCATATGGTTCGCATTCTAAAGATCCTAAATATTATAGCGGCCACTTGTAATGAATATTAATGCAAGGTGAGCTACATGTCACAACCATTTAAATTGTCCATGTGCGTACGATCAGACCACATTGAAACTTTAGTTAAGATGGTAGTCTTTTTCTTACCATTAGTTGGATTAATGAGGCGTCATACATTTTATTGCGATGTGAAACTTATATTCATAACTACAGTGATAACACTCATAAACTTGGACAAAAACAGTGAATAATATAATGTTGAACAAAAGACAACCAAACAACCAAAGTTCAATCCACTATATATATATATAGAAGTGTATTTATATACTCCATTGGTGACTTCGGCATGACAAGGGAAGCTGGTTCATAAAGGAGAGCACGACAAAGGGAGGAGAAATATAGACGGGGACTTACGTGATGGGTGAGTCGGTATAGCAACCGGCCTACCGATCGATTCTAGCAGCGGAAAAGATTCTCGGTGACCTACGGCTTAAGGGAAAACAAGATAAGGAGAGTTTTAGTCCCTACAAGTATCCTCCATGAACGTCTTAAAGAAACAAAACAAAACAAAAGAGGGGACACTTACGAAGGTATTGGAGGAACATTCGATCGGTTCGCCTCGTTTCAATTTTTTTTGAACGAAGTGCGCTCTTATGACGCCGGGACTATGAGAGCTCTAAAGATAAACATGGATAGGTTTTGTTTAGGTTTTCTTCTGAAATTTTAGTCTGAAAAAGAAGGGAAGAAAACAAATAAAGAGGAAATGCACTTAAGTGCATTGAATCAAGAATAATGGGGAGAATTAAGGGTCGAGGTTTCTGAATTAAATGAGAGTTTTAGAATTCAAAAAGCTAACGCCGAAGTGTCAAAGAGCTCGTTCTGAAAATCTGAGCATGATTGGGCCTACAACTGCAGTCTGGGACTGCGCTTTGGCAACCCCAAACTGCAGAAACTCAAGGTTTGAGCTCGAACTTCGATCCCCTGGATCAAGTCATCCCCTATGTTCCAAAACATATATCTTTTTACATATTGGGTTTGGAGGCCTTTTGTACATATCACGTGAAATTTTGGGTCTTGAAAACAATAAAAGAAAACTAAACAAAAAGAAAAGGGGTTGTTAGGTTTCAAACAGGTGGACTGTAGAGCAACAATCAAGGATTTATGTAATGACCGTAATTTTCATGTAGTAAATAAAAACCTATTTTAATTTTGAAGTTAAATATGTCTTCCATGGTATTTTAATGTTAATACTTTTCATTAAACAGATTTTAAATTTATATGGAAGGAATAATTAGTTAAAACTTTAATTTTTTTTGTCGAAATATTTGATATGTTTTGGTTGAAGATAATTTTATTTTGGAAGATAAATAGACAAATTAGAATTGTAGATTTATCTTTAGGATTTTTTTAGATTTTTAAAAAGAATTTGTTTTAAAAAAAGAAATTGTTTAATTTTTTTGGTATTTTAAAATGTATACATGTTTGTAGGAATATATTTCTTTGATGTTTTGTGTTTTAAAAGAAGAGTTAAATTGCGACGATTTTCAGATTGGTGATGTTATTCAATGCTTGGGGCAGGTTAATTAATAGCTAACACGGGTGTTTTTCGGGGGTGATATTTAGAAACATGCAATTTTGGGGGCGATATTTAGAAAAGAGCCTTTTTTTATGCATAGCTGTTCTGCAGTTGCAATAATATAACAATTAAAACCCAGGGTCACCGTTTCCAATCATCTGTATAAGGAGACATCAATGGTGGAGGCAATGACCAGTGGTTGTGGAGGCGCTGGTGGAGGCAGTGTTGGCTGTTTTGACGGTTGCGGAGCCGTTGGCCATTGTGGTGGTGTCGACGACAAAGACGGTGGCTGCGGCAGCGGCGACGCTGGTTGAGACAGTGGCGAATATAACGATGGTGGTGGAGATGAATGCAGTGGTGAGCGGTGAAAATGGCGATGGTGGAGAAGATGGCGACGACAATGAGGGGAACACATTAGAGAGGTGGCAGCTACAACGACGATGATGGAGGCAATGGCGGTGGGATAGATTATAGACAGCGGTTGCAGAAATGGCGGTGGGATAGATTATAGACAGCGGTTGCAGAAATGGCGGTGGTGCAGAAAGCAGCAATGATAGATCGTGGAGACAGTGGTTGTGGTGGTGGGCAACGGAGGCAATAGAGGTGGCAATATTGGCAGTAGTCCGCCAGTAGTAGTGAGGGCGCGCGGCAACTGCGGTGGTGATGGTGGCAGCAAATGTGATGATTGTGGCACGGATATTCCCATGAGGATCGAATGTTGGATACACTCTTTGAAGGAAATGTGATTCCTAGGGAGATCGATCTCGTGGGAAATCTAATCCGAATTAATTATACCAAACATGGAAAACTTAATTTGTGAAAGCCGCCATACATAAACCTCGGTATTCCCACATACCAAACTGCCCTTAAAGAATAAATATCTTACCAAGCATTATGAATTTCTTTTTCCAGGAAGTATGAGTTGTTGATATTAGGTTCCATGTTGGTGAAGTTGGCTCTCTAAATGGGAGATGACTTCTAGCTGGGGAAGAAGGTTGAACCAGATTTTACTCAGGTTAATAATAAAAGTAACAACAGTTAAGAAGATATGGGATAGCCAAAATAAAATAATAAAAGTCCAAATCGATGCAACAAAGGATTAGTATTTTATTTTGTTTTAACCCTTATGCATTATATATTATGTGGAGAGAGAAGAGCGGAGTTTGAAATTTGAATTTAATTGAGTCAATTAAAATATTTATAGAGGTTGATGTGGATAAACTACTACAAAAGTGCTCAGAGATCATTGGGACCGTGACCAATTTATCGTAACGGTCGTAAAAGAATTGGTCACGGTGTTAACCGCGGCCAATTGCATAAGGTGGCGGGCCCCATAACCCTCGCGATAAAACCCAATTCTCCCTCACCCCATATCCTTCGAGCCCTAATTCTTTTTTCCTCTGCTCCAAAATTTTCCCCGGCCTCCGCTCCTTCTCGCTGCCGTTGTCACGCCCCGTTTTCCAAAGTACGCTGAAGTGGGCATGCGACATAGCCAACCATGCAACCTGTGGATAGGAAAAATCCTTCTACAGTCACATTACGGTTGTGGAGATATCAAGAACAAGAAAGTAAACTAACTGCCTAGTACATGTCCATAAGCCAGAGTAAAAGAGTCAAGAGATAACAATATGCGCAAGCCAAAAGATACAATAAATAAAACACCTGGAGTGAAACTACGTACCGACAGGAACCTCACCGCTCGTCTAACAGCGGCAAAACTCCGAATCAGTCTACAGCAAGGTAGAAGAAACCGGGCCATGCAAAACCCAGACGTCAGCGCGTCATGTCATCAAGTAATATAATATGAATAGTGTAGCAGGCAATGTAATATGAACATGAACAAAACGAGAGTAGCAATAATGTGAAACAAGCAGTGCAGGGTAGTGTGCAGTGGGTAACTAAACTATTCTATCAGGTTTTCTATTCTAGAGTCTTTGAAACCAAATTGATGAATTATCGATGTAACTCAATAGTATCTCGTGCATGCCCGGGACTACGGTCAAGACCCTCGGGGCTGAATCCGAGACGTGCCGCTAGGTAGTAACAGGTAGCAGGATGGGCGAGTGATGTCAGCATCATCACTCCGGGGCTGGCCTAGCCCGTAAGACTGATCAGAACAGGTATCGAACTGTTGAGCTACAAGTCAGGTTTCACCTTTGATTTCCCCATACCCCCAAGTTATGTATGTCGAGACAGGTATTCAGTAATCAAGAACTAACGCCAACACAGGATCAGGTAAAAGCAGGTTTGTCTGGATAGACAACAGGAACGGTCCATAAGGACTACATGTCAGGTTTGTTGGCATTAGACACAAGATCAGGTAACGGGTCAGGTCATGGTACATCAGGTCAAGTCAACAGTGTACGGAACCATGTCAGGTATATCAATATATATGTGTAGCAAGTCAGGTCAAGATGTAAACAATATCGTGGGTGTGCTCACAATCAGTTATATTAATCTAGCATGGGTATCAACAACCTGAGATAAGCAATGAATTACGTAATATGCAGTTTCATTCAATTTGCAATACAGTCATCCAATTTGTCACAGAGATGATTACAAGAGTGCAGTAAGACAAGTATAGCCGTTTACTCATGTTAACAGTTTTAAGAGCCCTTAGAGGTGCAATGATTTATGTAACGGTTCAGTACAGCTATTTCAGGTTAAATGCATACGAGTGTCCGAATGGAACAGAACTACAGGGATAAATGCCATAAGCTACGTTAACATTAAAAATGTGATTAAATAGGTAAATATGGTTATCAGGTTCAATTTGCAAACTGTACGTTCCAAGTGTAGCGGTAAAATGATATAATGTAATACTGTACACGAAAAATGAGAAATGATCGTACCAAGTTAAATTTACAGGTTTAGGGTGTCATAATATATATGTAAATAGTGTATAGCATGTAGCAAGGGGTACTTGCCTCGACGGGTCGCGAACTGGGAAAAACGGAACGTAACGTTGGCGGGGAAACTCGCGACGGGCGCACGGTTCACGGATTGAACCCAAACAACGAACAATGGAACCACACGAGTCGGGGTACCTCGCTGGAATGTCGGATCACGTCATCGGCATCGCCGGCTTCCGGCCGAAAAATGAACAGTGAACGGTCAAGACTTGCAATCAATAAAAGAAAAGAAACAAGGAATGAGCGACGGCTTACAAGGTTCTGTAATCACAGAGAGGAGGCGTGAGAACGGCGACGAGTTCGACGGCTCCGGCGGTGGCCAACAGTGACCGCAGGGAGATGACTGCAGATCAAGAATGCATTAGCCAAGAAATAAAGAAGAAGGGAAGAGAGGAGGGAAGTATCTTACCGAGGGGTGTGCTTGCGAGGCCGGGGACACGGGAACGGGGTCGTCGGCGACGACAGACGGCGGTCCGACGGTGTGCAGGGAGCGCGCGCTGGTGGTCGGGAGTGCGCAGGCGCGTGCAAGTGCAGGGAAGATGGAGAAAGGAGAGGAAGAGAAGACGGATGGGGGTGTTGTAGTGTGCAGGGGGTGAGAATGGTGAAGGTGGTGGTGCGGGTGGCGAAGACAAGAGACCGCCGGCGAGGTCCTCGAGGGTGCAGGCGTGGGCTCGGTAACGAAGGAAGAAGAAGGAGGTGGCGAGGAGAGGGATGCTCGGTCGAGGTGAGGAGGAAGGTGAGTAGGCGATGGAGAAGAGGTCGTCGGCGTTTGAGCTGCGGCGTCGAAGGGAACGAGGAGGGAGATGGGTTCGCGATGGGTTCTCGTGAGAGAAAAATAGAGGAGGGAAAAAGTATTTAAAAAAATATAAGAGAGAGATATGGGGGATAGAGAGAGAGAGGAGAGAGAGAAAGAGATCTGGGGACAGAGAGAGAGAGATAGAGAAAGAGATAGAGAGAGAGAGAGAATGAGATAATGAGATGGGGCCCAGGGGAGTTAAGAAGGATTCGATTGGTTGGGATTAAAATTTTGAAGGATTTAGAAATATATAAAGAAAATATTATAAGGTTAGAATTAGATATGCGTCGGTTTTAAAAATATTTTAAAATTGGGTTTTTGGCGTAAAGTAAACATTTCCAAATTGCGCCCGGGTCGGGTCCAAAAATTTGAAATTGAAATAATAGAATTTTAGGCGGGATCCAAAATTTAAAATGAAGTGTCTTATGATAAAAAAGCATACCCCCAAAACGGACACATGTACGCGCGCGTAGCCGTCCAAACTCGCCCGTTTCACTGAACGGGACGAGAACACAATACACGGACGCTACCACAAGGCTAGGGGTGTCGAGTAGGCCAAGATGGATATTTTTAATTTTATTTTAGATGCCAAAATTTGTTATATGCAAAAATGACCTTGCCGGGTAAAATTTTACAGTAAGCAACAACAAGCAAGCTAGATGAAATGAGTACCATATTATGCTCAAATAGTAACTGAAAATAGTAGTATCGGGCTCGGGTGTTACATTATACCCAACTACAAAAAGAATTTCGTCCTCGAAATTCCAAGGATACAAAGATAGATAACTACAAGAAAATGTGAGGAAACTTCTGCCGGATTTCATCTTCTCGTTCCCAAGTGGATTCTCCATGCGAGCGATTACCCCAAGAAACAAGCATAAGGGGGATAACCTTGTTCTTAAGAACCTTTTCCCTTCGATCCACGATTTCAACCGGTCGCTCCTCAAAAGTCAAGTCTTCTCGTACTGTTAACTCCGAATGATCCAAAACGTGTGTTTCATCTCGAACATACTTACGGAGTTGAGATAACTGAAACACATCGTGCACATTTGCCAAGGTCTGCGGTAACGCCAAACGCTACGCTACCTCACCAACACGCTCCAAGATCTCAAAGGGTTCAACGAATCGAGAACTAAGCTTTCCTCGACTCCCAAAACGAATCACCCCTCTAGTCGGTGATATCTTCAAGAACACCAAATCACCCACGGCGAACTCTAGAGGTCTTCTTGACGTGTCAGCCCAACTCTTCTGTCTGTCTTGAGCTGCCTTCATATGATTTCTGATAGTGTTAACCTTATCAACTGTCTGCACAACCAAATCTGGTTCCAATAACTTTCGTTCACCGACATCATCCCAAAAAACAGGTGAACGGCACTTACGACCATACAAAGCTTCCCAATAACTTTCGTTCACCGACATCATCCCAAAAAACAGGTGAACGGCACTTACGACCATACAAAGCTTCAAATGGAGCCATCTGGATAGTTGCCTGAAAACTGTTGTTGTAAGAAAACTCCACCAAATGTAGATGATCCTCCCACGAACCCTTGAAGTCCAACATGCATGCTCTCAACATATCTTCAAGAGTTTGGATCATTCTCTCCGACTGGCCATCGGTTTGAGGATGATAAGTTGTGTTAAACTTCAATCGAGTCCCCAAACTTTCCTGTAAACTCCTCCAGAAGTGTGATAAGAACCGAGTGTCCCGATCGGACACGATACTCACCGGTACTACATGCAATCTTACAATCTCCTGCATGTACAGCTCTGCCAAGGCCTCTGTTGATTGACCAACCCGAAAAGGAATAAAGTGAACTGTCTTGGTCAACCGATCAACAATCACCCATACTGCATTGTTGCCTTTTGGACTCCGCGGCAAAGCCGTCACGAAATCCATGGTTATATGTTCCCACTTTTACTGAGGAATCGGAAGTGGTTGAAATAAACCAGCAATCCTTTGATGTTCAGCCTTAACTTGCTGACCGATTGATCTAGAAAGGTGTGTTTTGTAGTTAACCGCAATCAGAACGGTGTCGCGTGTAGCTAGACCGAGATGAGTACGGGTCGTCCTCTGGGAAACGTGGAACCTTTTATTCTTACTTTAGATGTGTTGAAAAAGAGAGGGGGAAGAATAAAGAATTTTGAAGAATGGTTTCTAGATCTACGTTAAACAAGAATGTAAAATATAGATCTAGATTATTTTAAAGATATAGATAATATAATAAGAGGGCTTGTAAGGTTCGTTAGGATTTAGTAGTTATAGACGATTAATTAAAAGTTACCCTTTTTATCCATTAATAGATTTAGAACTAGAACGACGGTGATGCGTGTAGATTAAGGTTTCTGGAGGGAAAAGGAATCCCACTCTTAGCCCTTATCTCGATACGGAACTCCGTTCATATCTAGCCTTTACCAAAACAATCATTAATCTAATCTCTAATCGCGGTCAGAACTAGCAAAGAATTGCTAGCGCGCCCGATTAGGATGTTAATGATTCTTTTGATAAAGTTCCTAAACTTTATAGGACTTAAAAAGGGTTTAGTTATTTTCATCGTCCATTAGCCTACCCTAATCCTACGAACCCTGATAAGCGGAGAATTACACGCGCATGTTGGGAGAAGAAGATGAAAAGAAGGAGAGGGGAAACATAATGTAAAATGCAAAAAGAATTAAATAAAATAACTACCTTTATTAATCAACTTGAACAATCTACACTTTGATTCCTTAGAAAATGATTACAAAGACTAGTTTGCTTCTCGATCTCTTCCAAGGAGGTAGACGAACAGTTGATGATCAGCCTGGATGCGTGAGCGTCTGGGGCTTCGTGATCTCTTTGGCTTGATGAATTTTCCAAGAGGCTCTCGGTGTCTATTTATAGTGCAAAGCCAGAATAATTTGCTTCAATATTTGGTAAAATGTAGAAAAGATTCATGCCCAAAAATCGCAGCCCCTAACTCCACAATCCTGCCGCGAATCCGCGGCACAAGGTGGGTAAGGCCGCGGATCCGCGGCCATTTGATCTCATCCCTCCATCAATTTTTAGGGCTTTGTTCTTTGTGACATGTGTACTTCTCTGGAACCTTTGCATCTTTGAAATCTTCTCGTGGTTGCTGCCAGATTTGGTCTCCAAGTTTGCTTCTCTTAATTTGGCAAGTTTTCTTCAACAAATTGATTTCTTCATAACAACTTGGAAATATTCTGCACAACAACTCAAATAAGATTTTAGTAGACTTTGTTCTACTAGGATTAGATCAATAATTTTATTTGCATACATTTTCCTACCAAATGATAATAAAAATATATTAACACATGGAAAATAATGTTTTTACACATAAACCCTCATATGTATAATATATCATATTAAAGTCCTTTTTTAATATAAAAATGGTAGGAAAAATGTACTACAAATGTGCAGTTTTATCAACTGAACAAATACCCCCAAACTTATTTTTGATCGTTCCGAGCAAACTAATTTATTCAAGAGGAGAAAAAGAAAGGAGAAAACTAAGCACACTTTCGTAGGCAACACGATTGCACTGAGCACGTGCAACAAGCCATTAAACCTCTAGGTGTCCCTAGTAGGAGGAGTGTTGTCTCCTGAGGGTTTTCAGCGGATTACACCCACAAAATCCTATAACAAAAGAGAGATGGTGAAATTTACATATAAAGACAAGAACCATAAAAGAAATACTTTGAAAAGAAGAGTTTCCAACTATACTAGCCTTTCAGTTGTCATGAGCCCTATCTTAATAGTCATGAAAAAATGTTAGAAATCACATCATCCCTTAATAAAACATCGTCTTTATTCTTCATTCCTACCTTTTATCCAAACATTGATCATATAACCCCACGTGTGTGTAAAGAATATCCCTACACTCGGAGAATTCAATTCAAGCTATCATACTCTTGTCCATCTACCTCAGTACTTTTTAATTTGATGAATATTTTGCTCACACATTTTCATGCGACCGTTAATACTTCTTGAGGTACTAACCGACCGATTAGTCAAGTGCTTGCTGATTTGGTGATAGTATTTTCCTCGTCTTGCACCACGTAAGGCTTAGCAGTGACTCCCAGACCAGTTGGCCTTAGGGCACTAGGTGAAGAGGCACCCTCGCTATATTTTTTTATTGCTGCCTTGGCGATAACAAAACCAGTGTTCATTTTTTTCTTTTCACCATTTTTTTATTTTCTTCATCATTTTTTTTCATTTCCTTCATACTTTGGCTTTTAGACAAGAGCATTTCAAGGTATCCTCTACTATCCCGAGTTTCAAGACGTGTGTAAGTGCATATAGTAGGGTATCAACATTCAAATGTTCGGCTTCCAGAATAGAAACTATTTTTCAGACTTATTTTTATCCTCAGATTAGTGACTTCCTTCATTTTACTAACCCTTGTGACAACAGCTCATAACTACTTATTACCGGTTCGTGTAAGAAAACTTCTAATTTTCTTGGTTTTCTTAAACTATTCCTATCTTTTGGATGTAATTTTTCACTTTCTACTCTTTTGTTATAAAAGAAAATTTTTGAAATTTTTTTGAAAATATTGTGCTTATGCAAAATATGATGCAAATTGATGTGTAAATAAGCACAAACCTCCCCCCAAACCTGTTTACAGCAGTGTCCTCACTGATGTCATCCGTTAAGCTCAAAAACCTGTAGACTTGGGAGGAAATTATTAATGGGGGCAAGAATATATGAAAGTGAAAATCCTCCCCCAAACTTATTTTTGGCTCACAAATTTGTAAAAATCATTTTCTTTTCAAGAGCCAAAATATACCCCCCCAAACTTTAAACAATTTTAATCTTTTAAAATCACACGAGGGGGTCAAGGTTATTGGTCAATGCCAAGCTTTGCAAAGACCGAAGGTCAACACCAACCATTCAAAAATTTTATCAATGAAGCACCAAGGTTGGTGAAAGAACATGTCACCTTTCGACGTGAAGAAGTGGGGAGGTGATAAGAGGTGTAATGGAAAAGGATTGCGTCTCAATTTGGAGAGACGACACAGTGATAGTGATGATGGATTACTCGCATTATCATGATTGTCCAAAAGAGGGGGTGGAGGTCCAATTTCTTCATCTTGGAGTTGATTCATCTCAACACCCGTGTCTTGTAAAAATGCGAGTTCATCAGCGAAAATTTCCTCAAAGCTTTCATCGATACCCCGAAAAATAATGTCATCAGAAAAAATGGGGTGATCGTCAGACTCAATATAAGGTTCCTTATTAGATGTTGACTCGGACAACTCGGTGGAAGAGTAAATGGTTGGGTCAAACAACATATGAAAAGAGTCTGTATCATGAGGTTGATCAAATTCGCTGCTGTCGACATCCATTAATTCGACAGAACACACATGAGCATAGGGTTCGGAGGGTTCACTTCCCAACTTGTAAATATTAAGCTCAATTGACTTCTTTCCAAAGGATAGGGTCATAGAGCCGTTTCTACAATTAATTACTGCGTTGGAAGTGGCCAAAAAGGGTCAACCGAGTATCACCGGGATTTGATTGCGTGGGTTTGCCACAGGTTGTGTATCAATAACGATAAAGTCCACAGGAAATATGAATTCCCCGACTTTGATTAACACATCCTCTAGCTCACCCCTAGGTTGGGTGATAGATCGATCGGCCATCTGAAGAGTGCAATGCGCAGGTTTTAACTCTCCGATCCCTAATTGCTCATACACAGAATACGGAAGCAAGTTAACACTGGCACCTAGATCGAGTAGAGCACGATTAATATTTTTACCCCCAATAGAAATTGAAATTGTAGGACTTCCGGGATCCTTTCGTTTCTTGGGTAGTTGTTGTGTAAAAGCAGTGCTCACATTACTCGCAAGGAAAACTTTTTTAGGTACTTGAACTTTTCGCTTCCTAGTGCACAAGTCCTTTAAGATTTTCGCATATGACGGAACTTGTTGAATAGCATCTAGGAGAGGAATGTTTATGTTAACTTGCTTAAAAATTTCCACAATCTTCTCCATTTGTGGACTTGGTCTGTTGCCCCTCAACCTGTTTGGATAAGGTGCTTGATCAATAAGTTTTGGGTCCAACGTTTATGGAGAAGACTATGGGGATGGATTCGATCCCAAAACTGGAGTGGGAATCGACTTAGATAGATTTGGCGAAATGGGCGAAGGGTTCGAGCCATGGGGAAAACGAAGAATAGGCTCGGATGAAGGTGGGAGACTAGACGAATTAGGGGAAGAAGAAGAAGCTGGGGTATCATTGGTGTCACTATCATCACACTGCTCACCCACTCGGTCTTTCAGCACTTTTCCCGATCTCAACGTGGTAACAGCACTCACATTATAACTTTGTGAGTGGCCAGGATTAGGTATGGGTTGAGATGGGAGTTTCCCTTTCTCTCTCGCACTCATTGCGGCGTTTAATTGTGCGATTTGGTTTTCTATTGATTTAATACTCTCACCATGGGAGGAGGAGTTTTTCGTTAGGGTATCAATAGAAGACCTTATCTCAGCCGAATTTTGCATGGATTGTTTCATGAACATATCCAAAGTTTGTGCAAGTGAGTTGTCAGTACCGGCCACTTGTGGTGTAGAAATGTTGGCCGGATTTTGGAAATTTTGTGACTGAAAGGGGGGCTGATTCTGTGGTTGTGGTTGCTGTGGAGGAGGTCTTTGATAATTGCTTTGTTGGTTTTGATTCCAAGCAAAGTTAGGATGATTCCTCCATCCTTGATTGTATGTGGAAGAATAAGGATCGTTTCTAGGTCGCTGCTGAAAAGCAGCATTAGCTTGAAACGATGCATTCATAGGACATTCTTCCGTTAAGTGTGAAGGATCCGAACAGCAACCACAGACGGTCTTAGGAAGCGTGACCTGATTTAGGGAGAATGTTGAAAACTTGTTTTCAATAGCATCGAGTTTCTTCTGAATCGCTGCCATTTCGGCTTTTACTGCGATAGAAACATCGAGCTGGTGAATACCTCCCTTAGTTGAAGGCGGTCTTACGCTTTCCCACTGCAACGTGTTTTCTGCAAGGTCTTCCAGATATTTCCAAGCTTCACCGTCATCTTTAGATATGAAATTGTATTGACACATTGTTTCAAGCATCTGCTTTGTCACTGGATTAATGCCCTCATATATAATCCGACATAAATCCCATCTTTGTATTCCGTGATGGGGGCATTGGACAAGCAGATCTTTGAAACGTTCAAAGCACTTCCAAAATGGTTTATTGGGAAGCTGGGTGAACTGGTTAATCTCGCTCCTAACATGTGCAGTCTTATGATTTGGGTAAAACTTCTTAAGAAATGCTACGACGAATTCATCCCAATTAGTGATAGAGTGTGCGGCAGTATTATAAAGCCATTTTTCTGCCAAGTCGCACAGTGTGAATGGGAGAAGACGTAAGCGCATAGCATCTAAAGTCAATTGTGAAGTACCCATCATTGCGCATACGTTTTCGAATTTGGTGATGAAAACGTACGCGTCTTCCGACTCAAGCCCATGAAATTTGGGCAGCAGATTGATGTAGTGGGGTTTAATTTCGAAATTATCCCCGTTAGGTGGTGGAAGAGATAGACAAGTAGGAAGAGGACCACGAATAAGATAGTATCTCTCTTGGAGAGAGATGTGCGGTGGATTCTACTCACCTGCGGGCGGTGGCAGCGTGGTGTTATAATTAGATGGAGTGCCGTCCATCATGGTTGATGTGGTGTGTGGTGGGGGAAAAGAAGATGAAGAAGTACCGACTTCGGCGTCGATAGCAGGAACGCGGACAAGACGGGCACTAGGATCCCGTGTCCAGCCGAGCATGCACTAAGCAGGTTTAGTGCAAGTGGCAGCGTGTGTGTGATTTAAAATTGGTTTGTTTTAAAAAATGTCGGACTCAAGACAAATCTCCCTAAGATGCACAAGCAACCCTAGAACTAAGGTTACCTAGGTCCAGTCTCTAGACCGCTCCTAGACTTCCAAAGGACAAGCCGCAGGATAAATCCTCTACCGCCTCCGTACTACCCTTGTAGCCAGATAAGTGCCAGGTAAGTGGGAAGGAACCACGTCGTGGGCCTAATTAAAAACCACTAGCCTTTGTCACACTTGCCTAGGCACTACAAAAGTAATGCGGATAAACGATAGATTACCCACGACCTTCCTCTGTCCTTATTGAGCGCGACAGTCCTTAGAGTCTGGTCTAGATATTTTTTAAATTAATGAAGGGTTGATCTATATGCTCAGTTTGTGATTTGTGGGGCTTAGGAAGGGTGATGAAATCCCCACCTAATCTTGATTTGGTCTTTGCCCCTTAAAGTCCGTATTAAATATGCAAAACAAAACCAATCACAAAACTTTTGCAAAAAGATTTTTTTGAGCGGCGCAATTTTGCAAAGAATCCTGCAGAAAATAGATTTTATTGGATTTGGGGAGAGAGAGAAGGAGTTAAGAATCTTACCAGAGAGTTCTGTAGCCCTAATCCCTCCAAGCAGCCGCGTTTCCGCCGCAGGAAGCACCTTTGTGCCGCGGTTCCGCCGCGAGGTGGATGGATCGCTTGCTGAAAATTTTTCTGTCATCTCCTTTGCTCCTCTGGATCTCTAAAAATGTCTCTGTTTCCTGTTTTCCTCAATTCTGTGACTCCAAATCTCCTTGCAAAAATCCACACACAAATCGTTAAATATGCAATTTGCGGTTTTGTGTTAATAATGATATGACTCGTCTAAGAATCCAACACAAATAGTAAAAATAAAAAATTACACACGTATCCCCGGCAACGGCGCCATTTGATTGATCTAGAAAAGTGTGTTTTGTAGTTAACCGCAATCAGAACGGTGTCGCGTGTAGCTAGACCGAGATGAGTACGGGTCGTCCTCTGGGAAACGTGGAACCTTTTATTCTTACTTTAGATGTGTTGAAAAAGAGAGGGGGAAGAATAAAGAATTTTGAAGAATGGTTTCTAGATCTACGTTAAATAAGAATGTAAAATATAGATCTAGATTATTTTAAAGATGTAGATAATATAATAAGAGGGCTTGTAGGGTTCGTTAGGATTTAGTAGTTATGGACAATTAATTAAAAGTTACCCTTTTTATCCATTAATAGATTTAGAACTAGAACGACGGTGATGCGTGTAAATTAGGGTTTCTGGAGGGAAAAGGAATCCCACTCTTAACCCTTATCTCGATACGGAACTCCGTTCATATCTAGCCTTTACCAAAACAATCATTAATCTAATCTCTAATCGCGGTCGGAACTAGCAAAGAATTGCTAGCGCGCCCGATTAGGATGTTAATGATTCTTTTGATAAAGTTCCTAAACTTTATAGGACTTAAAAAGGGTTTAGTTATTTTCATCGTCCATTAGCCTACCCTAATCCTACGAACCCTAATAAGCGGAGAATTACTCGCGCATGTTGGAAGAAGAAGATGAAAAGAAGGAGAGGGGAAACATAATGTAAAATGCAAAAAGAATTAAATAAAATAACTACCTTTATTAATCAACTTGAACAATCTACACTTTGATTTCTTAGAAAATGATTACAAAGACTAGTTTGCTTCTCGATCTCTTCCAAGGAGGTAGACGAACAGTTGATGATCAGCCTGGATGCGTGAGCGTCTGGGGCTTCGTGATCTCTTCGGCTTGATGAATTTTCCAAGAGGCTCTCAGTGTCTATTTATAGTGCAAAGCCAGAATAATTTGCTTCAATATTTGGTAAAATGTAGAAAAGATTCATGCCCAAAAATCGCAGCCCCTAACTCCACAATCCTGCCGCGAATCCGCGGCACAAGGTGGGTAAGGCCGCGGATCCGCGGCCATTTGATCTCATCCCTCCATCAATTTTCAGGGCTTTGTTCTTTATGACATGTGTACTTCTCTGGAACCTTTGCATCTTTGAAATCTTCTCGTGGTTGCTGCCAGACTTGGTCTCCAAGTTTGCTTCTCTTAATTTGGCAAGTTTTCTTCAACAAATTGATTTCTTCATAACAACTTGGAAATATTCTGCACAACAACTCAAATAAGATTTTAGTAGACTTTGTTCTACTAGGATTAGATCAATAATTTTATTTGCATACATTTTCCTACCAAATGATAATAAAAATATATTAACACATGGAAAATAATGTTTTTACACATAAACCCTCATATGTATAATATATCATATTAAAGACCTTTTTTAATATAAAAATGGTAGGAAAAATGTACTACAAATGTGCAGTTTTATCAACTGAACACTGACACACCAAGCACTTAGCTACAAAGCGAGCAATCTCCCGTTTCATGCCTTCCCACCAGAAATGCTGTCGAATATCTCGGTACATTTTTGTGCCTCCTGGATGTACAGAATAAGCTGAACTGTGTGCCTCCTTCATAAGCTCTTCACGAACATCTCCCTTTGGCACACACAAACGGCTACCATACCTCAACGAACCATCTTCGTGGATCAATAAATTTGTTCGTAGTCCGGCTTCAACCTGCTCTCGAAACTTTTGCAGTCTAGGATCCTGCGATTGTGCTGCTTTAATATTCTCGATCAATGACGAATGTACTTGCAGCTGCATCAACTGTCCCGTAGAACGCGGTAGCATAACCTCCAAGTCAAATCTGCGAAAATCTTCAACGAGCTCCTTCTGCGTAGTTAACACCTGAATTGCCGGTAACTGACTAAGCGCATCCGGCACGACATTGACCTTCCCCGGATGGTACTTAAGATCAAGATCGTAGTCAGCCATCAGCTCCAACCATCTACGTTGCCTCATGTTAAGCTCCTTCTGTGTGAACACATACTTCAAGCTCTTATGATCTGTAAAAACTTCGACCCTTTCGCCCAACAGGTAGTGTCTCTAAATCTTCAAAGCGAAAATCACAGCTGCAAGCTCCAAGTCATGAGTGGGGTAATTCTTCTCATGGGTCTTCAACTGTCTCGATGCGTATGCTACAACCTCCCCATGCTGCATCAAGACACATCCTAATCCTTTCCCAGATGCGTCACTGTGAATCACCAATCCTCCGGAATTGTCTGGCACGGTCAGAATAGGGGCGGTTATCAACTTCTGCTTCAACGTCTCAACAGCTAACGCGCACTTATCCGTCCATACAAAAGGTACCTCCTTGCGCGTAAGCTTGGTCAACGGCTTCGCCAGACGAGCAAAGTTCTCCACAAATCTCCTGTAATATCCAGCGAGTCCAAGAAAGCTTCTTATCTCAGCATGCTCTTCAAAACTTTTCGAGTAAACCAGAATATCGTCAATGAACACCACAATAAACTGGTCCAAGAACGGTGAAAAGATTCGGTTCATCAAGTCCATGAATACTGCCGGTGCATTCGTTACTCCGAAGGGTATCACTAAGTATTCGTAATGTCCATACCGAGTTCGGAACGCCGCCTTGCAAATATCTTCTGCTTTCACTCGAACCTGATGATATCCGGATCGCAAATCCAGCTTCGAGAATACCCTCGCGCCACTAAGCTGCTCAAAAAGTTCTCCAATGCGAGGGATAGGGTACTTGTTCTTAATAGTCATCCGGTTTAATTCTCGGTAGTCGATTTACATCCTTCTTATGCCATCCTTCTTCTTTACTAGAAGAACTTGAGCTCCCTAAGGCGAGTTACTGCTTCGAATCCAACCATTTTCAAGCAATTCAGCAACCTGCTTCTTAACTTCTTCCAACTCTACTGGTGCCATTGGATAATATGCTTTGGATACTGGCGCTGCACCAGGAATAAGATCAATTGCGAACTCCACGTCTTGCTTCGGCGGTAAACCCAATATATCTTCAAATACGTCCATAAAATCACGAACAACCACTGGCTCTTCACCACTATCAACTTCCATTGCTGCAAGAATATCATTTGTCGGCCTAGCCCTAAACTCGACTGGTCCGACAGAACTGCTTCCTCCAGTGAAGGTAAACTCAGGATGTCCGCGTCCAAGCTGCGCATGAACCTCCGTGCCCTGTCTGCATCATTGGCAACTAAAGGTCCAGCGAATCTGCTGAGTCTCATCCATTCTGCTGCATGCACATCCATGGGTGCTCCATTATGCCTTAGCCCAATAAACTTCTCTTCCATTTCCTCCCGTGCAGTCCGCGGGAAGAACTTCTCCAGGAAACTCTTAGAAAAGTCCGCCCACTAAACCGGCTTGGGCAAACGGTTCTCTTCCACAAGCTACCATCCTCGGGCGTAGTCCACTAACTGAATGCGTACCACATCCACTCTTTTCTCATCTGGAATCTGTGCCGCAACAAGCAAATTCTCTGTGTCCACTAGCCACCGCTCTGCCGGTAACGGTTCCTCCAAACCAGTAAATGTAGACGGACCCAAACGTCTGAAATCTGCTACTGTCCCTACTCGATCAACTGGCTTAGCTCCAACACTGTTCACAGACTGCTGAACGATCTGCGAACCTTCCTGAAATGAGTCCGCTTGCTGCGGAATCAGCTCGGTCTGTCTCTTTTGATTCTCCAGCAATCCTCTTATCACTCCAATCATGGCGGTTTCGTCCACACGCCTCTGGTACGTCTTCAAATTCTTACCGGCCATAATAAAACACCCAACATTAGCATGATAGATTCAAAATATAGGTCAAGGCTAGAACTCCAAGATACTTAAATAGAGTACCGCATTGTAACTATGCCGCGGTATCATAGCCACAATTACTTAACTCCACCCAAGTCGCCTAAGTCCTAGAGATAACAAGGAATCAGGTTTTCGAGTCGATATGCAAAGGAAGTTTGCACATCGCAAAAGATATAATCAGGAAGAATGTGATTTCAGAATGGTAAACGACAAGGTGGCAGGACATGTTTCCTAAACACGGGTATTCCGATTCGTGTATTGGGTATAATACCCAACTACAAAAGAATCAATCCAATTAACCTATGGCTCTGATACCAAAAGAACCATGTCACGCCCCGCTTCCCAAAGTACGCTAAAGTGGGCACGTGACATAGCCAACCATGCTATCTGTGGATAGGAAAAATCCTTCCACAGTCACATTACGGTTGTGGAGATATCAAGAACAAGAAAGTAAACTAACTGCCTAGTACATGTCCATAAACCAGAGTAAAAGAGTCAAGAGATAACAATATGCGGAAGCCAAAAGATACAATAAATGAAACACCTGGAGTGAAACTACGTACCGACAGGAACCTCACCGCTCGTCTAACAGCGGCAAAACTCCGAATCAGTCTACAGCAAGGTAGAAGAAACTGGGCCATGCAAAACCCATACGTCAGCGCGTCATGTCATCAAGTAATATAATATGAATACTGTAGCAGGCAATGTAATATGAACATGAACAAAATGAGAGTAGCAATAATGTGAAACAAGCAGTGCAGGGTAGTGTGCAGTGGGTAACTAAACTATTCTATCAGGTTTTCTATTCTAGAGTCTTTGAAACCAAATTGATGAATTATCGATGTAACTCAATAGTATCTCGTGCATGCCCGGGACTACGGTCAAGACCCTCGGGGCTGAATCCGAGACGTGCCGCTAGGTAGTAACAGGTAGCAGGATGGGCGAGTGATATCAGCATCATCACTCCGGGGCTGGTCTAGCCCGTAAGACTGATCAGAACAGGTATCGAACTGTTGAGTTACAAGTCAGGTTTCACCTTTGATTTCCCCATACCCCCAAGTTATGTATGTCGAGTCAGGTATTCAGTAATCAAGAACTAATGCCAACACAGGATCAGGTAAAAGCAGGTTTGTCTGGATAGACAACAGGAACGGTCCATGAGGACTACATGTCAGGTTTGTTGGCATTAGACACAAGATCAGGTAACGGGTCAGGTCATGGTACATCAGGTCAAGTCAACAGTGTACGGTACCATATCAGGTATATCAATATATATGTGTAGCAAGTCAGGTCAAGATGTAAACAATATCGTGGGTGTACTCACAATCAGTTATATTAATCTAGCATGGGTATCAACAACCTGAGATAAGCAATGAATTAAGTAATATGCAGTTTCATTCAATTTTCAATACAGTCATCGAATTTGTCACAGAGATGATTACAAGAGTGCAGTAAGACAAGTATAGCCGTTTAGTCATGTTAACAGTTTTAAGAGCCCTTAGAGGTGCAATGATTTATGTAACGGTTCAGTACAGCTATTTCGGGTTAAATGCATACGAGTGTCCGAATGGAACAGAACTACAGGGATAAATGCCATAAGCTACGTTAACATTAAAAATGTGATTAAACAGGTAAATATGGTTATCAGGTTCAATTTGCAAACTGTACGTTCCAAGTGTAGCGGTAAAATGATATAATGTAATACTGTACACGAAAAATGAGAAATGATCGTACCAAGTTAAATTTACAGGTTTAGGGTGTCATAATATATATGTAAATATTGTATAGCATGTAGCAAGGGGTACTTGCCTCGACGGGTCGCAAACCGGGAAAAACGGAACGTAACGTCGGCGGGGAAACTCGCGACGGGTGCACGGTTCACGGATTGAACCCAAACAACGAACAATGGAACCACACGAGTCGGGGTACCTCGCTGGAATGTCGGATCACGTCGTCGGCATCGCCGGCTTCCGGCCGAAAAATGAACAGTGAACGGTCAAGACTTGCAATCAATAAAAGAAAAGAAACAAGGAATGAGCGACGGCTTACAAGGTTCTGTAATCACAGAGAGGAGGCGTGAGAACGGCGACGAGGTCGACGGCTCCGGCGGTGGCCAACAGTGACCGCGGGGAGATGACTGCAGATCAAGAATGCATTAGCCGAGAAATAAAAAAGAAGGGAAGAGAGGAGGGAAGTATCTTACTGAGGGGTGTGCTTGCGAGGCCGGGGACACGGGAACGGGGTCGTCGGCGACGACAGACGGCGGTCCGACGGTGTGCAGGGAGTGCACGCTGGTGGTCGGGAGTGCGCAGGCGCGTGCAGGTGCAGGGAAGATAGAGAAAAGAGAGGAAGAGAAGACGGATAGGGGTGTTGTAGTGTGCAGGGGATGAGAATGGTGAAGGTGGTGGTGCGGGTGGCGAAGACAAGAGACCGCCGGCGAGGTCCTCTAGGGTGCAGGTGTGGGCTCGGTAACGAAGGAAGAAGAAGGAGGTGGCGAGGAGAGGGATGCTCGGTCGAGGTGAGGAGGAAGGTGAGTAGGCGATGGAGAAGAGGTCGTCGGCGTTTGAGCTGCGGCGTCGAAGGGAACGAGGAGGGAGATGGGTTCGCGATGGGTTCTCGTGAGAGAAAAATAGAGGAGGGAAAAAGTATTTAAAAAATATATAAGAAAGAGAGGGGAGAGAGAGAGAGATCTGGGGACAAAGAGAGAGATAGAGAAAGAGAGAGAGATAGAGAGAGAGAGAATGAGATAATGAGATGGGGCCCATGGGAGTTAAGAAGGATTCGATTGGTTGGGATTAAAATTTTGAAGGATTTAGAAACATATAAAGAAAATATTATAAGGTTAGAATTAGATATGCGTCGGTTTTAAAAATATTTTAAAATTGGGGTTTTGGCGCAAAGTAAAACATTTCCAAATTGCGTTCGGATCGGGTCCAAAAATTTGAAATTGAAATAATAGAATTTTAGGCGGGATCCAAAATTTAAAATGAAGCGTCTTATGATAAAAAAGCATACCCCCAAAACGGACACATGTACGCGCGCGTAGCCGTCCAAACTCACCCATTTCACTGAACGGGACGAGAACACAATACACGGACTGTAACACCCGGCCCTTTTGTACCAAAAATCTGTATATTATTACTATAGAATTCTAGGTATTCTTATTTATAATTGAATTCATTTTATTCATAATTATATTACTTCTAAACCGCATATTTCTTTTATTACAACCCAAACCTAATTCCCTAATCCTATATTTTTTTCCTTACAAATACCCGAGCCCAGCACACTTTTTCCGTCAGCCCATCTTTTCAATTTTCCCAGTTATTTGATGTAAACCCAAAATCTGTTTCTCAGCCCAAATCTATTTCCCTTTTTATTGTATAAACCACAGCCCATTTCTTTATTAGAGAAAAGTTAAACCATTGCTTTTAAAGGAACTTAGCCCAACAACCAGCCTCTTGTAAATCTTTTATTTCTGCAGCCCAGAAGTCTCGGCCTATTCTTTTAAACTAAACTCCATTCTTTTATACAAATCCCCACCTCATTTTCTCCCATTTTCAGTCTTCCCTCGGCCCAAAATCTTTCCGGCCCTCTCTCTATATTTTCCCATTAAATTTCCCATTTAAATTCCAAGCCCGGCCCCATTTCTTTTTCCATTTAATCTTCAATTTCTTCTGGCCCGGCCCACTCTTTCTCCCCCAGCAGCCCGCTCCCACGCTCCCCTACCCGACCCGCCAACCACTGTACATCTCCTCCAACGGCTCTTTTCCCCTTTCGCACGCTCGATCCACTCCCTGCGCCTCCGCCCGCGCCCACGTTGCCGCTCATCACGCGCGACGCTCGTGAGCCTTACAACCGCGTTGCTCACCCCCTCGTCTCCCCATTCCTTCCCCTCACTTCCCACGCCCTCTCACCCTCACACTCTTGAGTCCCTGCACTCATTTTTCCCTCGACGACGACGACGACACCCCACCGAGCTCAATCCTCTCGCCCAACCTCGTCTCCTCACCACCTTCCCTCTCTCTCCTCTGCCACCATCACCCAGCACCCTTAAACCCACATCCAAGCTTCTCACACCCCTGCCGTCGATCATCCCCCGATCATCACCGCCACCGCCGACATCACCCTCGCTTGCCTTCCTCCCTCTCTCCTCTCTTCCTTCACTACCCCCAAGCGCCTTCGCCTGCACCCACTCACCCGCACACCGAGCCCCTGCATCCGAGCTCGACCACCCCTGCCCGGCGCCGGCGAGCTCCTCATCTCATCGTCGACCGCCCCATCATCATCATCATCATCATCCTCAGTTCTCTTTCCCTCTCTCTCTCCACCTCACTGTCTCTCTCCCCCTGCATTCTCTCTCTCTCAGTACACTCTCTTTCTCTCTCACTTCTCTCAGCTCTCTCCCCCTCTATTCTCTCCCTCTCTTTCTCAGGCTATTCTCTCTCTCTCTCTGAATCCCTCTCATCCCTCTCACTGCATACCCCCCCTCTCTCTGCCTACTCTCTCTCTCTCTCTCTCTCTCTCTCTCTCATTTCTCTCTCTCTCTCTTTAGCACTCTCTCTCTCTCCCTCTCTAAACCTCACCCCTTTCCATTCTCTATCGACCAACACCACCACACGACATTGCCCGAGCCCGCAGACACCTCGACGACGCCCGAGCCCCCACTGGACGTGAACAGACCCGAGCTCACCCGGAGCCGTAGCCGTCGTGGTGCTAGCTCATCGCGCACCGTGCTGTACTTCACTGCCGTGTACTCCCAGGCAAGTTTTTACTTGCTTACATGCTATTTACTTATTGTACAATCACTAAATTCACAGATTATAAAGTTACAAATTTAAACCAATTATGTGCCATACCTATTCGACGCGTGTTCCCAAAGAAAATACTCTTCTAAATTGACGGAACTGGATTTATTACTTGGGCCCTTGCTGTGATGAACAACGTGTGCAAGTTTCGTTGGATAATTTGATCGTTTATGACCAAAACGACTACCCCCAAGTTTAATCGTAAAACTGTAATTTTATTGCATCTGAAAACCGTTAAATTCACCATAAATCATATACATAATAGAATGGTGCGTTCGAGGGATCAAATCGAAGCCGACTCGACGAACTTTAACACTATACTGGTTTCCTGGTATTTCTGTACTTAAATTGTGATGATATTCGTATCGGAGTGCGACTCTGGACTGCAGTCCAGAGCGACTCAAATTGTTGCTTGCTGTTCCGTAATGGGTACCTCAGGATTTCCTTAACTCGTAGGATGCGGAACTCTGCTGTTTATTATAGGGGAATCTGTTATCTAGGCAACACCATTGGTTTCATTCTGTTCCGTTATCATTTGATATTTAATCTGTAATTTAATAGATCGGGACGCATAACAGTCCCAACAGAATCAGAACTGACATATGGGTATTAAATAGTGTATATCTCCTGACTTGCAGATGCGATCGAAGATCCGTCTATTGCGTTGAAAACCTTACTGAAAACCCTAGATTTCATTCAACTGTAGCGTCGCTAAATTCTGATCTCAACTGGGATTAAAATGCGTTGCGAAACGGATTTCTGATTCTGAAACCGGATTTCCAGCCGCGAGCGCTTAAAATGAAATGGTTATAACTATTGATCCCGGAACCCGATTGGCTTGAAACCAAATTTGATGGATAGAAAACTGAACATACTAATTACTACATGTTTATCGTCTCGCTAAATTATATATGTACGTTTCATGATAAATCGTGCCAGTGATAAAATACTGTTTTTATGACACCTTAATCGTGCTTATATACCGTTCACGCATCTTATCATACCTATATCATTGTAGTGATAACCTAGTGATATCGTGCATTTACCCAGTGTTAGTTCTAGCGATGATTGTGGCAAGTACGTCAGTGTTCGTGTATCCGTGATTAAGTGAAAGTGATGCGTACTTGTACACAATCAGTGACCCTATTATTCTATTGCATTGTCGACGTTTGTGGGATGCGTGTACGTGTGACTATAAGTGGTATGGGACACTTATGGAAGCGCTTGCACGGGTGTCACAGATAAGGAATCCGACACTGCCATTTATCTTAGGTATTAGTCGGGACGTGCTTGATGGAGGTCCTGCCTCCAGTTCTCGCGCAGACTTGTCACGGATCGATTAGTATTTAGGGTTATGGTTAGCGTTTGATGTAGGCCACGGGGTGTGGGGTAGTTTAAGTGTGAGTTCAACATGATCTCGGGAGTCCCATGCCGGCTTATATATTTAGGGAGATATATGGAGATTTACAGGGTATGTGATATACACCGTGATATACATGTTACATGTTGGGCCCGTGGTCCCTTGCCCTTGGGTTCTACCTTTGGGTGGAGGACACTCACGAGTGGTTGACTCTCGCACTTGGACTGACGTTAGGCTTAGTGACCTGTACAGTGAGACTTAGAGACTGATAGGGATACTGGCATTTACATACCTTATATACTGTGTTGACATACGTGACATATCGTTCTACTGCTTTACTGCTCCGCTGCATTGATTACTGCACACTTATATTCATGCTGTCATTGATTACTGTTATTCATATCTATTATCACTGTTAGAACTGTCACTTGATTTTATACATATTATATTGCTATTGTGTCGCTCTGACGACCTGAGTATGCATGCTCAGTGAGAGGAGAAGATTTAGCCTGGACCGGAACTAGACGTGCAACACAGACTTCTTGACTTGCCATTCCGAGTTACATTCGTTTGTTCCACTTCAGGTCAGTTTATATTATTGTCCCTTTCAGTTACTGCATTTCTCATTACCTGCGCATCATTTACTGTTTACCATGAAAAACTAGAAGCCGAAGTGTGACTACGGCAGGACTTTTCCCTGACCGTAGGAGTATGGCTGGCCTTGTCTACCCCTCGTATTCCGTATTTTGGGAAGCGGGGCGTGACACGGACGCTACCACAAGGCTAGGGGTGTCGAGTAGGCCAAGATGGATATTTTTAATTTTATTTTAGATGCCAAAATTTTTTATATGCAAAAATGACCTTGTCGGGTAAAATTTTACAGCAAGCAACAACAAGCAAGCTAGATGAAATGAGTACCATATTATGCTCAAATAGTAACTGAAAATAGTAGCATCGGGCTCGGGTGTTACAGCCGTCAATCTATCTATCGAAACCATCTCCTCTGGAGCTCGAAGCCTGCCTTCAGAGCTCTCCGCCGTCGATCGAAACCGCCCCAGTCGCTGCCTCCGGAGCTCAAAGCTCACCGCCGCTCGATCGAGCTCGTAAAAGCTCAACGCCACTCGAAGCTTGCTCGTCGAAGAGGTAAGTATAAATTAACCGGTTAAATTTTAATTTTTTTTGTTTAATTTTAATTGTTGTGCTCGATTGATCCCAAAATTTTTGTTGTCGCATGTTGCTGCTGCTGCTGTTATTGGTGTTGTTGTTTTTTGTTATTGTTGTTGTTGCTGAGCCCCCCCTTGAGTTGGCCGACCGGATATTGGTTAGGGTTTGGGTTTTGGTTGGGGGTTAACTAGGGCCGGCCGGGTTAGGGTTAGGGTTTAGGGTTAGGGGTGGGTTAGGGTTAATGGTAGGGTTAATTAGGATTAACGGTTAGGGTAATGGTTAGGGTTAGGTTTAGGATTCGGATAATTTGGAAATTTTTTGTTAATTCCAATTTTATGGCCGATTAGGGGGTTAGGGGTTAGGATTTTAGTTTAGGGTTAAGGATTGAGTGAGGGTTTTGGGTTAGGGTTATGGTCTGCGGTTAAGATAGTTAATTAGGGGGGTTAGGGATAGGGTTAGAGACCGAGTTTGGGTTTTAGGTTTGGGTTTGGATCAGTGGTTAGGGTAGTTAATTAGGGGTTAGGGTTAAGGTTGGGGTTGACTTTAGGGGTTAGGGTTAGGGTTAGGGATAGCTAGTTTAGTGAAATGAAAGAATAGTTAAGGGTATTTTAGTGACATAGTTATAAAAGTTAATGGTATTTTAGTGTTAAAAAATAAAGTTGAGCGAAGGGGTGTTGTACTAAAAAAACTTAATCATAGTTTAGTAAAAAAACAACAATAATTAAGGGTATTTTAGTGAATTTTATATTAACTTAGTTAATTTAAGAATATGAGTTGTTTATTTTAATTTGTTAAAGTAGTTTTGTGAAAACCCCCAATAGTTAAGGGTATTTTAGTGTAATATACACAAAGACACATACACACACAAGCATACACATACACACACACAAGCATACACACACACATGCGCTTATACATACACACGTACAACGCCAAACCATAATTCGATCATTATTCTTTATATTGAATTCTTGTCAAATACCACCTTAATCCCAACCATAAGTCTAAAATTTTAAACTCGATTAAGAAAATCCTAAGTTTTAAAAACTTTGCTCTAAAATAAAAACTTCAACACATTAAAATCGAAACGTATACGTAAAACTAGTTCAAATTAAATATTTAACTTGCACGTATGATAGTCTATAAAAATATGAAATTTTCATATTATCGTAGCCAATCATATATGAAAATGAAAACGTGACTTAGTTCCCGTATATTGGTTAACATACATTCGGTGTTCGTCGTGGCATAAAACTACACGAAAGTTGTTAAACACCGGACATTATCGTTCGGTTTCTAACAACCGCCGTGTAATCTATGTGACGAGAATTAATATTCGATCGTATGATAACCGATAGATTTGTCATATGCGGACAAGTTAGGAATGTATAAAGCAGACACCTGCATTCATTTATGTTTTTCATTCATTCGGGATATTTCGTCGGTACCTTTCCGCTGGTTCTCCGTGTACAACGATAGATTAGATGTTCGTTTCAATGGTGTTTCACAACATTGAAACGATTATCTGTTCTATTACAGTGTATTCGGAGAACAGTGTGAAGGTACTGCCGAAATTTTCTCGAAACGGATAAAAATATAAGTGAATGGGTGTATACTTTATACATTCTTAATGGGATAGGTGCCTTACCCCCAACAGCCACTACCCTCGATATCTAATATAGAACATTTAATATCTTCATCATCTTTCTTGGAAGAAAAATCCAACTCCCTACCTATAAGCATTTGCTCTCGGTTCTTGATAATCTTTATAGCTAAATTGTCAATTGAAACTTAAATTAACCAAGTTGTCAATTAAACTTAGCACTAATGCCTCTTAGTATCCCTTCTATCACGTATTCGTCAAGGAATCTTAATCCAATGCGTCTTGTCTATAAGAACCTTTCTTCGTCCGAGCTATTCCAATATGGCATTCCCGTACCACCACGAAAAGAATTGGATGTACTGTTGGTGTATATGCCCTAGAGGCCATTACTGTATCATACTAGTTTGTATATTACTTAATGGAAGCTTGAGATATTCACAGTTGTATAGACAATCTTGCTCAAAATGGTAGTATGCTACTTGGTTTGTTTCTACTTTAATGTGTGCATGTGTTTCTTTTAGCATATCGCCTATACACATTAGTGGAGCCCTTAGGATCTTTGCTTGATTACCAGCGTTGTGATGATAGTCATACTAGTGTGGGCTGGGTAATCTACAAGCACATCCTTATACATGTCCCTAGTCGTAGGATTATCGAGACGGGGCATCGATACTCCAGAGTAGACTAGCGTATGTGCTTCTCATCCCAGCAGGGGAGATGGTCTGTCCCACAGCCATTAGTACGTCGTACTTGAGATAGTATGCGTGTGCTCGTTAGGTTACGAGTACACTGGACAAGACTCGCTGGGAACTGTTGGTTGGTATTATGCCTATCGTCAGTTATTAGTTCCCAGGTGACATGAGTACAGCTTAGTCCATCGACTTGACACTGCTACTTCGCCTCGAGTGTGTTCCCACTGTACTTTGATTACTACCCTACCACGGCTCAATGAAGTCGTGCAAACAGTTAGTAGTTGGGTGCAGTCCCGAAGCACTTGGAGGCAGTAGCGGTTAGATAGGATTCGTCTCTCCCGATATTGGGGGCTGATATCGTGCTGTGTCTAGGAGAGCTATTACACAAAGTTCATGGCCAGGGCAAGCGAGATATACTGGTAGCGTTTCCAGTGTTATCTCAGGGTGTTCTTGGCTACACTTCGACACGACTTGTACTGCTATTAGGGGACTGGCATTTACCGCCCCCTAGGCCCGCCATGCGATATTCTCAGACGAACAGACCGGACTGTACGGAGATTGTCATATTCAGGCTCAGTAGGAGTTCGGATGGGTTTACGTCATCGGCCTTCTTATCGACATCTACCTGGGGACCGTTACGTACAGCTAGTGCCGCTTGCGGTTTTTGGTTAAACCCACTGCCAGCGTAGTGTCGAGTCTTTAGAGTCCCACACAGAGAGTTTCCCTGCACTGAGCGAAAGGTGTAGAGGCCGTATGGTTTTACGGCAAGACTACGATCACTTACGTGCACTTGTGCGCGTATGCTGTTCGGGCAGACAATGCCAGTGGGCTTTGGTTTAAGCCGGATCCTAATATTGTATGGATGGATTAGTTTTATCTTCTGTGCATTAGCATTCTACAGAATGCGAATGCGGGTGTGTATGCACGGTTGTGAGGAGCGAAGAAGGAGGAGGTGCCTCATTAGGGTTTTGACCGTTGGTTCGGTCAAAACCATTATGAGGTGGGGAAAATATTTACTAATCTTTTTAATGATAATTATGTTATGGCTAATTGCTTTGACCATTTGACCATGCTTGACCATGTTGACAATTTGACCATTGCTGACTCGGAGTTTTCTTGAGAGCACTAGATCCTTCTTTTGCTTTTAGCTTTGGATTTGATTTGTGATGATAATGGTCATATCAATTTAGCCATCAACTTTATCATGATAAGAGATTAGTAATTATTTGTTTTATGGTTCATTATCTCTTTGGGATTCTCTCTCTTCATCTTTGAGCTCCCATGGTTCCTCCTCCTTCTTCCTCTCTTGATTATTTCTATAGCTCTCATGTGTTGAGAAAAATAGAAACAAAATAGATAAACAAATCCACCATCATCTTCTACACCACCTAGGACATCAAGAGTAGCACACTTGTTGCCCTAGTTACCTCGGCTTGAGATGGAGCTCGGATTACAAACTCTCGGGTGGATCGTCTTCGACTCAAGGAGGCCGCGGAGGTGACCAAGATCCGGATCGATCCTTGGAGCTTGCATGGACGAGGAGGAAAGCATAGAGAAGACCCGAAGGACTTGGTGCGTGATGTATAATCTCTTGAGCATAGTAGATAGAACCTCTTATAGCTTTTAGCAATGGTTTGGCAAAGATCCTCAAGTTTTTAGTCCATGTTACCTTGTGTCAAAAAAAATTGTTTTTTACCTATTCCGCCTCCTCGTAAGCACCGGGGTGGGTAACGTGGACTTACAGTGGTATCAGAGCCTTGCTAAACCATTACTAACTTGTTAGGAAAATGTTAGAAATTTGATCTCCGGAAAAAATCGCAAAACACGTCGAAAAATGCACTTTTCTGTCGTTTTTAAAAACTGGTCCAAATTTTTTTCAGTAGACCTTAAAAATACGTGCAGGGTTTTTTGGGGAAACTGTAGAAATTTGGATGCCTAAGTCACTCAGAAGACCGCGGATCTGCGGTCGATCCAAGCGATTCGCCGCGGATCCGCGGCCGAGTTGACTCGGCCGCGCACCAAATTTCTTCTGGGGTTCTCTGTGATGGTTTTGTGATTTTTAAGATAGTTTGTTTCTGCCCAGATTTTGCTGAGTACTGTGTTGTGCTTGGGGTAGTTTCAAATCAAGTTTTCGATCGAAATTCTAAGTACTTTTGCTAATCGGATATTCTGTGATGTGATATATGTATTGAACGTCTACTAATCGCTATACGTTGATTAGTGGGGGTTATACATATTTGTGATCTGTGATGTTGGTTTGTGTATACGAACTTGTTGGATTGTCGCGGATGAATAGCCGGGGTTTGTGAGATGAGAGTTTCTTTATCTTTCATTTGATGTAATATGTAAATTGATGTAATATTATTTTTATGGCCGCACATCCGGGATGAGGTTGTAGCCGCCATTGTATATTATTTCTTTTACTGTTTTTGCTCCTAGGATAGACCCAAGGAGGGGTGCACAAACTACCGGGTACTTTGAAGTGCCGAGTGGCCTACTCACGTTGTTGAGGGAGGTTGCTTCACTTCGGGTACTTGGCGGGTAGTTTGCCGCACCCGTAGGGGTCTAGGGTGGGGTTTGGCTATTCATCGCGACCGTGTAATCCGTCTTTCGTTGCAGGCTCGAACGAAACGCGGATTCCTAGCATATCCAATGTGTTCATCTGTGATCTGGAATGACTATCATTGCATCTGACGAATGTATATATATCTATATATGATATCTAGTAGGCGTTACTTATGTTTTGCATCCGCGCTAGTCCAGCCCCCGCTCTGTCATTAGTTAAGTAACCTAACGGGTGATGACGGGGCCCCGTGGCGAATGCGGATGGCATAAGCGTACGTCATATTTTTGTTGTTTTCTGCAATGGTAGGATTAATTGATGGGACACATTAAATTAATGCAAGAAAATAAACCAAAGTTAAAATCGTTGGAACAATTTCAAAATCACTCGGTTTCTTTTCAAAACAGAAAACTTTTAAAAAACGCGGAACTTAAACCACTCCTTTTAAAAGCTATCAAGGTTCCTTCGATTATATCAAGTTCACTACGTTCACGGTTTCGCCAAAACCATTCGTAGCCCTCCGTCATTTCATATGAATATTCAATAGTATTCAAGCTATGTTTGTTGACCTTCGTCAAGGCATAGTGATTGGTAGCTGTTGGGTATTCATATGTAGCATAGATAGATGCGTTGGTTTGGGACAGTCGTATTACCTTGTTGACCTTCGTCAAGGGTATATACGGGTGGGTTCAAATTAACCTGGACAATGATGGGTAGAACTTGACATGTGACTTATGATTTGTTGACCTTCGTCAAGGTCATAAGACCATGGGGCAAAAATCCACATCGGGAGTTTCTAAAGAAACTGAAACTTGCTAGTGCTGCATACCATTTGGAGTTTGATAATGTTGGTAGGATTCCTTCAGCATTATCTCACAATGATATTTGGATCCCGATCCTACTGTGAGTATCCGCTACTCCTCGGGAAACTTTTCACTTAACGATCAATGCTATAAACCAAGTAGGTGTCTAGAAAGGTGTTAGCGGGGCTACGCCCACAGGGAAAAGAGGTTATTTAATTAAGGAACTTTGCAAAAGTGTCGTAAAACCTCCTTCGAAGTACCGACACTGGCCTGACTGAACGGTTAAGCAAGTATTGTACGGTGAGATTGATCCCGACTAATTCTTATTTTTTGGTTTGAGGAAGGATTCGAGAAATAGTGGGAGCCATCCTGTTTAGATAAACTAAAAACCAATCTAAACTTGCAAGAGCATCATGCTGAGTGTTTTCTTCTCTCTCTCTTAATTGCAGCGACCCAGTGACCACACATAGGTTACATCTAGATAATAAAATGACTGAATCTGACTGTTATGACTGGCAAAGGTCTGTCTAGATGTCCATTACCCATGACAAGCTGGGACACCTCTTAACTAATCAAACCCCTGTCGTCTCAGGACCGGTTTCCCCTGTCACAGATATTGATATCCGTAAGACATCGGAAAAAGACTGTACGAATGCCAAGTGCCTCGTGTTGGCCTCAGTTGATGGTGCATACCAGAGGCAGCACGAGAAGATGGACTTAGTTTCTATCGTCCTCGATAACAAATATTTATATGGAGAGCAATCTCGTATTGCAAGATATGAGAACTCGAACGAATTGCTTCAAGCGAGGTTGGCTATCGGGTCATCTGTAGGGGGCAATGTCCTTACAGAGACCAGCTATTTTGATGAGCTCACGGACCTGAAGACCATGTTGAAGAACGGGTCAAATACTGATTTGATTCTACAGTCTCTGCCCTCTACTTATACCCTGAAGGAAACCAGGGAAGTAGAAGGAAAGGGAAGGGCAAAAGTTTCGGGACTGGATGTAGTAAAGGAGGGACGTTCCTATTGTTACGGGAATGAACATTGGCAGAAGGATTGCAGGACTAGCAAAGCCAGTAGCCAGGATTCGAAGCATGTTGTGGCTTCGGCTTCGGGTGTGTTTGTAGTAGAAAACTGTATGTCAATTAACCCTACTTCCTGGGTATTGGATACCGGATCAGGATCTCACATCTGTAATTCATTACAGGCTCTGAGAAACCATAAAGTTATCAGGATAGGTGATATGACTCTCAGGGTTGCCAACGGAATGAGCATGGACACTGAATCCGTAGGGGAATATCATCTTGGATTGACAACTGGGCAGATATTGATTCTGCGTAACTGTTTGTATGTACCTAGTGCGACTTGTAATATTATATCTGTATCCTTACTTTCTAAGGAAGGATATGATTTTACTTTTGTAAGCGGTGTGGTCCACATCCACCTAAATCAAGTTCTGATTGGGTCAGGTACATTAGAAAATGGGATATACGTATTGAATCAAGCTCAGGTTTTCAGTGTCCAGAACAAACTTAAAAGAAACTCTCCGGAAAAAAATCAGGCTTTCTTATGGCATTATAGACTGGGTCACATTAATGAGACACGGTTAACAAAGTTACATAAAGATGGATACTTGAATCCGTTCGAGTATCAGTCTTATACTACTTTTAAATCTTGTCTCATGGGAAAGATGACAAAGACTCCGTTCACCGGACACGGAGTATGAGCGAGCGAGCTCTTGGGACTCATACACAGTGACGTGTGTGGTCCAATGTCTACACATGCGCGAAGTGGTTATTCATACTTCATTACTTTTACGGATGATTTCTCTAGATATGGACATGTATTCCAGATGAAGCATAAATCCGAGGCCTTTGAGAAATTTAGGGAATACAAGAATGAAGTTGAAAAACAAACAGGCAAAAGTATCAAAACACTAAGATCTGATCGAGGTGGTGAATACTTAAGTGCCAAGTTTCTGGGCTACTTAAAAGATAATGGAATTCTCTCTCAGCTTACTCCTCCATACACACCACAACACAACGGTGTATCGGAAAGACGGAATCGAACTCTATTGGATATGGTTCGTTCCATGATGAGTAAGGCTGAGTTACAGTGATCTTTCTGGGGTTATGCACTAGAAATAGCTGCATATCTTTTGAACAAGGCTCCAACCAAGACTGTGCCTACCACCCCATATCAGATGTGGAGTGGGAAGAAACCCTGTCTTAAGTATCTTAAGACATGGGGATGTCCAGCTTTTTTAAAGAAGCAGCATGCGGACAAGCTCGAGGCACGCTCAGTACTGTGTAAGTTTGTGAGATACCCCAAGAACTCCAGGGGGTATCTTTTCTATTCCATAGAGAAACAAAAGGTTTTTGTTTCTCAGCATGCCCACTTCTTGAAAACTGAATTTTTAGAAAGTCAGATAAGTGGAAGCGCAATAGAACTGGAAGAAATTCCACAACCACAAGCTATTACTGAAAGCTTGGAAGAACCAGAAGTTTCAGGAGAACCGGACATCCCAGCGCCACTCCGCAGGAGTAGTAGGCAGTCTCATCCGCCTGAGAGATACTACGGTTTTCTCATAGTCGGGGATCGACAGGATTGCGTCATTGAAAATAATGAGCCTACTAGCTTCCAGCAAGCCATTCAGAGCGGTGACTCATTAAAATGGCTGGATGCAATGAGGACCGAAATGGAGTCTATGTACACTAACAAAGTTTGGACTTTGGACATTGCTCCAGAAGGGGTAAAACCCGTAGGCTGCAAATGGATATTCAGAAAGAAGATTGGTGTAGATGGGCAGGTTGAAACCTATAAAGCTAGACTTGTTGCAAAGGTTTTTCGTCAAAGACCTAGTTTGGACTATGACGAGACCTTTTCTCCAGTGGCTATGCTCAAATCGATTCGAATCCTTCTTGCTATTGTTGCCTCCACGATTATGAGATCTGGCAGATGGACGTAAAGACGGCTTTCCTAAATGGAAATTTGGAAGAGTGCGTATATATGGATCAGCCAGAGGGTTTCATTCAGAGTGGGAGCAGCGGTAAAGTGTGCAAGTTGCTTAAGTCCATCTATGGACTGAAGCAGGCATCGCGAAGTTGGAACATCTGATTTGATGATACTGTCAAAGAATTCGACTTTATCAAAAATCCGGATGAACCATGCATTTACAGTAAGATTGTAGGGAGAACTGTAGTATTCCCCATCTTGTACGTGGATGATATTCTCCTAATAGGAAATGACATTCCTATGCTACAATCAGTCAAAATATTCTTGTCACAGAGGTTCTCCATGAAGGACCTGGGCGATGCCAACTACAATCTGGGGATCCAGATCTATCGTGATAGATCTAAGAGAATGTTGGGACTTTCACAGTCCAGGTACATCGACACCATACTGAAACGATTCAGTATGGAAGATTCAAAGCGCGGTAATCTACCGGCTTGTCATGGAATCACCGTCTCCAAAGAGATATCTCCCAAGACTGATTTGGAAAGGGCTCACATGTCATCTATACCCTACGCATCTGCGGTAGGCTCTATAATGTATGCGATATTGTGTACCAGACCAGATGTAGTATACACATTGAGTGTTGTAAGCCGGTATCAGTCGGACCCAGGGGAGAAATACTAGATAGCAGTAAAGAACATTCTCAAGTACTTGAGAAGGACTAAGGAGATGTTTTTAGTGTATGGCGGAAAAGACCTCCAGATCGAGGCCTTTGCTGACTCCAGCTTCCAGAGTGACAAGGATGACTCCAAGTCTATGTCGAGTTATGTCTTTACCCTCAATGGAGGGACGGTTTGCTGGAAGAGCTCTAAGCAGGAAACCGTTGCTGGCTCAACTATGGAAGCGGAGTATATAGCTGCTTGCGATGCCGCAAAGGAAGCTGTCTGGATGAAGAAGTTCCTCACAGAGCTTCAGGTGGTTCCTACCATTGTTGATCCAATACCGCTGTATTGTGACAACAACGGCGCTATAGCTTTAGCGAAGGAACCCAGGTCCCATCAGAAGTCCAGGCACATTTTGAGGCGGTACCACCTGATCAGGGAGATCGTAAATCGCCGGGAGATCGAGGTGAAGAGAGTAGATTCGGAGAATAACACTGCAGATCCATTCACGAAGGCCATACCCCAGACTCAGTTTGAGCGGCTGTCGAGATGACAGGTCTTCGATACGCCAGGACATGGCCTTAGTGCAAGTGGGAGATTATTAGTGTATATGCCCTAGAGGCCATTACTGTATTATACTAGTTTGTATATTACTTAATGGAAGCTTGGGATATTCACAGTTGTATAGACAATCTTGCTCAAAATGGTAGTATGCTACTTGGTTTGTTTCTACTTTAATGCGTGCATGTGTTTCTTTTAGCATATCACCTATACACATTAGTGGAGCCCTTAGGATCTTCGCTTGATTACCAGTGTTGTGATGGAAGTCACACTAGTGGGGGCTGGGAAATCTACAAGCACATCTTTATACAGGTCCCTAGTCGTAGGATTATCGAGACGGGGCATCGATACTCCGGAGTAGACTAGCGTATGCGCTTCGCATCCCAGCAGGGGAGATGGTCTGTCCCACAGCCATTAGTACGTCGTACTTGAGATAGTATGCGGATGCTCGTTAGGTTACGAGTATACTGAACAGGACTCGCTGGGAACTGTTGGTTAGTATTATGCCTATCGTCAGTTATTAGTTCCTAGGTGACATGAGTATAGCTTAGTCCGTTGACCTGACACTGCTACTTCGCCTCGAGTGTGTTCCCACTGTACTTTGATTACTACCCTACCACGGCTCAAAGGAGACGTGCAAACAGGTAGTATTTGGGTGCAGTCCCGAAGCACTTGAAGGCGGTACGGTTAGATATAATTCGTCTCTCCCGGTATTGGGGGTTGATATCGCGTTGTGTCTAGGAGAGCCATTACACAAAGTTCCTGGCCAGGGCAAGCGAGATATACTGGTAGTGTTTCCAGTGTTATCTCAGGGTGTTCTGGGCTACACTCCGACACCACTTGTACCGCTATTAAGGGACTGACGTTTACCGCCTCCTAGGCCCGCCATGCGATATTCTCATACTAACAGACCGGACTGTACGGAGATTGTCATATTCAGGCTCAGTAGGAGTTCGGATGGGTTTACCTAATCGGCCTTCTTATCGACATCTACTTGGGGACCGTTACGTACAGCTAGTGCCGCTTGCGGTTTGTGGTTAAACCCACTGCCGGCGTAGTGTCGAGTCTTTAGAGTCCCACACAGAGAGTTTCTCTGCACTGAGCGAAAGGTGTAGAGGCCGTATTGTTTTACGGCAAGGCTACGATCACTTACGTACACTTGTGCGCGTATGCTGTTCGGGCAGACAATGCTAGTGGGCTTTGGTTTAAGCCGGATCCCAGTATTGTATGGATGGATTAGTTTTTTCTTCTTTGCATTCGCATTCTACGAAATGCGGATGCGGGTATGTATGCACGGTTGTGAGGAGCGAAGGAGGAGGAGGTGCCTCATTAGGGTTTTGACCGTTGGTTCGGTCAAAACCATTATGAGGCGGGGAAAATATTTACTAATCATTTTAATGATAATTATGTTATGGCTAATTGTTTTGACCATTTGACCATGCTTGACCATGTTGACAATTTGACCATTGTTGACTTGGAGTTTTCTTGAGAGCACTAGATCCTTCTTTTGCTTTTTGCTTTGGATTTGATTTGTGATGATAATGGTCATATCAATGTAGCCATCAACTTTATCATGATAAGAGATCAGTAATTATTTGTTTTATGGTTCATTATCTCTTTAGGATTCTCTCTCTTCATCTTTGAGCTCCCATGGTTCCTCCTCCTTCTTCCTCTCTTGCTTATTTCTATAGCTCTCATGTGTTGAGAAAAATAGAAACAAAATAGACAAAAAATCCACCATCATCTTCTACACCACCTAGGACATCAAGAGTAGCACACTTGTTGCCCTAGTTACCTCGGCTTGAGGTGGAGCTCGGATTACAAACTTTCGGGTGGATCGTCTTCGACTCAAGGAGGCCGCAGAGGTGACCAAGATCCGGATCGATCCTTGGAGATTGCATAGACGAGGAGGAAAGCAGAGAGAAGACCCGAAGAACTTGGTTCGTGAGGTATAATCTCTTGAGCATAGTAGATAGAACCTCTTATAGTTTGTTAGCAATGGTTTGGCAAAGATCCTCAAGTTTTTAGTCCATGTTACCTTGTGTCAAAAAAATTGTTTTTTACCTATTCCGCCTCCCCGTAAGCACCGGGGTGGGTAACGTGGACTTACATGTGTGAAAACTCATTCAAATTGATTTTTACAAGTTTAGTGATCAAGATGAACATGTTTAGGAATGATGGAATTGATTAGAAGAAGAAAAATAAATTTTATGGTATTATTGTGAAAAGAATACGATATTACAAGAAAGTTATCATTTTATGTGAGAAACTTTGTCTAAATTGATTGTGATGTGTTTAATAGTTATCATGAATATATTTAGGTGTTATGCAATTGGTGAAAAGTGAAGTTTTGTAGAAAAACCGAATCGGAAATCGGTTTGTTCCGATTTCCGTCGGGTTTCATAAAGTCGTATTTTGAGAAATAGAAAAGAGAGAAGAATGGGACTTACGGATTTCAAACTCTTCTAAAGAGTATAGAGGAACAAGGAAAATGGCCGAGATGTTGCTTCGTCGCCGGTTGCTTCAAAGAACGTCGCCGGAATCCGTCAGCGCTTCGCCGTGAACTCGGTTTTCAAAGCACACTTTCTTGTGGAAATTTCAAGAGAATAAATCTAAGGTTTTAAAATGAGAGGGTAGGGGGTAGGGGTCTATTTATAGGGTAGCTAGGGTAGGGTAGGTGAAAGGTTTTGTTTATTAAAAAAAATTATAAAAATTAAATAAAAAGCATTAAAATTTGTATTAAATTGATTGTATTTAACATTTGAGAATCGATCTAATAAATTAGAGTTAACAGGGGATTATGGGAGACGAAAAGCCACACTTTTCGTTTTGGGACCCCGGCCGTCCGACCAACTCCGGCCGGCGGCGCCGTCCGATTCGGCCGGCCGGGTTCGGCGACGGTTGGGTGCAGGGTTCTCTGACTAAGACTTTGGCATACTCCATTTTTGGGGTTCAGTTCAACATTTGGGAGTTATGCCCTATGGATTGTTGGGCTTCCAAGAATTTTAAAAGAAAAATAATCTAAAAATAATGTGGGGCATGAGATTCGAACTCTGGTGGCTTGGTTCAGCAGTGCAAGGTATTACCAATGAGCTACAAGCTCTTTCTTGTAATTATTGTAGGAAAATAGATACTTAAAGTGATATCAGCAACATTAAATACTCCAAGTATACTTCAAATTTAAATTAAATTTATGTATACAAAAATTGGAGGTGTTACAATCTACCCTCCTTACAAAAATTTCGTCCTCGAAATTTACAACTTTTATTTGAGGACTAATTTACAAAAAGGTGAGGATATCTTGCACGCATTTCATCTTCCCTTTCCCACGTGGATTCTCTTGGAGTGTCTTTTCTCCACATTACCCGGACTAAGTTAACTTCCTTGTTCCGAAGTGTCTTCACTTTCCTGTTCAGGATTTCCACAGGTTGTTGCTCACAAGACAAGTCGGGCTGTATAGTGAGCTCGGAATGATCAAGTAAATGGCTGGGGTCACTCACATATCTTCTGAGTTGGGATATGTGGAACACGTTATGCACTCCTTCCAATGAGGGTGGAAGCGCTAAACGGTACGCCACTTCACCGACTCGTTTGAGTATGTCGAATGGTCCAATGTATCTCGGACTTAGCTTACCCCGTCTTCCAAATCAGATCACTCCACGGTTGGGAGATATCTTCAAGAATATATGGTCTCTTGGCTGGAACTCCAAGTGTCGTCTCTTTGCATCAGCCCAGTGTTTCTGTCTATCATGGGCTATGCGCATTCTTTCCCTGATAGTACGAACCACATCAACGGTCGCTACTATCATCTCTGGTCCAAGGAGTTCCCTATCTCCGATGTCGTCCCAACTTAATGGCGATCGACACTTCCTTCCATATAATGCTGCAAAAGGTGTCATTCCTATACTTGCTTGGTAGCTGTTGTTGTATGCGAACTCCACAAGATGCAGGTGATCTTCCCACGATCCTTTGAAGTCTAACATACACGCTCTGAGCATATCCTCCAAGATCTGAATAGTTCGTTCCGACTGACCATCTGTTTATGGATGATAATCCGTGCTGAAGTTCAGACTTGTTCCCAAGCTAGCTTGCAGACTCTGCCAAAATTATGATCGGAACCTGGTGTCACGATCGGAGACAATGCAGACCGGAACTCCATGAAGTCTCACAATTTCCTGTATGAGTATATGAGTATCAGAGATAGTACATTATGAAGTGTTTAAATCTTAATTAGATTATTACCTCCATGTACTTCTTTGCTAGTGTCTCAGTTGATTGGCCAACTCGGAATGGAATGAAGTGAGCCGACTTTGTAAGTCGATCCACAATGACCCATATCGCATCGTTACCCTTTGTGCTGCGAGGAAGAGCAGTTACAAAGTCCATCGTGATGTGCTGCCACATCCATTCTGGAATTGGTAACGGTTGAAGTAGTCCAGCTGTCCTGTGATGTTCAGCCTTTACTTGCTGACACACCAAACATTTTGTGACGCTTCTGGCTACTTCACGCTTCATTCCATGCCACCAATAATTCTGACGTAGATCTTTGTACATTTTGGTACCTCCAGGATGTACTGAGTAGGGAGAGCTGTGAGCTTCTTTCATTAACTCTTCCCGAACAGGACCTTTTGGTACACACAATCTGCTGCCGTATCTCAAAGATCCGTCTTCATGGATGATGAAGTCTGTTCTGAGTCCATTCTCCACTTGTTCTCTGATCTTTTGCAACTTAGCATCACTGGCTTGAGCTGCTTTGATCTGATTGACAATGGTTGATTGAACTTGTAGATTCATCAAACTTGAAGTATTACCTGGCATGACTAGTTCAATTTCCATCTGATACAAGTCTTGCTGAAGCTTCCAATGAGCGGTGAGAATCATTGATAATGGTTGGCGACTAAGAGCATCAGGTACTACGTTCACCTTTCCTGGGTGATATTGCAAGTTGATGTCAAAGTCCGCCATGAGTTCTAACCATCTTCTCTACCGCATATTCAACTCCTTCTGAGTAAACACATACTTCAGACTTTTATGATCTGTGTAGATGTTCACTCGTTCACCAAGTAAGTAGTGGTGCCAAATCTTGAGAGCAAAGATGACGGCTGCCAACTCCAGATCATGCGTCGGATAATTGCGCTCATGAGTCTTCAATTGTCTTGAAGCATAAGCCACAACCTTACCGTGCTGATGTATAACACATCCTAGTCCCTTACCGGATGCATCGCAATACACTTCGAATCCTCCAGATTGATCCGGTATGACGAGAATAGGTGCTGATGTCAACCTTGACTTGAGTTCTACGAAAACTTGCTCGCATGCTTCTGACCACACAAATTCTTCATCTTTTCGTGTGAGCTTGGTCAGGGGTGTTGCTATCTTCGAAAAGCCTTCAATAAATCTTCTGTAATATCCAGCTAAACCCAAGAAACTTCGAATATCCTTCACTGACTTTGGTGTAGGCCATTCGCTAACTGCCGAAACTTTTGCTGGATCCACAGAAATTCCTTCTCCTGATACGATGTGTCCAAGAAAACCAACTTGATTTAGCCAAAACTCGCACTTGCTGTACTTGGCATAAAGCTTATGTTGTCGAAGAGTTTCCAGGACAATTCGTAGATGCTCTGCATGCTCTTTCCGATTCTTAGAATATACCAGGATGTCGTCGATGAAGACGGCAACAAACCTGTCTAAATACTCCCGGAAAAATTGGTTCATTAGGTTCATAAAGATTGCTGGTGCATTGGTCACTCCAAATGGCATTACTAGAAATTCATAATGTCCATAGTGAGTTCTGAAAGATGTTTTGTGAATATCAGCTTCCTTGACCTTCACTTGATGATAACCTGAACGAAGATTTAGTTTAGAGAAAACACAAGATCCACTTAGTTGATCGAATAAATCATCGATGCGCGGGAGTGGATACTTGTTCTTTATAGTGACTTCGTTTAAGACCCTATAATCGATGCACATTCTGTATGAACCTTCCTTCTTCTTCACCAATAGCACAGGTGCTCCCCAACTTGAAGTGCTGGGACGAATCCATCCTTTCGTCAGTAATTCGTCCAACTGTGTTCGGACTTCCTTCAATCCTTTCGGACTTAGTCTATAAGATGCTTTGATCACCGGTTGTGCTCCTGGTACTAAGTCAATACTGAATTCAAGAGCTCGATCAGGAGGCAAACCTGATATATCGTCAGGAAATACATCGTCGAACTCTCGAACTACCTCTGGTCTTGATTCTTCCTCTGCTTGAACTGATACAACTACTGCTTCTCTTGACTTCGCTTTGTAGGTACTTGGCTCCAGTGTACGGTCTCCACTCTTGAAATAGAAGACCTGATGGTCTGGAATCTCGAATACTATCCTCCTTTGACGACAGTCGATGGTAGCATAAAAGGTTCCAAGCCAGTCCATTCCTAGAACCACATCGAAGTTCGGTATTGTTCCCCTCCGAAAGGCGGCGCACAGGACCGCGATGGCCTGACGCTGAGATTCGGGGCAGATGCTATTTGGTTTTATCCGTCTACCTCTCCGAAGATGCCAAATTGATTTATGGCATCGTGTATCGGAGGTTTAGACGGATGCGGCCGATGTAGCAGACTTTGTCAGATTCCCCCTCGCTTGAGGGGTTTTTGATTATGGGGACGCTCTTCCCTGCAGGCGCAAGCCCCTGCAGTTAATTACGCTACCGCATCGCGGTAACAACTTTCTCCTTCTCCAGAATTTCACTTCGTGTCGTGTGTGTTTGTTTTGTTTGTGGTTGCCCGTGGATTGTATACGGAGACTGAGTAATGCCGTCGCCCGTAGGACGTGGATTAGTCCAAATCCGTATTTACTTAGATTTGGGTTTGTTGTTTTTAGTTTAAGGATGCATTAGTCGCGTTGCGGCTAAGATCAACTTAAACGTTCGTTAAGGATACCATAGTCATGTTTGAGACTAAGATCAACTTAACGTGATCGTTTAGATCCGACAAAAGAGCGTTTGGGCTCTATTGTTCCAGTTTGGGAGATTCATAGTCCAATTTGGGACTAAAGTCTGTTTGGAGGATACGTTAGCCATTTTTGAGGCTAAGATCGACTCAAACGTTTGTTAAGGATACGTTAGTCCAGTTTGAGACTAAGATCAACTTAACGGGACCGTTTAGATCCGACAAAAGAGCATTTGGGCTCTATTATGCCAGTTTAGGGACGTGGTGGTCCATATTCCAGTTTAGGGACGTGGTGGTCCGATATTAGTTTAGGGACGTTCCGGTCCGATATTAGTTTAGGGACGTTTCGGTCCGATATTAGTTTAAGGACGTTTCGGTCTACGAGTTTAAGGACCCCGCAGTCCATATTCATGTGTGGTCGTTGGGACCCGTCACCTCTCTGACGTCGTTGAAGGATTACAACGATAGGTGTCAGAGGAGTTCGGAGATGTACCCTCGAACCGGATGTAAATTCATTTAGGGAGCAGCCGTGCTCAGTCAATTTAATTTGAGGACCTATGGCCATGACTGGGCTAAGTCCAGTTGAATGTTCAACATTTTTATTTGTCTTTGGCCAATTAGGCCTGAGTTAGGGCTTTGCCCCTTTTTTTTTAAATAATGCATTGCATTATTTTTGTTTTGTTTGGGCTCTGCCCTTTTATAAATGATGCAGAGCATCTATTTTCTTTGGGCTCTGCCCCTTTTATTGCACTGCAATTTAATTAGGCCTACTAGGTCATTTTGGTTTGGGCCTAGCCCTTTGGGAAATGCATTGCATTTGTCAAGCGCTTTGCGCCAATCAGAGAGCGCAACATTGCAGATTTATAAGTGCAAAGCACTATTAATTTGGGAATCTTTTAGATTCAAGAACCAATGGTTCATAAAAGAAGTGCAAAGCACTATTTGATTTCTTGATCTAATTTAGATCAAAGAAAAACAAGTTTTTTTATTTCAAGAACCAAAGGTTCATAAAAGTGCAAAGCACTATCTTTTTTTATTTCTGTTTTTCTTGTTTTAGAGAACCAGTGTTTCATAAGAAGTGCAAAGCACTATTAATTTAAGAACCTTTTAGGTTCAAGAACCGATGGTTCATAAAACAAGTGCAAGGCACTATTTGATTTAGATTTAAGAAAAAACAAGTTTTTCTTGTTTTTCTTATCTCAGAGAACCAAAGGTTCATAAAAGTGCAAAGCACTATTAATTTAAGAACCTTTTAGGTTCAAGAACCGATGGTTCATAAAACAAGTGCAAGGCACTATTTGATTTATTTATTTATTTATTTATTTATTTATTGTTGAAGATCCATGATCTTGTTCATAAGAGAATTTTCTCTTCTTTTAAAGGTTTTTACCTTTTTTTTATTCTTCAAGAGTTCTCAAGAGTTCTCTTCTCTCTTTTTTTTTAGCCAGATGTTGATGATCTTGAAATGAGGTCTGGGGTCCTTTTTATAGTGCTCATAAATTAGTTAAATTTGTTAAAGAGATCATTCTCTGAGTGATTTGGGGAATTTTCCCCACCGTTGGATCTTTAATCCAAAGGCCCCTGTTTTACAGAAGAAATCTTCTTGTTTTAACAAAAACAGAAAAGATTTGCTTAAATCTTTATTCTGTTTTTTGCGTAACTCCCTAGCGCGTGACACGTGTCGTGCAGCGCTTGCGCAACTGCGCAGACACGTGTCGCGCAATAAAATTTTTTTATTTTTTTTATTTTTTTATTTTTTTATTTTTATTTATTTATTTTTATTTATTTTTTTTACTGCGCGCGGCACTGCGCAGCGGGCACTGCGCGCACTGCGCAGTTGCGCACTGCGCAGTTTTGGCCTTTTTTTCTTCTTCTTCCGAGTACGATACTTTATTTATTTTAACTTTAATTTTCTTTTTAATTTTTTTAAGACAGAGTTTTGCTCTGATTGGAGAAAAACAGAAGCATTGCTTCTTTTCCCACCTTGGAATTTAAACAGAGTTTTGCTCTGATTGAGGTAAACAAATGCCCCCCCCACCGTTGCGCTTACGTGGCCTCCTAACGTGAGCGCAGCGGTGGCAGACTCCGAACCGTCGCGCCATCCCTTGGTTGCTGAAAGGGCACTTGATGCCTATAAATAGGACCTTTGGTCCCTTAGATGATTCTCATCTCTCAAAATTTTACTTTCAGAACTTGGAGCCCTGCTCTCTTGTTTAAACACTTTTAAAAGTTCAAACTTTAGAGAATTTTAGGTAAAAATATCAATTTTAATTAAATTAAATCAATTTTAAGAGCATTGCTCTCAATAGATCCCAAATCTAAAGAAGACCCATTTAGGGTTTCACTTAGTAGAGTTTTGCTCTAAGGGGGTCTATAGAAGACGAAGGAGAGCCCTATTAGGGTTCCATTAATAGAGCTTTGCTCTCTAAAAGATTTTCCCTGTATTTTTTCATTTCATTAATGGAGCTTTGCTCCTCCCAAATCATATAGAAGAACTCTTAAGAATTCTTCATTGATCTTGGAAGTTAAAGATGACATTTTATTCCTCAGTGCCTTATATCATTTTACTTAATCAGTCTTTCTGATAATTTTTGTTGATCCTCTTTCACAGGAACAATGAACGCCCACATGTATACTCTTAACGAGATCATCTCTCATGAGGACATCCGACGACTTGGCCGCTCTCAAAATTAGGAGTTCACAAACGAGGAGTGTGCTGAAATAATGAGTCACTTCGACGCATGCAATGGTCCACTGCTTCCCCGACGTTCCTCTCTTCTTAAACTTATCGTGGGAGCTATCTGGGAAGCGCTTCCCCTATTCTGTTCCGGCATGCCGCTTAGGGCGTTGGATGCCACTGAGGACAAGGTGCACTCTGTGTACCTATTGAACTTTATCTCGAAGAGACGGCGAGACAGTCTTATCGACATCTTGCACAAGGTCTTTCAACAGTCTTCCATACTCGCTGCTTATCGGAGGGTGGAAGACATCGGAAGGGACCCTGACGCTTGTGCTCGCGAAAGGAAGCACACTAGGATGGTCTGCGAGGCCTGGGAAATCATAGATAGGGTCGCTTTTGAATTCCTCAATCCATGCCCTGGATCTGAGGTTATTCCATTGTAACTTTCATTTATTGTTTTTATGACTGTAAGAACTTCGGGCAATATTAATGGAATTTTTTTTTTACCCCAGCTTGTCTTTATTATATATCTTTTGTCCTGAGTCTTTTTGCCCATACATAAATGAATGTGTTTTGAACGCTCGATCAAATGTAAATCGGATGCTCTTTCTGTTGCTTTTCCTCTTTCTCAGCATGTCGTCACAATTAGCAGGTAATAGAGTAAGCTTCTTGATTTCTTCACGAGATAGCGAGGGCTTAGGCCGCAAGTTCAGATCTGCTGCCTAAGACTTTTCAACTCTATGAGCCGTGAGGGTTTCATAGAGACTTTTCTCCCTACGGATCGAGAGGATCTCGTAGGCAGGTTTTTCTCCTTAGGAATCGTGAGGATTCCTAAGTGTGGTTTTCTCTTGTAAGTCGTAAGGATCCTACAAGAGAATTTTCCCCTCTTACGAGTCGAGAGGACTTGTAAGCGGTTGTTTCCCTCCTTGTCGAAGTTCGACGTTGGAGAGTGAGACCCGTGGATGGTATGCAAGAGACCGTTTTGGGCCAACTTATGGGGTCCCAATGCTTAGGAAACGGGCTTCTTTTATGCCCACTGCCTAAGGCTTTATCTCACGAGTCGAGACGCCTTGACAATTTTTCACAAGTCGAGACGAATCGAACGTTTCTCGCAAGAACATCTTAACGTCGCATTTAACCTCTGCTCTTTACGACAGAAGCCCGTTAAGGTTGGTGGTACTTAGGGTTTTGACCATCGTACCGTCGCATAAGCTGATATAGTCCTCGATAGGCAATCGTGCTGTTCGAGTAGCCTTGCGACTGCCGTGTCTCTGATCCCTTCGGGGGCTGGACAAGACGTCTTCAAGCAATCCTCCTTGGCAGTTTGACCGTCGGAAGAGCAAGCGCTAGGAATTTGCCATGCCGCTTTTTACTTGAGGTTAGGCTCATTTTGGAGAGCCCCGATGAGTCATAACCACTCCGCGCTGGTGTGGGATGGTCTCCGATAGTCTTTCAGGCTTTATATGACTTGCCGTTAAGACCCTGAAGCTAGGAATTTGGCCTTTGCTTCGTTTGCTGGCATTGCGTCCTCTGTATCGAGACGAATGTTGCGGTGGAAACTAGGGATTTTGCCGTGGCTCCGTTTGTTTGATGACGTTGCGTCTGCTATGTCGAGACGAATGTTAGGGTGACATCTCGTCTGCTGTATTGAGACGGACGTCGAGGTTATCTCTAGGTTGCTAGTGAACCATCGAGGTTTGGAACTAGGGATTTTGCCGTGGCTCCATTAGTTTAATGGCGTTGCGTCTGCTGTGTCGAGACGAACGTTGGGGTGACATCTCGTCTGCTATATTGAGATGGACATCGAGGTGGTGACCATTCTGTGCTGGTGCGAGATGATCTCCGATTGTCTTTCCGGTTTTATATGAGCTACCGTCAAGACGTCGAAGCTAGGAATGTGGCCTTCGCTTCGTTTGCTTTGGTGTGTCCAAATCCTGTTGGAGGAAGAATGTTGGGGTTGACATTTCGTCTGCTGTATCGAGACGAACGTCAAGGTGGTGACCACTCTGTGTGAGATGGTCTCCGATTGTCTTTCCGGTTTTATGTGAGTTACCGTAAAGACGTTGAAGCTAGGAATGTGGCCTTCGCTTCATTTGCTTACACTGCGTCTGGTGTATTGAGACGAATGCTGAGGTGGAGCTGGGATTTTGCCATCACTCCGCTTTGTTTCGACCATAAGGTCTTTTGTTAACTTTGCATGTACACCCCGCTGGGCTGCGAAGGAACGCCGTTGTTGCCATTGCGTCTGTTGTAACGAGACAAATGCTAAGGTGGAGTTGGGATTTTGCCGTTACTCCGCTTTGTTTCGACCGTGAGGTCTTTTGTTGACGTTGCATCTGCCTCCAGCTGGACTGCGGAGGAACGCTGTTGTTGACATTGCGTCTACTGTATCGAGACGAATGCTGAGGTGAAGCTGGGATTTTTCCATCGCTCCGCTTTGTTTCGACCATGGGGTCTTTTGTTAACTTTGCATGTACACCCTGCTGGGCTGCGAAGGAACGCCGTTGTTGACATTGCGTCTGTTATAACGAGACGAATGCTAAGGTGGAGTTGGATTTTGCCGTTACTCCGCTTTGTTTCGACCGTGAGATCTTTTGTTGACGTTGCATCTGCCTCCAGCTGGACTGCGGAGGAACGCTGTTGTTGACATTGCGTCTACTGTATCGAGACGAATGCTGAGGTGAAGCTGGGATTTTGCCATCGCTCCGCTTGATGGTGTAACATCTGTGTCCTGTTGGAATGAGGAGGCACACCGTTGTTGGTCTCCAGGCTGTAGACGTGACCATTGAGATTTGGAACTAGAGACTTTGTCATGGTTCCGTTTCGTTGCGATTCTAAGGTCAGTTGTTGACGTCATGTCTGCATCTAGTTGGAGTGAGGAGAAACACCGTTGGTGATCTTTAAGTTGTCGATATTGACGTCGAGACCCTGAAGTTAGGGACCTTCCTTTGCTTCATTTGTTGACATCGTGTCTGTAATATTGCGACAAATGTCGAGATGGTCTCTAGGTTATCTATGAACCGTCGAGATTTGGCTTCGCTTTCTGGTGGAGCCTGTTGGGAAGGTATTGTTCCCTTTTTATTTGTGCCCCTTGATTGTATACAGGGATCGATGTGATTTCACCTGTAGGGCAAAAAATTTCATTCTTTCATTTTTTTTATTCTTTCCGCGATGCTCTATCATTTCAGCTTTTATATCGCGAAGGTCGCGATTGCCCAATCATTTCGGCTATTTTTCACGGTGCCCAATCGTTTCGGCTGTTTACTTTATTTTTACTCGCTGCTTTTTATTGCGAGTTGCCCAATCATTTCGGCTGTTTATTTTATTTTTACTCGCTGTTTTTATTGCGAGTTGCCCAATCATTTCGGCTATTTCGTATGCATACATTTTTACTTGCTGATTCTGTTTGCAAGTTGCCCCATCATTTCGGCTATTTCGTATGCATTTTTTTGGGCTCGCTGATTTTTTTTTGCGAGTAGGGAATTTGGGGTCTGATACCAATCTTGGCATCAGTATCGCTGCGACTGGAATATTGCCAGGAGCGAATCGTCATTTTCCTTGAAAGGACTTGGAATTTGATACCGGTTTAGGCATCAGCATCGCTGCAACTGGGATATTGCTAGGAGCGAATCATCATTTGCCTCTGTCGATGTTGAACAAAGGTGGCTTAGTAAACAGGGTTAAGGGTCCTGTCGACTAAGGCTTTTGACTTCACGAGCCATAAGGGTCTCACAAAGGTATTTCTCCCTATAAGTCGTGAGGGTCTTGTAGGTGTGTTTTCTCCTTGGGAATCGTGAGGATTCCTAAGTGCATGTTCTCTTGTAAGTCGTAAGGATCTTACAAAAGGGTTTTCTCCTTATAAGTCGAGAGGACTTACAAGTGTTGTTTGTTGTACAAGCATATCCCTAGTCACGGATGGGACTTTGTTGGGGAAATATTTATTCGTGCCCGTGGATTGTATACAAGGGTCAATATGAGCCACTTGTAGGGCAATATCGAATGTTGTGGGGGCTGCTTAAGAACAGGTTAAGGTTTCTGCAACTTAAGACTTTCAAATCTTATGAGTCGTAAGGGTCCCACAAGAGAGTTCTCCTTACGAGTCGTGAGGATCTCGCAAGTGTATTTTCTCCTTCGGAATCGTGGGGATCCCTAAGTGTGTTATTCCTTTGTGAGTCGTAAGGATCTCACGCAGGTGGTTTCTCCTTACAGGGTCGAGAGGACCCTATAAGTGTTTCTTAACGAGGTTGCGCCCTTTCAGGTTTTCACAAACACTCGCCGGTAGCCCTGCTGTTTTTACTCACGGAGCCCTTTCGGGTTTTCATCCGTGCCCATTTTGCTTATGGACATACCGTTTTTTTTTATTCTTTTTATTTTTTTCTTATCTTTTTTTTTATTAACGAGGTCGCGCCCTTTCGGGTTTTCACGAACACTCGCCGGTAGCCCTGCTGTTTTTACTCACGGAGCCCTTTCAGGTTTTCATCCGTGCCCATTTTGCTTATGGACATACCGTTTATCTTTTTTTATTTATTTTTTATATTCTCGTCAGCCTGAGAATGCTGCGGTAGTAGTTTTAAAAACATTTCGGTCATTTGCAAGTTTTAGGACATTGCGGTCCATCATTAGTTTAAGGACATCTCGGTCCGTTGTTAGTTTAAGGACGTTTCGGTCCGTTATCCAGTTTTAGGACGTAGTGGTCTGTTAGGCTTTCTCTATGAATGAGCATGATGCCCCCGGCGTGTCCATATTTTTCGGAGCATGCGGTTGTGGCGGGTTCACCTTCCAAATTTCGGACAACGCGAACTTGCCCTGTTGGTATTGGTCTTCAACCCAGTTCTTGAAGACGTAGCAATTCTCGATCAGATGACCTACCGTTTGGTGGTAAGGGCAATAATTAGGATTATTAACATCGCCTGGCCGCAACGGACGTTTTGGACTCGGCAGATTGATGAGTCTGTCGCACACTGCCAGCTCGAACAGTCCTCTTGTTTTATCTTGCGGAAACGAGTAAGGACGTTTCAACTTTTCCTGGAGGGGTTGCCGCTTGTTGCTTTGGAGAGCAACCGGCTTAGGGTCACCTGATTGTTGTTGAGTGCTGGCGACGAGGGCCGTTTTTCTTTTTCCTTTATCCTTTTTGTTCGATTCTTTGTTTACGGGGCCGAGATTTTTTTCGAGTAGCATGTGATTGCACGGCTGAACGTTCTCGCAGCTTCTCAATTCCTTTATTTTTGAAATAGATTCCCCGAGGGAAGAGTTGGGGGTAGGTTCTTCGTCAGAGTCGCTTCCAAAGGTGATAATTTGTGATCCCTTGAAGTCGGCTATATGACAGTCGGCGGCGGCTCTTTTGCGCTCATCTATCGCACTTTTCCGATGTCCACAAGCTTCACACTTTGTCCTGTCGAAGTGTCGCTTTTGAGCGACATACCCTTGCCACCAACAGTTAAAGGATTCGCAGTCTTCGGTAGGATGTATGATCTTCTGATGATATAAACAGAAGTTAGGGTGCATCTCTACCTCAGAGAAAGAATTTTCTTCAGAGGGCGGTAGCTTCATTCCTACTGATAGAGCTTTGGCGAACCGTTTCCTCGTCTTGAATTTGTTTTTACCCGCAGTGTTTGGCTTTTGATTTGACAGGAATACCTTGGTTCTTTCCAGTATGGCCATTTCATGCTCTTGATTGGCTTTTGCTTTCAGACGAATTTCATTTAGGAAGGCATCGATCAACTTGTCTGACGGCCGCGGAATTTCTGTTTCAGGGTCCGCCATTGATTTCTCAGCGTAAGGATCCTCCTCATCATCCATCAGTGAATGAGAAATCACATGACAAGTCGCTACGTAGTCTTCGGATTCATCCGATAAGTTTTCTCCATCGTTTTCATCCTCGACGAAAGAACAAGTTGCCCCCGGCGTGTCGGTCTTCTTTGGAGAGTGCGGCTGTGGTGGGTTTACTTTCAAGCTTTCAGACAGCGTGAACTTGCCTTGCAAGTATTGATCCTCGATCCATCCCTTAAAGACGAAACAATCCTCAATCGAGTGACTTACCGTTTGGTGGTAAGGGCAATAATTGGGATTATTAAGATCGCCTGGCTGCGACAGACGCTTTGGACTCGGCAGATTAATAAGTCTGTTGCGCACTGCCAGCTCAAACAGTCTTCTCGTTTTATTCTGCGGAAACGAGTAAGGACGTCCCAGCCTTTCTTCGAGGGATGGGCGTGGGCGCACGTTGTTTTGGCGAACGACCGGCTTTGAGTTGTTCGACCGTTGTTGAGTATTGGCAACGAAGGTTGCCTTCCCTTTGCCCTTTTCATTCCAAGGCTCTGTCTTTGAAGAAGAAGGCCTATGGCCCATCTGGTCCATTTGGGCTAATTTGTCAATCAAGGCCTGGAAGGTGGTCGGCCTGAAGAACATCATGAATTGCGAGATGGTCGCCTGCGGATCGAGAGTGCCCACAAACATGCCTACCGCAGGTGCCTCTTCTATGCGTTGTTCGCATTTCGACCATAGGTTTCGCCATCGTATTGCGTATTGGACCCACGTTTCGCCGGGCCTTATCCTGGCATTTATCAGTGCTGTAATCGGGGTGCGTTCACTAGCATTTGCGAATCTTTGTGTAAACAGCAGTTCCATCTCTGCAAATGTTTTGACAGAGTCGTTAGGTAGCTCCGAATACCATTCAAAGGCTGTTTCTGCTAAGCTGCCGACGAATTGACGTAGCAACAATTTATCATCGCCTCCAGTATTGCCGCATAAGGCCCTGAATTGAGCGACATACTGATGCGGATTCCCTGTCCCTCTATATACGTGGAATTTAGTGATCGTATATCCTGGCGGGTAATTGATTTGGTCATACCAGCTCGGATACGGTCGTCCGGTTCTAACAATTTGCCCAGCCGCTTCATTCGTCTGATGAACCCGGATCTGCTGAGCTATATATTCGTCTAGGTCGACTTTGGAGATTGCCTCCTCCTTGGCTGTTGATAGAGCCGGCAGAGGATTTGACGTTTCTCCCCTGTCGTCTTCAAGGACGATCGGAGGATCTTCAGCAGGAGGGTCCGGCTGTAACATCATCCCTACCATATCTTTGAAGAGGAGCGCCATCTGTTTTATATTAGCCGCCTGCTCTGCAGCTTCTTTGTCCCTCTTTTCGAGGACTCTGCGTAAAAAGTCAGCGTCAGTTTCTTGTTCTTGACGCTCATCCGAAGACGTTTCAGAGCTTTCTTTTGGCTCAGTGAGTGCAGCCATTGTAGTCATCATTTCCTGAAGCTTTTGTTGTTGCTCCTGGGCTTTCGTCACGGATCAGGTGAGCGGTCGGTGGCCCGTAGAAGTGCGGCTTTCCTCCTTTCCAGAAGCCATATAAACAGTGTGCACCACCATGCCCCCAGACTTGGGGCGTTTGTGTTCGGTGTCTTTGCGATTTGCCGAAGACACAGGGGCTTTTTGCGGCCTCCTTTTTTGAGTGATTGGAGTTAAGGGAGCCATTGTAGTGGGCACCCAAGTAGCTTTTGCTTTTTGTGGTTTGACAGAGTAATCCTTCCCCCACCGAACCTTCATCTTTTTCTGTCGTCGGAGGCAGTCTTGATCGATCACCGACTCTTGGACCTGTCGCCATACTTTGTAAATTTTAAAGGACAGCCGTTGAGGGGGCTGCTCTAGCTTCTTCTCTGGAGTATTCTCCACAGGTGAAGGAGTTCATTTCAACATCGCAGTAGGAGAGTTTCTGCGCACCTTATTGAGCAGTTCAAAGCTGTTCTTGGTTGGAACAGCAGTATCGATCCCAACCATTAGAGTTGGACGAGTAAGTCCAGAGAGAGAGTTGCCCCCAGCCTTCCTCACTCGGCGCCAGTAGCGACGTCGAGCATGTCGTGCTGATGGAATTGTTTCAGATATAGGGGTGACCTCCTCATGCCCCCTGTGTTGGTCAGAATATGCTGGTACCAGCCTTTTAAAGATCGACGTCCGTTGAACGGGGACGGCCAATTTGTCAGAAGCGAACTTCTGAACATGGGAAGCAACCTTGGTGATTTTGCCAGGAACGGGAGTTGGAATGGCTATCCGCTTCTGGATAACGCCTTCTGGTATGGCAGGCTTCTTCATGAGCCTGTTAGAGCTCTGGCCTAGTCCGTTAAAAACTGAAGCAGTGGAGTTGGATGACCCGTTGAGAGGGGTCGCGGCAGTGGTGAGTCGATCGAAGACCGACTTCTTTAGAGCTTCTTGCAATGTCATTAGGGCGTTGAAGCTCATTGATGGGAGCATGGTCCCAAAAAATAGTCCAATGGTGGCTTGAGCCACCTGCTCCACCGGCATTTTGAAAAGGGAGGCCGCTTGGGGCCCATAAGTCACTCCTCCAGCAATGACGGAGCGAGAGTTATCGCTGCGGACGGTGCAGTTCGAAGCCATCGATTTTCTGTTTTCTGCATAGAGCAAGACACCAAATCTTAGTACCTTGAATCCACAGGCAATCACAGCAAACCGCGATTTGTTCGCGAACACGACACACGAAGTGTAGAGTGGAAAGAGAAAGAGGTCCCACCGGACGTGCCAGAATCTGTTCCCCTCCGAAAGGCGGCGCACAAGACCGCGATGGCCTGACGCTGAGATTCGGGGCAGATGCTATTTGGTTTTATCCGTCTACCTCTCCGAAGATGCCAAATTGATTTATGGCATCGTGTATCGGAGGTTTAGACGGATGCGGCCGATGTAGCAGACTTTGTCAGATTCCCCTCGCTTGAGGGGTTTTTGATTGTAGGGACGCTCTTCTCTGCAGGCGCAAGCCCCTGCAGTTAATTACGCTACCGCATCGCGGTAACAACTTTCTCCTTCTCCAGAATTTCACTTCGTGTCATGTGTGTTTGTTTTGTTTGTGGTTGCCCGTGGATTGTATACGGAGACTGAGTAATGCCGTCGCCCGTAGGACGTGGATTAGTCCAAATCCGTATTTACTTAGATTTGGGTTTGGTGTTTTTAGTTTAAGGATGCATTAGTCGCGTTGCGGCTAAGATCAACTTAAACGTTCGTTAAGGATACGATAGTCCTGTTTGAGACTAAGATCAACTTAACGTGATCGTTTAGATCCGACAAAAGAGCGTTTGGGCTCTATTGTTCCAGTTTGGGAGATTCATAGTCCAATTTGGGACTAAAGTCTGTTTGGAGGATACGTTAGCCATTTTTGAGGCTAAGATCGACTCAAACGTTTGTTAAGGATATGTTAGTCCAGTTTGAGACTAAGATCAACTTAACGGGACCGTTTAGATCCGACAAAAGAGCATTTGGGCTCTATTGTGCCAGTTTAGGGACGTGGTGGTCCATATTCCAGTTTAGGGACGTGGTGGTCCGATATTAGTTTAGGGACGTTCCGGTCCGATATTAGTTTAGGGACGTTTCGGTCCGATATTAGTTTAAGGACGTTTCGGTCCACGAGTTTAAGGACCCCGCAGTCCATATTCATGTGTGGTCGTTGGGACCCGTCACCTCTCTGACGTCGTTGAAGGATTACAACGATAGGTGTCATAGGAGTTCGGAGATGTACCCTCGAACCGGATGTAAATTCATTTAGGGAGCAGCCGTGCTCAGTCAATTTAATTTGAGGACCTATGGCCATGACTGGGCTAAGTCCAGTTGAATGTTCAATATTTTTATTTGTCTTTGGCCAATTAGGCCTGAGTTAGGGCTTTGCCCCTTTTTTTAAAATAATGCATTGCATTATTTTTGTTTTGTTTGGGCTCTGCCCTTTCATAAATGATACAGAGCATCTATTTTCTTTGGGCTCTGCCCCTTTTATTGCACTGCAATTTAATTAGGCCTACTAGGTCTTTTTGGTTTGGGCCTAGCCCTTTGGGAAATGCATTGCATTTGTCAAGCGCTTTGCGCCAATCAGAGAGCGCAACATTCCAGATTTATAAGTGCAAAGCACTATTAATTTGGGAATCTTTTAGATTCAAGAACCAATGGTTCATAAAAGAAGTGCAAATCACTATTTGATTTCTTGATCTAATTTAGATCAAAGAAAAACAAGTTTTTTTATTTCAAGAACCAAAGGTTCATAAAAGTGCAAAGCACTATCTTTTTTTATTTCTGTTTTTCTTGTTTTAGAGAACCAGTGTTTCATAAGAAGTGCAAAGCACTATTAATTTAAGAACCTTTTAGGTTCAAGAACCGATGGTTCATAAAACAAGTGCAATGCACTATTTGATTTAGATCTAAGAAAAAACAAGTTTTTCTTGTTTTTCTTATCTCAGAGAACCAAAGGTTCATAAAAGTGCAAAGCACTATTAATTTAAGAACCTTTTAGGTTTAAGAACCGATGGTTCATAAAACAAGTGCAAGGCACTATTTGATTTATTTATTTATTTATTGTTGAAGATCCATGATCTTGTTCATAAGAGAATTTTCTCTTCTTTTAAAGATTTTTACATTTTTTTTTATTCTTCAAGAGTTCTCAAGAGTTCTCTTCTCTCTCTTTTTTTTAGCCAGATGTTGATGATCTTGAAATGAGGTCTAGGGTCCTTTTTATAGTGCTCATAAATTAGTTAAATTTGTTAAAGAGATCATTCTCTGAGTGATTTGGGGAATTTTCCCCACCGTTGGATCTTTAATCCAAAGGCCCCTGTTTTACAGAAGAAATCTTCTTGTTTTAACAAAAACAGAAAAGATTTCCTTAAATCTTTATTCTGTTTTTTGCGTAACTCCCTAGCGCGTGACACGTGTCGTGCAGCGCTTGCGCAACTGCGCAGACACGTGTCGCTCAATAATTTTTTTTTATTTTTTATTTTTTATTTTTTATTTTATTTTATTTTATTTTATTTTTTTTACTGCGCGCGACACTGCGCAGCGGGCACTGCGCGCAGCGCAGTTGCGCGCCGCGCGCTGCGCAGTTTTGGGCCTTTTTTTTTTCCGAGTACGATACTTTATTTATTTTAACTTTAATTTTCTTTTTAATTTTTTTAAGACAGAGTTTTGCTCTGATTGGAGAAAAACAGAAGTATTGCTTCTTTTCCCACCTTGGAATTTAAACAGAGTTTTGCTCTGATTGAGGTAAACAGGTATGTCCAGTACTTTGAAGTCAGCATAAAACTCTCGACTGCAAACGACGACTGGACACAGGCTGTATCCCATAGTTGCCTTTAGAACGCCATTTCCGGAACTGACATTCCAGCTGGATACAAGCGGTGAGACTGGAATCGCAAGGGTTCGAACAAACCGTTGCGACATAAAGCAATGTGATGCTCCAGTATCAAACAGTGCAAGTACAGGTAGTGAAGCTGCTAGGATTGTACCTAAGGTATATGGGATAGGTTTTAGGTATAGGGAAAGTGTGTAGGTAAACAAGACAAGTTTGAGAAGGAATTTTACCAGTAATGACTTGGCCAGTGGCCTCAGCTTCTTCCACAGACATCATGAAAGCCTGGCGCTTTGGCATATTCCTCCTGGCCTGAGGAGCATTCCTCTGAACGTTCCTTTGAGCTTGATAGAACTGTCGAGGAGGTGGTGCAGCTTGTGGTCCCCTGGGTGGTGCAGGCAGTGCAAGTCTGGGAGCAGGTGCCTAAAGAGCTGGTCGCTGCGGATAGGTAATTGCTGGCCTGGGTGCAGCAACTGGGCTCTGTCTTTGAGGACAGGACCCAATACCATGAGTAGCTGAGCCGCAGACTAAGCAAAGGCGGTTGGCTCGACGACAGTCCTTCATCATATGTCCAGGTCTCTTGCAGTAGGTGCAAAAGGCTGGGCTAAGACGATGGGTTGGTACTCCGGGTCGCCTTGGCACGAAACATGGTCTGGACGAGGCTCCACCTGCCATCTGGTTGGCAGGGCGTTTGACTTCTGCAGATTGAGGTCTGCCCCTCTCTTTTATCATTACCTCATAACTGCGGGCAGCTTCTAGTGCATCCTCATGAGTCAAAAACTTTCCTGTGGCTAGAGCAGCCTTAATCTCTGTGTCCAAACCTTGCTGAAAGCGACGGGCTCTGATATCGTCCGTCGGTATCAAGTGTGCCGCGAATCGGCTTAACATGGTGAATTCAGCGTCGTATTCATCTACTGATTTGTCCCGCATCGATCTTTGTTGTAGATGAATGAACTGCTGCTCCATTGCAAACCTGGCAGTCGCTGGAAAGTATTTCGCGTCGAACTTCTCGCGAAAAGTCTTCCATTCAATCGGCTGTACCAGACGGCTTTCTTCCGCCTTCCACCAGTTGCGAGCATTATCCGTGAGTTGTAGTTTTGCTACACGGACCCAAGCGATGTCTAGCACTTGAGCTGCTGCCAGATCGTCCTCGATGCCTTGTGCCCATTCTTCCGCTTCAAGAGGGCTTCCTTTTCCAGAGAACTGCTTCGGATGTAAAGCCCTGAATTGCTTTACTCCCGGTGCATCGGTCTCAGGTCGGTTCAGAAGTTGTTGTTGTCCCTCGAGAAGGCTGCGGATCGCCTCAAATAGCATTGTTTGCTCGGTGTGTGGTGCAGGAACAGCAGGTGCGAGAGTTAGTGCTGGAGGGGTGTTGTTGACGTTGGTGCTGGTGTTGTTCGGGAAATCCATAACCTTGAAGAAAATTCGGGTTAGGACAGATTCAAATACATGAAATGATAAGATTCAAGGAATAGAAATTTGCAAGATTCAAGGAATATGAATTGTAAAGAATGTTTTAGTTGCTGGTTCTTGTGTTTATATTGCTTAGGTTGTTCACGCAGACCAGAACTGCATGATAGGGATTCATACAGCTCTGACCTGCATGGGCCACCAACAAAACCTGTCACGCCCCGCTTCCCATGTACGGCGAAGGGGACGCGGCGAGGTCCGCTACGTATGTACTCAGAAGTACATACGCTAAGCGTAGCTAAGCAATATAGAAATAAATACACAAGAGACAAGAGTATAAAAAGAACAGCAACTTTTATTTATTAACATTCTTTGTACAATACATGAAAAGGAAGTACAACTGAAATAAAGATGCCTAAACAGTGGCATAACAGGAAATGTAAAGTACTGGAAAGAAAAGTGTACAATGAAATTATACTGCAGGGTCTTCAGTAAAGTGCTCTAAGTCTGCTGGTGATGGCTCAACTTCTGCCGGGTCCAAGTCACCTAACGACATTCAAAGAAGAGAGAAACAGAATGTCGTCAGCGAACAGATCGCTCGGCAAGTCCCAAAGGTAAGAGGGAAGTAGAGAAGACAGAATAAGAAGATGCATTTTTAAAGTGTAAACTATTGTTGTAATGTTATGTCAACGCTGTTGTTTGTAGCTTGGTACAGAAGAATGCCAGTGTATACGAGGGGGGTCTCTATATGCTAGAGACCAGGGCAAACGGAAAGTACAAGGAACCGTTAAACCACGGTACAACAGCAACGGAATATAGGTTAGGTGTCTTAATCTGACCACCTCGTGCCACCTTTAACACCTTCCGTACCAATCTACCTCTTAAACCCCGCGATGTCTTGTTTGTATTGTTATGTTGTAAACTTTATTGGTTGTATGATTGATTGACTGACTGACCGACCGAAACCATGATATCAGAAAACGGTTATAACCGTAGAGTCATGTAAATGGAATATTGGGAATCATGTAAAAGGAATATATCCATGGTTCGGTTCAGCCAAATTGTATAAATTGATAATTGTATTCATGAATTTATGTGTTCATATTGAGTTGGATTATTAAGAATATAGATTGACTTGAATCATATTCAAGTCAGAATTAGTCAGACTCTAACCCGAGTCAGACCAAAAGAAATGTAATTGAAGTTCTATAATTGTTAGGGTCCTTATTGTAAATTATAAAACTTGAGGGGGTTTTATGTAAAAACTACTTTTGTATAGTTTTCAAAATACACCTCAAGTATTTATTATTCGTCTTTAGGGTTGAAATGAGGGTAAATTTTATTTGTGTTATTCTAGTGAATATATCCTAATAAAAGTATTAATTTATAATATTGATTTATTTGAAATTCATGGTATTTTAGTGTAAAATTTATTATTATGATTTTAGAAAAAATGGAATATTTATATTATAATAAAAATAGGTATTTAAAAGATAGTTATACATATGTTTATACAAAAATAATTTTAATAAATATTTTATATTTCAAAAATCTCATTTTCTTAAGATGTCGTATTTTAAACCTTTCGAGACCGAATGCTCCTTGCGGAGGTCTGAATCTCGCACTACTAGCCCGAGGGTGCGCGATAAACCGCACGATCCCGAACGGGTTCCCCAAAGATGGGTTGTAGCGGCGCTTTGCAAAGATTGTAAAATACTAATCTTTTAGAAAACGGTTTTATAAATTAAAAGGTATTTATTTGAAAAGTGTAATTTTCCGTATTTTAGGTTCTAGGGTTTCCTAAGCCAACTAGCCTATTTCTAAATGGTCTAAACGACAAGTCGTTAGAAGCCTCAAATCGGCTCTTCACCGTCAATTGTGGCCACGTAAGTACAACTGAGGAGGGAGGGATCCGCTCACGAATCGTGAGGCGGGCCTTTTAAAGTTACCCAAGCTCACTTGCCTAGCCTAGACACCACAATGTCAGTTTAGATAAACGATCGATGTCCACAACTTATCGTATTTTCCTAGTAAGAACTATTTACTAAAAAGTGTAACAAATCTAAAATCTTTAAGAATGGTTTTATGAAGATTATGGTATTTTAATGTAAAGTCTTGTATTTTCGTATTCTAAATTTTGATGATATCAATTAAGGTTGTATTTGCGTGTGTATGGAGGTAGGTCATTACCTCGTGACTTATTTTAAGGTATAGTGAAGTTTAGGGGTTAAATATGATAAATTAAACATGAGGGTATTTAGGTGAAAAGAATACGGTATTTGCAAAAGTTATCATTTCATGTGTGAAAACTCATTCAAATTGATTTTTACAAGTTTAGTGACCAAGATGAACATATTTAGGAATGATGGAATTGATTAGAAGAAGAAAAATAAACTTTATGGTATTATTGTGAAAAGAATACGATATTACAAGAAAGTTATCATTTTATGTGAGAAACTTTGTCTAAATTGATTGTGATGTGTTTAATAGTCATCATGAATATGTTTAGGTGTTATGGAATTGGTGACAAGTGAAGTTTTGTAGAAAAACCGAATCGGAAATCGGTTTGTTCCGATTTCCGTCGAGTTTCATAAAGTCGTATTTTGAGAAATAGAAAAGAGAGAAGAATGGGACTTACGGGTTTCAAACTCTTCTAAAGAGTATAGAGGAACAAGGGAAATGGCCGAGATGTTGCTTCGTCGCCGGTTGCTTCAAAGAACGTCGCCGGAATCCGTCAGCGCTTCGCCGTGAACTCGGTTTTTAAAGCACACTTTCTTGTGGAAATTTCAAGAGAGTAAATCTAAGGTTTTGGAATGAGAGGGTAGGGGGTAGGGGTCTATTTATAGGGTAGCTAGGGTAGGGTAGGTGAAAGGTTTTGTTTATTAAAAAAAATTATAAAAATTAAATAAAAAGCATTAAAATTTGTATTAAATTGATTGTATTTAACATTTGAGAACCGATCTAATAAATTACAGTTAACAGGGGGTTATGGGAGACGAAAAGCCACACTTTTCGTTTTGGGACCCCGGCCGTCCGACCAACTCCGGCCGGCGGCGCCGGCCGAGTTGGCCGATCCCGGCCGGGTTCGGCGACGGTTGGGTGCGGAGTTCTCTGACTAAGACTTTGGCATACTCCGTTTTTTGGGGTTCAGTTCAACATTCGGGGGTTATGGCCTGTTGATTGTTGGGCTTCCAAGAATTTTAAAAGAAAAATAATCTAAAAATAATGTGGGGCATGGGATTCGAACTCTGATGGCTTGGTTCAGCAGTGCAAGGTATTACCAATGAGCTACAAGCTCCTTCTTGTAATTATTGTAGCAAAATAGATACTTAAAGTGATATCAGCAACATTAAATACTCCAAGTATACTTAAAATTTAAATCAAATTTATGTATACAAAAATTGGAGTTGTTACATTGATGGTGTTAGCTTTTTCACAGATTTTGCCTACGCATGTCTTGAGTTACCGAAATAGCACGAAATCTATTGTCCTTACTCTAAGTGTATGAATAAGCGATTGCTCAAGAAGTCAGAAGTTGAGTTACACATTGTGAGATATGTTTTCGTTAAATATTACACCATGTTGGAACATCACGGAGAAAAAGTCGTTGTAACGGGAGACGAGACATGGATGCAAGAGACGAGAAACGAATTCATCAAAACAGAAACCGCAGAGTGGTAAGGGATAGTAGAAGAAGAGGAAGAAGAGGAATGGCAGTTTGAAGAAGACGAAACCGTCGAAGAAGATGATGACGTATTCGTGCCGATCGATGACATGGATAACATTAAAAATGCCGCTGGACTTTCTTATGATACGGAAAGTACTGGACTCTCGTTATTTGAGAAGTACAAGGCTGACTCTAGGATCCCGCTATATCCAAATTGCAAAGTGTTTTAAAAACTGTCATTTTTTATACGTCTCTTCCAGATCAAGTGTAAGAACAGATGGAGTGATCAGTCTTTCACCGATCTCCTAGAACTCCTGAAGGAAGCTTTTCCCGATGGAAATGAAGTGTCATCGAGCTGGTACGAGGCGCAAAAGATAATCACAAATATCGGCTTGAAGTATTATAAGATACATGCATGTGAGAATGATTGTGTTTTGTTCCGGAATGAACATGCAACACTCAGAAACTGCCCCGTGTACGGGACCATCCGATTCAAGTCTAAGAAAGACCCTCAGTCGAGTGATGTGCCCGTGAAAATTCTTCATCATTTTCCATTAATACCGAGACTGCAACGGTTATTTATGTATGAGGAGATGGCATCCGAAATGTAGTGGCACCATAAAGCGCCTCATGAAGAGGGAAAAATGAGTTATCCCAGAAATTCGATGTCGTAGAAAGTTTTAGATGAAAAACATCCTTCATTCGATGCAGACCCTCATGACGTGAGGCTGGGAATTGCGAACGACGTTTCAGTCCATTTGGTATGGTCCGCGGTCAGCGTACTCACAGTACTTGGCCCGTTATGGTGAATATATACAACATGCCGCCATGGAGGGCTATGACGTAGTCTTATTTTACGTTGGTGCTTTTAATCGACGGTCCATCGTCTTCTGGGAAAAATATCGACGTGTACCTTCAACCCTTGATCGATGAGTTAAAGTTGTTGTGGAAACCTGGCGTGAGAACCTTTAAAGCAGATGGTAAACAATTTTTTCAGATGCGGGATGCTTTGTTGTGGACTATTAATGATATTCCAGCATACAGCATGCTGTCAGGGTGAACAACTCAAGTAAGCTTTCTTCCCCCAGTTGTCATACGCATACGAGCACCGTACGCTTGAAGTTTAGGTGGAAAGAGTCATTTATGGGCCACTGACGTTTCTTGCCTATAACTCACATATTCAGAAAGAATAAAGAATTGTTCAACGGCAAGACGGAGACTGATAGGCCTCCTAAACCATTGTCCTATAACGACATATTGCAACAATGGAGAGCTTATCAGAATATCACATTCGGAAAGAAACAAAACAAAGATGCAATGCCATGCCCAATTGGATGGAATAAGTTAAGTGATTTATTTCAACTTCCGTACTGGTCTGATATACCGCTCCGCCATAATTTAGATATTATGCATATCAAGAAGGGCGTCTCTAAACACGTCATCAATCTTCTACTTTGTAAGGATGGAAAAACGAAGGACAATCTTAACACCCGCCGTGATTTGACGGATTTGGATGGTTTGTCCATTAAAGAAGAATTGCATCCTCGTCCTATGGCTGGTAAACCAGGTTATTACGAGATCCCACCAGCAATCTACAAGCTGGACAAAGAGGAGAACCGGAGGTTCCTACGGGTGTTGAAAGAATTGAAAGTCTCTGACGGTTTTTCATTAAACATTTCCAAATAGGTACAAGTAGAAAATGAAAAAATCGTAGGACTCAAGAGTCATGACTACCACATATTGATGCAACATCTTCTTCCTTTATTTCTGAGAGCATAGGTAAAATCCGAAGTTGGTCTCGTTCTTAATGACTTCTGGACGTATTTTCGACAACTGTGTTCCAAAAACGTTGACATCAATGAGATAGCAGAGCTCGAAAAAGATATTCCTATGATCCTTTGCATGTTCGAAACTATCTTTCCACCTTCATTTTTTGATATTATTGTTCACATGTCCGTCCATTTGACAACCGAGGTCAAGATTGGCGGTCCGGTGTATTACCGTTGGATGTATCCCATCGAGAGGTATGAAAATGTTTATTATTAATCATTTAAATTGCAAAATATTATCATGGATTATTAATATCTATTATTTTCAACAGATATCTATTAACTTTAAAAATCTATATCCGCAACAAGTATTGTCCTGAAGTTTCAAATGCGGAAGGTTATCCCTTAGAAGAAGTGACTTCTTTCCGTGCTCATTTCCTAAACGGCAATATTAGGACGAAACTGAACAAACCTCCGCGTGTTCTTGACGGTCCAATCGGAACAGGAAAGCTAAAAAACATGTCTTACGATCTCATTGGCGGTTTACATGCGTTCATCTTGCTAAACAGCGAATGTTTTGCTAAATATGCAGAGTAACTTTTTCTAATTTCCTCCATTTAAACCATTTGAAATTGAGTATAATCTAACCGATATAATTGTGAATTAACGAACAGAGTGCACAAAACTATACTCAAGAGATCGAATCCTAGGACGTGGTCGGATGACAGAATCGAGGAAGAACTGAGATGCATTTTCGTCGCTTGGTATAGTGAAGAATTTGACGGACAAATGAATCGTGGTGAGCAGATTGATAGAGAGGTTTAGGACCTTCTAATCAGTCCATCGATTGTAGCTACGTTTTACAACGGGCATGGGGTTTCTGGCTACAAATTTGAGATCGAAAGGACGGAAGGCATTAGAGCTACACAAAATAGCGGTGTCGCAACCTCCCATGACAGAGGAAATCCCTATTACGGTGTTCTTGAACAGATTATAGAGGTCTCATACATTCATAAGACTGCCCTATTTTTTTATATTTCAATGCAGATGGTGTGATACCAAGTCTAAACAGGGTATGAAGATCGATGAGTACAAACTCACTTTGGTAAACACCAAATGAACAGCCTACGAATACGATAACTTTATCTTTCCATCGATGGAAACACAAATATATTATTCTCGGGACCTGAAGAAGGCTGGAGTGTTGTTTGTCGTTGGAAACCAAGAGATTATTATATTGTGCCGACGTTGAGTGACTCTGAAGATGAGAGTGACGAGGAAGAGGCGATAACACATCTCAGTTCATCTATTGAACGTACCAATGATCCAAACCATTCTGTAGCGTCCATTAATACATTGGTAGGACGTTACATCGGCCAAGTGATTGTCACAGATCAAGATTTCGATAATCCATCCAACGAATCTTCAGCTAATGTACCGAAAAAACGTGCTAGGTAATGAAATTGAACCAAATGTTTTAAATTTTATAATCTTTATAAGCAAATTTTTAATATTTGTATAAATATGTAGGGTTTGATCAGAGGCTGTGGATCCGGCTCTAGACGTCTTAGGAAACGACGTCTATACGAGATTGGCGAGATGTCAGTAGCTGCAGCGGCGGCGGCGGCAGCGCTTACCCTTACCCGCACCCCACGTACTAACTCCCCTTCCTACCATGGCCCCTCTTACCACCCCTCCTACCATGGCCCCTCCTACCAGTGCCCCTACTACAGGACCCCCACCACCCTTAGCAGCCGCAGTGCCACGGGATCCGCTACCTACCCCTATGGCAGATCCTCCTATCCCAGTCACTCCTCCTGCACATGGCATATAGCTATCTATTCATATTTCAGTTTTCTATTAAAATAATTCTATCGAATTATCTAACAGTTTATTTTTTGCAGTCGTGCATGGTACTGACGGGACGGGGTCTGGCGTCAATTTTAGCGCCATGCCGGGGACGTCAAATATAATCATTATTGCTTAAATCTTTTAAATAACGATTGTAATTTAAATTTGTCAAATTCTATATACATACTTTGAATATTATAATATTGTGTCCGTATATCATCTTATTTCAGGCTCCACCAGTGTTAGGATGAGGGGTACTACTGGACCCTTATCCTCCAGGACAACCCTTGACGCTGCTCCATAGACGCTGGAGTGGACCGTGTCAGGTGTGCCCGTTGGTGAACACTCGACCAAGTAGGGGGATTACATGGGAGCGGAAATCCGTACCTACTATAGGTACCCGCTCCATATTAGATGGAGCCCACACCAGACCGACTATGTTCAGCAGTTTTTTTGCAGCGGCCACAGTATCACATAACCTTTTATATATTTAAATTTAATTGTCGTTATATATATATTTAAATTTTTGTAATTTCAGATGCAGGGACATTACAGATTCATTGGCGTCATCGGCAAGGATGGCGTTCCTACGTCGTTCGATACACATCGGGCCATAGACTGGATCATATCTGAGTGCCAGGCTGTCAAGAAGAGACGCCGATATGAAGTAAAGAAGCAACATTACATTTTCTGGGCCACGGCTACCAAGGAGGAGCGGGAGGCGATGATGGAGGCTATTTTTCGGGATATCCAAAGAGAGGATTGGCCACAGCTGGTCGCGTATTACGAGCACGATTATGTTTAGGTACTTTTTAAGATTATAATAATATAACATGAGATCATATTTTGTGATGTATAATATTATCTTCTTTATATTTGCAAGGCGGCATCGGTTCGCAACAGGACCATAACAGCAGCGTCAGAGAACGCGCTATCCCAATCCAAGAGAAGCAGTCACAGGCTAACACTCAGCACCAGCTCGTGAGTATTTCGACGTTTAAGAATATATGTTTTCTTTGTCGAAAATTACTTATTGAAATAAATCTTAATTTTATCATAGAAAAAGAAAGACCCCGCCAACTACACTGTTGTCAGGGGATGGTCCGCGTTACACAGGGGCACAGGCGAGTACATGGTAAGTTTCATATAATCAAGTCGATACTGTATTTAAGTTAACACGTGTGTGTGTGTGTGTGTGTGTATAGAGAGAGAGAGAGACCCAGTTTCAGGAGAGGAAGGACGCCTTATGACTTGGCCCCGACAACTCGATTACCGCCATTGTCCCTATTCTAGATTCGATAACCGGCGGACATCGCGATGGTTATAAACACGGGGTTGGTCCTGGAGCCCACCGACACTTTGCCATGAGTTCGTTCGTCCATGATTACGCTATGGCCCAAACAAAGACAGATGCGGCTGCTGCATCGCAGGAGGAGATTTGTCGGCTCCAAGATCGGGTGGAGCAGCAGAATGTGCGGGTGAATACGCTTCAGGCGCAGATCGAGAAGCTGAGGCGATTGAACGTAGAGGCCATCAGACAGGCTATACGAGACGAGTTTGGTAGTAAGTTCAGGTCGCGGGAAGATGGAACTGGATCATCCCAACGACCATAGATTATTGATTTTTTTTACAAATATTTGTTTTATTGTTTTATTGATTATACCGTTTGGTGTATATATTTTGTTTATAACTGGGTTTGACTCTAATCATATTACTTCTTGATTGTTAAAATTGCGTGAGATTTGATCATATAATTATTATCAATCTCTAGTTGTAATTGAAAAGTAACGCGCATGGGATGCACAGATTTCAGTTTAAAAAAATTGATAATGTATTTGGTCACGGTTGTAACCGTGACCAAATAATATATGGTCATTGTTACAACTGTGACCATAAGATATAGTAACGGTTGCCTGCTAGTAGCAAGTAACCTTCACTATGGTTACCCCTTATGGTCACGGTTTAACCCGTGACCATAGAGACTATATAGTCACGGTTGCCTGTTATAGCATGTATTCTACATTACGTTTTAACCTTTTACTCACGGTTATAACAGTGACCATATATCACCTATTGTCACGGTTTATACCGTGATCATAACGTGGTGATGGTCTTAACCGTGACCATATATGTGGACTCCATATTTAGTTGTTTGAACCGTTTTTGGTAATGCCACGTATATGGTCACGGTTATAACCGTGACTTAAAAAACATATGGTCACGGTTACGGGCGTGACTAGGATTCTCATGACGGGGTTTTAGGCGACAGTTGTGTCCCGGTTTTAACTGTGACCATATATATCTGTGGTCACTGTTAAAACCGTGACCAAATCCGTACTCTGTAGTAGTGATAGCTTTATATGAGATATAGTTTAGAAGATTTTCTCAATTATTAATCTTTTTATCAAAAAGGAGAGACCATCAATTGGTGACATTAGCTACATACTTGGAATTAATTAGCAACTTAACATTATAATAGTAGATATAATCGACTTAATTATTTAGTACTTAGCATGCTTTAGCTTATGTTTGCAGGAAAATATAACAGTGAACAAACAATTAAATGTTACTATTCTTCTCTAAAAGGCAACTCAACTACGTTATAGATTTAGGAGGAACGGGGGTTACTTTATTAATTGTACAAGCACATCCGTCATAAATGAATATTCGTATCGTATTCACTATTTCAATGCCAACATGTCCGGCATGTCATTTGTTCGGGGATGGCATGGCATGTTGGCCAATATAGTTTTTAGAGCTTTCCAGTTAATGTCTGCAACTTGTCTTGTTTGATCTGATATATCTCCTGATATAAGCCGTTTGCACATGGATTATAATATTTTAAATTATCTATTTCATAGTTATGTATCCTTTATGTTTTATTGGTTATAACTCGTAATACGTTATGTGTCAATACTTATTACCTCTTTCCGTTACATTGCATGAACCAGTCCATTAACGTCTTCAAATTTAGGTTATACAGTTTTATTAGATAGATGCCAATTAGGGTACCACATTCACTCTTAAATATTTCATATTTTAATAGATGTGGCATCTTCCATTTTTCTTCTTATCTACTTTATCTGAAATAGGATACTCACACCATCATGAACCAACATCTCTGTGGAGGACCTTGGTTTTGTTATAATGGACATGCCATGTAAAGAGGGAGTATCTTTTCTGCCATTGTTACCCGAGAAATTTTGCAAGGGTATCTTATTACTAGCCTGATTTGGCTGAGTTGGTGCCTTTGTGGGTGGATGAACTTTGGGTGTGGTGAAACTTGCATTCTTCTTAATTGAATATGTAATTTGAAAACCGATTGCTCTATGGTCGAAAAAATTAGAATCCTTTGGTTTGAACTTTTGCCCAGGACCAACTCTGTCGACAACCTTAAGTAGACGAGTTCGATCGTTACTTTGTTAGAGATATAGCGGTGGAAAAACATGGGTGTCGCCTAGGAACATGCCATCAAACATGTCAAATTAGAAGCAATATGTGGAAAAGAAGGCATGAGAGATGCAAACAATTTGTTATCCATATGGCTGTAACTTGGAAAAGGAAGGTCGGTGATGAATCTCACTTTACTGCAGAAATGTAAATTTTGGATGTCATTTGGAAAGAAAGGAAAACATAGTATAATCTGACCATAGGAAGCTTTGTTCTGAAATGCATTGTTGCTAATAATTATAAAAAGATAAAGCACTATATTTATTAGTTTAGCCTTAGGAGGTGTAACTTTAAAATGTGTGTAAGCCAGCTTATGTTACTATTTGTTCCGGGTGTTAGCGGCCTGGGGGGTGGAAATGGAAATCATGAATCAAGTTTCCAATGTAATAGGAAGATTATAATTTATTTTTTTTAAAAACATTATTGTGCATATGAGACTGAACTGAATTTGCTTACTTGCTCCTTCTAATGGGAGAAATATGGGATGTTGAAATCTAATGCTTTAACTGTGTCTGTATCAAATGCCTTGCCTTACTTTTTTGGAAGGAAATCTGCATATTACGAATTCTGAAGAAAATATGCATGAGTAGGTTGTAGATGTAATTGTGATTTTGTTAAAAAATATTTTAGTTTGATATTTGTATTTGTTTTAACTTCCTCATGATGCAGTACATCTAGAAGGAGTAAAGGTCTGAATTGATGGAAACGATAAAGTTGAGTTTATGAAAGTCGGCTTCAATTAAAATGGTTAATATTTTATTTGTTTTAACTCAAATGAATTGTATTTTTCCGTCTTTTACTTCTAGTTTGATATTTGTATTTGTTTGTGCTAAAAAAATCCCTTATGGTTATGGATTATAACCTTGATTTTATTTGTTTTGTGCTTTTAAAGCTAAACTATTACATGTTTCCCATTCTGAACTTAGTGAGATTGAGGATGAACTAAAAGTTCCCTTAAAAGAAAACCAACATCCAGCATCCTCAGGGGATTTGAGAAATTCTGGATCTCAATCTCCACATCTAGGTTATAATGTTAACTGATAAATCCTACGAATATGATTACTATACAAAAACTGAGTTTACTCTTGCAGTCTCTCGAGTCGTTTAAAGGTTTAACGTTGGTAGATTGTCTTCTTTCTTGCTTAGCTCAGGGTTGGCTTTGGATCATTGTTAATTTCTTGCTTTCATCATCACTAGCTATTTCATTACTTTAACGTTGTTCTTGTGATTTTCTTTTTTCCTAAATTAGTCGGTCGATGTGGTGTCACAAAATTGAGTGAGAAGAGACAATTTCTGAGAAGAGAACGACCTGTTATAATCTTGAATGACCAAGAAGTCACGCTACTTAGATCTAAAAAAAGTCCAGAAAATGATAGAATACATATTAAAAAGAGACCATAAAAGTGAGAGAGAAGAAAGGAGATGTACAAACAAATTTGCATGTTAAAAATAAATGTCAAAATTATTAATTAAGCCAACTAGCTAGGAGTAAATTGGTTTGAAAATTAAAATTAATTAAAACAACTAGCTAGCTAGCTAGGAGTAAATTAGTATGAAACCTATCTACAATTGAAGTGAATCACAATTCAATACACTGAGAGGGTGGAATTCCTTCTCTTGATATAGAGTGGATAAAGTTTTCTACGCTCACGAATAAAAAATACCAAAAACGTAAGGGAAAAAGTTAGGGCCTTTATGAATTATAAGAAAAAGCAAATCAATTAACAGATGAAGAAATGATAAAATTAAGCACTAAATCAAACTGACATATGATAATTGATAAAGCCAATACATATGGGTATAACTCTTATTTCATGCAAACATTACTAACCCCAAATCTTAACCAACACAAAGTTCTTAACCAACACAAAGCATTGGAAACAACCAAATTGAAAATTACTACCAAATGCATGCAGAGAGAACCAAACCACCCTAACTCAAACCTTAACACAAACACAAACAGTTGACAACGTCCCTAAAAAGTTCATTAATTTCTTGAGCTTGCATGCTTAATTCTTCCAGTTAAACATAGATCTGTTCCACATTAAGCTCGGGTCCAGCTTCAAAACCTGCGGCGTCAAGCCCTAGACGAACAGACGGACCGATCGTCCAAGTCGGATAATTATGATGAGATGGGGATGGCACCTCCCCATTACCATAATGATTTTGCAACATATATGCATTTAAACCTTCTAATCTGCACAAAATAATTTCAACATATATATTATGAGCCTATTCTAATTAGTTGGTATTAAATTCAAACTAATTACCTCATCTCTGATGCAGGCGTTCTCTACCCTTAAATTAAAGTGCATTTCGAACGACCACCTCACCGGGAGAACCGTCGCATTTTCCGCATTTTGCGCAAAGAAGCGCATGCTTGCAAGCTATGTTATCGGCACGGAGCTTCTGGTTTTCCATTCTGAATTGTTGGTGGTGTTCGTTTCTGTTACATGAATAAGTTATTGAAAAAAATTATATTAAACTAGCTAGCTAGGAATAGGTTGGTTTTGACATTCTACTACAGTCGATGTGATGCTAATAAAATAAGAGAGGAGGGGCCGCGGGGGTTTTAGGGCCATTATGAATAATAAAAGCAAAAATTATAACTGAAATCTATTATAGAAATAATAGATCTAGGTAAACTAACAAAGACAGACATTTCATTTAAAGAGAGGCCCCAAAAGCTCAAGCAGGCCATGAACTTTCTGCCTCAACAATAAAGAATACCTTATAATAGGATTGAGCTCTGAGCCTCGAAATCTTTCCTTTCATATGTCTACATTTCATTGAACTTATCAATTACCAATACATATCAATTAATTTTTATTTATAGGCTACACAATGATCATGTAATGTTCTCAAAAATCTTTTAATTTATGCTTCAATATTTTATCATTTAACCAAATAATTACAGTACATTCATAACCTATACCAATGAATTAATGCATGAACTCTCTGCCTAGCTAATGCATGAACTCATGATTTATTTGGAGATATGATTGTGAGGATCATGTGTTAGGGTGGGTGAGCTGTAAAATTTCATGGTGCATGTACATAAAATTAATCATTTATAAATTATTCAATGCACCCTTAATTTGTTGAAATGCATTCACTTCATTTTCAAGATTTTAGAATTTTCTATTTTCAATGGATGAGTGTAGAAGGAAAATAGGGCATGTATGTCTACTAGGATATACTTGGACAGGCTAGGCTTCCTAACTGGACCTAGGCAACCTGTAGGCTTCATGATTGATTATTGTCCCGCTCATGTTTAATATTAGGGTAAATTGTCAAAAAGCCCCCAATCTGTTCAAAACTTGTGTAAAACCCCCTGGGCTTTTTGGCCTTGTCAAAAAACCCTTAGGTTGCGCTTGGTACAGCGAATGGAAGATTAACGGAAATCCTCATATTGATGGGAATATGATGACCGGACGTCTAATTCTAAAGAATCTTGCATTAATGTACTTGGTATAATCATCTCCGATAATATATGTATATGCAACCGTCGATCAGCCGTGGCCGACAGACGACGAGAGGCAAAGCAAACGGCGAATGGACGATCGGCGGCGGGCGGTGAGGCCTGTGGGAATGGACGATCAGTTGCGACAGGGTGGCCGACGGGAGGCGGCGACGGGGGCGGACCCGACCGGCGGTCAAGGAAGGAGGTGGGAGATGACCGGCCGGCCGGCCGGCGGGCAGCGAAAGAGGCCGACGGCCGATGGCGGACGGTAATGCCATCTAGCACAATTTGGACCTCTTTATGGACTTTCGAAGAAAGCAGTTAAAAACGGTTTTTTGTAGATTTCAAAACACCGACTAAAAATGCGACGTAAAACGTAACTATGTTCCATTTTAAATTCTAAAATTTTGTTCGCGGCATGTATAAAAAACTATCTATTTGTTAGACCTAGTTTTCTTGAAATCTTCAGATATAAACTTATATTTTTATCCTTTCCGAATTCAGTTTAGCATCCAAAGTTGATTTCGTTTTGAAACATAAGGATTCCGTTATAGAAACAAATGGTTCACATTCTAAAAATTCTAGAGATTATAGCGGTCATTTGTAACGAATATTAATGCAAGTCAAGCTACATGTCACAAGGATTTAGATTGTCCATGAGTATACGATAAGGCGACATTGAAACTTTAGTTAAGGTGGTAGTCTTTTTCATACCATTAGCCCGATTAATCACTAGTAAAATAGGGGGTTGCCCCTACGGATATTGGAATCCGTAGGGGCCGATTTAACCTGGCCTTACGGATTAATCCGTAGGGCTAAAAGGTTGCCCCTACGGGCCCAGACGTCCAAGAATAAAAATATTAATTCTTAATTTGGTGTTTGTCCCTACGGAGCCGCAAACAAAGGACCTACGGGTATATCCGTAGGGGCAACTAAATATCGAATTACTAAAGCACAGATCGATCGCCTACGCTCACAATTTCTTTCTCTCTCGATCTTGATCACGCGCGAAAACAACTCCTCGTCGCCACCGGCGTCCTCCTCGTCGCCACCGGCGTTCTCGTCGCCACCGGCGTTCTCGTCGCCACCGCCGTTCGGGTCGTCGCCACCGCCGTTCGGGTCGTCGCCACCGCCGGTCAGGTGAGTAAATCTTGAGGTAAATTAAAGAATTTTTTGATTAACATACGTGCTGGTTCTGGGGTCGGGGGGTTGCGCTGCGCGCGCGAGTTGAGGTTCGGCAGGGGTCGCGGTCGGGGTCGGGGTTAGGGTTAGGGTTGGGGTTCGCTGCTGCTGGGGCTGGGGCTGGGGTTAGGGATTGCCTTAGGGTTGGTGTTGGGGTTTAGCTGGCCGCGCTGGGGTTAGGGTTAGGGTTAGGCTGGGGCTGGGCTGGGCTGGGGCTGGGGGCTGGGGGCTGGGGTTAGGGCTGGGCTGGGCTGGGGCTGGGGGCTGGGGGCTGGGGCTGGGGCTGGGGCTAGGGTTAGGTTGGGGTTAGGGTTAGGTGGATTGATGACAACAAAATACATAGGTGGATCGATGAATTTAGTGATGTTATGTGTCCCGCCAACATAGGAAATTCAAACATATACTCCGTTTTCTCATCTTAAAACTAGCAACCAAAATGTGACTAAAAAATCTTTCTAAATATATTTGAAACACATTTATTAGTTGGGTTGAATATTTGTGATTCCATTATATTATATTGTAAGATGCAGAAATTGTATCCTAAAACTACTTGATCCAATCATCCAACAAATACATTCATAAGATACTTATTAATTTTCCTGTATCTTGTATTGAATCGTAAGATTGATTTGCATGTCGTAAGATATTTGACAACACTAGGATGTCTTTCATAAAACAGAAAGTAAATTGGTGTAGGGAGAAAGCTGCTTGATGGGTGGTGACTGGGTCCATTCTTTCTTCATAATCCCCTTCAACTCTATGCCTTTCAATTATTGTGGGAAAATTAGATATTACTTGAGTGATCATGATATCAATTTTTTTGAATATTTCTTCCGAGAATTTATGCATGGTCTTGACATTGAACTTTATCATACTCCTTAATATTACTTTAGTGATTGATAATATTCAATAAGCTTATGTTATTGACCCAAATTAAGTAAGGGGGTTAGTCAATTGGAATTGGTGTTTGGAACTTTGAAGTATATCTTTAATGGGATAGGTTTATTTGGTGTCAGTCAAATAAAATGAGAAGTAGAACCTTTTATTGTTAGTTATGAATGAATCTAATATTGGAAGTTGATGGTTTCAGTTAGAAGTTTTTTGGTATATGATAGATTTCCGCCTACCAAAATCGTTCCATCCAAAAAGTGAATAAAGTGGAACTTCTGTTCTCCTTGCCCATCCACTTTTTCTCTCTGGAAATTTGTAGTCTATATAACTATCTAAAATGTATTTGCTAATACAATTATTTTAACCTGACATACTAAAATATTATTATATTGTTTATGTTATCAATAAGTTATTAGTAGTATTCTCTTGATTGGTAAAAGGGGCATGGGCGTTCGCTCTATACATTCTTAATGGGATAGAAGCCTACCCCCGACAGCCGGAACACACACATACAACAAGAATACACAACAAACGCATAATTAGAGAGCGATTCGAGATGTTCGGGTTAAAACCAATATATGATACTCGATGATAATATGAAACCTTCATATTCCCATCGAAACTCATATATGAAACTAAAAGCGCCACTTAGTCCCCGTCTATCGGTTAACATACGTGCGATGCTCGTCGTGACCTAGAACTATACGAAGGTTGTTAAATATCGGACAGTATAGCTCGATACTAACAACCGTCGTATAGTCTACGCGATGAGAAAATTCAATCGTATGGTAACCCATAGATTTGTCCCGTGTGGACAAGTTAAGAATGTATAAAGCAAACGCCTTCATTCACTTGTGTTTTCATCCGTTTCGAGATATTTCATCAGTACCTTTCCGCTGGTTCTCCGTGTACAAAGATAGATTAGATGTTCATTTCAACGTTGTTTCACAGCTTTGAAATGATTATCTATTTTATTACAGTGTACTCGGAGAACAGCGGGAAGGTGCTGCCGAAATTTACTCGAAACGGTTGAAAGCACAAGTGATGGACGTTCGCTCTATACATTCTTAATGGGATAGAAGCCTACCCCCGACAGCCGGAATACTTACATACAAACGCATAATTAGAGAGCGATTCGAGATGTTCGGGTTAAAACCAATATATGATTCTCGATGATAATATGAAACCTTCATATTCCCATCGATACTCATATATGAAACTAAAAGCGCCACTTAGTCCCCGTCTATCGGTTAACATACGTGCGATACTCGTCGTGACCTAGAACTATACGAAGGTTGTTAAATATCGGACAGTATAGCTCGATACTAACAACCGTCGTATAGTCTACGCGACGAGAAAATTCAATCGTATGGTAACCCATAGATTGTCCCGTGTGGACAAGGTTAAGAATGTATAAAGCAAACGCCTTCATTCACTTGTGTTTTCATCTGTTTCGAGATATTTCGTCGGTACCTTTCCGCTGGTTCTCCGTGTACAAAGATAGATTAGATATTCATTTCAACGTTGTTTCACAGCTTTGAAATGATTATCTATTCTATTACAGTGTACTCGGAGAACAGCAGGGAGGTGCTGCCGAAATTTACTCGAAACGGTTGAAAGCACAAGTGATGGGCGTTCGCTCTATACATTCTTAATGGGATAGAAGCCTACCCCCGACAGCCGGAACACATACATACAAAACGCATAATTAGAGAGCGATTCGAGATGTTCGGGTTTAAAACCAATATATGATACTCGATGATAATATGAAACCTTCATATTCCCATCGATACTCATATATGAGACTAAAAGCGCCACTTAGTCCCCGTCTATCGGTTAACATACGTGCGATATTCGTCGTGACCTAGAACTATACGAAGGTTGTTAAATATCGGACAGTATAGCTCGATACTAACAACCGTCGTATAGTCTACGCGACGAGAAAATTCAATCGTATGGTAACCCATAGATTTGTCCCGTGTGGACAAGTTAAGAATGTATAAAGCAAACGCCTTCATTCACTTGTGTTTTCATCCGTTTCGAGATATTTCGTCGGTACCTTTCCGCTGGTTCTCCGTGTACAAAGATAGATTAGATGTTCATTTCAACGTTGTTTCACAGCTTTGAAATGATTATCTATTCTATTACAGTGTACTCGGAGAACAGCGGGGAGGTGCTGCCGAAATTTACTCGAAACGGTTGAAAGCACAAGTGATGGGCGTTCGCTCTATACATTCTTAATGGGATAGAAGCCTACCCCCGACAGCCGGAACACATACATACAAACGCATAATTAGAGAGCGATTCGAGATGTTCGGGTTAAAACCAATATATGATAATATGAAACCTTCATATTCCCATCGATACTCATATATGAAACTAAAAGCGCCACTTAGTCCCCGTCTATTGGTTAACATAACGTGCGATGATTTATTCTTTTCAACGACAAACGCACACACAAAGCATATACACGGATTTTCTCCTTTGTCAGTAACTATCCCGTTCTTATATTTCTCAATATAGTCAGCATAACCTATAATTTATATGTTATTCAGTCTAACATGGCCCATGAGTACGTCAGAGTTAAGGACTGGATGTATGTGGATTGGAAACAACGTATGCAACCTAAGTTTGTCGCAGGAGTTGCTGCTTTCCTTGAATTTGCACGAGCACATAATAAGATAATAATAGAGAAGATTCTCTGTCCGTGCGATAGATGTGGCAATAAGTACTGGCAGAAGGTAGAATTGGCAGAGCTTCATATTGTAAAACATGGGTTTACTAGATTTTATTCAACTTGGAAATATCACGGGGAAGGAGAAGAATGCAGTACTGCGGTAGAAGAAGAAGGAGGACACGATAATGCGGCAGGAGAAGAAGAAGAATTCGGTAATACGGCAGGAGACGGAAATTTATTTCCATCAGAAGAAATGGAGGATATGGTAGAGGCTGCCCTAGGTGAATCTATTCGTACCGAAGATGACATTCCTTCCGTTCAAGGACCGCGTGCGGATAAATATGAAAATTTCATGAATAATGCTAGGAAACCAATTTATGAGAATGCGAAGTATTCCACCCTCTCATGGTTCGTCCAACTTTTCCAGATTAAGTGCCTAAATGGATGGAGCAACAAGTCATTCACAATGCTTCTTTCGTTCTTGAAAGATTCTATGCCTCCGGGAAATAATGTGCCCGAAAGCTGGTACGAAGCCCAGAAAATGATGTCTGATTTGGGTCTAAAGTGCGAGAAGATTCAAGCATGTCCTAAAAATTGCGTGTTGTACCGGAAAGAGAATTCAGATTTGAAAGAGTGTCCAACATGCGGAGAGGCCAGGTATAAGCCGAAAGATTCTGATAAGAAGCCTGATATACCTGTGAAGATAGCATGATATTTTCCCATAACACAGAGGCTACAGAGGCTATTCAGGTGCAAGAAAATAGCCGAGGCAATGATTTGGCATCACCGTGCTCCTCCAAGCGAAAATGGAAAAATGAGCCATCCAAGAGATTCACCGGCATGGAAGGATTTCGATAGGAGGCACGCAATATTCAGTAGCGATCCTCGTAATGTCCGGCTCGGACTGGCTACCGATGGCTTCTGCCCATTCAACTATATGGCTGGAAGTCACAGTACATGGCCCGTTGTAATGATAATTTATAATCTGTCGCCTTGGTTGGCTATGGACCAATCATACTTTATGATGCCTCTTCTTATCGACGGACCAAACTCACCGGGGAACAATATCGACGTCTATCTCCGACCTCTGATCGAGGAGCTGAAAACTTTGTTCATTGATGGTGTAGAGACATATGATTCAAACACAAATACAACCTTCATACTGCGTGCGGCTTTAATGTGGACAATTAATAACTTTCCTGCGTATGGAATGCTATCAGGTTGGTCTGTACATGGTCACAAAGCATGTCCTCATTGCCATGAGCACACAACATCAAAATTTTTGAATTTTAGCAGGAAGGTTTGTTATTGCGGCCATCGACGTTTTCTGCCTCCAGACCACCCCTATAGGTTAGATCGGAGACCCCTTCGGAGACCCCTTCGGGTGCCTCCTTCCGTGTTGATTTGGCCACACCTCCAGGTATACTGCACGTATATCCATTTTGAATGTAATATTACAGATATTCATGCATGTTTATGTCAAAATTACTTATATTGTCAATGTTTGATTGTCTAGTTGTTGGTGATGCGTCCACATCTGGGATAGAGGCCACCCCCGCTCCTCCAGGTATGTTTATATATCATATAGTGTATGTATATTGATTTACAATGCCATATCATAAATACACACATTCCTTTTGCTCTTACTTGGCAATTTTTATTATTGTCTAGCTGTAGGTGGTGACACCACCGCACCTGCGGGTATGTTTATATATCCTATAGTGCATGCATATTGATTTAGAACGTTATATTATTGATCTACACATTCTTTTTGCAATTACTTATATAATCTATTTTTAATTGTCTAATTATAGGTGGTGCGTCCACACCTTCCACAAGGGCCACTTCTGCCGCTTCCATACCCTCCGCATCGTCTGCAGGTTAGTATGAATAAATTTAAAATATTTATTCATTTTACATATACTCTATAGAATAAATATGAACTTCATGGAAATTTAGCGTCGATATTTATTTTATAGTTGGAGGGGATGCGTCTAGGTCCGGGACCCCGGTTGTTCCTCACCGGAGGAACTATCATCCCGCTCGTGCTGTTGCTCGAGCCCAGGCTCGTGCGCTAGTCACCGGAGGTATATATCACACTTGAATTTTTGTTTAACCTTGATTTCTTAATACAACTTTGTCTTATTATTGATTGTCTTGATATTTCGTCCAGACGCAGGGCCTCTCCATCCCCAGAGAGGGACTCGAGGCCCGAATCAGTCCCATAGGCTGAGGCCTGATAGAGCTAGGGGGGAGGCAGCATTCCCCCTATTTTTTACCCTTGACTATCGCTATACCGGTCCTCATGCCGAGAGGTTCGGCCGGTATTTGGGGGACGAGAGCCGGATCGTGAAGAACTATCCACTTCACGTTGAGTGGGGCGAGCAGCACCAGCGCTCATTCGCCCTCTTCTTTGATCAAGCTCGGGTATGTATTAATATATATTTTCATTTGATCTATCCAGTATATTTATTATTAACACTTGCAATCTAATAACAATGTTTTTTTTTTTTGTATTTTCAGTTGGATTACGATTTTCAGCCTGTAGCCGACCCTGATCACCCGGGGAGGGTGCTCGACCTTCATGCTCTGTACAATGGCCTGATGAAGAACATGCAGGCCAAGGTCCGATACAACAGGAATGAGCTGAAGGCCGACTGCTACTCCCTGTAGATGGCGACCCCCGAGGCAGAGAGAGCGGCCCTCCTATCTACTCCGGCGTTTGCGAGAGTCGACGTAGAGACATGGCCTCTATTGTGCGCTTATTTCGACTCCCAAAGCAAACAGGTATGTATTTTAAATTTAATTTATTATTTATGATATAATTTATTTCTTTGTGTTTCTTAATTAGAAAACTAAATGTTAATGCGTTGTGCAGAAACAGGCCGCTCAGAATACGGAGAACAGGAAGTCGGCGAAGAGGGGTCGCCCCACTTACACAGGTGGCTCGAGGAACATTACTCGAGCCATGGAGTTATCGGTAAATTAAGAGTTATTCTCTAATATTCTGCAATATTAAGAGTTATTCTCTAATATTTCTAATATTAAGAGTTGCTTTCTAATATTGCAGACATCTCGGACCGTGGCGTCAGGTGGTACACCGAGCGTGCTGTCCGCATATCTTGCCGTCCACGGCACCTCGACAGATCCCGCCACGGGCGAGCTTCGATATCCCGACGTCGCTACCCAGGAGTACTGCGTAAGTGTTAATATTTTTTCTACCCAAATTTGAAATTTTAGTTTTGGAAGGTTCAAGTTTAAATTTTATACTTATACTTTACTGCTTAATGTGGGTGTAGAAGCGGGTGGTTGAGCAGGCCCAGGCCTCGGGGATCGATTTTACCGGACAGAACGATCCGAGGCTGCTGACCCCAGTTCTGGACGCCGCATACGGAGGGCACCACGGAGGTTGGGAGAGAGGCCGGGGATTGGGCCCTAGCAGGGCCCATATGAGGTTGGACTCCACCCCGGCGGTTACTTCCTCCGTCTCCAGTGACCGGCATGTCCATCAGGAACTGGATAGCTTGAGGGCCAGCGTTCAGGAGTTGAAGGAGATGCTGGTATGTATACTACTTTATGGTAAAATATCATTTCATATTATATACATATCAACATATCCATAATTAGTACGTAGCTTGAGCTTATTTGGTTTTAGACTTAAGTTTGATTAATCATACATACATATGTAATTAAAATAAACAACGCTTTTCCAAACTAGATATCCAAACAGGGTTTCGAAATAACTTAATAATGATACGAATTCAAATAATACACAGTTCTTACATGCTTCTTACACACGTTATGTCTAGACGCGACATGGTAGATCGGCCGAGCCTCCACATCCATTTCCTTCGGCTGCGGCTCCGCAAGCCACTACATCGGCTGCGGTTCCGCAGACAGCTCCTGTAGCTCCACCGCCCACTCAGACTCCTGCAGCCGCGGCTCCGCAAGCGACTACCTCGACGGCGGCTGCGCAGACCACATCGCCGGCTCCACATGCCGCTTAGACTCCCGCTCGCGACGAATTGCAGAGTTTATTGACCGAGGAGCAGGCGCGCGTTATTCTATCGTTATTCAGAGGTGGAGCTGGACCGAGCTAGGGTAGATTTTTGGTTCTTATTTTTTGAAACATGTATTTATTTATATCATACACATTGTACTACATTTTGAAACGATATTGATATTGGTTTGTATTTATATCATATTCGGTTTTTGCGTTTCTTTTGTATATTATATATATGCATGAGATGTGATTATGAATACTGTAATATATGATTTGATTGATGTATATATTATTGTGCACAGGGCGGGAAAAAATCAAGCAGCCCATTTTTTAAAAAAAAATACAGAAAATATGTACCTACGGATTAATCCGTAGGCAAACATGTTACCCCTACGGATATATCCGTAGGGGCAAAATATCAGCAGTAACTGATATTTCCCCCCTGATCTCAGTGCCAGGGGGTTGGGAAAGCCCCTACGGATATATCCGTAGGGGCCACTGCCTCTCCCCTACGGCGTTATCCGTAGGGGCCAAATATCAGGAATCCTGATATTTTGCCCCTACGGAAACGTATCTACGCACATATCCGTAGGGGGTAGTGCATGCCCCTACGGACATGCCCGTAGGTACAAGTAATATATTTAAAAAAACCGTAAATAATATAAAATCTTATACCCTACGGCGTAATCCGTAGGGGCAACAATACCTACACATAAATCCGTAGGGGCAAGAATTTGCCCGTAGGGGCAAGTTCAGGGCCTCAACTTGCACCTGCAGCCTTTGCACCTACGGGGTATTTTTTCGCCCCTACGCATATATCCGTAGGGGCAGTGGTTTGCCCCTACGGATTTATCCGTAGGGGCAACCCATATTTGTAGTAGTGAATGAGGCGTCATACATTATATTACGATGTGAAGCTTATATTCATAACAACAAGTGATAACACTCATAAACTTGGACAAAAACAGTGAATAATATAATGTTGAACAAAAGACAACCAAAGTTCAATCAATATATATATATATATATATATATATATATATATATATATATATATAATGTTGAACAAAAGACAACCAAAGTTCAATCAACTATATATATATATATATATATATATATATATATATAGGTGTATTTATATACTCCATTGATGACTTCAGCATAACAAGGGAAGCGGGTTCATAAAGGAGAGCACGGCATGGGGAGGAGAAAGATAGGCGGGGACTTACGTGATGTGTGAGTCGGTATAGCAACCGGCCTACCGATCGATTCAAGCAGCAGAAAAGATTCTCGAATATCTACGGCTTAAGAGAAAACAAGATAAGGAGAGTTTAGTCAATACAAGTATTCTTCATGACGGTGTAACATCCTAATACGATCATACGATATTAAGTGATATTTTAAATCTTGCTTTATATTTTTTAATCTATTCATTTGGTTGTGATTGATTTTAATAGTAGAAATGGTTATCCGACCCGACCCGCTGTGTGAAACCCAGTATGGTGCTAGATTAATATTTTGGTTAATATTTATCAGTAAACCAAATCCATAAGAATCTAGTATAACTGATATTTATAGTATCATAATTATGCACATATCTTTTGGTAGCTACACATTAGGGATAATTTATATATATTAACTGTCATCATATGGTTAAGCATCCCATGTTTTATTTTGATTCTTATCTTTTACGCTTAATTCTAATATAGTCTAGATATCAAATATTTATTAGGTTTAAATATATTTAAAATCCTTTTAAATCTTAAATATAGAGTATGAGATATTTAAATAATATTCTCGTGTTATGGTTAAAAGGTTACGTATATGTATTATTGTTCCGATATATTTTACAGTGAGATTTTGGTGGAGATGGATCAAAGTTTGGTATTATCTTTTACACATTATTAGTTATAAAATAAATTACAAATCTATATATATACTTTAAACCATAATATACTTATATACAATACTACACACACACACACACACACACACACACACACACTTTATATAATATTTTATTATAAAAACAAAACTCTCTCTCTCTCTCTCTCTCTCTCCCTCTCTCTTGTCTCTCCCTATCTTCCTCGTCCCGAGCCCTAGAACCCATGCACCTACCTCGCCCTGCTCAGCTCGCCATCGGCACCTCGCCATCACCGCACCCTATCCTCATCTTGTCTTCGAACCCAACCTCATCTCCATCTCCATCAATCACCTCCTCACAAACCCATACCTTCGCCCCGACCAAGAACCCATCTCGCCGTCATCTCCTTCCTTCCCCATCGTCTTCATCGCCTCCCATCCAACCCCCGACCTCTCATCGTCACCATCCCTATCTCCTCGCACCGGCCATCATCCGAGAGTCCCCACCTCACCATCCTCGTCAACTTCATCTCGCCACCATCGAAAACTCATCACTGCACACTCTTCCTCATCTCATTTTCGTCGTCGTCGTCAACTCCTTCTCCCTCGTCTTCGCCAGAACCCTGAGCATCATCATCATCATTGACCTCCTTTCTACACCGCCACCTTCCTCCATCACTAACCTCTCACCGGCGAAGAACAACCCTCACCCACAGCCCCAACATCCAAACCCGAGCTCTATGCAGTTTCCCTCGACGAGCAGCCAACCCCCAGCGTTGTCCTATCGTCGCAGTTGCACAAGTTCAGGCCGAGACTTGCTTGCATCGGGTTTACGTCGTTGTCATCGTTTGGTGTTCGTAACGTGGGTATTCGTACTCGTCGTCGTAATTTTACAAATCAAGGCAAGTTTTAACTTGCTACATGCTAGTTTCATTATACTTACCTATATATTTATAATGTTGCAAATTATTATCAATATACCATTTTATAAAGATAATCTTTATTTTATTATTTAGCAACACTAGCACGTGTGTAGTTACAATTGTTGAAGTTATGAAAATTATTTATACTAACTATTATAGTAGATACAGTTTAATTTATAATAATTAACCATCGTAAAACGCTATTATAAATATACTTAGATATATTTTAACAAGTAATAACGCATACATCAAGTTTGTTACAGCTAGATAATCATGACAATTATATTACTGCTTTTATTGCGATTGGTTATGCAAGTAAATATTTCTCCTGTTTAATACACAATACCTAACATGTGTGCAACTTGTTATCTTGCCATTGTTATAGATGTATTGCATATACCTGTTACCTATATTATTTACCGATGCCAACAATCCTGACTTGTTGTCCTAATGGACGTGACTTGTTGTCTAGATAGAAATAACATGTACATGATTGTCCCTGTGTTGGCATTAGGTAGTGTTCCCCTCCGAAGGACGCGGCGGAGACGCGATGGGCGTCTTGCCTGAAATTCGGGGCAGATGCTAATTGGTGCTATCCGTCCACCTCTCCGAAGATGCCAAGTTGATTTATGGCAACGTGTATCGAAGGTTTAAATGGATGCGTCCGATGTAGCAGACTTCGTCAGATTCCCCCTCGTTTGAGGGGTTTTTGATTGTGGGGACGCTCTTCCCTGCAGGCGTAAGCCCCTGCAGTTAATTACGCTACCGCATCGCGGTAACAACTTTCTCCTTCCCCAAATGGTCACTTCGTGTCGTGGGTGTTTGTTTTGTTTGTGGTTGCCCTTGAATTGTATACGGAGACTAATTTATGTGGTTGCCCGTAGGGCGTGAATTAGTCCAAATCCGTATTTTCTTAGATTTGGGTTTGGGGTTTTGGTTTAAGGATACGTTAGTCTCATTTGAGACTAAGATCAAGTTAAACGTTTGTTAAGGATACGTTAGTCGAATTTCCAGACTAAGATCAACTTAACAGGATCATTAGATCCGACAAAAGAGCATTTGGACTCTATTGTTTAGTTTAGAGAAATTGCGGTCGATTGCCAGTTTAGGGACATGGTGGTCCATGGAATGGCCGTCGGGACCCGTCACCTCTCTGACGACGTTGAAGGATTACAACGACAGATATCAGAGGAGTTCAGAGATGTACCCTTGAACCAAATTTGGTTGGGAGATTTATAGTCCAATTTGGGACTAAAGCCCGTTTGAAGGTTTATGAGCATATGGGCTCAGTTGATATGAGTTGAACATTTTATTGTTCTGGCTGTTGAGCTTTTATTTGGGCTTGGCCATTTTATAATGCATAGCATCGGGCTCTGTAGTTAAATGCATAGCATTTATATTTGGCCTGTTAGGCCTTTATTTGGGCTCTGCCCCTTTTTTTAATAATGCACAGCATTTAAATTTGGCCTGTTAGGCCTTTTAATTGGGCTCTGCCCTTTCTTAATAATGCACAGTATTTAATGGTTTGACAGTGCGCCACGTGGCCTGTCAGGCGCTTTACGCCAATTAAAGAGCGCAAGGCGCTAGCGCATGTGGAGGTGATACGTGTCACGCTCTGCTGAGCGCAAGTCTGTTAGTGCAGTGCGCTGCGCCAGTACGCTGCGCTATTGCGCTGCTGACACGTGGCGCGCTCTGGTGCAGTGCGCCATTCCAAGAGCGCAGCGCTCTATTTTTAGGAGCGCAAAGTGCAGATCATTCTGTGGTTGACACGTGGCGCATTCTGGCGCAGTGCGCCAATCCAAGGAGCGCAAGGGCGCAATTCAAAAGTGCAAGGCACTGTACAAGTTTCTCTTGTTCTAAAGAGGTTCTACCTCAGGATTCAAGAACCAATGGTTCTGATTCTCATCAAAAGGCAATGCCTTTATATAGATCCAATGATCTAGGAATGAAGTAAATTACTTCTTTTTTTAATCTTTTAGATCTTCTTGATCTTTTTTCTTTTTTGTAGTGAAGATCTTGATCTTGTTCTTAGATCTTTGACCTTTTTAGAAGAGATTCTTCTTTTAATGAGATGTTTTTATCTCTTTTCTTCCAAAAAATCAAATTCTTTACCTTTAAAGATGAAGAAGATGATCTTCTTTCTTCAAAGGCTTGCCTTTCAAATTTTTCAGAGAGTTTTCTTTTTTTTGTATGTCTCTCTGTATATGAGACTTGGAGTCTAGGGGCCTTTATATATGGCCAATTGGTTTGTTGAGTTAGTTACAGAGATCTTTCTATGATTGATCTGGGGATATTTCCCCACCGTTGGATCTTTGATCCTAAGGCCTCTGTTTTACAGAAAACAGTCTTCTTATTTTAATAAGATTGGAAAGATATTTCTAGAATTTTAATTCTGATTAATTAAATAATTTATTATTTAAGTTTTAGTGCTGGCGCAGTTAGCAAGCGCACCTGCGCTTGACATGTGTCGCACAGCGCAGAGCGCAGCGCAACTGCGCTAGCACGCCTGCGCTAACATGTGTCGCGCAGCGTAGAGTGCAGCGCAACTGCGCTAGCGCACCGCTGTTTGACACGTGGCGCGCAGCGCAGAGCGCAAATTATCTGAAGTGTTGCTTCCTTTATTTAAAATTTGAATTTTAAAACAGAGCCTTGCTCTAATTGGGGTGCGCTGCCTTGGGCGCAGCGCCCTTTGCGCTGGCGTGTCTGCTGTTGATACGTGGCGTTCTGACCGCAGCGCAAGAGATCTGAAGCGTTGCTTCACCTTTTGAATTTGAAATTCAAACAGAGCTTTGCTCTGATTGGGGGAAACAAATGCCCCCCCACCGTTGCGCTCACGTGGCGCATACGTGAGTGCAGCGGTGGCAAGATCCAGACCGTTGGATCAACTCAGGAGTTGAAGAGGCGTTTGAGCGCCTATAAATAGGACCCTTGGTCCTCAGCAGATGATTATCATCTTCAAGAATTTTATTTTCAGAGCCTTACTCTTGTTTTCAAGAACTCCAAGAGTTAAACTCTAAAAAAATTTTAGGTAAAAATTTAAATTAAATTAAATTAATTCTAATTGACAGAGCCTTGCTCTCATAGATCTTTGATCTAAAGAAAACCCCTTTGGGGTTTCATAGATAGAGCTTTGCTCTCAAGAATTTGTTTCAGGGTTTCTTAACCCATGAACCGAGCTTTGCTCATTGACAAAATATAGATCTTTTGATCTTCTGATGATGAACTCCTAAGAGTTTTTCATGGATCTTTTAAGATCCCATACTTTAATTTTTTTAGAAATTAATTTTTTCTTTGATGGATTTTTCCATCATTATTACAGAGCTAAGCTCTTTAAGGAATTTTATTCCCTTATGACCAGAGTTTGACAAGTGTCTCTCTGTGACAGAGCTTTGCTCTGAAAAGGGAGATTTTCTCTTTGTCTCAAGGGATTTCTCATTTAATGAGAATATTCTTTTTGAGGATTTCCTCATTAATTGACAGTCCCATCCAATGATGAGGCTGTCTTATTAACTGATGTATTGTCATCTGGATTTTGTGGGTCCCCTTTTGGTCCCCTCTCCACTGAATTGCAGTGTAGTACAAATTTCAAAGTACCAAGCGTCGGAATTTTTTTTTTAAAATCAAATTATGATACTGATGCTTGAATTTCGCTTTTCCTTGCATGCAACATGTCTACTGATCTTTTGTTCCCATTCTTCCGCTCAGAGGGAGGATTTCCTTAGGCGCCGGTGGACCGGGAGGTTCTCGCTCTCATTAAGGATCACGACCCTGAATATAAGAGACTTCACCTGTGGGGTAGGTGGTACAGTGAGATTATCAAGGGTTGCCGAAGCTTCTCTTGCGCGACGCCGTCAGAGCCGATCTCGTCGATCCCATATGCAGATGTACCCCCAGTAAAGTATGCCGTGGAGATCGTGAATTGGAATTCGGAGGATCTTCTTCAGCGTTCGATTGCTGCCATTCCCGTGCAGCCGCCGGCAGCCGTGGATATTTTGGGGCGGCGCATGTGCCAGGGTAAGGCGCGCCCTTGGGGACAACCTTATAATATTGGATTGACCCCTCAACAATCGGCCGGGTGTTTGCAGTGGGCCAGGTACATCTTGTAAGCGAAGAAGAAGCATTTGCTGAAGATTGGTCTGTTCCCCGCAGTCTACGCCTCATTGTTCGAGTACCCTGCTCCTCCGACGTGGTGGGTTAACGCATTCGTGGAACAATGGAACATCCCCACCCATACCTTTCTTCTGACGGACAGGGAAGTCTCCATCCCCCTGGAAGAATTTGCTGAGATTTCGGGTTTGCCGGTGAGGGGGGAGCATTATGAAGAGTTACTTCCTCCTAACGAATATGTCTTTGCCACCAAGCCGCTGGTAATGGGCCTAACGCCGGAGAATGCTATTCAGCACCAGTTTCCGAGCCTGGTAAAGGTGCTGAATATGTATGAAAGTCTCTACTTGGAATCGGGGGGCCGGGGAGTTAGTTTTGGAGATTTCATCGCCCGCTTTCTTCGACCGGAGATTCTATCGCAGCGGAGCGAAAAGTTCGCCAAGCTCGACGACCCCTTCGGCTTTGTCTTAGATCGTCAACCAGTACTGGAAGACGATCAAAAGGGTTTTTATCTCCACGATGCCGCCATCATCCCCTTATCGGAAATCGCCGCCCCGGGCATTGACGAGGAGACCTTCTTTCTCGGGTTTCTGGGGCTATGGCTGTGCTGGTTCGTGCTCCCCATGCACCCGCGCTGCATGAGGCCGTCCGTTTCTACCCAGCGCATCGGATGGTGGCTGGCATACAATTATCGATCGGAATCGCCGGATTGGCCCACCTGTACTATGGAATCAGCGTGGCGGCGGACGCAAATGAACCTGGGGTGCAACCCGCCAATTTCCCGATGCACTACTTCACTTCGTGGATGGAAATACATATGCTGGGGGTATTTGGCATTCATAAGAGCCCCTCGTTTTACGAGAAGTGCAGACTCCCGAGAGTTATGCTGCTGATTGGCGCCTCTATTGTGAATCCGTCTCCGCGGGAGGCTGGGGGGTTGCTTCTTCGTCCGCGTACGGTCGGAGCGAGCATTTCTTTCACGGACAAAGTCATGACCATCGGCCCGGAGACCTCCAAGGCGGTGTTGGCATTGCGTGATAGTTTCAAGGACGGGGCCCCCGTATTGAAAGCCCGGGAGATTCTTCACTTATACTCCATCCGGCCGGGCTTCCTGGTGTTTAGGTAGAATGATATGGCGCTTTTTATGAGGTACAACCCCCATCGGTTCGCCCAACAACTAAGCTATAATCAGGGGGTCCCACTGGAGGCGTTTTTTGGAGAGCCTGTGGCCACCAGGGAGGGAATACGGAGTGCACTACACCATTTTATGCGGCTAAACACGGGCTCCCACTTCTTCATTAGCGAGCCAAGTTGCGTTCCAAAGGCCCTCAACGTGTACATGGCTTGGTATCAGCACGCGATGGGTGCTGTTATCCGGGAAGAGAAGCGGCTGCTGGTTGACCGCAAGGGTGTGCCCCATGGCAGCGATCGCAAAGTCCCCCTAAGAGAAAGGACCCCTGTCGTTCCTCCACTAAGAGATGCTGGAGCTGAGCCCCCACGCGTGCTAAGCCCCTCGCGCGGATTGCCTCGTGATACCGTGGGCATGCCCCAAGCGCCCCGCGTTCCCGTGGAGACGGTGAACGTGGTTTCGCCTGAGTCCGGCGTGGGCTCGGACATCGGGACCCGCCGTCCTAAGGTGCCCACAAAACGTAAGTTGATTTTGGGTGCGTCCGGGGTTCGCGCGCAGAAGAGGAAGAAGAAGTCGGTTCTTTCTCTTGATGCCGTCCTCTGCTTAGAGCCTCAGGCCCGTCTTACCGAAGGCCTAAGTGAGTACGGAAGCAACAAGGGTTTCTTCATAGAGCCAGAAGACATCGATCTGGCGGCCGCCATCGCGGCTTCTGAGCGATCGACAAGGCTCGAAGCGTGGTTGGCTAAACTCGCGCAATCAGGCAGTCACTAGTTGTATTCTTCGTCATTTCATCGTATTTTTTATCATTGTTTTTTACTAACGCTTTTCCTTTTTAAACAGGCATTTCTACTGAAGAAGTCATCGTTGCTTCCCTCAAAACTTTCCAGGAGGAAGAGATGAAACGCACTCTATCGGGTGTTGGTATATCTCGGCTCACTGAGTCTTTATTCTCCTTTTTATGGCCAATCTAATCTTTTCTTTGTCTCTTTGCAGGGACCGCGGGATCTACTTCGCAAGCCAATGCGGGGACTCTCCCCGGGCCAGCTACCAAAGTCCCGGCCTCTTCGGGGCTGCCGCGAGAGTCCCTACTTAAGAAGCTGATGATAGATACCTTGAAGGCTCTGGAGGCAACTCTGAATGCGGACGATGACGCCTTGTTGAAGAAGGCTTCCAAAAGGTCCGTCGTGACGGCCCGGGAGGAGAGGAAGCGCTTACGGTGCGCAGCGAGGGAGCGTAGCTCTGCTTTGGCCGTGGGAGCGGGCTCAAGTGCCGTTACTCCTGCTGCTACTCCTTCAGAGGAGCCGCCGGTCGCCTTGTCTACTGCTCACAGACGGGCGACGCGTGCAGCTCGGGAAGCTAACGGTCAATCTACCTCAGGTATTGTGTTTTTCGAGGCTTTGTTGTAAAAGTTGTACAACTATCGGTTCCTATACATCTTGTCCTGCAGGGCCGAGTCCAACTGAAGGAGCGGCGGCGACCGTCGAGCCTGAGGGGGCGGTGGAGAAGGCAGCAGCCGAAACCGAGGCGACAGTAGGCGGTACAGCCGTAGTTGCCGGGCCCGAGCTAGTGGCTAACGAGACAGTCACGCCTACTATGCCAGAGAAGGTTGCCGATGCCGAGCCCGAGGGGGCGGCAGGTGAGACGACTGCTACAACCGGGCCTGAGGCAGGAGCGGATGGAGCGGCTGCGACCGATGAACCTATGGCAGCAGTGGACAAGACGGCCGCGACCGCTGAGCCCGAGGGGGTAGCGGGTGAGACGGGTATGATTGCCGAGGACGAGCCGGCCGCTCTTTCTCAAGAGTCTGGCACCGCTCCGATCATCGCTCTCCCTGCTTACGGTCCTTCGCCATCTCCTGGCCTTGCGAGCACGACGACGGCTCCCGTAGAGTCTGGCGATGAGGCAACGGGAGGTGAACCCATGCCAATGGAGGAGGGAGACGCCGCCGTTTCGGCTGGCGACTCATCAGGTAAATTTTGGGTTACCGTCCTTCTTTTTTTTTAATTCTGCAATCCTTCCTGACAGGGTTTATCTTGTTTTCCAACGCAGGTGTGGCTAGTGCTGATGCTACTTTACCTGAGGGAGCGCCGTCAGTTACCGCCCTGACGGTGGCCACCTCTCTACCCTCCTTCGTACCGTCGCAGATGCTGGAAGGTATGGATTTGTGACCCATCAGTTTCATCTTTAGGCTGCATAATTTATGTACTGACGTCGTACTATTGCATCTTTGCAGGAATGCTTTTTGATCACCTGTACTAAGTGCTGCACCCACACTTCTCCTTCCCGTCGGAGCTTGCTTCATCCAGTGGCGCTGGTGAGTATAGTTTTCAACTAATGCTTTTTCTTTTTCCGATAATGAACCCGTTTCTGATTTTTTCTTGCCCTGATAGCAGTGCTATAGATCGAAGGAGGAGATGAGAGATCAGTGGCGCCACTGGTCCTCTCGGCTTTGCCACCTGCTGCGGCTGGTATAGTAGACTCCATCATTGATGACTTTCTTATATTTCTTGAACCGTTATTTGATTGTGTTTTGTTCTGCAGCTGTCACTCCGACTCCGGTCCCTTTCGAGTCTCGCATCATGATGCCGGCAGGCCCATTCTCCAGACATCCATCTTCAAAGGGTGTTGTGATGAGTTTGAGCATGCTGAGCGGATGCGTCGAGGAGCTTGACGCAGAAGCCCCTATATCTGCCGCAGATTTCGCTGCCGAGGTTAATCCGATGCTGGCGACGCTTGTAAACTTTCATAATGAAGGCGTCGTCGAGTCTTGGGTTAATCACTGCAGGGAGATCGAAGCTCGCCTGCATCAGCTGGAGCTTATGCGTCCTGCCCCCGAGATTTTGGCCACGAGTACTCAACGGGCGGCATGGATCGAGCAGAGCGCTTCTTACTTTCGCCATCTTGAACAAGAAGTGGCTTTAAAGCGGAGGGAATGCAGAGAAACCTCAAGCGAGTCTGCTCGACTGCACGCTGAGGTCGACGCGAATGCTGCCCAGGTGAAAGTTATCTTCGAGGGCCTTCTGCAAAGTATCTCCGACGGGTTAACATTAAAGCAGAAGCTCGATACCGTTGAGCGTGATGCCCAAGGTCGTGAAGAAGCTCAGCAAGCCGTTGAAGAACAACTTTCGTCCTATTTGCAGCAACGGGCCCAGGTGGAAGCGGAGTTGGCCGCGGCATCCAATCATGAGAAGGCGCTGAAGGAAGTGCGAGAGCAATTGATGGGCCTACTTAAGACGCTTCCTTCTCCATGAATCATTTTGTATCATTTGTAATTGTAAATAAAATGTATTTGTTTCTTTTATTCTTTAACACAATGTATCTTGTACTCAATCGAATTCACGAATAAAAGATATACATTCTTCATAATGTCTTGTGTCATTTATCTGCTTTCTTCTTTCTTGCTGTGTTGTTTGCCATGCGATTTTAGAAAGTGCGATCCGCAGATATAACTGTCAATCTTATGCTTTTTGTAGAGTGGCGATGGCTTAGAAAACAGGGTTAGGCTCTGTCACCTAAGACTTTTCAACTTTATGAGCCGTGAGGGTCTCATAAAGACTTTTCTCCCTACGAGTCGAGAGGATCTCGTAGGTGTATTTTCTCCTTAGGGGTCGTGAGGATTCCTAAGTGTGTTTTCTCTTGAGAGTCGTAAGGATCTCACAAGAGAATTTTCCCTCTTACGAGTCGAGAGGACCCGTAAGCGGTTGTTTCCCTCCTTGTCGAGATTCGACTTTGGAGAGTGTGACCCGTAATAGTATGCAAGAGTCCGTTTTGGACCAACTTGCAGGGCCCAGTGCTTAGGAAACAGGTTTTTTTTTAATCCCCGCTGCCTAAGGATTTTCCTTACGAGTCGAGACAAATCGAGCATTTCTCGCAAGAATATCCTAACATCATAGTTAACCTCTGCTCTTTACGAAAGAGGTCCGTTAGGGTCTGTGGTACTAGGGTTTTGTCCGTTGTACCGTCGCGTCAGCTGATGTATCCCTCGATAGGCAATCTTGCTGTTCGAGTAGCCTTGCGATTGTCGTGTCTCTGATCCCTTCGGGGGCTGGACAAGATGTCTTCAAGCAATCTTCCTAGGCAATTTGACCGTCGGAAGAGCAAGCGTTAGGAATTTGCCATGCCGCTTTTTACTTGAGGTTAGGCTCATTTTGGAGAGCCCCGATGAGTCATAACCACTCCGCGCTGGTGTGGGATGATCTCCGATAGTCTTTCAGGTTTTATATGAGTTACCGTCAAGACCCTGAAGCTAGGAATTTGGCCTTTGCTTCATTTGCTGACATTGCGCCTGCTGTATCGAGACGAATGTCGCGGTTGTCTTTAGGTTGCATGTGAAACATCGAGGTTTGGAACTAGGGATTTTGCCATGGCTCCGTTGTTTGATTGTCGCGTCTGAACCCTGCTGGAGGAAGAACGCTTGGTTAATCTCGTCTGCTGTATCGAGACGAACGTCGAGGTGGTGACCACTCCGCGCTAGTGTGGGATGATCTCCGATTGTCTTTTAGGCTTTATATGAGTTGCCGTTAAGACCCTGAAGCTAGGAATTTGGACTTTGCTTTGTTTGTTTGATTGTCGCGTCTGAACCCTGCTGGAGGAAGAACGCTGGGGTGACATCTTATCTGCTGTATCGAACATCGAGGTGGTTCCTAGGTTGCCTGTGAACCGCTAGGACCTGGAACCAGGGACTTTGCCATGGCTCCGTAGTTTTAACCTTGGGTTGTTAATGTTGTATCTGCATCCTGCTGGACTGCGAAGGAATGCCGTGGTTGACATTGCGTCTATTGTAACGAGACGAATATCGAGATGGAGCTGGGATTTTGCCATCACTCCGCTTTGTTTTGACGTTGCGTCTGCATCCTGCCGGACTGCGAAGGAACGCTGCTGTTTGACATTGCGTCTGCTATAACGAGACGAATGCTGAGGTGGAGCTTGGGATTTTGCCATCATTCCGCTTTGCTTTGACCGTGAGGTCTTTTATTGACGTTACGTCTGCATCCTGCTGGATTGCGAAGGAACGCCGTTGTTGACATTGCGTCTGCTGTAACGAGACGAATGCTGAGGTGGAGCCGAGATTTTGCCGTCACTCTGCTTTGTTTCGACCGTGAGGTCTTTTGTTGACGTTGGATCTGCATCTTGCTGGACTGCGAAGGAACGCCGTTGCTGATTCTTAGGCTGTAGATATTGCCGTTAAGATTTGGAACTAGGGACTATGCTGTGGCTCCATTTCGCTGCGACTCTGAGGTCTGTTGTTGACGTCATGTCTGCATCTGGTTGGAGAGACGAAGAACGCCGGTGTTGATCTCTAAATTGTCGATGTTGACGTCGAGCCCCTGAAGCTAGGGATCTTCCTTTGCTTCATTTGTTGACATTGTGTCTGCAATACTGCGACAAATGTCGAGATTGTCTCTAGGTTGTCTATGAACCGTCGAGATTTGGCTTTGCTTTCTGATGGAGCCTGTTGGGAAGGTATGGTTCCCTCTTTGTTTGTGCCCCTGGATTGTATACAGGGATCGATGTGATCTCACCTGTAGGGCATAAACTTCATTTTTTTATTTTTGTTTTATTTCTTTTTCCGCGATGCTCTATCATTTCAGCTTTTATATTGCGAAGGTCGCGGTTGCCCAATCATTTCGGCTATTTTTCGCGGTGCCAATTCATTTCGGCTATTTATTTTATTTTTACTCGCTGTTTTTTATTGCGAGTTGCCCAATCATTTCGGCTATTTTGCATGCATACACATTTTTTTACTTGCTGATTTTTATTTGCAAATTGCCCCATCATTTCGGCTATTTCGTATGCATGTATGGCTTATTGTCTTTTCGCTGCAAACTTGGGATTAGACACCGATCTCGGCATCAGCACCGCTACAACTGGAATATTGCCAGGAGCGAATCATCATTTACCTCTGTCGATGTTGAACAAAGGTGGCTTAGTAAACAGGGTTAGGATCCTGTCGACTAAGGCTTTTGACTTCATGAGCCGTAAGGTTCTCACAAAGGTATTTCTCCCTACAAGTCGTGAGGATCTCATAGGTGTGTTTTCTCCTTAGAAATCGTGAGGATTCCTGAGTGTATGGCTCATTGTAATTCGTAAGGATCTTACAAGAGAGTTTTCCCCTTATAAGTCGAGAGGACTCACAGGGATTGTTCACCGTGCGAACATATCCCTAGTCACGGATGGGACTTGGTTAGGGAAATGTCTATTCGCGCCATTGGATTGTATACAAGGGTCAGTATCGAGCCGCTTGTAGGGCAATATTGGATGTTGTGGGGGTTTGCTCAAGAACAGGTTCAGGTCTCTATAACTTAAGATTTTCAACTCTTATGAGCCGTGAGGGTCCCATAAGATAGTTCTCCTTGCGAGTCGTGAGGATCTCGCAAGTGTGATTTATCCTTAGAAATCGTGGGGATCCCTAAGTGTGTTGCTCCCTTGTGAGTCGTAAGGATCTCACGCAGGTGGTTTCTCCTTACAAGGTCGAGAGGACCCTGTAAGTGTCTTTTAACGAGGTTGCGCCCTTTCGGGTTTTCATAAACACTCGCCGGTAACCTTGCTGTTTTTACTCACGGAGCCCTTTCGGGTTTTCATCCGTGCTCATTTTGCTTATGGACATACCGTTTTCTTTTTTTTCTCTTTTTTTTTATCTAACGAGGTTGCGCCCTTTCGGGTTTTTACAAGACTCGCCGGTAGCCCTGCTGATTTTACTCACGGAGCCCTTTCGGGTTTTCATCCGTGCCCGTTTTGCTTATGGACATACTGTTTTTTTCTTTTTTTTTATTCTTTTTTGGGATGTTGCAATCCACCGTAGTTTTTCGACATCTCGGTCAACAACTAGTTTTAGGACATAGTGGTCCGTTGCTAGTTTAAGGACGTTTCGGTCCGCTGTTAGTTTAAGGACGTTTCGGTCCGCTATTGTCGTATTTGAGGCGGATCTCTAGTTTACTGACTTTTCGGTCATGGGGCTTTCCCTGTGAATGAGCATGATTTCCCCGGCATATTCATCTTTCTCGGAGCATGTGGTTGTGGCGGGCTTACCTTCCAGTTTTCGGACAGCGCGAACTTGCCCTGTTGGTATTGGTCTTCAACCCAGTTTTTGAAGATGTAGCAATTTTCGATTGGATGGCCCAATACTTGGTGGTAAGGGCAGTAATTAGGATTGTTGACATCATTCAGTTGTAGTGGGAGTTTCGGCTCCGGTATAGTGATAAGCCTGTTGCGCACTGCTAGTTCGAACAGCCTCCCTGTTTCATCTCGGGGAAATGAGTAAGGACGTTTCAATTTCTCATAGAGGGGTTGCTGCTTGTTGCTTTGGCAAACAACCGGTCTAGGGTCACTCGATTGTTGCTGAGCGTTGGCGACGAAGGCCGTTTTTTCCTTCCCTTTATCCTTTTTGTTCGATCCCTTGTTTGCGGGTCCGAGATTCTTTCTGGGTAGCGTGCAATTGCACGGCTGAATGCTCTCGCAACTCCTCAATTCTTTCGTTTCAGAGATGGATTCCTTGAAGAGAGGGCCGAGGACTACTTTTTCGTCGGAGTCGCTTCCGAAGGTGAGAACTCGCGGTCCCTCGGGATCAACCCTATGACAATTGCCGGCAATTCTTTTATGCTCATCTGTCGCATTTTTCCGCCGTCTACGAGCTTCACGCTTTGTCCTGTTGAAGTGTTGCCTGTGAGCTACATATTCTTGCCACCAACACTTAAAGGAGTTGCAGTCTTCCGTAGGATGTGCGATCTTCTGATGATATAAGCAGAAGTTAGGATGCACGTTCGCTTCATCAAGATGTATACCACCAGGAGAATTTTCTCTGAAAGAGGGCAGCCTCATCCCCATTGATATGGCTTCGGCGAATCGTTTCCTTATCTTGATCCTGCTTTCATTTGCGGCGGATGTCCTTTGATCTGGTGGGAGTGTTTCGACCCTTTTTTCCAGTCGCCGGCGTTTGTCCTTTTCAAATATGGCCATCTCGTGCTCCCGATCGGCTTTACTTTTCAGATGAATTTCACTCAGGAAGGCGTCGATCATTTCGTCTAACGGCCATAGAAGTTTTGGTTCAGGACTTGCCCCCCGTCTCTCGGTGCAAGAAGCTTCTTTATCGTCTATTGACGAGTGAGAGATCACATGGCAGCTTGCCACATAATCCTTAGATTCATCTGACGAGTCTTTGTCATCATCTCCGTCCTCAAGGACGTGGCTGAGGGATTCTTGGAGTGTGACTGGGGTCAGCGCCTTCTGATTATATTCTTCCAGTGCGTCAATATGTTTTTGTAGGTCCGTGCGCTTATCGCCAGGCTTCACGGGCTTCTTGGATTTCTCCTTCTTTTTCGAAGATTTCGACGGCTGGGTGTGAATGCTTTGTCTATCACCACCAATATTTGGAATTGGGCGAGGCTTCAGCATTCCCTTAATGATCTCAGGTTCCAACGGGTTCTTCCATCTGATCTCCGGGCATGTCTGAAGACCATTCAGCATACTTTTGGTCTTGGCCGAAAGGGCCACTTCCCATGGAGCTTCCTCAACAAAAGAGCACGTTGCCTTGGTGTGTTTGTCTTCTTAGGAGTGTGAGGCTGTGGCGGGTTCACTTTCCAGTTTTTGGATAACGCGAACTTGCCTTGTTGGTACTGATCCTCGATCCATCCCTTAAAGACGAAGCAATCTTCGATTGGATGGCTTACTGCTTAGTGGTAAGGGCAGTAATTAGGATCGTTGACATCACCTGGCTGCAACGGACGTTTTGGATTCGGAAGATTGATGAGTCTGTTGCGCATAGCCAGCTCAAACAGTCTCCTTGTTTTATTCTGAGGAAACGAGTAAGGACGTCCCAGTCTCTCCTCGAGGGATAGGCGTGGACGCACGTTGTTTTGGCGAACAACCGGCTTTGAGTTGCTCGGCTGTTGTTGAGTATCGGCGACGACAATCGCTTTCCCTTTTCCTTTCTCATTTCGAGAGTCTGGCTTTGGAGGAGACGGTTTATGTCCCATCTGATCCATTTGGGCCAACTTGTCGATCAAGGCCTGGAAAGTAGTTGGCCTGAAGAACATCATGAATTGCGAGATGGTCGCTTGCGGATTAAGAGTGCCCACGAACATGCCTACCGCAGGTGTTTCTTCAATGCGTTGTTCGCACTTCGACCATAAGTTTCACCACCGTATTGCGTATTGGACCCACGTCTCGCCTGGCTTCACCCTGGCATTAATCAGTGCTGTTATCGGGGTCGTTCACTAGCACTCGTGAATTTTTGTGTAAACAATAGCTCCATCTCCGCAAATGTTTTGACAGAGTCATTAGGTAGCTCCGAATACCATTCAAAGGTCGTTTCTGCTAAGCTGCCGACGAATTGGTGAAGCAACAGTTTATCATCGCCTCCAGTGTTGCCGCATAAGGCCCTGAATTGAGCGACATGCTGATGTGGATTCCCTGTCCCTTTGTACGCATGGAATTTAGGAACCGTATATCCCGGCGGGTAACTGATTTGGTCATACCAGCCCGGGTAGGGTCGTCCGGTTTTAACGATTTGACCAGCTGCTTCATTTGCCTGATGAATTCTTATTTGCTGAGCTATATAGTCGTCTAGTGCGGCTCTGGAAATGGCTTCCTCCTTGGCTGTTGAATGAGCCGGAGGAGGATTAGATGTCTCCTCTTTATCGTTTTCAATAATGCTCGGAGGGTCTTCAGCTGGAGGGTCCGGCTGTAACATCATTCCTACCATGTCTTGGAAGAGAAGCGCCATTTGTTTTATGTTGGCAGCTTGTTCTGCTGCCTCTCTGTCCTTCTTTTCAAGGACTCTGCGTAGGAAGTCAGCGTCAGTTTCCTGTTTGTGACGCTGTTCTGATGATGTTTACGGGCTTTCTTTTGGCCCGGTGAGTGTGGCCATTTGCGTCAGCATTTCTTGAAGCTTCTGTTGCTGCTCCTGCACTTTTGTTACGGATTGGGTGAGCGGTCGATGACCCGTCGAAGCGCAGCTATCCTCTTTCCCGGATGCCATATAGACAGAGTGCACCACCATGCCCCCAGACTTGGGGCGTTTAGATTCAGTGTCTTTGCGATTTGCCAAAGATGCAGGGATCTTCTCCGACCTCCTTCTTTTGTGGGCGGTCGAAGTTGAGGGGGCCGTTGTAGTGGGTACCTAAGTAGCTGTCGCTTTTTGTGGCTTGACAAAGTAGTCCTTCTCCTGCCGAACCTTCATCTTTTTCTGTCGGCGGAGATAGTCTTGATCCATCACGGAGTCTTGGACTTGACGCCAAACCTTGTAAATTTTAGAGGACAGCCGTTGAGGGGGCTGCTCCAGCTTCACCTTTGGGGCATTATCCACAGGTGGAGGAGATTTTTTCAATATGGCAATTGGCGAGTTTTTGCGCACCCTTCTTAGCGGTTCAAAGCTATTCCCAGTCGGAACAGCAGCATTGATTTCCACCATCGGAGCCGGCAAAGTTAGCCCAGAGGGGGAGTTGCCCCCAGCCTTCCTTACCCGGCGCCAGTAACGACGGCGAGCATGTCACGCGATTGGAATTGGTTTAGCCCTAGGGGTGACCTCCTCATGCCCCCTGTGTTGGTCAGAATTTGCTGGTACCAACCTTTTAAAGACCGACGTCCGTTGAATGGGGACGACCAACCTATCAAAAGCAGACTTCCGAGTAGGGGAAGCAACCTTGGTGATTTCGCCTGGAACGGGAGCAGAAATAGTCAGTCTTGTGAAGACCGACCCTTTGGCAGGAGAAACCGCCTTGACGATTTTAGGAGAAGGGATGGCTATCCGCTTCGGGATAACGCCTTCTGGTATTGCAGGCTTCTTCATGGGCCCGTTGGAGCTCTGGCCTAGTCTGTTAAAAACCGAGGCAGTGGAGTTGGGCGACCCGTTGAAAGGGGCCGCAGTAGTAGCAAGCCGATCGAATGCCGACTTCTTGGGAGCTTCTTGTGACGGTACAGGGCCGTTGAATCTCATGGGTGGGAGTATGGTCCCGAAGAATAGTCCAGTGGTAGCTTGAGTTACCTGCTCCACTGGCATCTTGAAAAGGGAGGTCGCTTGGGGCCCGTAAGTCATTCCTCCAGCAAGGGCGGAGTGAGAGTTGCAGTTGCAGGTAGTGCAGTTTGAAGCCATTGATCTTCTGTTTTCTGAACGGAGCAAGACACCAAATCTAAGTACCTCAAATCCACAGGCAACCATAGCAAACCGCGATTCGTTCGCGAACACGACACATGAAGTGTGGAGTGGAAAGAGGAAGAGGTCCCACCGGGCGTGCCAGAATCTGTTCCCCTCCGAAGGACGCGGTGGAGACGCGATGGGCGTCTTGCCTGAAATTCGAGGCAGATGCTAATTGGTGCTATCCGTCCACCTCTCCGAAGATGCCAAGTTGATTTATGGCAACGTGTATCGAAGGTTTAAACGGATGCGTCCGATGTAGCAGACTTCGTCAGATTCCCCCTCGTTTGAGGGGGTTTTGATTGTGGGGACGCTCTTCCCTGCAGGCGCAAGCCCTTGCAGTTAATTACACTACCGCATCGCGGTAACAACTTTCTCCTTCCCCAGATGGTCACTTCGTGTCGTGGGTGTTTGTTTTGTTTGTGGTTGCCCTTGGATTATATACGGAGACTAATTTATGTGGTCGCCCGTAGGGCGTGGATTAGTCCAAATCCGTATTTTCTTAGATTTGGGTTTGGGGTTTTGGTTTAAGGATACGTTAGTCTCATTTGAGACTAAGATCAACTTAAACGTTTGTTAAGGATACGTTAGTCGAATTTCCAGACTAAGATCAACTTAACGGGATCATTTAGATCCGACAAAAGAACATTTGGACTCTATTGTTTAGTTTAGAGACATTGCGGTCGATTGCCAGTTTAGGGACATGGTGGTCCATGGAATGTATGGCCGTCGGAACCCGTCACCTCTCTGACGACGTTGAAGGATTACAACGACAGATATCAGAAAAGTTCAGAGATGTACCCTTGAACCAAAGTTGGTTGGGAGATTTATAGTCCAATTTGGGACTAAAGCCCGTTTGAAGGTTTATGAGCATATGGGCTCAGTTGATATGAGTTGAATATTTTATTGTTTTGGCTGTTGAGCTTTTATTTGGGCTTGGCCATTTTATAATGCATAGCATCGGGCTCTGTAGTTAAATGCATAGCATTTATATTTGGCATGTTAGGCCTTTATTTGGGCTCTGCCCCTTTTTTAATAATGCACAGCATTTAAATTTGGCCTGTTAGGCCTTTTAATTGGACTCTGCCCTTTTTTAATAATGCACAGCATTTAATGGTTTGACAGTGCGCCACGTGGCCTGTCAGGCGCTTTACGCCAATTAAAGAGCGCAAGGCGCTAGCGCATGTGGAGGTGACACGTGTCGCGCTCTGCTAAGCGCAAGTATGTTAGCGCAGTGCGTTGCGCCAGTGCGCTGCGCTATTATGCTGCTGGCACGTGGCGCGCTCTGGTGCAGTGCGCCATTCCAAGAGCGCAGCGCTATATTTTTAGGAGCGCAAAGCGCGGATCATTCTGTGGTTGACACGTGGCGCATTCTGGCGCAGTGCGCCAATCCAAGGAGCGCAAGGGCGCAATTCAAAAGTGCAAGGCACTGTACAAGTTTCTCTTGTTCTAAAGAAGTTCTATCTCAGGATTCAAGAACCAATGGTTCTGATTCTCATCAAAAGGCAATGCCTTTATATAGATCAAATGATCTAGGAATGAAGTAAATTACTTCTTTTTTTAATCTTTTAGATCTTCTTGATCTTTTTTCATTTTTGTAGTGAAGATCTTGATCTTGTTCTTAGATCTTTGATCTTTTTAGAAGAGATTCTTCTTTTAATGAGATGTTTTTATCTCTGTTCTTCCAAAAAATCAAATTCTTTACCTTTAAAGATGAAGAAGATGATCTTCTTTCTTCAAAGGCTTGCCTTTCAAATTTTTCAGAGAGTTTTCTTTTTTTTGTATGTCTCTCTGTATATGAGACTTGGCGTCTAGGGGCCTTTATATAGGGCCAATTGGTTTGTTGAGTTAGTTACAGAGATTTTTCTCTGATTGATCTGGGGATATTTCCCCACCGTTGGATCTTTGATCCTAAGGCCTTTATTTTACAGAAGACAATCTTCTTATTTTAATAAGATTGGAAAGATCTTTCTAGAATTTTAATTTTGATTAATTAAATAATTTATTATTTAAGTCTTAGTGCTGGCGCAGTTGGCGCAAGCGCACCTGCGCTTGACACGTGTCGCAGAGCGCAGCGCACCTGCGCTTGACACGTGTCGCAGAGCGCAGCGCACCTGCGCTTGACACGTGTCGCGTAACGCAGAGTGTAGCGCAACTACGCTAGCGCGCCTGCGCTGACACGTGTCGTGCAGCACAGAGCGCGGCGCAACTGCGCTAGCGCAACGCTGTTTGACACGTGTCGCGCAGCGCAGAGCGCGGCGCAACTGCGCTAGCGCACCGCTGTTTGACACGTGGCGCGCAGCGCAGAGCGCAAATTATCTGAAGCGTTGCTTCCTTTATTTAAAATTTGAATTTTAAAACAGAGCCTTGCTCTGATTGGAGTGCGCTGCCTTGGGCGCAGCGCCCCTTGCGCTAGCGTGTTTACTGTTGACACGTGGCGCTCTGCGCGCAGCGCAAGAGATTTAAAGCGTTGCTTCACCTTTTGAATTTGAAATTCAAACAGAGCTTTGCTCTGATTGGGGGAAACAGGTAGATATTACACTTATACCTGACATAAACATGAAACCTGGGGAAAAGGGGAAATCAAGAATGTAACTGAAGCGTAACTCAAGAGGATATTATTGTTGTCGTGATTCCGGGCGTGAACGGAATAACCATTGTTTATTGTACCGTGTCCCTTGGGGAATGAATGGGATATATTGTACCGTGGTCCCGTGGGGTATGAACGGGATATATACTGTTGAGTTACGATGAGAATTATATTAATTGGTTTCAAATACTTATAGGATAGATAACCTAGAAACACAGATTTTAGTATACACATGACATACCTATAGCCTGCTGATATATCATATGTAATTTTTTTGTTTATAATTATATCTCATTTGCACATAACACCCTATATAGTACTTTACTCAGTTTATTATTATGATATTTATGACGCACTGACGTCTGGGTTTTGCATTGCCTAGTTCCTTTAACCATATCACAGGAAGATCGAGAATATTTTCACAGGCAAGCTGAGCAGTAAGGAGCTTTTGCTGATTAGTTTAGTGATATTTAGTTTTATTTTATTTTCTACTTATAGTTTTAACATTATAATCTCATAAAGGGCGTAGCTAGGATATTCTTTCTTGTTGGATCTTTATTCGTTTTCGCTACCTTTCTTGTTGTTATTTTATTATGGCAGTTGGACATGTGATAGTTAGATATTTATTTATTATTCTTGATATCTGATTGACAGCCGTAATGTGACTATGGAAGAATATTTTCTCGTTATAGGTAGAATGGTTGGCTTTGTCGCGCACTGTATTTACGTATTCTGGAAAGCAGGGCATGACAGAAGGTCTTAGAGAAACAAAACAAAACAAAAGAAGGGATACTTACGAAGATATGGGAGGAACAATCGATCGATTCGCCTTGTTTCAATTTTTTTCGAACGAAGTGCGCTCTGATAATTCCGGGACTATGAGAACTCGAAGGATGAAGATGGCTAGGTTTTGTTTAAGTATTCATCTGAAATTTTAGTATGAAAAAGAAGGGAAGAAAACAAATAAAGAGAAAATGCAATTAAGTGCATTGAATCAAGAATAAAAGGGGGAATTAAGGGCTCGGGTTTTTGAATTAAATTAGGAGTTTTAGAATTCAAAAGGCCAATGCTCAAGTGTCAAAGAGCTCATTCTCAAAATCTGAGCATGATTGGACCCACAACTGCGGCCTGGGACTGCGCTTTGGCAGCCCCGAACAGCAGAAACTCAAGCTTCGATCCCCTAGATCAAGTCACCCTCTATGTTCCAAAAACATCTATCTTTTTACATATTGGGTTTCGGGGCCTTGTGTACATCTCACGTGAAATTCAAGGTCTTGAAAACAATAAAAGAAAACTAAACAAAAAGAAAAGGGGTTGTTAGGTTTCGAACACGTGGACTATAGAACAGCAATCAAGGATTCATGTAATGATTGTAATTTTCATGTAGTAAATAAAATCATGTTTTAATTTTGAAGTTAAATATGTCGTTCAAGGTATTTTAAAGTTAATATTTTTCATTAAACAGATTTTAAATTTATATGGAAGGAAATGATTAGTTAAAAAAAAAATTTGTTAAAATATTTGATATGTTTTGATTGAAGATAATTTTATTTTAGAAGATAAAGAGAAGAATTAGAATTGTGGATTTATCTTTAGGATTTTGTTAGATTTTTAAAAAGAAATTGTTTGATTTTTTTGGTATTTAAAAAAGTATAAATGCTTTTAGGAATATATTTCTTTACCGTTTTGTGTTATAAAAGAAATATCATTTCTAAAGAGAAGGATTTATTAAAAGATTTTGTTGGAGAAAAAATATACTAAAAAAAAGAATCATGATTTTATATTTTATTAGATATTGGTTAAGGGGATTTTTGAAAAAAAGAATCATTAGAAAAGAATTTTCAATATACACTTATTTATTATGTATTTTTAAGAGTTTAATTAGATTTCATCTTAATTAAAGATATTTATAAAAACAAATTTATTATTTTTTTAAACTTCACTTTAAGCTGTATGATCTCCTCTTATTTAATCCTAACGCTTGATCTCTTAAAACCCTTATCTGTAATCTTATAAATTAACATAGCCTATCATTCCCTTCCATTTTCCTTTCTCTTTTTTATTTATCAAAACTCTGAAGAACCCCTTCACTACAAAAGCCTTAATTATTGAGGTATCCTTTACACGATGCACACGGTAAGTCTCTCCCCTCACCTTTGAATCTATCACCTCATTCTTCAGGATCTCTGATCTAGATGATATTAAAGTCTCTCACTTTTTTATTTAAAAAAAAAGAATTTTTGTAAAACCTTTGCCATGAAACCATTTGCTACACCCTTAACATGAAACTCTCGACGACTTGATCTTATTTATTTTGGATGATGAAGTTATTTACAAGTTATGAAACATGACCATTATGCATGCTAATTTGGTTATATATATGTTGTGATTACTGGATTGTGGATTTATCATGTTAAATTCTCGGATCATTATCATTGCTATACGAAAACCCTATGAAAATTGATAAGTTTAGTTACTAAATTTTATGCGCAGTAAGAATAAAGTAATCATATCTTCCAAACTATGTACCCAAAACCTTCAAGTAATGAATCAAACACTTTTAAACAGAAAACCTAGATCTTTCGTGAAGCTCGGTTCTTCTGAAAATGACTATAACCTCATGAAAACATGCCCCTAACTTGTTAATTTGAAATATGGTTTTTGCTAGAATTTTCAGTACAACCGCAGTAAAACCCCCCCATAGAATCCTCTATACTTAGCGTAACCCATCAAACGTTATATGTAAATTATTGTACACTGGAAGGCGAACAATTATTATTTTAAAATTATTTTCAGAAAACGATCACAACCCTTTCAAAAATGCCCTCGAAACAGAGACTTGTACGCTAGCTAGAGGTTGAAAGTCTCTGATCAGTCGCATGTTTGATTTTTAATTCCCAATTTATATAAGATTTTTCAAAACCACTTTTTTCTATGGATGGATATACCTGTTATACATTTTACAAAATTTATTTAGAAGTTCAAGTATGAGTGTCAACCAATCTTAGAAGTATTATCAAACCCAAGGATGTAATCCAGGGGCAAGCAAATACGGGTCCATTTCATGTGTTGGTATCAGGCCCCAAGCTGCAGAGGAGTCGGCCCAACTCATGAGTTAGAGTCGGGACCCCAAGCTGTGGAGGAGTCGACCTGACAAGAGTTCAAGAGTTCATGTGTTAGTATGGAACTCCTGAGATTATATTGGACCCATACTCAAACAACTCCAACATCCCGCGTATTTTACATTATAGTTAATGTCACAAGCCTTGCTTGAATCCATGAATACATAAGAGTGTACAAGTTTAAGTTTTAAGTCGAGTTCAAGTATACATGGCGAGTCAGAGTATTCATGTCAACTTCAAGTATTCATGTTAAGTTGTATTCATGGTTCGAGTCAAACCAAGTCAAGCATGTAATAAATTTATTCACGCATGTCATGTATATACAACAAAATGAGAAATTACATAGCATGAGATGAGACAAGTATATCATTCCAGTAACAACCAAAAACAATATTGTAAAGAAGTGTTATGTACGACTATTTACTCAAGTCTTTTAGATTCTAAATATAAACGGAAAATATAGCCCTAAGTGTTGTGCATGCATGAGTTCCAGTCGCGCCTAAATATGACTACTTGTTTAGGAGATATACCATATTTCGTATCGTCGCGCAGAACAGATCAGAATCTGTCCAGCACCATTATACATTTTTTAAAAAAAATTTGAGTTGATTTCCATCGGTTTTCAGGTTTCGAAAATTATTAGTAACTTATAGATCTTTCCATGTAGTTATCCAAACAACTAAGTTCCACATGATTTGGAATCCTGAGGCTCTAGTTATTGTCATTTTAACTTCAGGGTTTAAAACAGATTTTCTGATTTCTGGACAGTAACTATGGGTTGTCTTGCAGAGCGTTTATTGGGTCATTCTATGCATTTATGGGTCCTCAAGAATATAGTAAAGTTCTAGGTCTATCAATTGTAGATCTACAAATCTAAAGTTTGTCATGAACGAATATCGGTAGTTCAAATTATGTTCTATTTAAAAACAGTGTGCGAATCAGGGTAGTTTCTATCCAGATTCGTCGCTTAATTTTGTAACTCAGTTTTCTATAATTTACATCGATTTTCAGAAAATCTATATAACTAAAAAATTATATATCTTTCATTCAAGATATCCAAAACATTTGAAAACACTTAATTTTGATCACCAATGACAGAGTTATGGCCTCTCAAATAAAGCCTTTAAAAGTAGTTTTCTGGTTTTTAAAAACAGTGAATAAAAACTACGTAACTCCTAAACCGTTATTCGATCCAATATGAAATTTTAATTGTAGATCTGAAATTCTATCTAATATTTATCCTAATGTTTCCAGAATTTCCAGAAATCAAGATTGATCTCTAGAATTTATTTCAAACAAAAAGGTATTTCAAGGTCGTATGTGTGAATAACAAAACATAGTATTTATTTGTAACTTTGTTTTTCTTTTATGAAAAATTAAATATAAATGATTAAAATTTCAGCAACAAGTAACATGAGTTAACATATTTAAAGTAAGCATATGTGCCGATCATGATTAACCGTTAACAACAATATTACTAAATATGTGATCAACTATTGTAAGCAGGAATTTAAAACTAAATATAGGTTCTTTATATTAAATATTTTAACTTAATAAAAATTATTTTATCATGGGACTAATCGAGGCAGAACAAATGCCGTCTTCAACAACGACATGGCAAGAGAAAAGAGATTGAACAAGACGAGAGGGACGGAAAGGGACTTACAAGCTTTGCAATATGGTATAACAACCGTATTGCCAATTTATGAGGAAAAAAACTCAACCGGAAATCTTTCGACATCTTGGGGGAGCGGAGATCTTCGAGTTTCCTTGGATGGAGATTTGAAGCAGGGGTTTGAAGGAGGAGGATGAAGGAGGAAGGAGAGGACATATAAAAAAATATTAATATGTTCATAATATTAATTCATAACCATAACCGTTCTAATTATTATATGCATTGGTTTTGGGGGTTAAAAGGAAGATAAAATGAAAGGTCATATGTAGGTCATGAGAAGGGTTTAAAAAAATTGATAAAAATAATTGCAAGTCCTAAGATTTGAATATGTGGCTTATGAACTAGCAATGCAATGACTTAACCAATAGGATGCAAGCTTACTATTGCATATAACGACCATAATGTATTGCAAGTCATGTATCATGTTATTGCTTGCCATACATTATGATCATTATATACATGTATAGTAAAACGTAGGGATAGGGTAGTCTAATGAAAGTAGTGAGTCGCATTTCGGAAGTCACCTATCACAGCTGCTGATCTTAGACGTATGAGATGCTAACAATCATAGTTGAACAGTTGCCAGTCCCAGACGTGTGAGATGCTAACAATCATAGACATAGTGGTTCCCCGAAATCGGTATACATTACCCCCGTTAGGCTTGATGTATGTTGATATGAGAATGTTATTGCCATGCTTATTTTAGAACTGCATATATCTTATTACTATATTTTTGCTTCATGTTTATCAAATGCTTCATGCTCAATTCCTATTTATATTAAAATGTAATCTTGAGAGACTTACCCGAGCCAAGCTCGTTGACGGATGTTCTTTTTGAATTGTCCGTCAGTTCTAGAGAAAGATCGTGTAGCTATTGCCGAACAGGAACCCTCTGAGGCCGACTTCTCATACTTCTCAGCTCAGCCCGGATTTTAGTTTCCTTTCTTTTACCATTTCAGTATTTGACTCGTGGTGTGTCTTGTTGTTTCCAAGGCTTGTGTCATGCCCCGCTTCCCAGAAGACGGTAACGGCATGTGACGAGGCCCACAACGTATTTACTATAAGAAGGTCGTTTCCCTTAATAAATACGTTAAACGTATGTAAGCAATATAACAATAAGTAAGAATAACAAGAGTAATTAAAATAAACAGAAACTTTATTTACATTTAAATTCAAGTACAACTGTCTGAAATAAAAGATTCAATGACTGAAAGATGCCTAAATAATGACATACAGAAAGTAAGTTCAGAAAAAGGAACTAGTGGTCAGGCTGGGCGGTGAGCTGGTCCAAGTCCTCCTAACTCGGCCCTATTTCCTCAGAATCCGGTTCTCCTGACGAACATTCTAAGAAAAAGAAACAGAGAGAAATGTCATCAGCGAACTAATGCTTGGTAAGTCCCTAAAAGAAATAAATAATGACAAATGAAGATATGCAAAAAGAATAGAAACCAAGTAGAAATGAACATGTAAGATTTTATGTAGAAATATCTTGATAATGTCATTCATGTGTATATGGGTAGCTATTCTAACATGGTTGTCTGTAGTTTGATAAGGAAAGTGAGCGTGTATATGAGAGTAGTCCAACTTACCTAGAGGACCACAGATACAAGAGAATACAAGGCTCCGTCAAAGCTCACAGAACAACAGCACAAGATATTCAAGTGGTATCTTTTAAAGTGACTTCTTGTTTCACGACAAATGTTCCTTACCAACCTACCCCTTATCCCCGTGTATTTTATTGTATAGTTCAAGTTTACAGGACTTGGCCGAATCCATGAATATAAAGAGTATAAATTCATATTCAAATGGTAATCGGGTATTCAGGTATTCATGTCAAGTTATATTCATGGTTGGGTCAAGTCAAGTCAAGTGTTCAAGTTCAAGTTTGGATATTAGAATTCAAGTTCAAGTGTTCAAGTTCAAGATCAAGTGTTCAAATTTGGGTTCGAGTTTGGATTCAAGTTCGAGTTTAAAACAAGTTCGAGTTTGTATTCAGGTTATAAACAAAATCTTATAAATGGATTTAACTTTTGAAATTTTTAAGTTCGAAAATAATAGGAAAACCGCTGCACATGAACGGCAGAATTTGTGTCTTTTTCTAAGAAAATTGCCATTGATAATTCCTTTAATTTGCAGTTTTATCTAATCTGAATAGGCAAGCGCTCACTTTCTACGGCTCCCTGAGGCTCAAGAGAAACGATATCGCTTAAACCTATGTTAATCTAAGGTCCTTAAAGATTTATTCAAGGTGTTTATTATATATTTACATTATTTGCATTTCTCGAGGGGGTTTTATGTAAAAAAAATTAATATTGTTTTAAAAACAAAACTCGAGGGTGATTTAGAATATTAAGAGTTTTTATAAAAATGTATTTTAGCTTTAGTAATAAAACCTAGCTTTTTAAAAGTTTATGGTATTTTTATGAAAGCTATACTTTTGGGAACTTAATTGTATTTAACTTTAATTTTTCATATTAAAATTAAAGTTTTCAAAAATTGGTTTTCATAGAAACTATGGATTTATGATTTATGAATTTTTTTAAAGGGTTTAATTTGTTGAAAAAGTCGTATTATTTAAAAATCGTAGTTTTATTTCCTTTCGGGACCGAATTCTCTGTGAGAAGTTCTGTATCTTGCTCGACTATCCCAAGGACGTACGATAACACAAACCATCCGCAATGGGTTTTCCTAAAAGGGTTGTAGAGGCGTAATTGCAAAGGATCTAAAAATGGCGACTAAAAAGTGTTTTGTAAAGTAATGGTATTTTAATGAAAATTGTTTCATTTAGAATCAAACATGTATCTGTATTATCGTGCTATGAACCATAATGTTTGTGAGTGGGGTAGGTCGTTACCTCCTAAATTTTCTATAGATATATATTCTAGATATCGATAAAAGATACTTTTAAAGTTCATGGTATTTATATGAAAATATTCGATTAATGTTTATTTCGCATGGAATCTTGAATACATTAAAAAGTAAATGATGTGAAAAATATTGTAAAGTGATGTTAGAGTATTTGTGCGACAAATTTAGTCTATCAAAGATGATAAAATGTTTTAAAGAAGTGATATTAAGGATAAATCCACTTTGTCGATTTTTGATTTAAAGAATGATGGAGAGGAAACGAATTGGGAGAGAAAGAGAGACTTACGGGTTTTGCGCTTGGAAAATAGAGAAAGAAAGAGAGAAGGTCTTGTGGAGCCGCGGTATCGTCGAGAATGGTTCCGGTCTTTAAAGAAACGATTTTGGATCGCTAACTCCAATTGACTAGTTTTAACCTTTCTTGAACTTAGGATTTTTTAAAAAAATATGCTATATTTTCATAATAGGGGAAAGCTAGGGAATAGGATGGTATTTATAAGGTAAAATGAGTGTGTGAATAAAAAATTTGAATTAAAAAGGGATTAAATTGTGTTAATGGGGCAGATGAAAGGTTGTGAAGTCCCTAGTTGAATTCAGATAAAACAAATAAAATGGAGTAGAGAGGAGTCAAAGGGTCGCACGGGATGAGCACGGATAGATTTGGGCCCCAAGTGAGCCACCAATCTCGGTTAGGTAGTGGCCAAGATTGGGCCACGTGCCTCGATGTTCGTGCTCTGAGTGTTACGTGCAATTATCTCCTCATTTATCCAGATTGATTTCTCTAAAACCTTACGTTTCTCCGTGTATTTCACGTGCAACTCTTAGGCCGTGGAGAGTCTTAACTAGTGAGCTACAAGTTACTTCTTACTTTTATTGAATAAATTTAATTTATAACTCCTGATCAGGCTGAAATACACTTTTCTATATATTGAACAAATTACATTTGTACAGGAATTTCAGGTTCCTTATAGCTTGGATATTATTATTATGTCTTAAACTTTATACTCATGTTGAACTCTTGCTTTATAATAATGTTGTGTTGGATTTTATTTTATAAGTGTTCTTTTCATAATTATATTACATGTCAGACGCTTGGCGTAGTCGTATCGAGGAGTGCTCCTTGTATAACTATGTCATGGGCCTCGTCACGTCCCCGTCGTAGTCTTTTGGGAAACGAGACATGACAATTTAACCAATGAGCAACAAGTTTGTTCTTGCATTTAGCCAACCAGAAAAGAATATAACACAGTATTCGAAAAGAAAACAGTACTTATAAAAAGAGGGAATACAACGGTACATGGATTTTAGGATCATAACAATTTTTGTTAGTTATACCAAATAATATTAAAATAAAATGAATACACAAAACTTGAATATTTTTATAAATTTCGCGATTTTTATGTGCTGCGGCAAAAAAATATTAAATTTTGTATTGAAAAACTGCAAAAAACAATAAATTTCAAGATTTATCTGAATTTTAAGTTATTTTCGTGAGCTATATCATGTAGACTATTAAAGGGTAAATTGTCAAAAAGCGCCCGGGCCCACACAAGAGTTGTTAAAAAACCTGAGTAATTTTTGAAATCGTTGGGAAGGGCATACTGTTGAAAATATTTGAGAAAAAAACCCTGGGATGGATTTCTTTTAGACTCGTATATCTCTCACACTGCTTAGATATTACAGACAACTGCTTAGATATTACAGACAACTGTCTAAATATTAGAGGCAACTGCTTACTTCTTAGATATTACAGGCAACTGCTTAGACAATACAGGCAACCGGTATACCATGGATTTAAGATTGGCCTAGGGGTTTCTTGACAAGGCCCAAAAGCCCTGGGATTTTTACACACCTGAACGGGCCGGGAGCTTTTTGACAATTTACCAAATATTAAAAGACGAAAAAATTAAGATTTTTGAAAATTACGCGGCTTTCATGTACTAGTAACCAAAATAATGAAAAACCGTAGACAAGTAAGAAAAATCATTTTTTTTTAATTTCATAATTTTCTTGCGATATAGAAAGCGAAATATTGAAAAACTGAAAAAAGAAAAATTTCAGGTTGTTGACAATTTCGTGACAATTTAGATGTTATATAGTATATAAAATATTGAAAGTTTTAGAAAACAAAAAAATTTGAGATCTTTGAAAATATCGTAACTTTCGTGTGTTATAAGCAAAAAAATACAAGACTGAAGAAATCAGAAAATTTTATGATTTTCATGTGTTATCATACAGAATATTGAAGAAATACAAGCAGAATAAATTTTTTTAGATGTTTGAAAATTTGTATATTTTCATATACTATTTTATGTAAAATATTGAAAAACTGAAAAAAGAAAAATACTTTAAAATTTTTAAAAATTTTGGCGTTTTTTATTTACTACAGCAAGTAAATTTTCAAAAACAGAGCAAACCGAAATTTTAAAATTTTGCGATTTTCTTCTGGTTTCTTTCAAAATAATGAAAATTTGAAGAAAATTAAAATTATTAGAATTTCTGAAAAAAAATTCATTTTTTGTGTTCAATAGCATTCAAAATTTTGAAAATTTGAAAAAGTGAGATTTTTGAAAATTTCGCAATTTTCATGTTATGGTCTATTGAAAAAAAGAATAAAATTAAAAAGATTCAGTTATTTATAAAATTTCGCAATTTGCGTGTATGCAGAATGCTGAAAACGATAAAAAGAAAAAAAAATTAGAATTTATAAAATTTCATGATTTTGTTTGTTATAGCAATGAAAATATTTGGAAATGGAAGAAAACAAGAAAATCAGAGTATTGAAAATTTTGTGATTTCCGTGTACTATATAGCAGGCAAAATATTGAAAATATAAAAAGAACAGAAAATTCTAGAAAATTTTGTCGTTTTGCGATTTTCATGTGTTGTAGCAAGCAAATTATTGAAAATCCAGAGAAAACAGAAAAAAATTATTTTTGAAAATTTTGCTATTAATATTCTATATCATAAAAAATATTGAAATACGAAAGAAAACAAATTTTTTTGAGATTTTAGAGAAATCCTTGATTTTCAGGAAAAATATTGGAAAACCAAAGCAATAAGAAATTTTCGAGATTTTTGAAAAGTTTGCAATTTTCCTGTGCTATCATAAGAAAAATATTAAATTACAAAAAAATTATATTTTTGAAAATTTCGTGATCTTGATTGCTATAGCATGCAAAATATTGAGAAACAAAAAGCAAATTTTTTAAATATTTTTAAAATTTCTAGATTTTTGTGTTGTAGCGGGCTAAATATTTTTAATTTGAAGAAAAATGAAAATTTTAATGTGTTTTTTAATTCTGCGATTTTCATTTGCCATATCAGAAGCAAAGTATTTTAAAACTAAAGAAGATTCAGAAAAAATTGAGAATTTAAAATTTTCCCAATTTTTGTCTCTTATATAGCATATATAATATTGAAATATGAAGAAAAAGAATTATGATTTTCATGTGATATCAAAATACTGATAATTAAATAAATGAAAATGTTTAGAATTACGTCATTTTCATATAGTAGTGCAAATATTGATAATTTGAAGAAAACAATTTTTTTTTAATTTCATGATTTTTATGTGTTATAGTACGAAAAATATTGAAAAGTTAAAGAAATAGAAAAAAAATTTATTTTGAAAATTTCATGATTTTCTTAAGCTATCAAATGCCAAGTATTGAAAATGGTAGAAAATAAATTTATAAGATTTTATAAAATTTCAAGATTTTCGTATGGTAATACCGTGCAAAATATTTAAAAAATTGGGATCTTTTGAAACTATCATGATTTTCATATCTTATAGCAAGAAAAAAATTGGAAAACCGAAGAAAACAGAAAATTTTGGGATTTTTAAAAATTTCGTGATTTTCGTAGGTTTTACATGTGGAATATTAAAAAAAACATAAAATCGTATTTATAATTTGAAAATTTCTCAATTTTCATATTCTATAATAAGAAAAATACTGAAAATCTAAACAAATTGCTGTAAGATAACTTTTCATATATTTTGACGTATGAATTTCACAAGATGAGATATAACAACCTACAGATCATATCATAATAGACTTCTAATTAATCTGATTTTCTGAATTTTGGGACGCATTGTATGGCTTCCTTGCTAATTAATAAGAAGAATTAAAAGAACAATTTTAATTACATTTCTTTCAAAACAATTTTAATTATATGAGAAAGAATAGTCAGATAGAAAAAACCCTAGCCGATGTATCATATAAAAGAAACTTCTCTTCATTGATTGGTTACTCAGCATTAACAATCATAAAGTAGGAACAAAATTTAACTTAATATAACATTTCAGAATACAAAAAATTTCAAAGCCAATCCTTATTTATATTACAAAATCTTCACCCCAATAACCTTGCTCACATTTCAAATCCAAATCCAAAAAGAGCAAAAATAGACATAAGAAATCTCAACCCAAATCCCATATCCAGATAACCTTAGTACGTGTTCGACTTAGCATATGCTTCTTCTGTTTGCCGATGACAACGATGAGCTTAGTGACCATTTCTTTGAGATGCCTGTCAAAGTGTTCAAGACTCATCACACAAACGTTATGATGAATCATTGTGTAAGCGTTTTGTGGCCTTGTGGCCAAATATCCAACCCAGCCCAATTACTGGGTGTTGAGAAACAAAAAAAGCATTTGTTTCAATTCCTCGCTCATGACCACGTCAAGCGCGCAAGAGTTGAGATCATGGGAACGAGTATCTCGTGAAATTCGTTCGTGGGAATCAGGCAAGATATTTTAGGCTAAGGGTATAGAAGAAATGCTTATAAAAAAGAGAGATGAGGGTACCCCAAAATACAATAAAAAATCCACTTTATTTTCTATTAATCTTCACCCATATTAGAGCTCCTGGTCTTGGTGGAATTCCCGCTGTGACGCCTAACTCTGACGAACTCGGCTCCATCTCCGACGAAATTGACCCCGACCGGACGCCATCCCGACCCCAACCCCATCCAGTGCTTTGATTCTTCGATCCCGATCTCGCTTCGATCTCATTTCCGCTCGTTGCTATCCCGATCTCGCTTCAATTTTTTTCGCTCATCAGTTATTCCTTTTGTAGATGAGGTAACATCACAAATTTTTTTTGGAATCCAGATTAATTTTTTTGCAAAAGTGTTAGGGATTTGATCTATTTGTATTAGGAAGAAAACTTATTATTTTGACTTTACACTAGTGGCATAACATACTTTATATTGTTTTATATTTCAACTAATAACATATGAGTTACCAGCTTGGTTGGTAATCCTTAGCCTTATAACAGTAGTTTACCCTCTTTCAGTCTCTGTTTTGAATCCCTGTGACTTTTTTCTGTATTTATTTTTTTAACTTTATTAATTCTTTTTTATTCATTTTTTTAATTGTTAATAGTTTCTAGATATTTTACACAATGGTATATATTTTTATCAAACGATCAATTCGATATTTATAAATTGTTATACCTTAACATGGTTTACTTACTCCTATACCTGTTTCTTTTTCTGTCATAATCATTTTTGCATAATATTTTAAAACCTTGCGAGAATGGCTAATAAATTAATTGTTTCTGAATTGGTTAAGATAGAACATCTCAATGGTATCAACTATGATATGTTGTATAGGAAAATTAGATATGGTCTTATCTATGACAACGTAGATAATGTCATAGAAAGTACTGCTCCTATTCTCGGAGATAATCCTACTATGGAACAAAAGAAGAAATATGAGCTATGAAAATTAAATGAAAGAAAGCTAAAAGTCTTATGTTAATGTTCATGGAAGGTAACTTGATAAAAGTTTTTGAAATTTATGAAAGTGTAAAAGAATTGTGGAATGCAATTAAGGAAAACTATGACACTACATCTGAGATGAACATACAAATTTTATTATATATATATATAACTCTTCTCGTATGCAAGAATGTGATAATTTAATTGAACATTATAATAAGATGATTGTCATGGCTAAAGATCTATCTACTGCCAGAACCGAAATTCCAGAGAAAATGCAAATAGCAACAATTCTGAATCCGCCACAACACTTAAATTGAATGGTACCATTAAATGCGTCACTGACTTACCATCTCAGTTAGCAATAAAGCAGGATTTAGTAGCCAGAAGGAAAGGTTTAGAAATGAATTTTGTGCAGGGTGAAGAGCTGAATGTTATGCAGAATAGGCCTTCACTTGATGCACATAAGAGCAAGAATTGGAATATAGGGTCTACAAAACCTCAGTTCAATGGATTCAAATAGCAAGGCACTCGAAAGAAAGTACTAAAAGGAACTTGTTATAATTGCGAAAAGTTTGGTCATTTTAAAAATGACTGTCTAGGAAAACAAGCTAATTCGGGTACATCAAAACATTCTGGAAATAAAGCACCACATAAGCGTGAATTCATAGGCGTGATCGAGTGTAATATTGTAAGTGTTGACATTGATGGCTGGTGGATTGACTCGGGTGCTACTAGGCACATTGCAAAGACCCGGTTAGGATTGTCAGATATGAAGGAACTGAAGAAAGGAGAATATCGCATTTATATGGGAAATAATACTTATCTAGAGGTTGAAGGTATTGGAACATATAGGATGGATCTTGAGGATAGTGCTATGGTCCTCAAACATGTATATTGGGCGCCAGATATTAGGCGTAATTTGGTTTCAATTCCTGCGTTGCTGAAAAATGGGCTGGAGGTCCATTTCTGTAATAATCGAGTGTTAATAGGGAAGAATAAGAAATTTTTTGCCGTGGGCAAATTTATACCTGAATATGATTTATTTTTTCTCCCTGTAGTAACTGATGATGCTATTAATAAAGTTTCTGATTTGAATTATTCCTTATGTTATTTATTTGATTATGTTCTTTGGCATGTGAGATTAAAACACCCAGGCATATCTAAGATAAATTAGATAATTAAAATGATCATGTTACCAACCCTTATAGGTGTAAGAACATTACCTTGTGAATATTGCTTGACCGGAAAAATGACAAGAAGACCATTTTTAGGAGATCAAAGAGCAAATGAATTGTTGGATTTAGTTCATTCAGATATTTGTAGGCCTTTAAGTGTTAAGACTCACGGTAACAAAGAATATTTTATAACATTTATAGATAACCATTCCAAATTTACTTCTGTATATGTTTTTAATAGAAAATTGGAAGCTTTTGAATGTTTTAAAAGATATAAGGCTAAAGTAGAATGTAAACTTGGAAGGAATATTAAAATATTGAGAACTGATAAGGGTGGGGAAATCAATTCAAAAGAATTTGATAACAATTGCATTCAATGTGGAATTAAAAGACATACAACAATGCCTTATTGGCCACAACAGAATGGTGTGACTGAAAGAAAGAACAAAACATTGTTAAATGTAGTAAAATGCATGTTATCTCATTATGGCCTCTCCAAGGAATTTTGGGGAGAAGAAGTATTGAGTGCAAATTATATTCGCAATCGAATTCCCGCTAAATCAGTAGAATCAACACCATATGAACTTTGGAATGGGCACAAACCCGAGTCGAGTCATCTTAAAATGTGGGGTTGTGTAGCCCATGTTCTTATTTCATCTCAACTTAGAGATAAGTTGTATTTTAGAACTTTGAAGTGTAGATTTATAGAGTATCCAGAAAAGTCAAAGGGATATAGGTTTTTTCATAAAGAATAGGAAGTCATTGAAAATAGAGATGCTACATTTCTAGAAAATCTAGAGGAAAAATAACAAGTTCAGGAGGAAATAGAACCTTTGTTTTTAATAGATGATGACTATTATAATAATATTCCGGTAAATGACCCAGTTGTTAGAGATGAGATAGATCATCCCATTTTGGAAGATGAACCTATAATTGATGATACACTTATAGTAGATACACATCATGAACATGTTCAACCTGCAAAGCTAAGTGGCAACAAAAGAGCTAGAACGTCACTAGCATGGATGGATGACTAATACATGTACTCATGTGAACTATCATGTTTTCAGCCGATTTGGATATTGATGAACATTCAGATCCCATGATATTTAATGATGCCATGAAATCGCATAAGTCAGAATTATGGTTAGAGGCCATGAGAGAAGAACTTGATTCCATAGAAACGAATAAGATATGGGAACTATGATACTTATCGGAAGATAGGAAGTCGATAGGATGCAAATGAGTACTAAAGAAGAAATATCGCGTTGATGGGTCCATTGATAAATTCAAGGCTCGATTAGTTGTCAAGGGGTTTAATCAAAAGGCTGGCATAGATTTTCAGGAGACATATTCTCCTGTAGCTAAGTTTGCATCCATCAGGATGGTTTTAGCAATCGTTGCACATCTTGATTTGGAACTTTTCCAAATGAATGTCAAGACTGCATTCCTCAACGGAAAGTTGAAGGAAACTATATATATAAGATGACTTGAGGGATTTCAGGTAGAAGGACAAGAGGATAAGGTATACAGATTGAAGAAATCTTTATACGGTTTAAAACAGTCATCTAGACAATGGTATCTCAAATTCCATAATACAGTTACTCAATTTGGTTTCATTGCAAATAAATTAGATAATTATGTATATGTCATGAAGAGTGAGAGCAAGTTCTCTATATTATCTTTAGATGTAGATGATATTTTGCTTGCTGGAAATGACATGAATATGTTGAACGAAATCAAGTTAGAACTTAGTAGAGAATTTGAGATGAAAGACATTGGAGGCACTACTACAAATAAGGGTTGCCCCTACGGATTTATCCGTAGGAGCAAACCACTGCCCCTACGGATATATCCGTAGGGACAAGAAAATACCCTGTAGGTACAAACGCCGTAGGTGCAAGTCGAAGCCTTGAACTTGCCCATACGGACTAAAATTTGCCCCTACGGAGTTATGTGTAGGTCCAGTTTGCCCTACGGAATAGACCGTAGGGGCAAAAAATTTATTTTATTTACGGTTTTATAAAATAGATTGGGTGTACCTACGGACATATCCGTAGGGCCAAGTAGTGGCCCCTACGGATAAGTGCGTAAGTATATATCCGTAGGGGCAAAATATCAGGATTCCTGATATTTTTCCCCTACGGATAACTGTGTAGGGGCATTTGTTTGCCCCTACGGATATATCCGTAGGGGCAAGCTTAACCCCTGATACTGAGATCATAGGGGCAAAATATCAGGTATCCTGATATTTTGCCCCTACGAATAAATCTGTAGGTACATAGTTGGGCCCTACGGATTAATCCGTAGGGGCAATGAAGGGCCCTACGGAGAAATCCGTAGGTACATATTATCAGGGTTTTTTTTTTAAAAAGGGCTGCCTATTTTTTTTCTTGCCCTGTGCACAATAATATATACATCGATCATATATAAAATTAATCATCACGCAGAACATATATCGCAGTATTCATAATCACATCTCACGCATAATATACAAAAGAAACCAAAAAGCAGAATATGATATCAATATAAACACGCAAACACCACCAATATCAATATCGTCCAAAATGTAGTACAATATGTATCATATAAATAAATACATGTTTAAAATATAAGAATTAAAAAGCTACCCTAGCTCGGTTCAGCTCGACCTCTGTTAAACGCCAGAATCTGGCGCGCCTGCTCCTCGGTCAATAAATCATGCAATGCGGAGCGTGCGGGAGTCTGAGTCGGCTGTGGAGCTGGCGATGTGGTCTGCGCAGCCGCCGTCGAGGTAGTGGCTTGCGGAGCCGCGGCTGCGGGAGTCTGAGCGGGCGGTGGAGCTATAAGAGCTGTCTGTGGAACCGCAGCCGATGTAGTGGCTTGCGGAGCCGCAGCCGAAGGAGATGCATGTGGAGGCTCGGTCGATGTACCCTGTCGCGTCTGGACCTAACGTGTGTAATAAGCGAGTAAGAACTGTGTATTATTCGAATTCGTATCATTATCAAGTTATTTCGAAACCCCATTTGGATATCTAGTTTGGAAAACCGTAGTTTATTTTAATTAGATATGTATGTATGATTAATCAAAGCTACGTCTACAACCAAATAAGCTCAGGCTACGTACTAATATTGGATATGTTGATATCTATAATATGACATGATATTTTACTATTAAGTAGTATACATACCAGCATCTCCTTCAACTCCTGAACGGTGGCCTTCAAGCTCTCCAGTTCCTGCTGGACACGTCGCTCATTGGAGACGGAGGAAGTAACCGCCGGGGTGGAGTCCAACCTCATATGGGCCCTGCTAGGGCCCAGTCCCCGGCCTCTCTCCCAACCTCCGTGGTGCCTTCCGTGTGCGGCGTCCAGGACTGGGGTCAGCAGCATCGGATCGCTCTGTCCGGTAAAATCGATCCCCGATGCCTCGGCCTGCTCAACCACCCGCTCCTACACCCACATTAACCAGTAAAATATAAGTATATCATTTAAATTTGAACCTTCCAAAACTAAAATTTCAAATAGGGGTTGAATAAATATTAACACTTACGCAATACTCCTGGGTAGCGACGTCGGGGTATCGAAGCTCGCCCGTGGCGGGATCTGTCGAGGTGCCGTGGACGGCAAGATATGCGGACAGCACGCTCGGTGTACCACCTTGAACAGGGTCTGAGCTGTCTGCAATATTAGAAAATAACTCTTAATATTAGATATATATGAAAATAACTCTTAATATTGCATTATATCACAAAGGCCGGTCTATTGTAATTTACCGATAGCTCCATGGCTCGAGGAATATTCCTCAAGCCACCTGTATAACTGGGGCGACCCCTCTTCGCCGACTTCCTATTCTCTATATTTTGAGCGGCCTGTTTCTGCACAACACATTCACATTTAGTTTTCTAATTAAGGAACATAAAAAATAAATTATATACTAAACAATGAATTACATTTAAAATACATACCTGTTTGCGTTGAGAGTCGAAATATTCGCACAATAGAGGTCGTGTCTCTACGTCGACTCTCGCAAAGGCCGGAGTAGATAGGTAGGCTGCTCTCTCTGTCTTGGGGGTCGCCATCCATAAGGAGTAGCAGTCTGCCTCTGCCTCTGCTGCGGCTGGAGCTCCTACGTCCCCTCGCTGCTCCCGACATCGTCATTAAATCTAGATAAACGGTTCGTGGACGCATTAGAAAATCATTAAAAGTATTGACTATATATGTATAGATCGTAAAATGTGAAGTAATAATATAACATTACTGATAACCTTTTTCGTTTTGTGGGCGCATTATACATATCTACTTGGATTTCATTATCAATGTCATTTCTAACCCACGTAACTTCATGATCGGCCGAAGACAAACCGTCCTTCGAAACAGACGATCGGAGCACTCTAAGCCTTCTCTCTTCTTCATCCTCATCGCTGTCCTCGAATTCTGGGACATCGTAGACATCCATGGGTTTCCAACGGCATACAACACTCCATCCCGGATGCTTCAAACACTATGAGTAGTATACTTGGAACGTTTGGTTCGGAAAGATAAACGGATATTCCTGACCATAAAATCGAAGTGTGTTCACACTGGTCAATCCATATTCATCTTTCCAAGTCCCAAGATTGCTTCTCCACTTATCCGTATCGGTTCGCGTATCGTACCAAGTACACTAGAATATGTAAAAGGGTTCTGATCGTCCGGGATAGTGGATGCCGAGTATACAATTTAAGTACCCATAATAAATCATACCGTCCGATCCTACCGTCACAATCCCACTATTCTGAGTGGTTCTAGATGTTTCTATGTCCTTAACTTCGAATTTGTATCCAAGGACACCAAATACTTTATAATATGCAACCTCCATACTAGGAAATTGAGCTAAACATCTTGAATCACTCTCAAATGATGCAGACAAGTTCGGATCGTGGATCTAACAAAACAAATTTTACGACAAATACATAACGATATAAGTTTAGATTAAAACTGATAGCAATAAACTGTTATTCGAATAACTTACATGATCTGTGACCCAATCACAAAAATTATCCTGATGATATTTTTCCAATTGTTCTTCGTTCCAATCAGGATGCCCTTTACGTATCTTGTTAAAATGAATTCTGTTTTCGACAAATAATGGTGACATTAATATTATATCATTTCATACACACACAAACACAAATATAACAATTAATCCAAAAAAACTTACTCTCTAATTTGTTCAAGACATGCGCAATTAAGTAAGATAAACCGGTATATCTTGTTGATAAACATAGTGTCTACCCTCTTATAATCGGCTTTACCATATGGCCCGTCTTGAATTCTTCGAGGCCGGTTAAGTCTCGTCTCAATATTCTCGTCCAGATAGCGGGAACAAAATGTGGTTGCTTCATCAAGAAGATAATCTTGCATGATGGAACCCTCTGGTCGATTTTTATTGTGTATATACTTTTTAAGAGTGTAGAGCTGCCTAAAGAAAATATGTTGAATAAATAAATACGGGCATACAGGAAAACAATAATTTTAAAAATTGCGCGAAACGAAAAATTACACGTACCTCTCGACGGGATACATCTATCGATATTGTACCGGTCCGGCTAATTTAGCCTCAGTTGCAAGATGAACCGTCAAGTGTATTATGATATCGATAAATGACGGTGGGAAAATACGCTCAAAATTCTAAAGTATCAACGCAATAGAATTTTCTAGTTTATCCAGCATCACAACCTCTAGTGTTTTAGCACACAACTCTCTGTAAAACAACATAGGTCGTTGATTACTAGACCAACCGATTCAGGGAGAGAAGTCCTGAGGGCTAATGGAAGAAGGTGCTCCACGATAACATGGTGATCATGACTTTTCAGCCCATCGATCTTGCCTTTCACATTTATTTTCTTGCTGAATGATCCTGAGAAACCTGTGGGAACTTTCAAATCATGCAACACCTGCAGGAATCTTTTCTTCTCCGGTTGTGACATATGATAAATGGCATTAGGAAGTACAAAATTGCCTGGTTTACCCGCTACCGGTCTAGGGTGCAATTCACTTCTTATTGCCCACTCCTGTAGATCCATCCGAGCATTCAGGTTGTCTTTCGATTTCTCGTCTTTACAAAGAAGCAAGTTGAGTATGTGCTCTGATACTCCCTTCTCTATATGCATGACGTTCAGACAATGACGCACTAAATTTGTTGACCAGTACGGAAGCTCGAAGAAAATGCTTAACTTGTTCTAAAATGGTGGTTTGACCTATTTCGTTGGATCCATCCCGAATGTCACATTATTGTAACCATCCCATTGAGCAGTCATGTCCTCTCCGGACAATGGGGCTGGAGGTCCAAGAAGCTCCTGATGACCATCAAAGTGAACAGTTTCTAACCTGTAGGGGTGGTCTAAAGGCAGGAAACGTCGATGGCCGCAATAACAAACCTTCCTGCTAAAATTCAAGAATTTCGATGTTGTGTGTTGATGGCAATGAGGACATACTTTATGACCATGTACGGACCAACCTGATAGCATTCCATACGCAGGAAAGTCATTAATTGTCCACATTAAAGCCGCACGCAGTATGAAGGTTGTATTTGTGTTTGCATCGTATGTCTCTACACCATCAATGAACAAAATTTTTAACTCCTCGATCAGAGGTCGAAGATAGACGTCGATATTGTTTCCTGGTGAGTTTGGTCCGTCGATAAGAAGAGGCATCATAAAGTATGATTGGTCTATAGCCAACCAAGACGACAGATTATAAATTATCATTACAACGGGCCATGTACTGTGACTTCCAGCCATATAGTTGAATGGGCAGAAGCCATCACTAGCCAGTCCGAGCCGGACATTGCGAGGATCGCTACTGAATATTGCGTGCCTCCTATCGAAATCCTTCCATGCCGGTGAATCTCTTGGATGGCTCATTTTTCCATCTTCACTTGGAGGAGCACGGTGATGCCAAATCATTGCCTCGGCTGTTTTCTTGCACCTGAATAGCCTCTGCAGCCTCTGTGAAATGGGAAAGTATCGTGCTATCTGTTCCCGTCAAAAAATTTCTGCGCAAAAGAGCCCAAGGTATCAAATGACAGCGATACGCTTAAGAAAATGCGAACCAGTATCTTCCGGCCTATATTTTGATAAACTTCCGAAAGAGGAACTGTTAAATTCTGATGGTATCGAAAGCATCTCGAAAAATCCTTCGATTTGATATATTATGGGTCTCATAATTCATCCGGGATCAAAAGTTATGAGCAAATATGCTATGCACTGTTCCTTGATTAAAAATCAGGAATTACCACAATGAGGTATCACGTGCTCACACGTGATCAATGGTCACGTATTGACACATGATAGTTAAAACAGAAATAAAAACAAACGGCTGAAAAAGGACCAAATTAGGGGTCACGTGCTCACACGTGACCAATGGTCACGTGTTGACACATGATAGTTAAAACAGAAATAAAAAAAGAAATGGCTGAAGGAAATACCTCAATGAGGTATCACGTGCTCACACGTGACCAATGGTCACGTGTTGACACGTGATGGTTAAAACCGAAGCATAAATAAACGCTGAGAAAAGAACCAATTGGGGGTCACGTGCTCACACGTGACCAAGGGTCACGTGCCAGCACGTGCCAGACTTTGAAAGCCTTACAGTTTAATAGAATTAAAATTCTAAATTTCTCTAAATCTTTCCAAATGGAATTAAAATTCTAAATTTCTCTAAATCTTTCCAAATGGAAAAGGATTATGGGGACCGTTGGATTAAAGATCCAAGGGTGATTAAAAATCACCAATTTATGGAAAAGTCTTGGACATGGAAAGATTTCCCCCTAAATCTAACCGAAATAACAAAAGAATATCTTTGGATTTGAAATCCAACGGTGAATAAAATTCACCTAATAATCTAAAGGCCCAGATCAATGATGAAGATAAATCAAATCTCTCAATAAACAAATCAAATCTTTCAATGAAAGATTCACTAAACAGATTGATTCTTTTCCTTCTCCTATAAATAGGTGCCAAGGAAGAGAGTTAAAAAAAATGGAGAGAGAGAGAAAGAGAAGAGAGAGATAGAGCCTTGGAATCTTGAAAATTCAGAAAGAAGAATTTGATTATCTGCAAAAGAAAAACTCTAGGTAAGAAAAGAGAGCCTTCAAAAAGAGAATTTAATTCTCAAAAGAATTTAACTCTTCTATAAAGAAAAGAACTTATTTCTTTCTCTGGTTGAAGATCTGCAAAGTGCACATCTCCCCTATAAATTGAGAATTTAATTCTCATTGGGTTGAGATCCTGCCATGCAGATCTAAAACATAGAGGAGGAATTGAGTTTTGAGAATTTAATTCTCACAGAGTTATAGAAATTTAATTCCTTTGAGATAAAATTAGGGTTTAACCCTATACTATAGGAATTTAATTCCTTCAAAATGGACAGAACTAGGGTTTAACCCTAATTGAGAACTTAATTATCTAAAACTCACAGGAATTTAATTCCATTAAGAAAAGAAATTAGGGTTTCATCCTTTGCCAGAATTTAATTCTTTACATATACGGGGAATTTAATTTCTACAAAAAAGAAATTAAGAATATAATTCTTCAAAAGAAAATGGGAATTTAATTCCTTTAAAGTTATTGCTAGGGTTTAACCCTATGAAGAATTTAATTCTTAAAAAGATAAGGAGATCTTCAAACATGCAAAGAACCAGAGTCACGTGCTTCCACGTGACCCTTGTAAAGATCCACAGAAAAGAACTTTAAGGCCACGCCTCACGTGCTCCCACGTGACAGAAAAGAAAAAGCAAAAGAAACAGAAGCTATGGGCGCTCTCACGTGCTACCACGTGACCCCTTGGCAAAAGCTTTAACAGACAAATACCCAAATTCCCATCACGTGGCAGCACGTGATGCTCCAAAGTATTCAATACTTTCGGCAGAACAAAATAAGGGGAATCAGGGCGCTCTCACGTGTCTACCCGTGATCCCTCTCTCTCCTTAGTGTTTAACACTAATCTGAGATCTTTGTTCCCAGTGTTTAACACTGATTTTCTTAGTGTTTAACACTAATTTGAAAACTCTATCCCCAGTGTTTAACACTGATTTTCTTAGTGTTTAACACTAATTTGAAAACTCTATCCCCAGTGTCTAACACTGATTTTCCTAGTGCTTAACACTAATTTGAAAACTCTATTTGCAGTGTTTAACACTGAATTGCCTTAGTGTTTAACACTAATTTGAAAACCTTATTTCCAGTGTTTAACACTGACTATTTTTAGTGTTTAACACTAAATTGAAGATTATATTTCCAGTGTTTAACACTGATTGTCTTTTAGTGTTTAACACTAATTTGAGAGTTCTACCTCCAGTGTTTAACATTTTCGTTCTCTAGTGTTTAATATTACTTTTAGCCAAATTGGCTAATTTTCCAGAGGCAAAAGGCCCTCCTCCAAATGAATCTCAAAATTGAGAAAATCAAAGACAAAATGTTGTCAGAGCCCCCAAACCTCTGTTTAGCACTGCTGAATGATAAGGGGCTGAACCTGGACAAATGTCTAACGGTCCAAAGGGCCAATATTTCAAACATAACTGGACTTAACCCAATTCTGGCCATAAGTCCTCAAATTAAATTGAGTCGAGCACAACTGCTCTCCCAAATCAATTTACATCCGGTTCGAGGGTACATCTCTGAACTCCTCTGGTATTTGTCGTTGTAATCCTTCAACGTCGTCAGAGAGGTAACGGGTCCCGACAACCACACATAATACGGACTGTGGGGTCCTTAAACTCATGCGTCTTGAAACCAATATCCTTCCCCAAAATGGGAATGTTGGACCACCATGTCCCTAAACTGGAGGTGGACCACCATGCCCCTAAACTGGCAATGGACCACCATGTCCCTAAACTGGAACAATATAGCCCAAACGCTCTTTTGACGGATCTAAATGATCCTGTTAAGTCGATCTTAGTCTCAAATTAGGCTAACGTATCCTTAACAAACGTTTAAGTTGATCTTAGCCTCAAATATGGCTAACGCATCCTTAAACCAAAACTTTCAAAACAGACTTTAGTCCCAAATTGGACTATAGATCTCCCAACCAACTTTGGTTCAAGGGTACATCTTTGAACTCCTCTGACATCTGTCGTTGTAATTCTTCAACGTCGTCAGAGAGGTGATGGGTCCCGACGGCCATACATTCAATGGACCACTATGTCCCTAAACTGGAACAATAGAGCCCAAATGCTCTTTTGTCGGATCTAAACGATCCCGTTAAGTTGATCTTAGTCTCAAATTGGACTAATGTATCCTTAACAAACGTTTAAGTTGATCTTAGCCTCAAATATGGCTAACGTATCCTTAAACCAAACCCCAAACCCAAATCTAAGAATATACGGATTTGGACTAATCCACGTCCTACGGGCGACAACATAACTTAGTCTCCGTATACAATCCACGGGCAACCAAACACAAAACAAACACCCACGACACGAAGTGAAATTCTGGAGAAGGAGAAAGTTGTTACCGCGATGCGGTAGCGTAATTAACTGCAGGGGCTTGCGCATGCGGGAAGAGCGTCCCCACAATCAAAACCCCCTCAAGGGAGGGGGAATCTGACGAAGTCTGCTACATCGGCCGCATCCGTCTAAACCTCCGATACACGGTGCCATAAATCAACTTGGCATCTTCGGAGAGGTAGACGGATAAAACCAAATAGCATCTGCCCCGAACCTCAGGCAAGACGTCTCCATGTCTTGGCCGCCGTTCGGAGGGGAACAGATTCTGGCACGCCCGGTGGGACCTCTTCCTCTTTCAACTCCACACTTCGTGTGTCGTGTTCGCGAACGAATCGCGGTTTGCTGTGGTTGCCTGTGGATTCGAGGTACTAAGATTTAGTGTCTTGCTCCGTGCAGAAAAAAGAAGATCAATGGCTTCAAACTGCACTACCTGCAACTGCAACTCTCACTCCGTCCTTGCTGGAGGAGTGACATACGGGCCCCGAGCGGTCTCTCTTTTCAAGATGCCGGTGGACCAGATGACTCAGGCCACTACCGGACTGTTCTTTGGGACCATGCTCCCACCAATGAGCTTCAGCACCCCTGTACCAACACTAGAGGCTCCCAAGAAGCCGGTCCTTGATCGACTTGCTACTACCGCGGCCCCTCTCAACGGGTCGCCCAACTTCAATACTTCAGTTTTCAACAGACTGGGCCAGAACGTCTACAAGCCCGCGATACCCGAAGCTGCCATCCCAAAGCGGATAGCCATCCCGGCTCAAGCGGACGAAATCATTGGAAAGGCTCCTCCTTCCAAGAAGTCAGTTTTTACAAGGCTGGCCATTCCGGTTGCTGCTCCAGGCGAGGTCCTCGAAGCTGCCCAGAGGTCTGTCTTTGACAGATTAGACATTGCTTCTCAACGGGTGTCGGTCTTCGATAGGCTAACAATAGTCTCTCCTCAAAGCAGGGGGCATGACGAAGGCACCCTTACAGCTGAAACAACTCCATACGCAAGACACGCTCGACGTCGCCACTGGCGCCGAGTGAGGAAGGCTGGGGGCAACTCCCCCTCTGGGATAACTCCGCCAGCTCCAACGGTGGGGATCGATGCTGCTGTTCCAACCGGGAACAGCTTTGAATTGCTGAACACGGTGTGCAGAAACTCTCCTACTGCGGTGCTGAAGAGAACTCCTTCACCTGTGGAGAATACTCCAGAGAAGAAGCCGGAGCAGCCCCCTCAACGGCTGTCCTCTAAAATTTACAAGGTCTGGCGGCAGGTCCAGGAGTCGGTGATTGATCAAGACTATCTCCGCCGACAGAAAAAGATGAAGGTTCGGCGGGAGAAGGATTACTCCGTCAAGCCACAAAAAGCAACAACTACTTGGGTACCCACTACAACGGCCCCCTCAACTTTGAACACTCAAAAAAGAAGAAGGTCGGGGAAGATCCATGTGTCTTTGGCAAATCGCAAAGACACTGAATCTAAACGCCCCAAGTCTGGGGGCATGGTGGTGCACACCGTTTATATGGCTTCCGGAAAGGAGGAAAGCCGTGCTTCGACGAGTCACCGAACGCTCACTCGATCCGTGACCAAAGCCCAGGAGCAACAACAGAAGCTTCAGGAAATGATGACTGCAATGGCCGTACTTACCGAGCCGAAAGAAAGCCCGGAGGCATCATCAGAACAGCGTCACGAACAAGAAACTGACGCTGACTTCTTACGCAGTGTCCTCGAAAAGAAGGACAAAGAAGCCACAGAGCAAGCAGCTAACATAAAGCAAATGGCGCTCCTCTTTCAAGATATGGTAGGAATGATATTACAGCAGGATCCTCCAGCTGAAGACCCTCCGATCATTACTGAAGACGATAGAGGGGAGACATCTGATCCACCTCCGGCTCTTTCAGCAGCCAAGGAGGAAACTATCTCCAAAGCTGCACTAGACGACTATATAGCTCAGCAAATACGAATTCATCAGGCGAATGAAGCGGCTGGGCAAATTGCTAGAACCGGACAACCCTACCCGGGCTGGTATGACCAAATCAGTTACCCGCCGGGATATACGATCCCTAAATTCCATGTGTACAAGGGGATAGGGAATCCACATCAACATGTTGCCCAGTTCAGGGCTCTTTGTGGCAACACCGACGGTGATGATAAGCTCCTACTTCGCCAATTCGTCAGCAGCTTATTTGAGACGGCGTTTAAATGGTACTCCGAGCTCCCGAACGACTCTATTAAAACTTTCGCTGAAATGGAGTTGTTGTTTACCCAGCGTTTCACAAGCGCCAGGGAGCACACCCCGATAACAACACTGATCAACGCCAGGGTAAGGCCAGGCGAAACGAGGGTTCAATATGCAACCCGATGGCGGAACTTATGGTCAAAATGCAAAATACGCATCGAAGAAGCGCCAGCGGTGGGCATGTTCGTGGGTACTCTTGATCCTCAAGCGACCATCTCCCAATTCATGATGTTCTTCAAGACGACCACCTTCCAGGCCTTGATTGACAAGCTGGCCCAAATGGACCAGATGGGCCATAGGCCTTCCCCTTCAAAGACGGAACCTTGGAATGAAAAGGGCAAAGGGAAAGCAACCTTCGTTGCCAACACTCAACAACGTACGAGCAACTTGAAGCCAGTTTTTCGCCAAAACAACGTGCGTCCACGCCCATTCCTTGAGGAAAGACTAGAACGTCCTTACTCGTTTCCTCAGGATAAAACGAGAAAACTGTTCGAGCTGGCAGTGCGCAACAGACTCGTCAATTTGCCGAGTCCAAAACGTCCGTTGCAGCCAGGCGATGTCAACGATCTTAATTACTGCCCTTACCACCAAGCGGTAAGCCATCCAATCGAAGATTGCTTCGTTTTCAAAGGCCGGATTGAGAACCAATACCAACAAGGCAAGTTCGCATTATCCGAAAACGGGAAAGTGAGCCCGCCACAACCTCATGCCCCTAAAAAAGTGGACATGCCGGGGGCATCGTGCTCTTTTATAGAAAAAGCTCCATGGGAGGTCGCTCTTTTAGCCAAGACGAAAAGAATGCTGAAAGATCTCCAAACGTGCCCGGAAATCAGGTGGAAAAATTCACTGGAACTCGAGGTCGTCGAGGGAATGCTGAAACCGCGCCCAACTACAAAATCCGGTGATGATGGTCAAAGCGCTCACACCCAGCCGTCAAAGTCTTCAAAGAAATAAAAGAAGACCGAAAAGCCCGTGAAGCCTGGCGACAAGCGCACGGACCTGCAGAAACAGATTGACGCGTTGGAAGAATATGATCAGAAAGTGCGGACCCCAGTCACACTTCAAGAATTTCTCACCCATGTCCTTGAGGACGGAGAGGATGACGAAGACTCGTCTGATGAACCTGAGGATTATGTGGCAAGCTGCCATATGATCTCTCACTCGTCGATAGACAGTGAGGAAGCTCCTTACACGGAGAAGCAGGGGGTAGATCCTGAGCCAGAACTTCTAGGACCATCAGACGAAATGATTGATGCATTCCTGAACGAAGCCCATCTTAAAAGCAAAGCTGATCGAGAGCGCGAGATGGCCATATTCGAGAAAGCCAAACGCCGGCGACTAGATAAAAGGGTCAAAACACTCCCACCGGATGAAAGTACATCCGACGCAAATGAAAGCAGGATTAAGACAAAGAAATGATTCACCAAAGCCATATTAATGGGGATGAAGCTGCCCACTTTCAGAGAAAATTCTCCTTGCGGTATACATCTTGATGAAGCGGACGTGCATCCTAATTTCTGCTTATATCATCAGAAGATCGCACATCCTACTGAAGATTGCAACTCCTTTAAGTGTTGGTGGCAAGAGTATGTCGCACACAGGCAACACTTCAACAGGACAAAGTGTGAAGCTCGTAGACAGCGGAAAAATGCGACAGATGAGCATAAAAGAATTGCCGGCAATTGTCATAGGGTTGATCCCGGGGGATCGCGAGTTCTCACCTTCGGGAGCGACTCCGACGAAAAAATAGCCCTCGGCTCTCTCTTCAAGGAATCCATCTCTAAAACGAAAGAATTGAGGAGTTGCGAGAACATTCAGCCGTGCAATCGCACGCTACCCGGAAAGAATCTCGGACCCGCAAACAAGGGATCGAACAAAAAGGATAAAAGGAAGGGAAAAATGGCCTTCGTCGCCAACGCTCAACAACAATCGAGTGACCCTAGACCGGTTGTTCGCCAAAGCAACAAGCGGCAACCCCTCTATGAAAAGTTGAAACGTCCTTACTCATTTTCCCGGGATGAAACAAGGAGGATGTTCGAACTAGCAGTGCGCAACAGGCTTATCATTCTACCGGACCCGAAACACCAGCTACAACTGAATGGTGTCAACAATCCTAATTACTGCCCTTACCACCAAGTATTGGGCCATCCGATCGAAAACTGCTACGTCTTCAAAAACTGGGTTGAAGACCAATACCAACAGGGCAAGTTCGCGCTATCCGAGAACTGGAAGGTGAGCCCGCCACAATCTCATGCTCCTAAAAAGATAGACATGCCGGGGGCATCATGCTCAGTCATAGAGAAAGCCCCATAAACCGAAAAGTCAGTAAACTAGATATTCGCCTCAAATACGGCGACGGCGGACCGAAACGTCCTTAAACTAACGCTGGACCACTATGTCCCAAAACTGGCTGCGGACCGAAACGTCCTTAAACTAACAGTGGACCGCAATGTCTTAAAACTTGCAAAGGACCGAAACGTCCTTAAACTACAACCGCAGCATTCTCAGGCTGACAAAATAAATGGTATGTCCATAAGCGAAATGGGCACGGATGAAAACCCGAAAAGGCTCCGTGAGTAAAAACAGCAGGGCTACCGACGAGTGTTTGTGAGAACCTGAAAGGGTGCAATCTCGTTAGAGAAAAAAAGAATAAAAAAGAATTAAAAAAACGGTATGTCCATAAGTAAAATGGGCACGGATGAAAACCCGAAAGGGCTCCGTGAGTAAAAACAGCAGGGCTACCGGCGAGTGTTTGTGAAAACCCGAAAGGGCGCAACCTCGTTTAAAAACACTTACAGGGTCCTCTCGACCTTCTAAGGAGAAACCACCTGCGTGAGATCCTTACGATTCACAGGGAAGCAACACACTTAGGGATCCTCACGATTCCTAAGGAGAAACTACACTTGCGAGATCCTCACGACTCGTAAGGAGAACTCTCTTATGGGACCCTCACGGCTTATAAAATTTGAAAGTCTTAAGTTACAGAAACCTGAATCTGTTCTTAAGCGAACCCCCCCCCCACAACCTTCGATATTGCCCTATAAGCGGCTCATACTGACCCTTGTATACAATCCACGGGCGCGAATAAACATTTCCCTAACCGAGTCCCATCCGTGACTAGGGATATGTTCATATGGTGAATAACCCTTGTAAGTCCTCTCAACTTATAAGGAGAAAACCCTTTTGTAAGATCCTTACGACTTACAGGGGAACATACACTTAGGAATCCTCACGATCCCTAAGGAGAAAACACACCTACGAGATCCTCACGACTTGTAGGGAGAAATACCTTTGTGAGGTCCTTACGGCTCATGAAGTCAAAAGCCTTAGTCGACGGGATCCTAACCTTGTTCGCTAAGCCACCTTTGTTTGACATCGACAGAGGCAAATGATGATTCGCTCCTGGCAATATCTCAGTTGTAGCGATGCTGATGCCTAAATCAGTATCAAATTCCAAGTCCTTTCATGGCAAATAATGATTTGCTCCTGGCAATATTCCAGTTGTAGCGATGCTGATGCTGAGGTTGGCATCAGATTCCAAGTTCCACACTCGCGATAAAAAATCAGCGAACCAAAAATGCATATGAAATAGCCGAAATGATAGGGCAACTTGCAACAAAATCAGCAAGTAAAAATGTATGCATACAAAATAGCCGAAATGATTGGGCAACTAGCAATAAAAAGCAGCGAGTAAATAAAACAGCCGAAATGATTAGGCAACTATTCATATCAGATTTTTGTATTTTTATACCGCCCAATTTTTATCATACTGCTTATCGGTAGGTACTCTTAAGCCGTGTTTGCTAGTCAATTGCAGGATACAAGTTCTCGGCTCTAAACGGTGAATTTCATGGAAAAACACGACAAAATCCGGGTTCTTGCCAACCACAGATAAAACACGGGTCTCCGCTCTTTATCCGTCTGTTGCCACACACCAGTTTAAGAGACAAAATGGCAAATCAATGTCATTTTCATGCATAAGGCTCAATGGCAACACAAGATCCAAGAAATCTATACGGAGCTCAAGAAAATCATGGCAAAAAGATCCACATCCAATCACCTTTTGGTCTACAAAAATTCTGGAAGAAATTTGGAAAGATTATCAGAAAAATCATATACCAGACTGAAGGACATAAAGGACCAGGACACCACACAAAACCCTAGGGGCTAACTCCTCTATATGGCCGCGGTTCCGCGGCCAATAGGGGGTATAGGCCGCGGAACCGCGGCCGTACGGTGTCGGCAGATAGTGGAATTTTGGGGGTATTTCGGTATTTTTATATTGAGGCAGAATTTTGCCCTAGATTTTCAGATCACTGCCTATAAATAGCCCAGAACCTTGTGAAGCCAAGGGTTCTTAATCTTGTATTTTTAGGTTTTAGAATACTTGTTGTTCTTCTTCTTCTTCTCATCTCTTCTCCATTGAAAAACTTGTAGTGAGCTTTTGTGAGTGAAGAATGATGAATAAAGAAGTTCATTTTGTTATTATACTTGTCTTGCTCTTGTTATGTTAATTGCTTGTAATCTTTAATTGTTAACTTAGTTGTTGTTATTTGTGTTTGTTTGTTTCTTTTCTCTTTTCCTTTATCCTTAAACAACCATGATGCTTACGCTTGATCCTTGCCGAGGTGAGGTCGCAAATAGCTAGTTGTTAGCTTCTAATCTCCTTCTTTCTATCTTCCTCTTTTGTTTTATTTTCTTTTCCGTATAATGGGTGAGTAGTTTCATACTTGTTAGGGTAGGATAAGGGAAGTTTGAGAGAAGGAAATCTCTCTCACTCTTTCCTTGCCCAACAGCTTAAATCAACTCCCGTTAATTGAACCACAATCCGCTCCCTACGGCACCCTATTCTACATGACAGCGGTGATTCCGTAGTGAGACCGGTTGTGGTTGAATTAACCGGAGGTTATGGCTAAGAGCCAAGAACGGACGCACAAGCACCAAAAAGAAGAACTTAAGCGTTGGAAAACCTAGCTTATACTCGCAAGTTCCTTCCTAGTCGTGCTAATCCCCGTTGTTGCCGATTACCGTAACACCGATATTAAGAGTGGCAACGAAAGAAGTGAGCGACTCCTAACTCAAACTAACCTAATCCTAACCCTAACAAGCTCTCTATACATATCATTTTAACACTTAGTTAATCAAAAACAAATCTGGACTTTTGGACTTAACTCGTTAAAGCACATAGAAAAAGATTCTCATCTCCCTGCGGACGACCCGTACTCAACCGGCTAGCTACAAGCGAAACCGTTTTGATTGCGGTAATTAACTAAACTTGAACACGCAGAAAATCTAACAATCAAATGGCGCCGTTGCCCGGGAGACGGTAGTTTATTTCTTTGTGTAATTTCGGGTTAATTTGTGAATATAAAGCTAACCGAAAAACAAAACAAACAAAAAAATATACATTGTAAAAAAAAAAACCCATCTTGTTATTTTTGATTAGTTTTTGTGCAAGTGTGCAGGATAACACGAAGTTCGAGTTCAGTGCCAAAGACGTGGGAAGATAGACCCATATTTCGCGGCTACACCGCGACAGATTCAAGACGGATAAAACGGTCTACAGAAAGATTCTGGAGCAGTTTCAGTGAGCAAATCCAGATTCAGGGTCTTAAAAACAGCAGAGGACACCCAAAACAGCCCAGACCAGAAAACTGAAGCCCCAACTCTCCATTACTGCCGCGGAACCGCGGCATAAGCAAGCTTAGGCCGCGGAACCGCGGCCGTTTGGTGGCCTCAGGGTGCCAAATTCCCTGTAAGTGTCTCTCTTCTTTCCCCCACTCCGCTGGACTCCAATAAACTGTGTTTTCTGCAGCATTCTTTGCGCAAATTCTCTTCCCCCTTCCAATAAACTGTTCTTGTGCAGGATTCTTTGCGCCGCGCTAAAAATTGTTTGCGGTTGATTTGTTACCGCTTTGCATTCATTAATACGGACTTAAGGTACTTGAAACCAATTCAGATTGGGTGGGGATTTCATCACCCTTCCCAGGACCCCAGAAATCACAAAAAGCATATGCATTGATCATTGTTAATTAAAAAAATACTAGACTCAGCCCTAAGGACTTCGCGCTCAATAGTACAGAGGACTAGTTACAGGCATCGGCCGTTTATCCTATCTGACTTTTGCGGTGTCTAGACAAGTGTGTCGAAGGCAAGTGGTTATTTAATTAAGGAACTTCGCGAAAGCGTTGGACAACCTCCCACTTATCTGGCACTTACCTGGTCGCAATTGACGGAGAAGAGGCGGTTTGAGGTCCTATTTCTAGCCCTCTGGAACAGTTAGGAGCTATCTAGCAGACCTAGGTGACCCTAGATCTAGGTGTGATTGTGCATATCTTGTTTGTGATTTCTTAAATCCGTAAGTCCGTACATATTTCTGTAAAGCTCTTTCTTAAAAAAAAAAAAGAAAGAAAAAAGAAAAAATCAAAAACTTTTATAAAAACTTGCCCTTTGTCGCCAAAATCCATTTTTCACCCACTACCCATCGTATTTCTTCATTGACGTTTTCTTACCCTCACCTTCTCCGCTTTGACTATACTAAACTCGTTTAGTGTATGTCCGCTTGGACTCGGGACACTAGCGCCCGCCTAGTCCGCATTACGTTAGTCGCTACCGACTACACGATCGACTCAGACGTCGAAACTCCGTCCACACCTCTTTCACCTTTACCTTTGCCGGCCAACTCCGACGTTGACCGGAATTCTGTTCATACATCTTCACCTTCACCATCACCAACCTCTTCTTCCGCGATGTCAGGATTCAATCCAAACATCTCTTTGACTACCTCTGGATTGGCTCCACCTCCTACGGAGACCAATAACCCACCACCACCGCCTGTTGTAGCGCCACAGCGAATCGCGCTCCAGGATCGTTTCTATCCCACTCGTTCTGCACTTCCCACCTGCCTTTCTCTTCCACCAGCCAATGGGGATAATTTTGAAATTAAGCCCCACTTCATCAACATGCTTCCATGATTTCATGGGCTTGAATCTGAAGATGCCTATATCTTCATCAATAAATTTCAAAACGTTTGTGCCATGATGAAAACTACCCAACTGTCTGACGATGCTATACGGCTACGGGTCATTCCGTTCACTTTATGCGATCTTGCTGAAAAATGGCTGTATAGCACCGCTTCCCACTCCATAACCAGTTGGGACGAGTTTGTAAAAGCGTTTCTCAAGAAATTTTATCCGAATCATAAAACCGCAAGGATACGTAACGAAATCAACCAATTCTCTCAGCTTCCTTCTGAACCCTTCTTGAAGTGCTTTGACCGGTACAAAGACCTTCTTGTTCAGTGTCCTCACCACGGTATAGAGAAATGGCAACTTTTCCAAACCTTATACGAGGGCCTGAACCCAGCAACCAAGCAGTTGTTGGAAACCATCTGTCAGGGCCACTTCCTATCAAAATCTGACGAGGAAGCGTGGCAATTCTTTGACGACCTTGCGGAACAGACGCTACAATGGGAGAGCACCAGACCGACTTCTTCTTCCTCTACCTCCACTTCTACCGGTCAGTCTAGGGTAGGAATTCACCAACTTGATGTCTCTATTGCGATGAAAGCTGAAATGGCTGCAATAACGAGAAAGCTTGAAGCAATAGAGAGCAAATTTTCTTCTCCTGCTCCTGCCCCTGTTCTTCCCCTTCGTACCATTTGCGCTTGTTGTTCCGATCCTTCTCACTTAACCGAAGTGTGTCCTTACAATCCACCATCGCAAGGACATGATCAGGTTAATGCTGCATTTTAGCAAAGACCGAGGAATGATCCATACTCTTCCACCTACAATCCCGGTTGGAAAAACCACCCCAATTTCGCCTGGAATCAGAATCAGAATCAATTCCAAGGCAACAATTTCCAAAGGTCCCCTCCGCCACAACAACAAGCGCAACAACAAACTCAACATCAGTTTCAGCAGCCCTTCCAACCCCAACCTTTTTAAAATCAGACGAACAACTTTGCACCCAACAATTCTTTTCCCCAAAACAATTTTGTTCCGTCAAACAACGATAAGGTTTCCTCGCTCGAACGAAGTCTGGAGGCGTTCGTTAAACAATCGACACAATCCACCGCCAACATCCAGTCTTCCATTCAGTCCTTGGTGCAACACACTGCCGCTCACGGGCAAAGCATCAAAACCATCGAGGCCCAGATTGCACAGCTGAATGCAGCCTTAAGCGAGCGAGAGAAGGGGAAGCTCCCGTCCCAGCCACTCCCTAATCCCGGTCACCCACATAATGTACATGTTGCTCTTGAACAACAGAACCATAATGTGAGTGCCGTGACCACATTGAGATCGGGAAGGATGCTGCAAAACAACATTGGCACACGAGTCGACGATGACACCCTGGCCACTTCTTCTTCTTCTTCTTCTTCTCCTGCTTCTTCGTCTTCTGAGCCTATTCTCCGTTCTTCACAAGGCTCTCCTTCCTCTTCTTCTGCTTTGAATGGACCCACTTCTCACTCCACGAAAACACCTGTTCTGGGATCCGTTCCAACTCCACAATCTCCTTCTCCAGCATTAGACTCAACCAATTTTAAAAACATCCCATTTCCAAACCGGTTGAGGTCTAATAAACAAAATCCTCAAATGGAGAAGATTCTGGAGTTATTTAAGCAGGTTAACATTAACATTCCTTTTTTAGATGCCGTCCAACAAGTCCCATCTTACGCGAAAATCTTAAAGGACTTGTGCACGAAAAAGAGGAAGTCTCAGGTACCAAAGAAAGTTTTCTTGGCTAGTGCTGTGAGTGATGCTCTTACCCAATCTTTACCACAAAAACGGAAGGACCCTGGCTGTCCTACGATTTCTATTACCATTGGGGATAAGAACATCAACCGCGCACTATTAGATCTTGGTGCCAGTGTTAACCTGCTTCCGTACTCAGTATACGAGCAATTAGGCGTAGGAGAGCTAAAACCCATACACTGTACTCTCCAAATGGCCGACCGATCGATCACCCATCCTAGGGGTGAGCTAGAGGATGTGTTAATCAAAGTCAGGGACTTTATATTCCCCGTTGACTTCATTGTATTAGACACACAGCCTGTAGCTAACCCCCGGAATCAAATTCCGGTGATACTCGGTCGCCCATTCCTTGCAACCTCAAATGCTGTGATCAATTGTCGCAATGGTTCGATGAACATCTCTTTTGGAAACATGACAATTGAACGCAATATTTTTAGGTTGGGAAATCAGCCCTCCGAGCCTAATGCTCATATACTGGACGTTTGCTCAATCCAGGAGATCACCCCAGAAGAGTGTGAATTCGAGGAGTTTCTGTTCGATCATGATAACCTTAACGCCACTAGTGCGTTCCTCCTCGAACCTGCTGCTGTTTCTGCGCCCGACAACGACTACGAGTGTTTCACGTTCTTGAACGATCTTAGCTGCTCGCAACCCGAGTTTGAATCCTTCGAATTTCCGGATGAGTTACCTGAACCATCCGACTCAGTCGCTTACACTCGTTTTGAACCTTTGCTGGAATCTTTTGAGTTCGAGACCTTTGCACCAATCTTGCCTTCAATCGTTTCACCTCCAACGCTCGAACTCAAACCTTTGCCGTCTCATCTGAAGTACGCTTACTTAGGTGAGAACGAGACCCTCCTTGTCATCATCTCGGCTTCTCTAGCTCCAGAGCAAGAGAAAGCCCTTCTCGCGGTCTTGCACAGCAACAGGCAAGCTTTTGGCTGGTCCATGGCGGACATCAAGGGGATTAGTCCCCTGATCGTTGAACATCACATTCATCTGATGGATGATGCCAAACCAGCCCGGGATCCACAAAGACGTCTCAACCCAGTCATGAAAGAGGCTGTGAAGAAGGAAATCGTAAAATGTCTGGATAGTGGTATCATTTACCCTATCTCTGATAGCCAGTGGGTTAGCCCCATTCACGTTGTCCCCAAGAAATCAGGTATAACGGTCATCACTAATGAGGCGAACGAGTTAATCCCTACTCGCACCCAAACTGGATGGCGAGTATGCATCGATTACAGAAAACTCAACGCCGCAACGCGGAAAGACCACTTTCCGCTACCTTTCATTGACCAAATGCTGGAACGATTGGCCGGACACGAGTACTACTGCTTTCTTGATGGCTACTCCGGCTATAATCAAATTCCCATCGCCGAAAAAGACCAGGACAAGACCACATTCACTTGTCCTTTCGGCACGTTTGCATATCGTCGCATGCCCTTTGGGTTATGCAATGCGCCCGCTACCTTCCAGCGGTGTATGATGGGAATCTTCTCAGACATGGTGGAAAAATTTCTGGAGATCTTCATGGACGATTTCTCCATCTTCGGCGATTCCTTCAACGAGTGTTTGCTGCATCTCGACGCTGTCCTTACCCGATGTAAAGACAAGAACCTCACTTTGAATTGGGAGAAATGCCACTTCATGGTGCGCGAAGGTATTGTCTTAGGACATATCATCTCGCAAAATGGCATAGAGGTTGACAAAGCAAAGATTGAGGTCATTTCCAATCTACCTCCTCCCAGATGCGTCCGAGACATCCGAGCCTTCCTTGGCCATGCCGGTTTCTATAGACGGTTCATCAAGGACTTTAGCAAGATTGCTAGGCCCTTGATTCTTTTGCTGGCCAAGGACACGCCATTCGACTTCAACTCGAGCTGTGTGACTGCATTCGAGTCATTAAAAAGCTCACTCACTTCTGCTCCCGTTCTTTCTTCACCTGACTGGACGCACCCGTTTGAGATTATGTGCGATGCATCCGACTTTGCCATTGGTGCTGTCCTTGGACAACACATCAACAAGATGCCGCACGTAATCTATTATGCGAGCCGAACCCTGAACGACGCCCAACTCAATTATACAACAACTGAGAAGGAATTCTTGGCTGTTGTATTTGCTTTAGAAAAGTTCAGGCCCTACCTCATCGGCTCTCCAGTCATTGTCTACATAGACCATTCTGCTCCGCGCCATCTTTTTGCGAAGAAAGATGCAAAATCTCGGCTAATACGTTGGATCCTCTTGCTTCAAGAGTTTGACCTTGTCATTAAGGACAAACGAGGATGTGAAAACGTAGTTGCCGACCATCTCTCACGACTTCCTTCTTCGCTTTCGCTTCCAATTCCGATCAACGACGTTTTCCCGGATGAACAGCTCTTGACGGTATCTTGCGAACCCTGGTTCGCAGATATTGTGAACTATTTGGCCACAGGATTACTACCGACTGAATGGTCAAGTCAGGACAGACTTCGCTTCTTATCCCAAGTAAAACACTTTTACTGGGACGAACCCTATCTGTTCAAGTACTGTCCCGACCAGATTATTCGTCGGTGTGTTCCTGACGATGAATTCAAGAGTGTGCTGTCGTTTTGCCACGATCAAGCATGTGGCGGGCATTTTGGCCCCAGAAAGACAGCTGAGAAGATCTTGCAATGTGGTTTCTACTGGCCACAACTCTTCAAAGACGCTCATGACTATTGCAAGACTTGCTCCCGGTGCCAACACTTGGGCTGGATATCCCGGAGGAACGAGATGCCGCTCCAACCGATCTTGGTTGTGGAGATTTTTGACGTTTGGGGGATAGATTTCATGGGGCCATTTCCCAGCTCTTTCGGGAACTTGTACATCCTTCTCGCTGTTGATTACGTCTCTAAGTGGGTCGAGGCTGTGCCCAGCCGGACTAACGACAACAAGGTTGTCGTCAGGTTTCTTAAAGAAAACATTTTCTCCCGGTTTGGGCACCCCCGAGCGATCATTAGCGATAATGGAACTCATTTCTGCAACAAGACTTTCGAGGCCTTGATGCGGAAATATTCCATTAATCATAAGCTATCTACGCCCTACCACCCCTAAACCTGTGGGCAGGCCGAAGTTTCAAATCGGCAAATCAAGCAGATACTGGAGAAGACGGTTTCCAAGAACCGAAAAGATTGGTCGCTGAAACTCACTGATGCCCTTTGGGCATTTCGAACCGCTTATAAGACCGATATTCGCATGTCTCCCTATCGGCTTGTGTACGGAAAGGCTTGCCACCTACCTGTCGAAATAGAGCATCGCGCATTTTGGGTGATAAAGGAGTTGAATCTGTCTCTCGAAGATGCGGGCAGCCATCGGAAGCTGCAGTTGAACGAATTAAGCGAGCTTAGGGATGAGGCTTACGATAACGCGGTTGTCGTTAAGAATCGAACGAAGGTGTTTCACGATAAACACCTTTTGCGCAAAACTTTCGTACCTGGTCAACAGGTACTGCTTTACGACACCCGGCTACACTTCCATCCAGGAAAGCTCAGATCTCGCTGGAAAGGGCCGTATTTTGTGCGGAATGTGTATCCGCATGGCGCTGTGGATTTGGAAAATCCAAAGGACGGTTCATTTTTCAAAGTGAACGGACACCGACTAAAACCGTACCTTAGCGCCGAACCAACAGAGGAGCTCCTGGTCTTACAGGAGCCGGTTTACCCTGCATAATCTTCCTCTGCCTACCTCCAAACTTCGGTTATCCAGCCAAGAACAAGTGGACACTGTTCCAAATAAGTTTGGGGGTATGTATATACCATTTTGTACATTTTTGTGGATATTCTTTTCCATTTTTGCTTTTCTTTTCTTTTCTTTAAAAACAAAAAACAAAACAAATGTGTGTGTATAGCTATCCGACAATTTTGACCCTTCAAATAATCTCTTCATGCAATAATAGTGAGGACACTGTCCAATTTAAGTTTGGGGGTACGCTCGGTACGCATTTCTTACCTTCGCATTCATATGTATATTTTGCATCTGCATATTAAAATCCATAAAATCCATAAAAATCTGAAAATTTTCTAAAAATATAAAAACTTTTCTGTCAAGTTAGCTAGTAGGAAAACTCTGATTCAACATCTCGACGGTTTTGTTTGATAAGATAAGAATAACTAAATCTTATTTTTAGATTTTGAAAACCTGAAAGATAACTCTCCTTTGAAGTTAACTATAGCTGATATACGTCTTTACATCACACTACACGTGTCGTAAGTTTTGGAAATTAGATGACAAGTCTTTTATGTCTAAAAACTTTTAAATGGATAAATGATTTTCTGAGGATCAAATAGGTTTGTTCTGAAATAAGTAATATCAAGAATAGTTTATGAAGTGAAGTGAATATGAAGAGATATTATTGATGCCTTAATTGGAACTAAGTCTGAAAAATAACCCATATGAAACTTGATTGGAATGATTACACACCGAACCCACTAAACACGTCTTTTATCCACAAAAAAAAAATAATTGAACTGCCGGTTATGTCTCCGTTCGTATTGAATCATCATGATTTTCACGCCAAACTGTCTTTTGTTTTTAAACCTAGGTAACTTCAGTAATTAAGTCCGCTGGGGTGTTTCTACACCTAATGCCCTAAAGCCAACTGGTTTGGGTGCATTGGCCCAAAGCTCGCTAAGAAGCCTAGAAAGTCCAGATTAAAACAAAGTCAAGCAAGTGTTCTCTCCGAGTTAAAATTCCTAACGGTTCTTTGTGTGAGAATAATCTTGATAAAAGACAGGATTTTATAAAAATTTTAGCGGAGATATGAAGGTTTTATTCTATGATAAAGACTATTGCACGTTCACAGAGGTGTGTATGAAATGAAAACAAGAAAAAGGTGGAGTGAAAAATAAGACCTAGTTTCCTGTTAAGGAAGATAGAAATTCTGAAGTTGAAACTTTACTGGAAAACGAAACTTGAAAAATGCTTAACTCTTTATAAAACTTATGTGATCCTTTTTTAAAATTTTTATCTGGGCTTTACTGTGTGACATAATGACTTTAATCGATCCTTCTGGAAACTTAACGACACTATTTGCACTGCACGTAAAGACATATAAAATCTATAGTTAAATAAGAAGCGAGGTGTGAAAAATAAGGATTTGATAGTCTAGACTTGGGATCATAGAATTATTATTTTCTGAAACAAAACTTTAGGTTTTGAATCATAGTTATTTTGCAAAACTAGCTTGACCGGATTTTGTGGGTAGTATCCGCTGAAAACCCCCAGGAGACAACACTCCTCCTACTAGGGACACCTAGAGGTTTAACGGCTTGTTGCACATGCTCAGTGCAATCGCGTTCCCTGCGAAAGTGAGGTTAGGAATTTTTTGTGAATAAATTGGTTTTGCTCGGGACGAGCAAATGATAAGTTTGGAGGTATTTTTTCATATCAGATTTTTGCATTTTTATACCGCCCAATTTTTATCATACTGCTTATCGGTAGGTGCTCTTGAGCCGTGTTTGCTAGTCAATTGCAGGATACAGGTTCTCGGCTCTAAACGGTGAAATTCATGGAAAAACACGACAAAAATCCGGGTTCTTGCCAACCACAGATAAAACACGGGTCTCCGCTCTTTATCCGTCTGTTGCCACACACCAGTTTAAGAGACAAAATGGCAAATCAATGTCAATTTCATGCACAAGGCTCAATGGCAACACAAGATCCAAGAAATCTACACGGAGCTCAAGAAAATCATGGCAAAAAGATCCACATCCAATCACCTTTTGGTCTACAAAAATTCTGGAAGAAATTTGAAAAGATTATCAGAAAAATCATATACCAGACTGAAGGACATAAAGGACCAGGACACCACACAAAACCCTAGGGGCTAACTCCTCTATATGGCCGCGGTTCCGCGGCCAATAGGGGGTATAGGCCACGGAACCGCGGCCGTACGGTGTCGGCAGATAGTGGAATTTTGGGGGTATTTTGGTATTTTTATATTGAGGCAGAATTTTGCCCTAGATTTTCAGATCACTGCCTATAAATAGCCCAGAACCTTGTGAAGCCAAGGGTGCTTAATCTTGTATTTTTAGGTTTTAGAATACTTGTTGTTCTTCTTCTTCTTCTCATCTCTTCTCCATTGAAAAACTTGTAGTGAGCTTTTGTGAGTGAAGAATGATGAATAAAGAAGTTCATTTTGTTATTATACTTGTCTTGCTCTTGTTATGTTGATTGCTTGTAATCTTTAATTGTTAACTTAGTTGTTGTTATTTGTGTTTGTTTCTTTCTTTTCTCTTTTCCTTTATCCTTAAACAACCATGATGCTTATGCTTGATCCTTGCCGAGGTGAGGTCGCAAATAGCTAGTTGTTATCTTCTAATCTCCTTCTTTCTATCTTCCTCTTTTGTTTTATTTTCTTTTCCGTATAATGGGTGAGTAGTTTCATACTTGTTAGGGTAGGATAAGGGAAGTTTGAGAGAAGGAAATCTCTCTCACTCTTTTCTTGCCCAACAGCTTAAATCAACTCCCGTTAATTGAACCACAATCCGCTCCCTACGGCACCCTATTCTACATGATAGCGGTGATTCCGTAGTGAGACCGGTTGTGGTTGAATTAACCGGAGGTTATGGCTAAGAGCCAAGAACGGACGGACAAGCACCAAAAGGAAGAACTTAAGCGTTGGAAAGCCTAGCTTATACTCGCAAGTTCCTTCCTAATCGTGCTAATCCCCGTTGTTGCCGATTACCGTAACACCGATATTAAGAGTGGCAACGAAAGAAGTGAGCGACTCCTAACTCAAACTAACCTAATCCTAACCCTAACAAGATCTCTTTACATATCATTTTAACACTTAGTTAATCACAAACAAATCTGGACTTTTGGACTTAACTCGTTAAAGCACATAGAAAAAGATTCCCATCTTCCTGCGGACGACTCGTACTCAACCGGCTAGCTACAAGTGAAACCGTTTTGATTGCGGTAATTAACTAAACTTGAACACGCAGAAAATCTAACAATCAGCAACTCGCAATAAAAAGCAGCGAGTAAATAAAAGAAATAACCGAAATGATTGGGCACCGCGAAAAATAGTCGAAATGATTGGGCAATCGCGATCTTCGCGATATAAAAAGCTGAAATGATAGAGCATCGCGGAAAGAATAAAAAAAATGAAATGATGAAAAAATGAAACTTTTTGCCCTACAGGTGAGATCACATCGATCCATGTATACAATCCAGGGGCGCAAACAAAGAGGGAACCATACCTTCCCAACAGGCTCCACCAGAAAGCGAAGCCAAAGTTCGATGGTTCATAGACAACCTAGAGACAATCTCGACATTCGTCGCAATATTGCAGTCACAGTGTCAACAAACAAAGTGAAGGAAGATCCCTAGCTTCAGGGCCTCGACGTCAATATCGACAACTTAGAGATCACCAACGGCGTTTCTCCTCACTCCAACCAGATGCAGACATGACGTCAACAATCGACCTCAGAGTCGCAACGAAACGGAGCCATAGAAAAGTCCCTAGTTCCAAATTTCAATGGCCACATCTACAGCCTGGAGACCAACAACGGTGTGCCTCCTCATTCCAGCAGGACACAGATGTTACACCATCAAACGGAGCCATGGCAAAGTCCCTAGTTCCAAATCTCAATGGCCACATCTACAGCCTGGAGACCAACAACGGTGCGCCTCCTCATTCCAGCAGGACACAGATATTACACCATCAAACGGAGCCATGGCATAGTCCTTAGTTCCAAATCTCGATGGTTCACAGACAACCTAGAGACCATCTCAGCATTCGTCTCGTTACAGCAGACGAGATGTCAACGACGGCGTTCCTCCGCAGTCCAGCAGGATGCAGATGCAACGTCAACGAAAGACCCCATGGTCGAAACAAAGCGGAGTGACGGCAAAATCCCAGCTCCACCTCGGCATTCGTCTCGATACAGCAAACGAGATGTCAACGACGGCGTTCTTCTGCAGTCCAGCAGGATGCAGATACAACGTCAACAAAAGACCTCACGGTTGAAACAAAGTGGAGCGACGGCAAAATCCTAGCTCCACTTCAGCATTCGTCTCGATACAGCAGACGAGAGATCACCAACGGCGTTCTTCAACAGTCCAGCAGGGTGTGGATGCAACGTCAACAAAAGACCTCACGGTCGAGACAAAGCGAAGCGACAGCAAAATCCCAGCTCCACCTCAGCATTCGTCTCGATACAGCAGACGAAAGGTCACCAACGGCATTCCTCAGCAGTCCAACAGGATGTGGATGCAACGTCGACAAAAGACCTCACGGTCGAAACAAAGCGGAGCGATGGCAAAAACCCACCACAACCTCGACGTTCGTCTCGATACAGCAGACGAGATGTCACTACAGCGCCCTTCCTCCAACAGGATTCAGACGCGGCAAAGCAAACGAAGCGAAGGCCAAATTCCTAGCTTCAACGTCTTGACGGTAAGTCATATAAAACTGGAAAGACAATTAGAGATCATCTCACACCAACATGGAGTGATCACCACCGCGACATTCGTCTCGATACAGCAGACGCGATGCCAGCAAACGAAGCAAAGGCCAAATTCCTAGCTTCAGGGTCTTAACGGTAAGTCATATAAAACTGGAAAGATAATCAGAGATCATCTCACACCAACATGGAGTGATCACCACCGCGACATTCGTCTCGATACAGCAGACGATGTTTCCCCCAATCAGAGCAAAGCTCTGTTGGAAATTCAAAATTCAAATTTTGAAGCAACGCTTCAAATCCCGGGCGCAACGCGCCACGTGTCAGGCGCTGATACGTCAGCGCAGCGCCCAAGAAGGCACGCCCAATCAGAGCAAAGCTCTATTAAAAAAAAAAAGGAAGCAACGCTTCAGTTGTGCAAGTACTGTGCGGCGCGACACGTGTCAGCGCAGATGCGCTAGCGCAGTTGCGCTGCGCTTTGCGCTGCGCGACACGTGTCAGCGCTGATGCGCTAGCGCAGTTGCGCTGCGTTGTGCGCTGCGTGACACGTGTCACGCGCTGGGGTATTTGCGCCAAACAGAATTAAAATTTTAAAGAAATCTTTCTGTTCCTGTTAAAACAAGAAGATTTTCTTCTGTAAAACAGGAGCCCTTGGATCAAAAATCCAACGGTGGGGAAAATTCCCCAATCACTCAGAGAAAAATATTTTTAACAAATTTAACTAATTTATGGGCACTATAAAAAGGATCCTAGGCCTCAATTCAAAGGCATCAACATTTGTGAGAAATCAAGAACTTCAAACAGAGAAAACTCTGAAGAAATTTCAAAAAAAAAGGTAAAAACCTTTAAAATAGAAGAATTTCTTCTAATAGATCATTGATCTAAGAACAAGATCAATGATCTTCAATAAAAAAACAAATAAAAATTGTGCTTTGCACTTTTTATGAACCTCGGGTTCTCTGAAATAAGAAAAACAAGAGGAACTTGTTTTCTTTGATTTAAATCAGATCAAGAAAACAAAAAGTGCTTTGCACTTCTTTTTTGAACCTTTGGTTCTGGAATCTAAAAGATTCTCAAGTTAATAGTGCCTTGCACTTGTAAATCTGCACTGTTGCGCTCTTGGGTTGGCGCAAGCCACCAGAGAGCGCCACGTGTCAGCATCTGAACTATTTGCGCTATGCGCTTTAAGATAGAGCTTTGCTCTCTGAAATTGGCGCAACTCACCAGAGCGCGCCACGTATCAGCAGCGCAAGCGTAGCGCACCAGCGGAGCGCACTGCGCTTGCATGACACGTGTCATCACCACAAGCGCTTACGCTCTTTGATTGGCGCAAAGCGCCTGAAAAATGCAATGCATTTCTTTGGTTAAAGGGCCAGGCCCAAGTCAAAAAGACCTAGCAGGCCAAAATAAATTGCAAAGCAATAAAATGGCAGAGCCCAAATAAAATTGATGCTCTGCATCACTTATAAATGAGCAGAGCCCAAAACAAATTGATGCTCTGCATCACTTATAAATGGGTAGAGCCCAAAACAAATTGATGCTCTGCATCCTTTCTGGGCAGCGCCCAGACAAAAATAAAAAGCAATGCAATGCGTTATTTAAACGTGGGCAAAGCCCTAGCACAGGTCTAATAGACCAAAAATAAATAAAAACGTTGAATATTTTTCAACTGGACTTAGCCCAATCATGGCCGTAAGTCCTCAAATTAAATTGACTGAGCACGGTTGCTCCCTAAATCAATTTACATCCGGTTCGAGGGTACATCTCCGAACTCCTCTGACACCTATCGTTGTAATTCCTCAACGACGTCAGAGAGGTGACGGCTCCCAACGACCACACATGAATATGGACTGCGGGGTCCTTAAACTCGTGGACCGGAACGTCCTTAAACTAATATTGGACCGAAATGTCCTTAAACTAATGATGGACCGAAACGTCCTTAAACTAATGATGGACCACCACGTCCCTAAACTGGCGATGGACCGAAACGTCCTTAAACTAATGATGGACCACCACGTCCTTAAACTGGCGATGGACCACCACGTCCTTAAACTGGAACATGGACCACCACGTTCCTAAACCGGAACATGGACCGCAACGTCCTTAAACTACCTATGGACGACTACGTCCCTAAACTGGAACAATAGAGCCTTCAAATGCTCTTTTACCGGATCTAAATGATCCCGTTTAAGTTGATCTTAGCTCCAAACACGGCTAATGTATCCTTAAACATTCAAATGGACTATAAAACTCCAAATCAACTTTGGTTCAAGGGTACATCTCTGAACTCCTCTGACATCTATCGTTGTAATCCTTCAACGACGTCAGAGAGGTGATGAGTCCTGACGGCCATATATTAAATGGATCGCCACGTTAAGTTGATCTTAGTCTCAAATAGGACTAACGTATCCTTAACGAACGTTTAAGTTGATCTTAGTCTCAACACGGCTAACGTATCCTTAAACTAAAACACCAAACCAAAATCTAAGAAAATACGGATTTGGTCTAATCCACGTCCTATGGGCGACGACATAAATTAGTCTCCGTATACAATCCACGGGCAACCACAAACAAAACAAACACCCACGACACGGAGTGAAATTCTAGAGAAGGAGAAAGTTGTTACCGCGATGCGGTAACGTAATTAACTGCAGGGGCCTGCGCCTGCAGGGAAGAGCGTCCCCACAATCAAAAACCCCTCAAGCGAGGGGAAATCTGACGAAGTCTGCTACATCGGCCGCATCCGTCTAAACCTCCGATACACGGTGCCATAAATCAACTTGGCATCTTCGGAGAGGTGGACGGATAAAACCAACTAGCATCTGCCCCGAATCTCAGGCTTAGACGTCCCAGTCTACGAGCCGCCATTCGGAGGGGAACAGATTCTGGCACACCCGGTGGGACCTTTTCCTCTTTCCACTCCACACTTCGTGTGTCGTGTTTTTCCCGCGATCAAATAATCGCGGTGTGTATGTTTTTGGTTGCCCTTAGGGGAGTGGATATTGAAGCCGGCATTTTGTCTCTATGAAGAATGGCATTTGCTCCCACCCTAGCAACTCAGGCTTTGTCATACCCGGCGGAGTCTAGTATGGGTCACTTGCAGCTTCAAATCTCTGCAATCCGGGTTTTCAAGAAATTAACGGGCTTCTTTTTGGGTCGATGCTCCCACCTCCCACCCTCGGTGCCTCAACGCCGATGGAGGAAGCCCAGAGGATGTCTGTCGCCCAGGCAGGCTCCCCAAGCAGCAGCCTTGCCGACGGAATCGGTCCTCAAACAGCTGGCACATGATAAAGACCAAGGTCGACGCAGGGGGCAGAATATTCAAGCTATTCAAGAAATCAATGGCTTCAAATTGCACTAACTGCAACAACAACTCTCGCTCCGTCCCATCTGGAGGAGTAACCTACGGGCCCCAAGCAGCCTCCCTTTTCACTATGCCAGTGGAGCAGGTAACTCAAGCCACCACTGGGCTCTCCTTCGGGACCATGCTCCCGCCAACGAGCTTCAGCGCTCCTGTACCATCGCAAGAAGCTCCCAAGAAGTCGTTTTTCAGCGCTCCTGTGCTTATTTACGCCTTACTTTGCATTATACTGTATATAAGCACACACAAAAAATGTGATAATAAAAGAGTAGAAAGTGAAAAATCATATTTAAAAGATAAGAATAGTGTAAGAAAAACAAGAAACTTAGATGTTTTCTTAAATGAAACTAGTAATAAGTGGTTATAAGCTGTTGTCCCAAAGGTTAGTAAGATGAAGGAAATTACTAATCTGAAGATAAAAATAAGCCTAAAAAATAGTTCCTATTCTGGAAGCCAAACATTTGAACGTTGAAACCCTACTATACGCACGTACACACATTTTGAAACTCGGGATAGTAGAGGATACCTTGAAATGCTCTTGTCTAGAAGCTAAAGTATGAAGAAAATAAAAGTGGAGAATAAAAGATAAAATGGTGAAAAGAAAAATGAACACTGGTTTTGTTATCACCGAGGCAGCAATAAAAAAATATAGCGAGGGTGCTTTATCACCTAGTGCCTTAGACCAACTGGTTTGGGAGCCACTGCTAAGCCTTAGGTGTTGCAAGACGAGGAAAAACACCTAATCGGCAAGCACATGAGTAATCAGTCGGTTAGTACCTCAAGAAGGATTAACGGTCGTATGAAGAATGTGTGAGCAAATTCCATCTAAATATCTATTAAAAAGTACTAAGGTAGATGGACAAAAGTATGATTGCTTGAATTGAATTCTCTGAGTGTAGGGATGTCCAGTTCACACACATAGGGGTATATGATCAATGTTTGGAAGAAAGGTAGGAATGAAAACTAAAAGGCGACGTTTTATTGAGAGATAATGTGATTTCTAACATTTTTTCATGACCATTAAGATATGGCTCATAGCAACTGAAAAGCTGGTAGAGTTGAAAACTCTTATTTTCAAGTTCTTTCTTTTATAGTTCTTATCTTTATATAACTTTCACCATCTCTCTTTTATTATACGATTTTGTGGGTGTAATCCGCTGAAAACCCTCAGGAGACAACACCCCTCCTACTAGGGATATACCACTGGCGCCGAGTAAGGAAGACCGGGGGCAACTCTCCTTCTGGACTAACTCCGCCGACTCCAACGGCGGAAATTGATGCTGCTGTTCCAACTGGAAACAGCTTTAAACCACTTAGGAAGGTCCACAAGAACTCTCCGACCTCTGTGCTGAAAAGATCTCCTCCACCTATGGAGAGCGCTACAACGGTGAAGCCGGAAAAGCCCCCTCAACGGCTGTCCTCTAAAATCTACAAGGTCTGGCGTCAAGTCCGAGACTCAGTAATTGATCAAGATTATCCCCGCCGACAGAAAAAGGTGAAAGTTCAGCGGGAAGAGGACCGTCCTATCAATCCACAAAAGGCGATAGCTACTTGGGTGCCCACGGCAAGTGACACACGGCCGACGTTCGTCAGTGAGCTGCTATTTGAAGAAAGGGTGGCTGCGTTAAAAGACGTGCTTGTGCAGCATAGAGATTGCTTCACATGGAACTATTCCGAAATGCCAAGATTAGATCCAGAGATTGCTGTCCATAAATTGGCGATATCCCCGGACGTTAAACCAATCAAACAAGCACCGAGAAGAATGCGGCTCGAGCTTGAGATGAGCATCAACGCCGAGGTCAAGAAGCTGATCGACTCCGGCTTCATCTAGGAAGTTCAATATCCTGACTGGATCGCCAATATCGTCCCGGTAATGAAGAAAAATGGGACGGTGCGCATATGTGTAGACTTTCGGGATCTCAATAAAGCCTGCCCAAAGGATGGTTTCTCAGTGCCAGTCACCGAGCTGATGATAGATAATACGTCCACTCATGAGGTTTTCTCCTTCATGGACGGCTCATCAGGGTATAATCAGATAAAGATGCATCCCGAAGACCAGAAGCACGCCGCCTTCAGGACCCCTTTGGGAATATTCTGTTATAAGGTGATGCCCTTCGGTCTAAAGAACGCCGGTGCGACCTATCAAAGGGCCATGACAAAGATCTTCGATGATCTCATACATGATATCGTCGAATGCTATATCGACGACTTCGTGGTGAAAAGCAAATCATACGAGGAGCATCTCGAGCACCTGAAGACCGTATTTCAACGCCTTCGACAATACAACTTGAAGATGAACCCTCTCAAGTGTGCATTCGGAGTTTCCTCGGGCAAATTCTTGGGATTCATCGTCCGACACCAGGGTATTGAGATAGATCCGTCAAAGATCAAGGCGATCATGAAAATGCCTTCACCAAGAACTCTCAAACAGTTGCGGTCTCTCCAAGGGAAGATCGCGTATATACGGCGATTCATAGCCAACCTTTCAGGCAAGTGTCGTCCTTACAGCCACCTGATGAATAAGGGAACCCCGTTCGTCTGGGATCAGAAATGCCAGGGCGCACTGGACGAAATCAAGCAGTATCTGCAGAATCCGCCGGTGCTGGCTGCTCCAGTCAAGGGAAAGCCTCTCATTCTTTATACAACCGCCCTTGAAGGTTCTTTAGGCGCATTATGGGCGCAAGAGAACGACCAAGGGAAAGAAAGAGCACTCTACTATTTAAGTCGAGTTCTACTGGGGGCAGAAAGCAACTATTCTCCCATTGAAAAACACTGCCTGGCGTTGATCTTTGCGATAACAAAGCTCAGGCACTATGCATTGGCGCACGAAGTCCGTCTCATCTCGAAGGTGGACCCCCTTAAATATTTGATGTCAAAGGCCATACTGACAGGGAGACTCGCTAAATTGGCCCTGCTCTTGATGGAGTTCTCGATAACCTATCAGCCCCTCAAGGCAGTGAAAGGCCAGGCCATTGCCGACTTCCTCGCTGAACACCCGATACTGGATGATTCTCCTCTGAATTGCGATTTGCCAGACGAACATGCGTTTGACGCTATCGATGGGAACGATACCCGATGGGAACTCTATTTTGATGGAGCGTCTTCCATGAAGAAGCGCAAACAAAGTACCCCTATAATCAAATCGGGGTAGGCCTCATCTTCGTAACCCCACAAGGAGGAATAATGCGCTTCGCTTTCTCCTTAACAGAGCCGAGGACGAATAATGAAGCCGAATATGAAGCCTTGATTGCAGGTCTCGAGATCGCCATCGACATGGGAATTGAAAACCTCCTCATATACGGAGATTCTCAACTTGTCGTTAGTCAAGTAAACGGCGACTACCAAACGTGCAAACCGGAGTTGGTGAAATACGGTGAAAAGGTGCAACAACTGTTGACCCAAATTCCCTCCTATACTTTGGAAAGCATACCGCGTGCGGAAAACAGCAAAGCAGACGCGTTGGCCAAGCTTGCTAAAGAACTGGTTGACGAGAACCTCGATGACGTCAGAATCGTGGTACAAAGCCATCGAGTGCTCGCCCCAGCAAAAATATCTCCGGAATCATCCAAAGAAAAGGGAGCGACTGAACAGACGACCTTACAGATAAAAGAACGAGAAAAGGCTGAGGACTGGAGGGAAGTCTTCATAGACTACTTTAAGTCCCATCGAATGCCCGAAGATGCGTCCATAAGATATCAGCTCATGAAACGAGCTCTATCTTTCGCCTTCGTCAACGATACTCTGTACAGGAGGTCGTTTGATTCTCTGTGGCTGAGATGCTTAGGACCAGATGAAGCAGAAAGATTCGTTCAGGAAGTCCATGACGGAATCTATGGTTCTCACCAAGCAGGCCCGAAGATGAAGTTGAAGATCAAACGGATTGGCTACTACTGGCCCACGATGATTCAGGATTGTCTCGAATATGCGAAGCAATGCCACTCATGCCAAATCCATGGGGACTTCATCCACCAGCATCCAAATCCACTACATCCAACGGTGGCTAGCTGGCCGTTCGAAATGTGGGGAACTGACATAGTCGGCCCTATCGAACCAGCCTCGTCCAGAGGACATCATTTCATCCTGGCGACAACCGATTACTTCTCCAAATGGGCAGAGGCAGTACCGCTGAGAGAAGTGAAGACGGAGAATATCCTCCATTTCTTCAGGACGCACGTCATATATCGGTTTGGAACTCCGCGACGGATCATCTCCGATAACGGGCCAGCTTACAGAAGCCACAAGATCAGTCGCTTCGCGCAACAACACAATATAGACTGGAGATATTCCTCAGTTTATAATCCGCGAGCTAATGGTCTAGTCGAGGCCTTCAACAAGACCCTAACGAAGATCATGAAAAAGACGGTCTCCCGAAATAAGAAGGACTGGCATGAGAGGCTGCAAGAAGCTCTTTGGGCGTATCGAACTACGTTCAAGACAGCCACGAACGCAACGCCATATGCGTTGGTATTCGGTACGGAAGCAGTACTCCCCCTCGAGATAGAGCTACCCTCTCTCCGAGTGGAAGTCCACTACGAGTGGACAAACGAAGAGAATGCTCACCTTCGGCTTGAGGAACTTGATGCCTTTGAAGAAACACGGCTCATAGCGCAACAAAATCTAGAAGCTTATAAAGCAAACATGACGCGCTCATATAAAAGATTGACCCGACCGAGGACATTCCGCCAAGGCGAACTCGTGCTAGTGGTCAAAAGGCTTATGATCCCCAATCGCGCCAAGCGGGGAAAATTCGACCCAAACTATGAAGGCCCGTACATCATAGATAAGTTCTACCAAGGTGGGGCCTATCTGCTCATGGATATGCACGGTGAAAGGCCTTTCAGGCCAATAAACGGTCGCTTCCTAAAGAAATACTGCGCTTAATGAGCCACAGCCTAGGTCAATGATAGATGACGACGACTATGTCCGCTCGCTATCTTCCTAAGCCCAAACTCTATAAGTAGTAACTGGCCTTCTTCAATATCGGACCGAAACGTCTTTAAACTAATGACCGGACCGAAACGTCCTTAAACTAATAAACGGACCGAAACGTCCTTAAACTAATACCGCAGCATCCTTAGGCTGACGAGATAAAAATAAATAAATAAATAAATAAAAATATAATAAATAAAAAAAACGGTATGTCCATAAGCAAAACGGGCACGGATGAAAACCCGAAAGGGCTCCGTGAGTAAAAACAGCAGGGCTACCGGCGAGTGTTTGTGAAAACCCGAAAGGGCGCGACCTCATAAAAAAAAAGAAGAAAAAATAAAGAGAATAAAAAAAACGGTATGTCCATAAGCAAAATGGGCACAGATGAAACCCGAAAGGGCTCCGTGAGTAACAACAGCAGGACTACCGGCGAGTGTTTGTGAAAACCCGAAAGGGCGCAACCTCGTTAAAAGATACTTATAGGGTCCTCTCAACCTTGTAAGGAGAAACCACCCACGTGAGATCCATATGACTCACAAGGGAGCAACACACTTAGGGATCCCCATGATTCCTAAGAAGAAAATACACTTGCGAGATCCTTACGACTCGTAAGGAGAATTCGCTTATGGGACCCTCACGGCTCATAAGATTTGAAAGTCTTAAGTTACAGAGACCTAAACCTGTGCTTAAGCAACCCCCACAACTTCCGATATTGCCCTGCAAGTGGCTCAATACTAGCCCTTATATACAATCCACGGGCGCGAATAAACATTTCCCTAACTAAGTCCCATCCGAGACTGGGGATATGTTCGCATGATGAACAACCCTTGTAAATCCTCTCGACTTACAAGGAGAAAACCCTCTTATAGGATTCTTACGACTTACAGAGGAACAAACACTTAGGAATCCTCACGATTCCTAAGGAGAAAATATACCTACAAGATCCTCACAACTTGTAGGGAGAAATACCTTTGTGAGATCCTTACGGCTCATGAAGTCAAAAGCCTTAGTCGACAGGACCTTAACCCTGTTCGCTAAGCCACCCTTGTTCGACATCGACAGAGGCAAACGATGATTCGCTCCTGACAATATCCCAGTTGTAGCGATGCTGATGCTGAAATCGGTGTCTAATTTCAGGTTTACGGCGAAAAGCCAGTAGGCCGCACATGCATACGAAATAGCCGAAATGATGGGGCAACTTGCAATAAAAAGCAGCGAGTAAAAACATATGCACACAAAATAGCCGAAATGATTGGGCAACTCGCAATAAAAGCAGCGAGTAAAAATAAAATAAATAGCCGAAATGATTGGGCACCGCGAAAAATAGCCGAAATAATTGGGCAATCGCGACCTTCGCGATATAAAAGCTGAAATGATAGAGCATCGCGGGAATAAAACAAAAAAAAAGAAATGATAAAACTTTGGCCCTACAGTTGAGATCACATCGATCCCTGTATACAATCCAAGGGCGCAAACGAAGAGGGAACCATACTTTCCCAACAGGCTCAGGCAGAAAACGAAGCCAAATCTCGACGGTTCATCCCAAATCCGAAGAAAATCCTGATTCGCGTCGACTAGCAGAGCAACCAGTGTCTCCGTGGGAAATTCTCGACTCGTTTCAACACCAGGGAAACAAATAATCCTTGGCGAATACTTCGACTCGAGGAAACAAGTAACCTCGACGAAGAAAATCCTGATTCGCGTCGACTCGCAGAGCAACCAGTGTCTCCGTGGGAAATTCTCGACTCGTTTCAACACCAGGGAAACAAATAATCCTTGGCAAATACCTCAACTCAGGGAAACAAACATCTTTGATGAGAGCCTCCTGATTCGCGTCGACTCGTAGAGCAACCAGTGTCTCCGTGGGAAATTCTCGACTCGTTTCAACACCAGGGAAACAAATAATCCTTGGCAAATACCTCAACTCAGGGAAACAAACATCCTTGATGAGAGCCTCCTGATTCGCGTCGACTCGCAGAGCAACCAGTGTCTCCGTGGGAAATTCTCGACTCGTTTCAACACCAGGGAAACAAATAATCCTTGGCAAATACCTCAACTCAGGGAAACAAACATCCTTGATGAGAGCCTCCTGATTCGCGTCGACTCGCAGAGCAACCAGTGTCTCCGTGGGAAATTCTCGACTCGTTTCAACACCAGGGAAACAAATAATCCTTGGCAAATACCTCAACTCAGGGAAACAAACATCCTTGATGAGAGCCTCCTGATTCGCGTCGACTCGCAGAGCAACCAGTGTCTCCGTGGGAAATTCTCGACTCGTTTCAACACCAGGGAAACAAATAATCCTTGGCAAATACCTCAACTCAGGGAAACAAACATCCTTGACGAGAGCCTCCTGATTCGCATCGACTCGCAGAGAAGCCAGTGTCTCCGTGGGAAATTCTCGATTCGTTTCAACACCATGGAAACAAATAATCCTTGGCAAATACCTCAACTCAGGGAAACAAGCGTCCTTGACAAGAGCCTCCTAATTCGCGTCGGCTCGCAGAGAAACCAGTGTCTCCGTGGGAAATTCCCGATTCGTCTCAACTTGCAAGATGAAGCCTCAGGCAACAGGGATTAAAAAACTTGTTTCCTGAACAATGGGATCCTGCAAGTCGGTCTAAAACGGTCTCTTGCATACTATTCGCGGGTCTCACTCTCCAAAGTCGAGTTTCGACAAGGAGGGAAACAACCGCTTACGGGTCCTCTCGACTCGTAAGAGGGAAAAATTCTCTTATAGGATCCTTACGACTTATAAGAGAAAACACACTTAGGAATCCTCATGATTCCTAAGGAGAAAATCCACCTACGAGATCCTCTCGATCCGTAGGGAGAAAATTCTCTATGAGACCCTCACGGCTCATAGAGTTGAAAAGTCTTAGGCGGCAGATCTGAACCTGCGGCCTAAGCCATTGCTATCTCGTGAAGAAATCAAAATGCTTACTCTATTATCTGCTAATTGTGACAGCATGCTGATAATAAGAAAGGAAAAGCAAAGAAATAGTACAAAACATTGCAAAGAAAAATATGTATCTTTATTGAATGTAATCAAGTACAAGATGAAGCGTACAAAATATTGAAGAATGGATACATATTATGTAAAAAGAAAAATTTTACAAATATCTAGATACAAGGAGAATTACTGGGAAGGAAGCGTCTTGCATAGCCCTAGCAATTGTTCGCGCACTTCCTTCCCCACTTTCTCCTGATCGGCCACCATCGCCAGCTCCGCCTCCACTTGGGCCCGTTGCTGCAAGACAGATGCAAGCTGCTCCCTGATGGCCTGATGAGCAGCTTCGCGGCCTGGGGTATCACGCTCGGCTACATCAAGCTTTCGCTTCAAGTTTAGCCCATGGGAGATGCGCTCTAGGAGACCCTCAAAGATAGCCTTCACTTGGACAGCATTCGCCTCAACCTTAGCACGCAGACGGGTCGTCTCGCTCGAGGTCTCTTGGCATTCCCTTAGCTTTAAAGCTGCTTCTTGTTCCAAGTGGTGGACGTAAGAAGCGCTTTCCGTGATCCATGCTGCTCTTTCATTGCTCGCGGCTAAAGTCTCGGGGGTGAGACGCATCGACTCCAGCTGATGCAAGCGAGCCTCGATCTCCATACAATGGTTAACCCAAGATGCGATGATACCCTCATCATGGAAATTCACGAGTATCATCAGCATCGGGTTAACCGCCGTAGCGAAATCCGCAGCAGGCGTAGGGGTCTCAATGTCGAGCTCCTCAACGTAGTCGCTCAACATACGCAAGCTGTTCGCGGCGCCTTTCGAAGATGGACGTCTCAGGTAAGGACCTGCCGGCATTGTGATGCGAGACTCAAAGGGCGCCGAGACCGAAACAACAGCTGAAAAGAAACAAGATATGATCAGATAACAATTCAGGAAATAAAAAAAAGGGGGGGAATTATCAATGTGATAGTCGCTGTACCAGCTGAGGCGAGTGGCAAGGCCGGAAGGGTCGGTGGCGCATCCGATCTTTCATCCCCTCCTTCGATTTGTAACACTGCAGTCGGGACGAGAAAAAGTTAGAAGTAATTCCATCAATGAAAAAGAAAGATATCAATGGAAACTATACTCACCAGCGCCACTAGAGGGAGAGGCGACTTCAGATGGGAAGGAGAAGTGTGGGAGCAACACTTGATATAGATGATCAAAGAGCACTCCTGAAAAGACATAGCAGTACGACTTTAGTACACAAATCATACGTCTGAAAGATAAGATTAATAAATTGCAAACCCATACCTTCCAACATCTTCGATGGTATGAGAGAAGGTTGAGAGGTGACCGCCGCCAAGGCAGTCATTGAAGGCGCTCCCTCGAGCAATGGGGCATCGGCGCTGGCTGCACCTGCGTTACAAAAAAGGCGAACTTGTCAGAAAGGATTGTAAAGTAAAGAAAGACAGCAACTTGGGATTTACCTGATGAGCTCCCGGCTGAAACGGAGGCAACTCCCTCCTCCATCGACACGAGGCCACCGCCCGTGGCCTCATCACCCGACTCGATGGGGACCGTCGTCATGCTCGCGCGGCCAGGAGAAGGCGGAAGATCGTAGGCGGGGAGGGCAATGATTGGAGCGTTGCCGGACTCTTGGGAGAAAGCGGCTAACTCATCCCCAAGAGTCGTACCCATCTCACCCGCTACTTCTTCGGGCTCCGCGACCTCCATCAGCTCATCCGCCGTCACCACAAGGTCGCCGGCCTCAAGCGCCTCGTCCGCCACTACCCTGGGCTCAGTTATAATGATCATTTCATCTGCCGCCACTCCAGGCTCGGCATCAATGACCTTCTCGGCTGCAGATTCCTCAGCCTCCATCACAGGCTCCGCAGCCCCAGCGACGTTGCCCACCGTCAGCTCGGGTTCGGCAGGTGCCGCCTCCTCTGTTTCCTTGGGTTCAACGGTCTCCGCTTCCCCCTCGGTCGGACTCGGCCCTGCAGGATAGAACATATAAGAACCGATGGCACTATAATTCTTACAACAAGATTCTGAAAGAAATATTACCTGAAGTGGATTTATCGTTGACACTCCGAACTGCACGCGCCACCTGCCTGCGAGCAGTGGATAGGGCAACGGGTGCCTCTTCTGAAGGAGTATCAGCACGAGGGATAGTGCTTGGGCCCGCTCCAATGGCCAAAGAAGCCCTGCGTGCCTTCGCTTCGCGTCTCGACCGCTTCCTCTCCTCCCGGGCCGTCGCGATAGATCTCTTCGACGCTTCCTTAATCAAAGCGTCGTCGTCCTCGTTCAGAGATGCCTCCAGAGCCTTTAAGGCATCTCTCATCGGCTCTTCAAGACGGACCTCCCGCGGTAGCCCCGAAGAAGCAGGAACGTCAGCAGCTGGAAGAATGTCCGCGTCGCTTGGCGGGAACGGCATTGAGGTTCCTGCGATAATAAAAGAGAGGTTAGATCGACCATAACACAAGGGAAATGGAAACTTGATGAATTAAAACTTACTAAGGCCCATGGACGCTCTAAGACGTTCCTCTTCTTGGAAAGTCTTGAGGGAAGCGGCAATGGCTTCTTCAGTAGTGATGCCTGTTGGAAGAAAAGAAGGAAAAATGTTAGTCAAAGGCAATAATAAAGATATGATGCAATAGAAAATGTGACTAGTGATTACCTGATGCCGCAAGCTTAGCCAGCCATGCGTCGCGCCTCGCTAACCGCTCCGAAGCTTCAAGGGCGGCCTCCAAGTTGGTGTCATCCGGCGGCATGACTAATCCTTCGTTAGTCTCATATTCACTCAGGCCCTCACCATAAGGAGCGTGGGGTTCCTGACCGAACGCGACGTCTGCAGCGAAGAGTGACTTCTTCTTCTTCTTTTGCTCACCAATCATAGGTACCCCCGGGATCGACTTACGCTTAGCAGCCACCTTGGGACGGCGAGTCCCGATATCCGCACCCACGCCAGACTCTGGCGAGGCTACAGCCACTGTCTCCACTAGAGCACAGGGCGCTGGAGGTGCATCCGCAATATCGGGGAGCGGCGATCCGTGTGGAAGACTTTGCGCACGCGATGGTCCGGCCCTAGCATCTTTTAGAGGGGGGACAACCGGGGTCCTTGGCACTAAGGGAGCGTTACGGTCGGTACCTGGAGGCACACCCTTACGGTCGACCAGCAATCGCCTTTCCTCCTTTATAACGGCTCCCGTCGCATGATTATACCATTCTTTATATACGTTGAGGAGTCGTGGGGCGCAGGCCGACGCACTGATAAAAAAATGAGAACCCGTGTTCAGGCGCATGAAGTGATGCAGCGTGTTCTCCATCCCTTCTTCAGTGGCGGCAGGTTCCAGTAGGAAAGCTTCCAAGGGTACCCCTTGATCGTAGCCCAGTTGTTGGGCGAAACGATGCGGGTTATATCTCATGAAAATTGCCGCACTGTTCTGCCTGAAGACTAGGAAGCCCGGTCTAATAGAATACAAGTGGAGGGTCTCCCGGGCCGTCAAAACTGAGGCTCCATCCTTAAAAGAGTCTTGTAATGGTCGCACCGCAGTGGTGGATGCCTTTCCAATAGTCAACACCTTGTTAATAAAGGACATCCCGGCTCCGATGGTGTGAGGGCGAAGGAGTAAACCCCTGGCGTTCCGTGGTGATGGGGTCACGATTGATGCGCCGATCAACTGTATAATGCGAGGGAAACCGCACTTGTCGAAGAACGAGGGCCTTTTGTAAATGCCGAAGACACCCGCCGTGTGTAACTCGAGCCACGATATAAAGTAGCGCATCAGAAAGACCACGTGCTGTACCCGAGGCTCATTAGCATCCGCTGCTCGACTGAGGCCATGATATAAGTGTGCCAAGTCGGCGATCCCTACGGCCACTTTTACCCCAATTATCATCCGGTGGGCTGGGTAAAAGACAGAGGGCCGCATACGGTGAGAGTGCATTGGGATCGCAAACCAACTCAGCCACAACCCAAGAAATCCTAAGAAAAAGGCCTCCTCGTCCATCCCAGGGGCCGCAATTTCTGCAAAAGACATGGTCGGAAAGTCCGGAAGGAAAAAACCCTTTTGGTCTATTTCCCTCACCGGTAGGTTATCCAAACCTAGACCAAAAGGGTCATCCAGGGTAGCAAACTTGGCAGCTTCTGATGAGAGGACGCTTGGGCGAAGGAACCGAGCGATGAAATCCTCAAAGCTAACTCCGCGACTCCCATGTTCGACGAAAAGGAACTCATAGATGTTCAATACTTTAATTAAGCTTGGGAATTGGTGTTGAACAGCATTCTCCGGCGTGACCCCCCTACCACCGGCTTAGCACCGAAGACATACTCGTCTGTCGGGAGCAACTCCTCATAGTGTTCCCCTATAACCGGTAAACCGGATACCTCCGTGAACTCCTCCAGAGAGATTGACACTTCCCGATCCATGGCGAGGAATGTGTGGGTAGGAATGTTCCACTGCTCCAAGAAAGCCTTAAACCACCAGGTGGGGAGCGTGGGATACTGGAAGAGGGAGACGTAGACTGCGGTATACAACCCTAACCTTATCAACTGCGACTTTTTCGTTGACAGGATATACTGAGCCCATGGCAGGTAGCCGATCGGGTGGCGGGGGATCAGACCTATGTTGTATGATTGCCCCTAAGGTCTCGCTTCACCTTGACAGATACGGCGTCCTAGGATATCCAAAACCATAGGACGCTGGACCGGGATTGCATCTATGGCAGGATGTAGAAAGCCCTTCGATGTCTAATCAACCATCTCCACGGCGTACTGCACCGGGGGTGGGCTGGCGTAATGAATCGCCGTGATGGGTTCTGACGGCACTGAGCATGTGAAGCTGTGTCAACCCATAATGATCTGATTGTACCACGACCCCCAAAGGTGGAGACTCGTGCATTCCGGGTCGTGGTCCTTAATCATGGATAGAACTTCACGGTCCAAGGGCGCTTCAGAAAACCCTTCCTCTGAGCGGGCGAACGGGAACGAGGTATCGAGAGACATGGTCACTGCAAAGGAACAAGAAATAGCCGTTAGTGCTGCAATTCCAACGCTTGGCGTTTAAAAATTTTCAATTAACTGAATTTAAGAATTAATTAAATTAAAATTAATCACACCACACTGCAGTGCAGTGGGTAGGGGACCAAATGGGGACCCACAAAATCTGGATGAAAATGCCTCATTTAATAAGACAGCCTCATCATTGGGTGAGACTGTCAGTTAAAGAAAAGATCCCAAAGAGAATATTCTCATCAGTGGGGAATCCCTAGAGACAAGAAAAAAAATCTCCTCTTTCAGAGCAAAGCTCTGTCACAGAATGACACTTGTCAAATCCTAGTCTCAAAGGAATAAAATTCCTTAAAAGAGGATAGCTCTGTGGTAATAATGGAAAGATCCATCACAAAAATTTTAACACTTAAAAGAATTAAAAATTTTGGAACCTTAAAAAAATCCACGAAAACTTATAATAAGTTCTTCATTTTTCAGATTTAAAAGATCTACATTTGATCCAAGAGCAAAGCTCTGTTCATGGGTTAGAACCCAGGAACAAGATCTCTGCAGATCTATAAGTTTTTGAGAGTAAAGCTCTGTATATGAAACCCCAATGGGGATTTCTTTAGATCAAAAGATCTGTGAGAGCAAAGCTCTTTGGTTTAAGATTGGTTTGAGTTAATTTAGTTTAATTTAGATTAATTTTACCTAAAGTTTCTAACTTTGGAAATGAGCAAAGCTCTGAAGATCTTAAGCAAGAGCAAAGCTCTGTTGAAATCAAAAAGATGGTGAAGATTTTTTAAGAGCCATAGGTCCTATTTATAAGGCACTTGCGCCCCTTCAGCTCACCCCTTGATCCAACGGTCAGGAGCTTGCCACCGCTGCACTCACATGCGCGCCACGTGAGCGCAACGGTGGGGGGCATTTGTTTCCCCCAATCAGAGCAAAGCTCTGTTGGAAATTCAAAATTCAAATTTTGAAACAACGCTTCGAATCCCGGGCGCAACGCGCCACGTGTCAGGCGCTGATACGTCAGCACAGTGCCCAAGAAGGCGCGCCCAATCAGAGCAAAGCTCTATTAAAAAAAATAAAAGGAAGCAACGCTTCAGTTGCGCAAGCACTGCGCTGCGCGACACGGGTCAGCGCAGTTGCGCTGCGCGACACGTGTCAGCGCAGATGCGCTAGCGCAGATGCGCTGCGCGACACGTGTCAGCGCTGATGCGCTAGCGCAGTTGCGCTGCACTTTGCACTGCGTGACACGTGTCAGCGCAGATGCGCTAGCGCAGTTACGCTGCGCTGTGCGCTGCGTGACACGTGTCACGCGCTGGGGTATTTGCGCCAAACAGAATTAAAATTTTAAATAAATCTTTCTGTTCCTGTTAAAACAAGAAGATTTTCTTCTGTAAAACAGGAGCCCTTGGATCAAAGATCCAACGGTGGGAAAAATTCCCCAAATCACTCGGAGAAAAATATCTTTAACAAATTTAACTAATTTATGGGCACTATAAAAAGGACCATAGGCCTCAATTCAAAGGCATTAACATTTGTGAGAAATCAAAAACTTCAAACAGAGAAAACTCTGAAGAAATTTCAAAAAAAAAAAGGTAAAAACCTATAAAATAGAAGAATTTCTTCTAATAGATCATTGATCTAAGAACAAGATCAATGATCTTCAATAAAAAACAAATAAAAATTGTGCTTTGCACTTTTTATGAACCTCGGGTTCTCTGAAATAAGAAAAACAAGAGGAACTTGTTTTCTTTGATCTAAATCAGATCAAGAAAATAAAAAGTGCTTTGCACTTCTTTTTTGAACCTTTGGTTCTGGAATCTAAAAGATTCTTAAGTTAATAGTGCCTTGCACTTGTAAATCTGCACTGTTGCGCTCTTGGGTTGGCGCAAGCCACCAGAGAGCGCCACGTGTCAGTATCTGAACTACTTGCGCTATGCGCTTTAAGATAAAGCTTTGCTCTCTGAAATTGGCGCAACTCACCAGAGCGCGCCACGTGTCAGCAGCGCAAGCGTAGCGCACCAGCGCAGCGCACTGCGCTTGCATGACACGTGTCATCACCACAAGCGCTTACGCTCTTTGATTGGCGTAAAGCGCCTGAAAAATGCAATGCATTTCTTTGGTTAAAGGGCCAGGCCCAAGTCAAAAAGACCTAGCAGGCCAAAATAAATTGCAAAGCAATAAAAGGGCAGAGCCCAAATAAAATTGATGCTCTGCATCACTTATAAATGAGCAGAGCCCGAAACAAATTGATGCTCTGCATCACTTATAAATGGGCAGAGCCCAAAACAAATTGATGCTCTGCATCTTTTCTGGGCAGAGCCCAGACAAAAATAAAAAGCAATGCAATGCATTATTTAAACGTGGGCAAAGCCCTAGCACAGGTCTAATAGACCAAAAATAAATAAAAACGTTGAATATTTTTCAACTGGACTTAGCCCAATCATGGCCGTAAGTCCTCAAATTAAATTGACTGAGCACGGTTTCTTCCTAAATCAATTTACATCCGGTTCGAGGGTACATCTCCGAACTCCTCTGACACTTATCGTTGTAATTCCTCAACGACGTCAGAGAGGTGACGGGTCCCAACGACCACACATGAATACGGACTGCGGGGTCCTTAAACTCGTGGACCGAAACGTCCTTAAACTAATGATGGACCGAAACGTCCTTAAACTAATGATGGACCACCACATCCCTAAACTGGCGATGGACCGAAACGTTCTTAAACTAATGATGGACCACCACGTCCTTAAACTGGCGATGGACCACCACGTCCCTAAACTGGAACATGGACCACCACGTCCCTAAACTGGAACATGGACCGCAACGTTCTTAAACTACCTATGGACCACTACGTCCCTAAACTGGAACAATATAGCCTCCAAATGCTCTTTTACCGGATCTAAATGATCCCGTTTAAGTTGATCTTAGCCCCAAACACGGCTAACGTATCCTTAAACATTCAAATGGACTATAAAACTCCAAATCAACTTTGGTTCAAGGGTACATCTCTGAACTCCTCTGACACCTATCGTTGTAATCCTTCAACGACGTCAGAAAGGTGATGAGTCCTGACGGCCATATATTAAATGGATCACCACGTTAAGTTGATCTTAGTCTCAAACAGGACTAACGTATCCTTAACGAACGTTTAAGTTGATCTTAGCCTCAACACGGCTAACGTATCCTTAAACTAAAACACCAAACCCAAATCTAAGAAAATACGGATTTGGACTAATCCACGTCCTATGGGCGACGACATAAATTAGTCTCCGTATACAATCCACGGGCAACCACAAACAAAACAAACACCCACGACACGGAGTGAAATTCTGGAGAAGGAGAAAGTTGTTACCGCGATGCGGTAACGTAATTAAGTGCAGGGGCTTGCGCCTGCAGGGAAGAGCGTCCCCACAATCAAAAACCCCTCAAGCGAGGGGGAATCTGACGAAGTCTGCTACATCGGCCGCATCCGTCTAAACCTCCGATACACGGTGCCATAAATCGAGCCGCCATTCGGAGGGGAACAGACGCGATGCCAGCAAACGAAGAAAAGGCCAAATTCCTAGCTTCAGGGTCTTAACGGTAAGTCATATAAAACCGGAAAGACAATCAGAGATCATCTCACACCAACATGGAGTGATTACCACCGTGACATTCATCTCGATACAGCAGACACGATGCCAGCAAACGAAGCAAAGGCCAAATTCCTAGCTTCAGGGTCTTAACGGCAAGTCATATAAAACCAGAAAGACAATCGGAGATCATCTCGCACCAGTGTGGAGCGGGCACCACCTCGACGTTCGCCTCGATACAGCAGACGCAACATCACCAAACGGAGCCCCGGCAAAATCCCTAGTTCCAAACCTCGACGGTTCACCAGCATCCTAGAGACAACCGCGACATTCGTCTCGATACAGCAGACGCAATGCCAGCAAACGAAGCGAAGGCTAAATTCCTAGCTTTAGGGTCTTAACGGCAAGTCATATAAAACCGGAAAGACATTCGGAGATCATCTCGCACCAGTGTGGAGTGGTCACCACCTCGACGTTCGTCTCGATACAGTAGACGCAACATCACCAAACGGAGCCACGGCAAAATCCCTAGTTCCAAACCTCGACGGTTCACCAGCAACCTAGAGACAACCGCGACATTCGTCTCGATACACCAGACGCAATGCCAGCAAACGAAACGAAGGCTAAATTCCTAGCTTCAGGGTCTTAACGGCAAGTCATATAAAACCGGAAAGACAATCGGAGATTATCTCGCACCAGTGCGGAGTGGTCACCACCTCGACGTCCATCTCGACACAGCAGACGCAACATCACCAAAAGGAGTCACGGCAAAATCCTTGGTTCCAGACCTCGACAGTTCACCAGCAACCTAGAGACAACCGCGACATTCGTCTCGATACAGAGGACGCAATGCCAGCAAACGAAGCAAAGGCCAAATTCCTAGGTTCAGGGTCTTAACGGCAAGTCATATAAAGCCTGAAAGACTATCGGAGATCATCCCATGCCAGCGCGGAGTGGTTATGACTCATCGGAGCTCTCCAAAATGAGCCTAACCTCAAGTAAAAAGCGGCATGGCAAAATTCCTAACGCTTTCTCTTCCGACAGTCAAACTGCCTAGGAGGATTGCTTGAAGACGTCTTGTCCAGCCCCCGAAGGGGTCAGAGACACGGCAGTCGCAAGGCCACTCGAACAGCAAGATTACCTATCGAGGAATACATCAGCCAACGCGACGGTACGACGGCCAAAACCCTAAGTACCACAGATCCTAACGGACCTCTGTCGTAAAGAGCAGAGGTTAACTGTGACGTTAGGATATGCTTGCGAGAACTGCTTGATTCGTCTCGAATCGTAAGGAAATTGATGTCTTTGCGAGAACTTCTCGATTCGTCTCGACTCGTGAGATAAAGCCTTAGGCAGCGGGGATTAAAAAACCTGTTTCCTAAGCACTGGGACCCTGCAAGTCGGCCCAAAACGGTCTCTTGCATACTACGGGTCACACTCTCCAAAGTCGAATCTCGACAAGGAGGGAAACAACTGCTTATGAGTCCTCTCGACTTGTAAGAGGGAAAATTCTCTTGTAAGATCCTTACGACTCTCAAGAGAAAACGCACTTAGGAGTCCTCACGGCCCTGTTCAGACCATAATATTGCATTTATCATTCCCCTATTCTTATCCTTTTTATAAATAAACAGGTACTCTTGACGCACGTTTGTTGCATATTACAGGTTACAGGTTTCTGGAGCAAATACAGTGAAAAAGACACAAAACAACAGAAAAGGGACTTTTGACCAACAATTAGACAGATCTCAGTCAAGCCCAGTTCATATAGGTGCAAGACAACGCAAGTCAAGGTGAAACGGTTAAAAAGCCCAATACAAGTCTTCACTGAAAATCTGGAGAAGACTCAGAAGTCCAACAGAAGAAAGAAATATAAAAAGACAAAGCCCAAGAATCCAAGAACATAACCCCAAAGTTTGACAACCCAACACCTCAGTTTGGCCGCGGAACCGCGGCCAAACCCATGCTGGAGCCGCGCTTCCGCGGCCGTTAGGAGCCCGTGTCGGTGCATTTTTCTTCTGCTGGTGCGCTGTTGTGGGTGTTGTGATTTTAAGTGGGCAAATCAGTAATTGCGCATGTGCGAGAGCCTGTAGCCCTAGGTTTTCTATTTTCCTATAAATTGTAATTTTAGATCTAAAAATGGTATGCCTCTTTTCAATCAATAAATTCAGAATTTCTGATAGCAAAATTCAGATCTGTTCTTCTTGTTTGGAGGGAGCCGTCAAACTAGTAAGTATTTTTATCTCTTTTAATTTAATGTCTTCTCATCCCCTAATGAGCAAGTAGTCTCCTCGCTTGTTAGGGTTAGCCTTAGGGAAAGGGTTGAGAGATAAAATCTCTCGCCCCTTTCAATGCCACCTTCACCTAATGAATAAGAACTTCACGCATACGAACACAACCGCTCCCTGCGGCATCCTACCCTTCGAGGTAACGATGAACCGTAGTATAAAGGGCCGGTTCTACGCGTTTTCCGTGAGGGTTAGGATAATTATCAACAAAGGTAGGGTACAAATCTAGAGGAAGAAACATCTTCCCAAAAGATTTGTATCCACTTTATTGATAATTAACTTAACATCTAAGAGATCTAAAAAAGGAAGGTATTGAAAGCGGTGAGGAAAAATCTTTAATTTCCAAAACTTCCCCTAATCCTAACCCTAGCAAGATTCTTAATTAAATTAATTAGATCTAGTCTTTAGATTTTTATAAACCTACCAAAACTACAAAAAGAATCAACTCGTTAAATCACTTTAAAGAAATTTACCCGTCTCTGTGGATCGACCCGTACTCACCGGCTAGCTGCGAAGCGACGCCGTTTCTGATTGCAGTAAACTCAAATTTTTGGAATAATCAAATGGCGCCGTTGCCGGGGACAGCGTAATCTTTCTTTTTGTGAATTTTCGGGTTGATATAAATTTTAAAAATTATAAAAATCTGAAAATATTTAAAAATAAAAAAATAATCAAATTTGATCTGTTTGAAGGGTGTATCTTTTGAATTTTGCAGGGATAGCGAGAATTCTAGGATCTGGAAATTTACAGAGAGGGAATCAGAAAGTTACATATCAGAACAGAGAAGAAAGTGCCCAACAGAGCAGTAGAAATTTTTTCAGGATCTGATCTCTTCACCTGACCGCTCTTCCGCCGCGTAAACAGCGTTCCCGCCGCGGATCCGCGCTCTGACTGCCACGTCAGCGCTCCAAATTTTTCTGGTTTGATTTCTTCTTCTCCCCTCTGTAACCTACAATATATCCACTGTGAAAATTTTCTGCAGGGTTCTTTGCGCTAAAAATCTTTCTCCCCCTTCTAAATAACAGATTTTCTGCAGGTTTCTTTGCGCCGCGCTAAAAAATTCTGATTGCAAGTGAAATTTTATTTGTTTTGCATAATTTAACCGGATTCTAAGGGGCTATTTGACCAAACTCAGATTGGGTGGGGATTTCATCACCCTTCCCAGGACCCCAGAAAACACCTAAGCATTTTGCATCAACCACCTTTAATTAAAAAAGATTAGACTCAGACCTAAGGACAGCGAGCTCAATAGGAAAAGGAATAGGGTAGGCATCAGCTGTTTATCCTAACCGACATTGCGGTGTCTAGGCTAGTGGTTATTAATTAGGCCCACTGTAGTGGTGGTTCCTTCCCACTTACCTGGCCGTATTTGTCCGTGAAGAGGCGGTTTGAGGTCTATTTCTAGCCCTAGTTAGGAGCTGTCTAGTAGACCTAGGCGACCCTAGATCTAGGCCTGATTGTGCATGTGTGGTTGATACTTTTTGTGTCACGAGTCCGTTTTCAAAAAATTCTTTGCAAAACTCACAAAAAAATAAAAAAAAATAAAAAATCTTTTCAAAACTTGCAACTTGTCGCGAAGAAACTTGAAACTCACTTCCACCACTTCTTCTCACTGACGTTATCTTACCCCCACATTCTGTTTTTCTCTTTTTTCTGACTGCACTACCCTTTAGTGTATGTCATTTTGGACTAGGGATACTAACGCCCGATTAGTCCGTGTTTCGTTGGTACCGACCAACGAACCCTTCGACGAACCCTTCGTCGATCTTCCGTCCACTTCCTTACCTCCACCTTTAAATTCTTCTTTCGAAGGTATGTCGGGACACGACCCCAACTATACCTTACCGACGGGAATGATTCCACCTCCGCCAGGTGCGAATAACCCGAATCTTCCGCCTGTTGTAGCGCCCGCACGAGTTGCGCTCCAGGATCTCTTCTACCCAGTTCGCACTTCTTTACCCACATGTCTTTCACCCCCACCGGCGAATGGGGATAATTTTGAAATAAAACCACACTTCATCAATATGCTACCTAAGTTTCATGGTTTGGAATCCGAAGATGCATATATTTTTATTAATAAATTCCAAAACGTTTGCGCCATGATGAAGACAACCCAATTAAGTGATGACGCAATAAGGCTAAGGGTCATTCCTTTTACCTTATGTGACCTAGCCGAGAAGTGGCTATACAGCACCGCATCACACTCCATTAGAAATTGGGACGAGTTTGTGAGAGCCTTTCTGAAAAAGTTCTACCCTCATCATAAAACTGCTAGAATCCGAAACGAGATTATACAATTTTCACAGCTTCCGTCCGAACCATTCTGGAAATGCTTCGAGAGATTTAAAGACCTACTTGTTCAATGCCCTCATCATGGGATAGAAAATTGGCAACTTTGCCAAACATTATACGAGGGATTGAACGCAGCAACGAAGCAGTTGCTAGAAACAATTTGTCAAGGTCATTTTCTCTCCAAGTCTAGCGACGAAGCTTGGCAGTTTCTTGAGGACCTAAGTGAGCAAACAATTCAGTGGGAGAGTACAAAGACCACATCATCTTCCTCAATTGGTCAATCTAGGGCAGGCATACATCAAATAGATATGTCGATAGCTATGAAGGCCGAGATGGCCTCACTTATGAAAAAGCTAGAAGCCATTGAGACAAAAATCCCATCGACTTCTCCTGCCCTTACTCTACCCACACGAACTGTTTGTGCTTGTTGTTCGAACCCATCGCATTTAACCGAAGAGTGTCCTTATAATGCACCCATTCAAGGACAGGATCAAGTCAATGCTGCATTTCAGCAACGACAAAGAAATGATCCTTACTCTTCGACATACAATCAAGGGTGGAGGAGTCACCCGAATTTCGCTTGGAACCAAAATCAACAAGTCCAAGGGAATAATAATTTTCAAAGAGCTCCTCCACAACAACAACAAGCACCTTTACAAACTCAAAACCAGCAACCTTTCCAACAACAACCTTATACAAATCAAACGAACAATTTGGTTCAACCTAATGATGATAAGGTTAGCTCGCTCGAGAAAAGTCTTGAAGCATTTCTCAAGCAAACCACAGAATCCGCAGCAAGATTTGAAAGTTATGTGCAATCTTTAATGAATAACAATGCCTCACACGATCAAAGTATCAAATCTATTGAGGCACAAATTGCACAATTAACTGCTGCGTTGAGCGAGAGAGAAAAGGGAAAGCTTCCATCTCAACCATTGCCCAATCCCGGTCACCCACAAAACGCATATCACAATCACAATGTAAATGCGGTGACCACGTTGAGATCCGGAAGAGAGTTGCAAAATAATGTGGAAACTAGTGATGACATCCCCGCCGGTGGTTCTTCTTCCCCTTCTTCATTTTCTTCACTTCCTTCTTCACCTTTTTCTTTAGAGCCTATTCTCCACCCTTCACACGGCTCTACTTCTTCTGACTCGAACGGACCCATTTCTAACAACACGAACACATCCACACTGGGATCCGTTCATATTCCACATTCTACTCCACAGACTTGTGACTCAACAAATTTTCAAAATGCACCATTTCCAAACAGGTTGAGTCTTAATAAACCAAATGCACAAGTGGAGAAGATTGTGGAATTATTTAAACAGGTTAGCATAAATATACCTCTCTTGGATGCTATCCAACAAGTCCCTTCATACGCAAAAATCTTAAAGGGATTATGCACTTCAAAGAGAAAGGCATCTCAAGTACCCAAGAAAGTGCTAGTGGCTAGTGCAGTGAGCAATGCTATTAACCACCATCAAACCTTACCCCAAAAACGAAAGGACCCCGGCTGTCCTACTATTTCAATCACGATTGGGGATAAGCAAATTAATCGTGCACTTTTAGATCTTGGGTCTAGTGTTAACCTGATTCCTTACTCAGTGTACGAACAATTAGGGGTTGGAGAGTTGAAACCCACTCGTTGCACTCTCCAAATGGCTGATCGATCAATCACCTATCCAAGGGGTCAACTAGAGGATGTGTTGATCAAAGTCGGGGAATTCATATTCCCCGTTGACTTTATCGTTATGGATACACAACCTGTTGTTAACCCAAGAAACCAAATTCCGGTGATTCTTGGTCGACCATTTTTGGCCACTTCCAATGCCATAATAAATTGTCGCAATGGCTCCATGACTCTATCCTTCGGAAAGAGGTCTAGTGAGTTCAATATTTATAAGATGGGAAGTCTGCCCCCCGTGCCTAAAAATAGTACACGAGAAGTTTGCTCTATTCACGAAATCACGCAGGAGGACTGCGAGCTTGAAAGATTTCTATTTGATGAAAACAGTTTTGACGCCACTAGTGCGTCCCTCCTCGAGCCTACTACCGATGACACAACCGATGCTGATTATCAATGTTTCACTTTTTCGGAGGACGACGATTCACAGCCCGAATATGAGTCGTTTGAATTTTTGGATGAGTCAGTCGAACCATCCAAATCGGTTGTTTGCAGTGATTTGGAACCTGTGTTAGAGTCCTTTGAGTTCGAGGTAGATTCCACAATGGTTCTTTCGCCTCAGAAATTCGAACTCATACCCTTGCCGTCTCACCGTAGATATGCTTACATAGGTGAGAATGAGACTTTTCCCATTATCATTTCAGCCTCTCTAGCCTTCGAGCAAGAGAACGCTATTTTAAAAGTCTTACAAGATAGGCGGCAAGTTTTCAGTTGGACTATGGCGGACATCGATGAGATCAGTTTCCTCATAAGTGAATATCATACACAATTGATGGATGATGCCATAGAGGACCCACAGGAACATCTTGGGGGTATTGTGGTGAGCCAACTTCCTCCTTTAGAAGTTGAAATACCCCCATTTCTTTTAATAAGGTACGAGAATGCTAACACTCCACTGATTGCTGATCATTTACATTCTCGTTTCGATGCATCACCATCACCTGTATATTCACCTCCACACCTCCCATTCCACTACTTCTATCTTCCCCAATTCTTTGCGGACCACCACAACTTATTTTTTCACCCACCAATATTCTTTACTGATAAATTTTTCAAATGGTTGGTGTTGACTTTTGGCCTATGCAAAGTTGGGCAGTATTGTCTAACATAGTTTAATTGAAGTTTGGGGGAGGGTCTTTTTGTATATATTTTTGTTTTTCTTAACAATAAAAAAAATTATAAATAAATAAACAGGGGAGTATCGGTATTTTGACCCTCTTGGTTTAGCATGACAGTGAGGACACTGTCAAGTTCAAGTTTGGGGGTATGCTCGGTACGTCTTCTTCCTTCGCATTCATTTGTACATATTTTTGCATTTGTATACTTATTTGAAAATCCATAAAAATTGAAAAATTTCAAAAATTATAAAAATTATTGTATTCAATTTTGGCTAATTGACTAGAGTTTGACAGATAGGTTAACTGGCTAGGAACAACTAGATCTTAGACTTAGTGAATTAAAACCCCCAAAAATAATATTCCTTAAAGTTTAACGGTAGAAAGTATATGCCTTGTAGTTTATTTAGAAATAGGCAAATTTTGGGTTCACTTCTTGGGCTAAGTCAAAATGAGGGAAGAGTATTGATGTTCTTATTAGAGTATAAGTTTGAAAAATAGTTCCTAGCTTAAGTCTAAATTCTGAAAATGTATACCCTACAAATTGCACATTCACGCACCTTGAAACTTGGAATAGTAGAAGAGACCTTGAAATGCTCTTGTCTAAAGTCCTTAGTATGAAAATGTGTGAATAAAAAGATAAAAAAAATGGACACTGGTTTTTGTAATTACTTAAGGCTGTAAAAATAGAAAAATATTTAGCGAGGGTGCCTTATCACCTAGTGCCTTAGACCAACTGGTTTGGGAGTCACTGCTAAAGCCTTGGGTGTTGCAAAGACCAGGAAGTACGCTTCAAAGTGCAAGCGTATTTTGTAATCGGTCGTTGGTACCTCAAGAAGTATTAACGGTCGCATGAAAGATGTGTAAGCAAATTTCATTTAAATTCACCAACTAATTAGTACTTTGGACAATGGACAAGGGCATGATTGCTTGAATTGAATTTCCGAGTGTAAGGGTGATCTATACACACACGTAGGGGTATGTGATTGGAGTTTAGATAAGAGAGAGGAATGAAGAATAGAACTTGTATCTTTAGTAAAGTTGATAGAAATTCCTAAGTGGAGATAAAACCCTAGAAGGAAAACTTAAGAAATGCCGAAAGCTAAGTAGATCTGCAGGATATATATAATCTTAAGTTAAATGATGAGGAAGTGTGAAGAATATGGGTGATAATTTACAAGTAGAAGATAATAGAATTCCTTATTAGAAGACCTAATTGGAGAACAAAAGTCAATGGGCCGAGTTGATAGGATTTTGTGGGTGTAATCCGCTGAAAACCCTCAGGAGACAACACTCCTCCTACTAGGGACACCTAGAGGTTTAACGGCTTGTTGCACATGCTCAGTGCAATCGCGTTTCCCTGCGAAAGTGCGGTTAGGATTTTAGTGAATAAATAATAAGTTTGCTCGAGGACGAGCAAAAGGTAAGTTTGGGGGTATTTGTTCAGACCATAATATTGCATTTATCATTCCCCTATTCTTATCCTTTTTATAAATAAACAGGTACTCTTGACGCACGTTTGTTGCATATTACAGGTTACAGGTTTCTGGAGCAAATACAGTGAAAAAGACACAAAACAACAGAAAAGGGACTTTTGACCAACAATTAGACAGATCTCAGTCAAGCCCAGTTCATATAGGTGCAAGACAACGCAAGTCAAGGTGAAACGGTTAAAAAGCCCAATACAAGTCTTCACTGAAAATCTGGAGAAGACTCAGAAGTCCAACAGAAGAAAGAAATATAAAAAGACAAAGCCCAAGAATCCAAGAACATAACCCCAAAGTTTGACAACCCAACACCTCAGTTTGGCCGCGGAACCGCGGCCAAACCCATGCTGGAGCCGCGCTTCCGCGGCCGTTAGGAGCCCGTGTCGGTGCATTTTTCTTCTGCTGGTGCGCTGTTGTGGGTGTTGTGATTTTAAGTGGGCAAATCAGTAATTGCGCATGTGCGAGAGCCTGTAGCCCTAGGTTTTCTATTTTCCTATAAATTGTAATTTTAGATCTAAAAATGGTATGCCTCTTTTCAATCAATAAATTCAGAATTTCTGATAGCAAAATTCAGATCTGTTCTTCTTGTTTGGAGGGAGCCGTCAAACTAGTAAGTATTTTTATCTCTTTTAATTTAATGTCTTCTCATCCCCTAATGAGCGAGTAGTCTCCTCGCTTGTTAGGGTTAGCCTTAGGGAAAGGGTTGAGAGATGAAATCTCTCGCCCCTTTCAATGCCACCTTCACCTAATGAATAAGAACTTCACGCATACGAACACAACCGCTCCCTGCGGCATCCTACCCTTCGAGGTAACGATGAACCGTAGTATAAAGGGCCGGTTCTACGCGTTTTCCGTGAGGGTTAGGATAATTATCAACAAAGGTAGGGTACAAATCTAGAGGAAGAAACATCTTCCCAAAAGATTTGTATCCACTTTATTGATAATTAACTTAACATCTAAGAGATCTAAAAAAGGAAGGTATTGAAAGCGGTGAGGAAAAATCTTTAATTTCCAAAACTTCCCCTAATCCTAACCCTAGCAAGATTCTTAATTAAATTAATTAGATCTAGTCTTTAGATTTTTATAAACCTACCAAAACTACAAAAAGAATCAACTCGTTAAATCACTTTAAAAAAATTTACCCGTCTCTGTGGATCGACCCGTACTCACCGGCTAGCTGCGAAGCGACGCCGTTTCTGATTGCGGTAAACTCAAATTTTTGGAATAATCAGGCCCCAAAGGAGAAAAGACACCTACGAGATCCTCACGACTCGTAGGGAGAAAAGTCTTTATGAGAACCTCACGGCTCGTAAAGTTGAAAAGTATTAGGTGGCAGATCCTACCCCTGTCTCCTAAGCCATCACTGCCCTGCAAAGAGGTCAAGATGGACCATCTATGAGCCACACTTGCCAAAGCTACATGCCACTGAAATGGAGAAGTTACTCATGAGCATATAAACTACTTCACGCCAGAGTAAGACATAAAGAGATAGAAGGGTGCAGCTCATGGAGTTAAGGGTTTGGAACTATATCTCTTAAGAGTCGAGATTTGAGTCAATGATAAATGACGACGCTTGTGTCCGCTCGTTATCTTCTCAGATCAAGATTCTGAAAATTATATACCAACCCGAAACTAGTCATACTCTATGCATAACTCTGCACTACTTCATCCACGTACATACTTACGTGGGCAAAGTAGTGGGGGGCATTTGTTCCCGTCAAAAAATTGCTGCTCAAAAGAGCCCAAGGTATCAAATGACAGCGATACGCTTAAGAAAATACGAACCAGTATCTTCCGGCCTGTATTTTGATAAACTCTCAAAGGAGGAACTGTTAAATTCTGATGGTATCGAAAGGATCTCGAAAAATCCTTCAATTTGATATATTATGGGCCTCATAATTCATCCGGGATCAAAAGTTATGAGCAAATATGCTATGCACTGTTCCTTGATTAAAAATCAGGAATTACCTCAATGAGGTATCATGTGCCCGCACGTGATCAATGGTCACGTGTTGACACGTGATAGTTAAAACAGAAATAAAAACAAACGGCTGAAGAAGGACCCAATTGGGGGTCACGTGCTCACACGTGACCAATGGTCACGTGTTGACACGTGATAGTTAAAACAGAAATAAAAAAAGAAATGGCTGAAGGAAATACCTCAATGAGGTATCACGTGCTCACACATGACCAATGGTCACGTGTTGACACGTGATGGTTAAAACCGAAGCATAAATAAACGCTGAGAAAAGAACCAATTGGGGGTCACGTGCTCACACGTGACCAAGGGTCACGTGCCAGCACGTGCCAGACTTTGAAAGCCTTACAGTTTAATAGAATTAAAATTCTAAATTTCTTTAAATCTTTCCAAATGGAATTAAAATTCTAAATTTCTCTAAATCTTTCCAAATGGAAAAGGATTATGGGGACCGTTGGATTAAAGATCCAAGGGTGATTAAAAATCACCAATTTATGGAAAAGTCTTGGACATGGAAAGATTTCCCCCTAAATCTAACCGAAATAACAAAAGAATATCTTTGGATTTGAAATCCAACGGTGAATAAAATTCACCTAATAATCTAAAGGCCCAGATCAATGATGAAGATAAATCAAATTTCTCAACAAACAAATCAAATCTTTCAATGAAAGATTCACTAAACAGATTGATTCTTTTCCTTATCCTATAAATAGGTGCCAAGGGAGAGAGTTAAAAAAAAAGGGAGAGAGAGAGAAAAAGAAGAGAGAGATAGAGCCTTGGAATCTTGAAAATTCAGAAAGAAGAATTTGATTCTCTGTAAAAGAAAAACCCTAGGTAAGAAAAGAGAGCCTTCAAAAAGAGAATTTAATTCTCAAAAGAGTTTAACTCTTCTATAAAGAAAAGAACTTATTTCTTTCTCTGGTTGAAGATCTGCAAAATGCACATCTCCCCTATAAATTGAGAATTTAATTCTCATTGGGTTGAGATCCTGCCATGCAGATCTAAAACATAGAGGAGGAATTGAGTTTTGAGAATTTAATTCTCACAGAGTTATAGGAATTTAATTCCTTTGAGATAAAATTAGGGTTTAACCCTATACTATAGGAATTTAATTCCTTCAAAATGGACAGAACTAGGGTTTAACCCTAATTGAGAACTTAATTATCTCAAACTTACAGGAATTTAATTCTATTAAGAAAAGAAATTAGGGTTTCACCCTATGCCAGAATTTAATTCTTTACATATACGGGAAATTTAATTTCTACAGAAAAGAAATTAAGAATATAATTCTTCAAAAGAAAGTGGGAATTTAATTCCTTTAAAGTTATTGCTGGGGTTTAACCCTATGAAGAATTTAATTCTTAAAAAGATAAGGAGATCTTCAAACATGCAAAGAACCTGAGTCACGTGCTTCCACGTGACCCCTGTAAAGATCCACAGAAAAGAACTTTGAAGCCACGCCTCACGTGCTCCCACGTGACAGAAAAGAAAAAGCAAAAGAAACAGAAGCTATGGGCGCTCTCACGTGCTACCACATGACCCCTTGGCAAAAGATTTAACAGAAAAATACCCAAATTCCCATCACCTGACAGCACGTGATGCTCCAAAGTATTCAATACTTTCGGCAGAACAAAATAAGGGGAATCAGGGCGCTCTCACGTGTCTACACGTGACCCCTCTCTCCCCTTAGTGTTTAACACTAATCTGAGATCTTTGTTCCCAGTATTTAACACTGATTTTCTTAGTGTTTAACACTAATTTGAAAACTCTATCCCCAGTGTTTAACACTGATTTTCTTAGTGTTTAACACTAATTTGAAAACTTTATCCCCAGTGTCTAACACTGATTTTCTTAGTGCTTAACACTAATTTGAAAACTCTATTTGCAGTGTTTAACACTGATTTGCCTTAGTGTTTAACACTAATTTGAAAACATTATTTTCAGTGTTTAACACTGACTGTTTCTAGTGTTTAACACTAAATTGAAGATTATATTTCCAGTGTTTAACACTGATTGTCTTTTAGTGTTTAACACTAATTTGAGAGTTCTACCTCCAGTGTTTAACACTGTAGTTCTCTAGTGTTTAACACTACTTTTAGCCAAATTGGCTAATTTTCCAGAGGCAAAAGGCCCTCCTCCAAATGAATCTCAAAATTGAGGAAATCAAAGACAAAATGTTGTCAGAGCCCCCAAACCACTGTTTAGCACTGCTGAATGATGAGGGGCTGAACCTGGACAAATGTCCAACGGTCTAAAGGGCTAATATTTCAAACATAACCGTACTTAACCCAATTCTGGCCATAAGTCCTCAAATTAAATTGAATCGAGCACAACTGCTCTCCCAAATCAATTTACATCCGGTTCGAGGGTACATCTCTGAACTCCTCTGGTATTTGTCGTTGTAATCTTTCAACGTCGTCAGAGAGGTAACGGGTCCCGACAACCACACATAATACGGACTGTAGGGTCCTTAAACTCATGCGTCCTTAAACCAGTATCCTTCCCCAAAATGGGAATGTTGGACCACCATGTCCCTAAACTGGAGATGGACCACCATGTCCCTAAATTGGCAATAGACCACCATGTCCCTAAAATGGAACAATAGAGCCCAAAAGCTCTTTTGACGGATTTAAATGATCCTGTTAAGTCGATCTTAGTCTCAAATTAGGCTAACGTATCCTTAACAAACGTTTAAGTTGATCTTAGCCTCAAATATGGCTAACGCATGCTTAAACCAAAACTTTCAAAACAGACTTTAGTTCCAAATTGGACTATAGATCTCCCAACCAACTTTGGTTCAAGGGTACATCTCTGAACTCCTCTGATATCTGTCGTTGTAATCCTTCAACGTCGTCAGAGAGGTGATGGGTCCCGACGGCCATACATTCAATGGACCACTATGTCCCTGAACTGGAACAATAGAGCCCAAATGCTCTTTTGTCGGATCTAAACGATCCCGTTAAGTTGATCTTAGTCTCAAATTGGACTAATGTATCATTAACAAACGTTTAAGTTGATCTTAGCTTCAAATATGGCTAACGTATCCTTAAACCAAACCCCAAACCCAAATCTAAGAAGATACGGATTTGGACTAATCCACGTCCTACGGGCGACAACATAACTTAGTCTCCGTATACAATCCACGGGCAACCAAACACAAAACAAACACCCACGACACGAAGTGAAATTCTCGAGAAGGAGAAAATTGTTACCGCGATGAGGTAGCGTAATTAACTGCAGGGGCTTGCGCCTACAGGAAAGACCGTCCCCACAATCAAAAACCTCTCAAGCGAGGGGGAATCTGACGAAGTCTGCTACATCGGCCGCATCCGTCTAAACCTCCGATACACGGTGCCATAAATCAACTTGGCATCTTCGGAGAGGTTGACGGATAAAACCAAATAGCATCTGCCCCGAACCTCAAGCAAGACGTCTCCATGTCTTGGCCGCCGTTCAGAAGGGAACACTATCTTGACAGGTATATCAGGCTTCTTATCAGAATCTTTCGGCTTATACCTGTCCTCTCCGCATGTTGGACACACTTTCAAACCTGAATTCTCTTTCCGGTACAACACGTAATTTTTAGGACATGCTTGAATCTTCTCGCACTTTAGACCCAAATCAGATATCATCTTCTGGGCTCCGTACCAGCTGTCGGGTACGTTATTTCCCGGGGGCATAGAATCTTTCAAGAACGAAAGAAGTATTGTGAATAACTTGTTGCTCCATCCATTTAGGCACTTAATCTGGAAAAGTTGGACGAACCATGAGAGGGTGGAATACTTTGCATTCTCATAAATTGGTTTTCTAGCATCATTCATGAAATTTTCATATTTATCCGCACGCGGTCCTTGACCGGAAGGAAGGAATGTCATCTTCGGTACGAATAGATTCACCTAGGGCTGCCTCTACCATATCCTCCATTTCTTCTGATGGAAATAAATTACCGTCTTCTTCTTCTGCCGCATTACCGTCTTCTCCTTCTTCTGCTGCCGCATTATCGTGTTCTCCATCTTCTTCTGCCGCATTACTGCGTTCTTCTCCTTTCCCGTGATATTTCCAAGTTGTATAAAGTCTAGTAAACCCATATTTTACGATATGAAGCTCTGCCAATTCTACCTTCTGCCAGTACTTATTACCACATCTATCGCACGGGCAGAGAATCTTCTCTATCACGAGCTTATTATGTGCGCGTGCAAATTCAATAAAAGCAGCAACTCCCGCGACAAACTTAGGTTGCATACGTTGTTGCCAATCCACATACATCTAGTTCTTAACTCTGACGTACTCATGGGCCATGTTAGACTGTATAACATATAAATTGTAGGTTATGGTGACTATATTGAGAAATCTAAGAACGGGATAGTTACTAACAAAGGAGAAAATCCGTGTATATGCTTTGTGTGTGCATTTGTCATTGAAAAGAATAAATTATCGAACGTATGTTAACCGATAGACGGGGACGAAGTGGCGCTTTTAGTTTCATATATGAGTATCGATGAGAATAGGAAAGTTCCATATTATCATCGAGTATCATATATTGGTTTTAACATGAACATCTTGAATCACTCTCTAATGATGCGTTTGTTGTGTATTCTTGTTGTGTGTGTGTGTTTAGGCTGTCGGGGGTAAGGCTTCTATCACATTAAGAATGTATAGAGCGAACACCCATTCGCTTGTGCTTTCGAGTAAATTTCGGCAGCACCTCCCTGCTGTTCTCCGAGTACACTGTAATAGAATAGATAATCATTTCAAAGCTGTGAAATAACGTTGAAATGAACATCTAATCTATCTTTGTACATGGAGAACCAGCGGAAAGGTACCGACGAAATATCTCGAAACGGATGAAAACACAAGTGAATGAAGGTATTTGCTTTATGCATTCCTAACTTGTCCACACGGGACAAATCTATCGGTTATCATACGATTGAATCTTCTCGTCACATAGACTATACGACGGTTGTTAGTATCGAGCCATACCGTCCGATATTTAACAACCTTCGTATAGTTCTATGTCACGACGAACATCGAACGTATGTTAACCGATAGACAGGAACTAAGTGGCGCTTTTAGTTTCATATATGAGTATCGATGAGAATAGGAAATTTCCATATTATCATCGAGTATCATATATTGCTTTTAACTTGAACATCTTGAATCACTCTCTAATGATGAGTTTGTTGTGTATTCTTGTTGTGTGTGTGTGTTTCGGCTGTCGGGGGTAAGGCTTCTATCCCATTAAGAATGTATAGAGCGAACACCCATTCGCTTGTGCTTTCAACCGTTTCGAGTAAATTTCGGCAGCACCTCCCCGCTGTTCTCCGAGTACACTGTAATAGAATAGATAATCATTTCAAAGCTGTGAAACAACGTTGAAATGAACATCTAATCTATCTTTGTACACGGAGAACCAGCGGAAAGGTACCGACGAAATATCTCGTAACGGATGAAAACACAAGTGAATGAAGGTGTTTTCTTTATACATTCATAACTTGTCCACACGGGACAAATCTATCGGTTATCATACGATTGAATCTTCTCGTCACATAGACTATACGACGGTTGTTAGTAACAAGCTATACCGTCCGATATTTAACAACCTTCGTATAGTTCTATATCACGACGAATATCGAACGTATGTTAACCGATAGACGGGGACTAAGTGGCGCTTTTAGTATCATATATGAGTATCGATGAGAATATGAAAGTTCTATATTATCATCGAGTATCATATATTGGTTTTAACTTGAACATCTTGAATCACTCTCTAATGATGCGTTTGTTTGAATTAAGCTTTGCTATCAATAATGTCAAGTGATTTCCTACAAATTATGAATCAAATAATCATGATGTTTTTCTGGTACGAACAACGATATTTAAACATCGTATCCGTCAAGATTTCTAGGAAACTTTTAAGCCTCTACTCAATATCAATGTATCTTCAATATTAAAAAGGCAACAATTTTATAACTCTATTATTAGAATGCAAATTCTGAAGGTTGGTTTGAAATTGGATCACTAGTACAATAGCAAGAAGAAAATATCATGTCACGTTGTATGAACATTATTGAAAGGTGTAAAAGTTGTATACAATGTTATATATTTTCATAAATTTATTTAGAAGAAATTCCTTCTATAAATAATTGAACAAGTCCTCCATCTTTCTATATATGGCCAATTAATCCTTCCTAAATTGGATAACATTATAATTTACAGAGCTCCTTATATTACAAAACTATTAAGATATGCTTCGTATCCATCAGGCATATTGATTCCACATTTTTTTCTTAAATCAATTGAGTAGTCTAAATATATAGTTGCCTCTTTCATCAATGATTTGTTCAACAAGAACAACAACCCCTTTTCCGAAACTTTGATGTCGTCTGTATGAATCCGTTTTTCTTTTCCATCATGCTCTGATTCGTTATTAATAGACTCTATGTATGTTCGTTTAAGTCTACTCGTAGTCATTATCACCGTTAACCACAACATTTTATCAAAGCTAAGCCCATATCTGATATAAAAAAATTGTGGTTAATTTTGTAATGGTCTGATCAGATTCGATCAGGCTTGCGAAAAATCACGGAAATGTTGGATTTGAATCAAACCCGACTGGGCTTGTATCGTTACCGCAATAACAAAATGAACATACTAACTAAAGCTGGAAATGGCATTATGAATCAAATAATCATGATGAATTAATCTTTGCTATCAATAATTTCAAGAAGTGGTTTCTAACCCTAACCCCAACCCCAATCCTAACCCTAACCCTAACCCCAGCCCCAGCCCCAACCCCAGCCGAACCCCAACCCTAACCCTAACCCCAACCCCAACCCCAACCGCAAGCCCCTGCCGAACCCCAACCCCAACCACAATCGCAACCCCAGCCCCAGCCCTAGCCCCAGCCCCAGCCCTAACGCTAACCCCAACTGATGCCTCATCGGTACCCAAACCATGAACCCTAACCTTAAAATAATCAAAAATTTGTTTAATTTAAGATTTCCTAACCTGTGCAGTGGAGGCGACGACGAAAGGAGGCGACGACAAAAACGGAGATGAGGAAGAACCAGGCGGTGGCGACATCGAATCGGCTTGCGCTGGCGACGACGAGAACGGCGACGAAACACAGGCGATCGGCGGGAACGAGGGTTTGGGGATTTTGGGTTCGCGCGCGATGGGAAAATAATATTTAGGTAATCAGCGTAGGGATCGATCTGTGCCTTTTTAATTAAATCCCTATTTAGATGCCCTTACGGATAAGTCCGTAGGTTCTTGGTTTGCGGCTCCGTAGCGGCAAACAACAATTTACGATTTAATATTTTTAAATTAATATGTAAGGACCGTAGGGGCAACCTTTTGGCCTTGCGGATTAGTCCGTAGGGCCAAACTAAATCTGCCCCTACAGATTTCATTATCCGTAGGGGCAACCATATATTTTAGTAGTGAGGAGTATCTTATGTTCTAGGAATACATTTACGTTAATCGTTTGAATATATATAACATACAAGATATGCACCAAAACGAACTGATAAAAGGGGAAGGCATTTATTTCCATTAATAGAAACTTTATTACATCCCAAAAGAAAGGAATAAAATAAACTAAATAGTTTAATTATATCGAAGGAAAGAAGAAAAACCCTAAACATGTGGGCAACAAACAAAAAATATAGCTAGCAAATCTTCCGTCGTCAACTCCGCATAATCTTCATTAGTAGGCTCCACACCTTGATCCTCATCATGATACTAAGATGAATTCTAATATTTGATCTCATTTAATATGGCCTTCCACAACCACTCATTTTATCTTGTTACTTTTTAAAGTTTGTAAGATGGATCATAGTATTTTATAGAAACCTTAGTTAATAAAGACCATGGTATTTTATTGTAGTTTTTGTTTATAGAAAACCATAGTATTTTTGAGTAAACATAATTTGGAAAACCTATGGTATTTTAATGAAAATATGATTTATGTGAATCAATGGTATTTATGTGAAAATATCTTTTAATGAAGATTATGGTATTTTAACAAAAATATCACTTTTATAAAAAGGATATGGTAGTTTAATAACAAAATTATCTTATAACAAAGATTCATAATATTTTTATGAAAGAAAATCTCATTATAATGTTTTATGGTATTTTACGAAAAAATGTCTTTTATTAAAGGTTAAGGTATTTAAATGAAATTATGTCATTTTAGAAAAGATTAAGGTATTTTATTGTAAATAATAATTTATAATGTTGTGGTGTTTATTTGGAGGTAACATTTTAGAAATACATCCGTGTTGACAACCGCTGCATATGGGCGGCAGAATTTGTATCATTTTTAGGGAAGATTGCCTATCAACTACGAGGTATTTACGTAAAACATTACCTTATTTAGATTAGGGTATTTTATTAAAGGTGATATTCTACAAAAACAACTCCACGTTGGCAACCGCTGCACATGAACGACAGGATTTATGTCCTTTTCAGGGACGATTATCTAGTAACCACGAAGTGTTTCATGTAAAATATTATCCTATTAGGGTATTTCATTAAACATTAGTGGTTATAGGCTAAAAATATTAATATAAAAATATTTCCTTTAAGTGAAAGGGTGTGAAGGTGAAAAACCATAAAATAATTATTTAGATTAGTAATACTCGTTTTCAAAAGGTAAAAGTATTTTAATAAAACTAAAATAATTAGTGGATAAGAGTAAAATACAATATCATTTTAATGTGCCTAATGTAATTTATTCAAATTGTCCTATATCATATGGGTACTTTAATTAAATACAACATATTAATAAAATGAAGGTATTTTGTGGAAGCAACCTATTTTGAGATCTAATTGGTATCATATGGTAATATTGTTATATCAACTTAGTATCCAATAAGCAAAGTGTAGTTTTTATGATCATGGATATGTGTGTATATGAGGGATAGGTCGTTACCCCGTGATATCAATATCAAATCTATGGTTTTATATAAATATGATGGCACTGTAACCTAAGCATGCAATATTTATTTTTAACATCGATTTAAGGTGTATGGAGAGATTAAAATTCAGATTTAGAAATCAAAGAAGAAAGTGGCAGATACAAGATGGTGGGAGACGGATCCTACCTTTGATTTGAGATGTTGATCGATGGATCGAAAGCGTAGACTTATACTAAAACCATAATAACTCTACGCTTAGATTTTTCCTCGATGATTGGGCGGAACCAAAATGCCGGCGTCGTCAATACAAAGGTCGGTTTTTTTTTTCTAGATTTTTCGGTGTTCTGGATTGAGAGAAAATTAAGTTTGAAGGGATGAATATATAGGGTTTAATAACAACAATAAAATCCCAAAAACCCAGTCAAATCCCATAAAGATCCATGCCCACAATGATCGCAACTCATTGCATGATGATTAGCCGCCGCCACCGAAGCTTCGTGGCCGTTGGATGCGCCCCCGGCCTCGTCACGGGTGAGGAGACCACGCGTTTTCGCGTGGTCCCCACCACGTGGGCACCGTCGCAAATTCTGGGCCGTTAGATTTAAAATCCAACGGCTCAGGTTTAAACACCATTTAATTATTTTTATTTTTTATTTTAAAATCTAAAACCGTTTTTATAAAATTGAATTTGTTTTGAATTTTTTTTAAAAATATTATAAAATATGGGGAAAATATGAGAAAAATTCAAAAAATATAATTTGTTGTTATTTTCAGTTTAAAAATGATTTTGGGCTAAAACTAAATAATATTCCCATATCTAAGATATTTTTTAGTTATTATAATTATTTAAAAGTCTAGTTTATCTTTTAAAACATTTTAATTTCGAAATAATCATTTTAATTAATAATAAAAATATATAAATTATTTCAAAACATTATAAATTTCATTAAAAAATTTTAAGATCAAAAAATATAAATAGCTTTTAGAAAATTCCTTTAATTATATTTAAATGCTTTAAAAATTACTAACTTTACTTTTAAAAATAAAATCATTAAAATAAAATATTTTTCCATCAACGAAATACGCAAATAAATACTTGGTACTAAATAAAAGACCTTTTATTAGGTATTAGAAAACATGGTCGTTACAATCTATCCTCCTTAAAATAATTTCGTTCTCGAAATTTCAGAAGATAGTGGCCAAGGAAAATTACCAAGAAGGGGTTATCGAGATTTTAAAAAATTGGTTCTTGCTCTTTCACCTCGTTTTCTCATTTCCACGTAGGTTCGCCACATAACTCTAACCAGCTGGACCGTCTTGTCCCTCAAGGTTTTCTCGTTTTCTCATTTCCACGTAGGTCAGCCCCTACTGTGATTTCGGAATGATCCAAAATGTGATTAGGGTCGCCGACATACCTCCTTAACTGCGAGATATAAAAGCATTATGCATGCCCTCCAAAGAAGATGGCAAGGCTAGGCGATACGCAACCTCACCGTTTCTTTCCAGGATGTTAAACGGCCGATGGGTCATGGGCCGAGCTTTCCACGCTTTCTACATCGTATCCCCACCCCATTGTTCCTACAATCATTTCAATCTCACAAGTTCTCAATTTCCATATAAAGCTCGACCCTTCTCATCTCCCTCGTGCGCTTCAACCATCCGTGTCCACACATTCTCCTTATAGTAGTGTCTCTATATTTTCAAAATGAAAATCACCACAGCCGGTTCTAGATCTGGATAGGATAGTTTTATTCATGAGTCTTTAGTTGTCTTAACGCATATGCAACTACCTCGCCATGTTGATACATCACACCACTAAGTCCCTTCCCCGAAACATCATAGTGGATGTTAAAACTTCCGGGTCTGTTAGGAATGGTAAGGATGAGTGCGATAGTTACGATCTACCCTAATTAGAATAATTTCATATTTGAAATTTTCAAAGGAGTGAGCCACTACTGGGCATGGAAATCAGTAACGCTGTCAGGAATCCTCTTTGCCGCATGTGTCACTCTCGAGAGTTGGTGTATCGCTTGATTCAAGAAAAAGTCTAGGAATGGTTTAGATATAAGGAATCGGAATGTGTAAAATCAGTAGTTACCTCCGGATAGAAAAAGTTTGGAAGTTGAAGAAAGGTTATAGGTATTTCTAAACTAAAGGAAAAGGTATAATGGGACATGCAGGAAAACTTGAGAGATATAAGCATAAAGGCAGCTAGTCGAGCTACGGAACTAAGAAGAATTTCGGTGAGCTTAACTAATATTCTCATTAAAGGAAAATAAGTAAGGTACCGATAAGGAAGGTTGAAAAAGAAAAGAGTACCTCTGATAACTTTCCCTGTAGTCTCAGCCTCCTCGGCTGTCATGGTGAAGGCCTGGCGGTTGGGTCCATTCCGCTGCGCTTGCTGAAACACACGCTCCTGTGATGGCAAGAGTGGTCCCTTCAGTTATGCCCTTTGACCAGTTGATTTAGTGGCAGAAAGTGGTCGGTTTCCTTATTGTGGTGCCCCATTATTAGCCGGCTTGTTGACTTGACCTAGTTGTCTCCTTCTTTGAGGGCAGTCCCCAATAGCATGATCCGGAGACCCAAAGACTATACAGAGTTTGTTCAAAATGTGACAGTTTCTCATGTAATTTCATGTTCTACCACAATGGTTGTATATAACGACTGGTTTTCTTGAGACAGTTGGCCCTTCTGGACTCTTGAATTGCCACCCTCCGTTGAATTTGGAAGACAATTCTCCTGAAAATTGACTTGCCGGTCGCTTAACATCTGAAGAACGGTCATCCTTCCTTATACGTTTCTGTAGATCTTCAAAGTTTCATGTTGCATCTAATATTGCATCATAAGTCGAAAGGGCGGCAGAAGACATGGAGAACTGCGTCTTCAAATGCAACCCTTGTCGGGACCTCTTAGCACAAAGTTCTGTGGTTGCCACCAAGTGAAGTGCGAACCGACTTAACCTTGTGAACTATGAAGTGTACTCGTCCATAGGCTTATCTCACATGCTCCCTTTTTGGAGTTGTACGAATTCCCTTTCCCTCTCTAGGTGTGTCACGCCCGGAAAGTACTGGGTATCAAAGCGTTGTTTGAACGTTTCTCAAGTAATAGGATCTTTTGGTTTACTTTCCTCTGCCTCCCACCATATTCTGGCATTATCCGTGAGTTGCGGTTTAGTAATGTTTATCCACACATTCTTAGGAATTTGAGCGGCACCAAGATCATTGACGGTTCCTTTGAACCATTCCTCAGCTTCTAAAGGAGTTTCCTTTCCCGAAAAGGTCTTAGGGTACAATGATCTGAATTACTTCATTCCTACTGAACCTTGAGGAATTGGAGCTAGTGCCTTCCATAAAATATCAGCTTGTTACTACCTACTTTCTCGCAGTTCCTGGTAAAGGGCAGCTGTCTGCTGCTGTTGTTGTTCTAGTAGGCCTTGCATCATTTGCAACATAGCCGCTTGTTAAGCATCAGCTTCATTGATCCTATTTCCTCTTCTGTTGCGGTTAGGGGTCGTCCGGCCATTGTGATCTGAATAAGAAGGGGTTTAGGTTACAAACAGATTGAGGGATGAGACAAGATAGTAACTTGCACGAAAGAACAAAAATTAATGCAAGAGGAAAACTAATAAAAGGAAAAGTAAGAGATACAAGAGAGATTTTGCTCGAAACTAAGATTTTATTATTCAATTTCAATCAAGAGAGTACAACTGAAAAGGAAAGACATGTCCCTACTGTTATACATCATTTTATTTGGCCATGAAAAAAACAAGTCTTATTAATCTCGATTATGGGAGCTCAACATGTTGCAATAGGCTCTCGCACTAAGAGAGAGACGACCATTCCCATAGTGTCTTGTGGGGACAACTTCCTGAGGTTCTTCGTCCTTGAGTTCCTCCTCACTTGAAGCTTCATCCTTTAACTCATCCTCAGCAGGAGCCTCATTCTCGGACTCCACCTCTATAGGGTCTTCGGTCTCGAGTTCCTCCTCACTTGAAGCTTCATCCTTTGACTTATCCTTGGCAGGAGCCTCATTCTCGAACTCCACCTCTATAGGGTCTTCTTCTTCTGCGGAAGCCTCCTTTTCAGGATCATCTTCCATAGGTTCATCTTCTATAGGATCTTCTTGTTCGTCTTCAGAGTCATTGGTCATCATAGGCTCTGGTGTTGCAGCATCGACTTCGTCATCCTCCGAGTCGCTGTCGGAAATAACCACCTGGGGGCTTACGACTTCGTCATTCGAATACCCAAGTGTAACTTCAAAAGTAATATCTGACATGTCGTCCTCGTCGGGAAGGGGTATGGCTAGGTTAGCCATGGCGTGGAAGGAAAGGCCATGGTTAGAATACGGATGGCGAAGAAAAATAACAAAGAAACTTGGGGAATATATGGAAACGATAAAAAGTGGATAAGATTCAGAAATATAATAAAATCAGTTAATGTTTTCGTTTTAGTATATTGAGGATCTGCATGGGCCACCACTAAAACCCGTCATGCCCCGCTTCCTAAAAGAAAGTGAAAAGATAACGTGACATGGTCCGCAACCTAACTGTATTGAAAGTGGTCTATTTCAATATAGTTACGTTAAGCGTATAAATATATATAACATGCAGGATATATACCAAAACGGACTAATAAAAGCGGAAGGCATTTATTTCCATAAACAAAAACTTTATTACATCCTAAAAGAAATGAGTAAAATAAACTAAATAGTTTAATTACATCGAAGGAAAGAAGCAAATCCCTAAACATGTGGGCAACAAACAAAAAATACAGCTAGCTAATCTTCCGTCGTCAACTCCGCGTAATCTTCATTAGTAGGCTCCACACCTTGATCCTCATCATGATACTCGTCCTCATCTAATAGACATTCCAGGGATAGAGAAAAGAGAAAAAGGAATGTTCGTCAACGAGTTACACCTGGGTAGGATTGCCTCATAAGAAAGTAAAGGTACATGGAAAAAAGTGTATATAGGTATGATATATGTATATAGGTATGATGTATATGTGTATGAGGATATGAGGTATATGTAAATAAGGGCATGTTGTATGAGATATCTACTAGGTAAATGTTCGTATTAGTTTGTTAAATAAGGGTTCGGATACTCGCGATTATTCCGTTGTGGACACGGAACAACAACCGGGAAAGTGAAATGTACGGTTTCACTTCCTGGGATTATAATCGAGTAGTAGAGGAATCCGAGTTCCGCATATTCTTACCTAATCAAACTACCCATCCCTGTTGTTAGTATAAAGATTTTGACGTATTAGAGTTAGTGTGTGTATCATCTAGACATGGAATTTCCATATTGTATGTCATCCACATATTGGATTATTCGCCCTTAATGTAGGTAGTATTCGCCTGAATATCGGGTTAGTATTCGCCCGAATATCGGGTTAGTATTCGCCTGAATTTCGGGTTAGTAGTCTTCGCCGAAAGTATCAGGTTAGTAGTCATCCATATATTGGATTGTTCATCCTATCTGCAGATATCTTTATTTATAAAGTATTCCATATTTAGTTTCGCGCATTCTATTCCTAACCGTATCATATGTCATGTCATGTCATGTCATGTGTCATAAGATGAATTCTAATAGTTGATCTCATTTAATATGACCTTTTACAACCACTCATTTTATCTTATTACCTTTAAAAGTTTGTAAAGTGGATCATAGTATTTTATAGAAACCTTAGTTAATAAAGACCATGGTATTTTATTGTAGTTATTCTTTATAAGAAAACCATGGTATTTTAGAGTAAACATAATTTAGGAAACCTATGGTGTTTTAATAAAAATATGATTTATGTGAATCAATGGTATTTATGTGAAAATATCTTTTAATGAAGATAATGGTATTTTAACAAAAATATCACTTTTATAAAAAGTATACGGAAGTTTAATAACAAAACTATCTTATAACAAAGATTCATGATATTTTTATGAAAGAAAATCTCATTATAATGGTTTATGGTATTTTACGGAAAAATGTCTTTTATTAAAGGTTAAGGTATTTATATGAAATTATATCCTTTTAGAAAGGATTAAGATATTTTATTGTAAATAATAATTTATAATGTTGTTGTGTTTATTTGGAGGTAACATTTTAGAAATACGTCCATATTGGCAACCGCTGCACATGGACGGAAAGATTTGTGTTCTTTTTAGGGACGATTGCCTATCAACCACGAGATATTTACGTAAAATATTACCCTAATTAAATTATGGTATTTTATTAAAGGTGATATTCTACAAAAACAACTCCGCGTTGGCAATCGCTGCAAATGGACGACAGGATTTATGTCCTTTTCATGGACGATTGCCTAGTAACCATGGGTTGTTTCATGTAAAATATTACCCTATTAGAGTATTTCTTTAAACTTTAGTGGTTATAGGCTAAAAATATTAATATAAAAATATTTCCTTTAAATGAAAGGGTGTTAAGATGAAAAACCATAATATAATTATTTAGATTAGTAATACTCGTTTTCAAAAGGGAAAGGGATTTTAATAAAACTAAAATAATTAGTGGATAAGAGTAAAAATAAAATATCATTTTAATGTGCCTAAAGTAATTTATTCAAATTGTCCTATATCATATGGGTATTTTAATTAAATACAACATATTAATAAAATGAGGGTATTTTGTGAAAGCAACCTATTTTGAGATCTAATTGGTATCATATGGTAATATTGTTATATCAACTTAGTATCCAATAAGCAAAATGTAGTTTTTATGATCATGGATATGTGCGTATATGAGGGATAGGTCGTTACCCCGTGATATCAATATCAAATCTATGGTTTTATATAAATATGATGGCACTGTAACCAAAGCATGTAATATTTATTTTTAACATCGATTCAAGGTGTATGGAGAGATTAGAATTCAGATTTAGAAATCAAAGATGAAAGTGACAGATACAAGATGGTGGGAGGCGGGTCCTACTTTTGATTTGAGATGTTGATCGATAGATCGAAAGCGTAGCCTTGTACTAAAACCTTAATAACTCTATGTTTAAATTTTTTTCTCGATGATTGGGTGGAACCATAGCGTCGGCGTCGTCGATACAATGGTCTGAGTATTTTTTTCAGAATTTTCGGAGTTCTGGATTGGGAGAAAATTGAGTTTGAAAGGATGTATATATAGGGTTTAATTACAACAATAGAATCCCAAAAACCGGTCAAATCCCATAAAAATCTGTGCTCACAATTATTACAAATCATCGCCTGATGATTATCCGCCACCGCCGAAGCTTCGTGGCCATTGGATTCGCATCCAACAGCTCACGATCATGCCCAGCCCCCGGCTTCGTCACGGGTGAAGAGGCTACGCGTTTGCGTTTTCGTGTGGTACCCACCATGTGGGCGCCGCCGCAGATTTTAGGCTGTTGGATTTAAAATCCAATGGCTCAGGTTTAAACACCATTTAATTAATATTTTAAAATCTAAAACTATTTTTATAAAATCGAATTTGTTTTGAAAAAAATTGTTAAAAATGTTATAAAATACGGGAAAAATATGAGAAAAATTAGAAAATATAATTTGTTGTTATTTTCAGTTTAAAAATGATTTTAGGCTAATACTAAATAATATTCCGATATCTAAGATATTTATTAGTTATTATAATTATTTAAAAGTCTAGTTTATCTTTTAAAACATTTTAATTTCAAAATAATCATTTTAATTAATAATAAAAATATATAAATTATTTGAAGACATTATAAAATTTCATTAAAATATTTTAAGCCTGGAAAAAATAAATAGCTTTTATAAAATTCCTTTAATTATATTTAAATGCTTTAAAAATTACTAACATTACTTTTAAAAATAAAATCATTAAAATAAAATATTTTTCCATCAACGAAATACGCAAATAAATACTTGGTACTAAATAAAAGACCTTTTATTAGGTATTGGAAAACACGGCTGTTACAGTAATCCTGATCCAGCACATTGGGAAGCTATTAAGAGGATTTTAAAGTATCCAAATGATATTGTGCGCCATAAGTTGGTTTATCAAGCAAACTCGTTTGAGCTTCTTGGTTACTCCGATGCTGATTTTTTAGAAGACAAAGATGATGGGAAGTCCATTTCGGGACATTTGTTCATCTTTGAAGGTGCAGCTATTTTTTGGGGTAGCAAGAAACAGAGATGTGTAGCTAGGCACACACAAAAAACTGAGTACATAGTTTGTAGTATGGCAACTACTCACGCAGTCTGGATTAGACGGTTCCTTGAGGACTTGGATCTCAATCTGGTGGATGGACCAGTTGAGATTTACTGTGATAATCAAGCCACCATCAGCTTAATTCACAGTGGTGCAAACAGTTCAAAAGGAAGACACGTTGAAGTACAATTTCATTATATTTGTGATACTGTGGAGAAGAAAAAAGTTAAGATGACTTATATTCGTACTACTGACATGATAGTTGATCCCTTGAAGAAGGGCATCCCCGCAAAAATATGCATCAAATATGTTGGTTTGATGAGACTTAGAAATGTCCAAGTCAAAGAATTTTCATGAATAATGAGAAGGAGACAAATCATGGACAATGGTGATCTCGATTTTCATGAAAAATGATAAGTGTACATATCTCACGAACAGTGGGAGTGTGGTTGGAATCATTTGGCCATTTCGGCCTTGCTTTCTCAATCCAGAATCACACTTCACAAATAGTTTACGCCCACTTGACGAGAGACGCCCCTACTTCAATGAAAGCTCACGACTACTTATTCTTAGGCATACTCATCCTCGTGAATACCTGCTTCTTTCACTCTTAAAGACTGTCGGCAAGCACAGAGCAGTCGTCCAAAGGGGTTCCGTAGAGTGGTCTAACCCCGGGTCAATCCTTGGCCATGCCCGACAGAGAAAACTTGGTGCGAATCGGGGAAATCCGCCACGCCGACTCTCCGTCGTGGAATTATTTGGTGAAAAAGGATCTTTTGTGTTTTGTGGCCTTATGACCAAATATCCGACCCGGCCCAATTACTGGGTGGTGAGAAATAGAAAACGTGTTCATTTCAATTCCTCACTCATGATCGTGTCAAGCGCGAGAGAGTTGAGATCGTGGAAACGAGTATCTCGCAAAATTCGTTCATGGGAATTAGGCAAGATATTTGGGGAGAAGGTTATAGAAGAAATGCATATAAAAAAAGAGAGATGAGGGTACCTCTCTACTTCATTGAATTGAATCGGCTATTCTCGAAGCCCCAAAATACAATAAAAATCCACTTTATTTTCTATCAGTCTTCATATTGAACAATCTAAAAGGCATTTCAAGCCTTTTCATGGAAGTTGCATGGCATTGGACTATGGGACTCAATACACTAATAAGTAAGCATATCTCTATTATAAAATACAAACTTTAAGGGTGTAACTAATATCATCTATTAATCGATGGCCTACTTTCTTAATAAAAGAATTCAAAAGATAAAAATATTCTGCCAATCAATTCTTTCAATTAAAATATCCACGTCATCATCACAATTAAATTTTTAAATGTCTTTTTATTTCAAAATTCAGCTGCCGCGTAGCTGTTGATCATAGAGGTAAATTTTGGGGACAGAGGGTGAATTAGTGTTAGGGTTAGGGGAGAAGAAGAAAAAGGCGAGGAGGGAGAGGAAGAGGAAAATGAGGAGGAGGGGTACGGGGGAATTGGGAAGAAGAAACGAGCAGAGTTTGGGTTTCCTTGGTCTGCTCCTGCTCCTTTCTGAGAAGTGGAGTTTGGTGAAGAAGGAAGGAGAAGGGGGGCCTTTGATGGGCCGGGTTTGGTTACTACAACCACAGCTAATTTGGCATTGCAGAGCGTTGCGAGCTCCCCCGCTTTCTTCAGCAAAGTATCCTTCTTCTGCCGGAAGGAATCCTGTCGACCCTTTCATCTCCATCTCTCTAACCTTTGTTGCTTGAAGAACATAGCCGCCAGAAGGGGTGAAATTCGGGCTGGGCCCGCCCCGCCCGGTCCCGATTTTTCCGGATTTTTTGGACATCCAATACCCGTCTGAGCCCGATCAGACGAGTTGAAAATTAGATAAATAATTCCGGGTTGGGTATGGGTTTAGTGTTAAGTCCGCTCGTCCGAACCCTAAACCTGACACAAACCAAACCCGCTTTCAACTTGATATATATATTACATAGACATCTAATTCTAAATATTATAAGGGTTTAAAAGGTTCTGAGATCAGGCTCAGGAAAAAATCCTAACCCTGCTATCCATAATCTCGTCTTTTTTCCAATCACGCAGAGAAAGAAGAAAATTGGCTACACATCCTTTTCTCTCTGCTTGTACTAGGGAATCCATGCCTCTCCTCCTCCTCTCTTCTAGGATACCCATGCTCTCTCTGCTGGGGATTGATTTTGTGCGTCCTTTCTCCATCTCCTTGGCCTTCTCTCTACTTGGGTTTCGTTTGGGATTTTTTCTTTGAGATCTTTTGCTGGTACTATGGGTTAAATTCTTATGGGTTTTCAATTCCTTGCTAGTTTAGTACAGAAGTGAGAAATTTAGACTTAAATCCTAGGGTTTGCAGCATATTGGGTCAAGATTTTTATTGTTTCCTAATTGATTTGCTATGGTATTCTATGATTGGGGCAAAATTGATGTAAGTCTTTGGTTAATTTGATTGATACAGAGGCCGTATTCTTAGCTTCATTCTGAGTTTATGTGAATTGAATGTTGATAAGAAAATCTTGATTAATTTTAATGTTTTTGGCTTCCAATCCGATCATAAATTGTTTTTTTTCTGACAAATTTGTTTAATTTCCAACACTTATGGAGCAAATTTGTATATTAATAGGGTGGACTTAAACATGGCAGTTTGAAGAGAAGAGGCATGGATGCGTTGATGGGCTCGAGGAAGAGGAAAGAAGGGAGAAAGAAGGGAAAAAATCACTAGTTTTGTTATTTTTTCTTAGCAGGATCAGAAACAGTGAGGGGTTTAAGTTGCGAGCTCAGGAATTTTTCATACGCCCGAGATCAGGACCATTAAACTCATATTATAAAATATCTATTGTGATTTATTGTAAATGTATAGTTAGTGCAATTTTTAAGTGCAGTTTATAAATCCATCACGTATAATTTATATAGAGTTATATAAGTATAATTTTATGCATATATATTTGATAGAATATACTCAAATAGTATACTTTTAATTTTTTTGATAAATTATAATAGGCAAAGCCCGAAAAATCCGCAAAAACCGACTCATCCGTATTAACCCGAAACCCGTCCAAACCCTCTCGAAACCCGAAGTTGCGGGTTTAGGTTTAGCGCATTATAAATACGTCGGGTTCGGACGGGTTTTGGGTTTAGGTTTTAATTTTCGGGTCATGTAGAAAAAAATTCAAAAACCCGTCCAACTCAGTGCGGTTTCACCCCAGCTGCCAGTGAACGAAGAGGATGAGCACAGTAGAAAGCCATACATTTTCGAGGGAATATGCCTACATTCGTAAGGAACCATGAAACCTCGGTGTCACGCCCCACTTCCCAAAATACGTAATTACGGTACGTGACAAAGCCAACCATGCTACTTATGGTTAGGAAAGATCATTCAATAGTCACATTACGGCTGTCAATCGGATATCAAGAACAATAAATAAAATCTAACTAACACATGTCCAACTGCCACAATAAATAATAACAAGAAAAATAGCGGAAACGAATAAAAATCCAATCAAGAAATAATATCCTAATCACGTCCCTTAAGGGATCACAACGTTAAAACTTTATTAGGAAATAAAAATAAACTAAACATCTCTAAACTAATTATCAAGCTCCTTACTGCTCAGCTTGCTTGTCAAAATATTTCCGATCTTCCTGCGACAAGATTAAAGGAACTGGGTCATGCAAAATGTAGATGTCGGTGCGTTATAAATATCATAATCATAATAATAATTGAACAAAGTACTATATAGGGTGTTATATGCAAAAATGGAGTATAATATAGACAAACAATCACAGTGATATAACAGCAGGCTATAAATATATCACGTGTATCGTAAAATCTGTAGTTCTAGGTTAACTATCCTAACAGTATTTGAAACCAATTAATGGAATTCTCGATATAACTCAATAATATCTTATGCGTGCCCGGGACCACGGTCATGATTCTTAGGGCTGAATCCAAGACGTGCCGCTAGGCGGTAAAAACAAGGTCAAGTATAGACGAATGATGTCAGCATCATCATTCCGGGGCTCGAAGCCCGTATCGACTAATCAGTCTCTGGAAGATAGCAAACATTGAGTTACAAGTCGGGTTTCATTATTTATTTCCTCTTTTCCCCCAGCTTTCGTGTTCAAGTCAGGTATTAATGATATCTACCTAATACCAACACAGGAATAGGCAAGTACAGGTTATGTCTATCTAGACAACAAGTCGCATCCGTCAGGGCAACAAGTCAGGATTGTCGGCATTGGTAAATAATCCAAGTACCAGGTATAGTAACGGGAAGATAACGTATCGTGCATATGTCAGGTATGGTATATTAAACATGATAGATATCTAATTGCGCAACCAATCATAATAAAAGCAATACTATAATCGTTATGGTTATCCAGCTATAACGGAATTGATATATTCAGTATTACTTGTTATAAATACAACAAACATATTTATAATAGTATTTTGCACTGGTTTAATTATTGTAAACTAAACTGTATCTGCTAAATAAATTGTATCCACTAAAGCAGTTTAAATAAATAAATTTGCACGACCTCAACAATTATGACTAAACGCGTGCTAGTATTAGTAATATGAATTAATTGTATATCGATTCTCATTCGTCATACTATAATTATATGTAATTATATTATACTTGGAATATTTTAGTCTAGATAAAAGATAATGAAACTACAATGAAATTATATGGAAACTGAAATGAACTAGCATATAGCAAGATAAACTTGCTATTGTTACTAAACATGGATTATTACTATAGAAACATATATTGATAATAGTTTGCAAAATAATAAATATGTGGATATTATAAATATATATGCACCGGTATATATAACATAGCATGTTGCAAGTTTAGAAACTTACCTCGATCGGTAAAATCACGACAACGAATACGGTTACCCGCACGACGACAACGTTTGCAAACACGACATACTCACGACGTATGATCGAAACAAGTCTCGGTCAGGCAAGTGCGATGATGGGGTGTCTGCTCATGCTATGAACTTCAAAGGCTCAGGTCAGGGTTCAGATCGACAGGAAAGATGGCCGGAGTTGGGATCCAAGAGATGGTGTTCAGTTCTTGAAGTGAGGGGTCAAGTCGATGCTGTCGAAGAGAGAGGTGGTGTCAAGATTGAGGTCTGGGATCGTGGTTGAAGGCGAGGGAAACAAGGTGGAAGCAACGATCGGCTCTGGCGAAGGGATCAGAGAAGGAAGAGAGTGAGAAGAAGAAGAAGAAGAAGTCAGCGACGGGGTGCTCTGTGCTGGAGGCAAAGATGATGGAGGTGTAAGCGAGGACAGAGAGGAATGCGACGACAAGGGGAGGAGATATAGGCGTTGAGAGGGGAGTTCGACTCCAGTGAAGAGAAGAGAAGGAAGAAGAAGAAGAAGGTGTCGCTGCTGATGATGGTAGTGGGTTGTCGGTTCAATTAAGGATGGTTGTGATGACGAGGTGACTGGATTTGGGGCTTGGCGACGATGAGGGCGGAGTTAAGTGGGTTAAGGCTCGGGGATGGAATCGGGGAAGATGAGGGAAAGAGAGAGAAACGAGGGGGGGGGGGATTTTTTTTTAATAATAAAAATATATAAAATGTATATAATATATATAGTATATTTAATATATATATATATATATATGTATTATAGTTTTAGAGTAAATAGATAATATCAAATTACAGCCAAACATCACTAGAATCTTGTCAAAAAAATATATTTTGGAGAATGATACATATACGTAAAATTTTAAACCATAATACAAGAATAGAATTTTAAATACACATAACCCCTAAAAATATTTTTAAAAAAATATTTAAATTAATATATAAAGATTTAATAAATATTTGGTATTAGATATCTTGAGATTTGAACGTAATAGACAAAAGCAAAATAAGATATGGGATACTAACCATATGATGTCAGTTAGCAAAATACAACTTAACCTTAATTTGTGGCTACTAACATATATATGATGATTTAGATACATGTTCTATATATTATAGTAGATTCGTATAGATACAGTTTACTGATAAATATCAGATATAATCTAGCACTATATTGAGTTTCACACATGCGGGTCGGGTCGAATAACCACTATTACTATTCGAATCACTCGCATACCAAATGAATAAAATAAAAGAAATCTGAAGTAGGACTTAAAATACCATTAATATTGTATAAACGTACTAGGGTGTTAGATTATACCCAACTACAAAAGAATTTCGTCCTCGAAATTCACAAAATAGGAAAAGACAAGAAGATACGGATCTAAGGAAAGAGATGTGGAAACTTCTGTCGAATCTCGTCTTCACGTTCCCAAGTAGATTCTCCATGGGAACGATTTCCCAATGAAACAAGTACTAAAAGGGTTACTTTATTCTTCAAAACCTTTTCTCGTCGATCCACAATAGCCATTGGTTGCTCATCATAAGTTAAATCTTCTCTCACTGTCAGTTCCGAGTGATCAAGGACGTGCGTCTCATCTCGAACATATTTGCAGAGTTGAGATACATGAAAAATTCATGAACACCCGCCAAGGACGGTGGTAAAGCCAATCAATAAGCTACCTCTCCAACACACTCAATGATATCGAAAAGCCCCACGAATCAAGGACTAAACTTGCCTCGACTTCCAAATCGGATTACTGCCTTGGTCGGTGATATCTTCAAGAGTACAAGATCCTTAACATCAAACTCCAAATGTCTTCTTCCAGTATCAGCCCAACTTTTCTGTCGATCTTGTGCCACCCTCATATGATCACAAATCAAGTTAACTTTCTCCATAGTTTGCACAATGAGTTTCGGTCCCAACAATCTTCTTTCTCCAATATCGTCCCAACGTACTGACGAGCGACACTTACGACCCTATAATGCTTCGAATGGAGCCATTTGTATAGTCGCCTAAAAACTGTTATTGTATGAAAACTCCACTAAATGTAAATGATCCTCCCACGAACCCTTGAAGTCCAACATGCAAGCTCTCAACATATTTTTAAGAGTTTGGATTGTTCTTTCAGACTGTCCATCTGTCTGAGGATGATAGGCCGTACTAAACTTCAAGCGAATTCCCAAACTTTCTTGTAGGCTCCTCCAAAAGTGTGATAGGAACCGAGTGTCACGATCATAAACGATACTCACTGGTACTCCATGCAATCTCACAATCTCCTGCATGTACCTCTTTGCCAAAGCCTCTGTCGACTAACTAACTCGAAATGGTATGAAATGAGCTGTCTTTGTCACTCGATCGACAATCACCCAAACTACGTTATTACCCTTTGGAATCCATGGTAAGGCTGTCATGAAATCCATAGTTATATGTTCTCACATCCATTGTGGAATTGGAAGTGGTTGCAACAAACCATCTCCCCTTTAATATTCAGTATTGACTTGCTGACAAACCAAGCACCTCGATACGTAGCGAGCAATCTCTCTTTTCATGCCTTCAAACCAAAAGTGTTGTCGCAAATCTCTATATATCTTCGTGTCTCCCGGATGTACCGAATATGCAGGACTATGAGCTTCTTTCATGACTTCTTCACGTATATCTCCTTTAGGTACACACATACGACTTCCATATCCTAACGTACCATCTTCATGAATCAACAAATCTGTTCGAAGTCCCGCTTCTACTTGTCCTCGAAATTTCTGCAGTCTAGGATCGTGGATTGTGCTTCCTTAATACTATCAATCAATGATGATTGTACTTCCAACTGCATTAATTGTCCTAAAGAATCTGGTAGTACGATCTCCAACTCGAATATTTGAAAATCTGTTATAATTTTCTTCTGCACAGTCAACATCTGTATCGCTGGAAACCGACTTAGAGTATCCGGCACTATATTAACTTTCCCCAGATGGTATTTTAGATCAAGATCATAGTCAGCCATCAGCTCCAACCATCTACGCTGCCTCATGTTGAGCTCTTTCTGTGTGAGCACATACTTTAGACTCTTGTGATCAATAAACACTTCTACTCTTTCACCCAATAAGTAGTGTCTCCAAATCTTTAGCACAAAGATCACTGCTGCTAGCTCTAAGTCATGAGTTGGGTAGTTCTTTTCATGAGTCTTCAATTGTCTCGACGCATAAGCTATAACCTTTCCATGCTGCATCAGTACACATCCCAAGCCTTTGCCAGATGCATCGCTATGGATAGCTAATCCTCTGGAATCATCTGGCTCTGTTAAAATAGGAGCAGTTGTCAATTTTTACTTCAGCGCTTCAAAAGATGACGCACACTTCTCAGTCCATACGAACGGTACCTCCTTACGTATTAGCTTGATCAACGGTTCTGCTATTCGAGCAAAGTTCTCTACAGACCTTCTATAATATCCAGCAAGCCCAAGAAAACTTCTGATCTCCCCAATATTCTTTGAAATTGGGCAATCATGAACAGCTGCAATCTTTTTGAAGTCAACTGCAATTCCATCTCCGAATACCACATGACCTAAGAACTTCACTTCTTCGACCCAAAACTCGCACTTGTTCATTTTAGCATATAACTTTTCTTGTCTTAACGTCTGCAGTGCGATTCTCAAGTGTTCTTCATGCTCTTCTTTGTTCCTTAAGTAGACCAAAATATCGTCAATGAATCCTACCATGAACTAATCTAGAAATGGTGAAAAGATTTGGTTCATCAAGTCCATAAATATCACCGGTGTGTTAGTAACTCCAAATGGCATCACTAAATACTCGTAATTCTCATATCGAGTTCTGAATGCTGTCTTGCAAATGTCTCCATCTTTCACCCGAACTTGATGATACCCTTATCGTAAATCCAACTTTGAGAATACTCTCGCGCCACTGAGTTGATCGAATAATTCGCCAATACGAGGGATTGGGTATTTATTTTTAATAGTCACCCGATTTAACTCTCGATAGTTGATGCACATTCTCCGTGTAACAGAGCAAACCATGCTACCTGTGGCTAGGAAACATCTCTCCACAATTATATTACGGCTGTCTATGAGATATTAAGAACAGTAAAGTAAAATAAATTATCTAGTACATGTCCATATGCCAGGATAAACGAGTCAAGAAGTAATATGCGGAAGCAATAAATCCAACAATAACAATCTGGAAGGTACGTCCCAAATATGGACTCACATCAGGAAATGAAAATGCTGCAAGAAAACTAAACTAAACTAAATACCATATTGCTCCTCACTGCTCGGCCTGTCGACTGAAGTACTCCTAGTCGGCCTACGATAGAGATAAAGGATCTGGGCCATGCAAAACCCATACGTCAGTACGTCATAATATCAAGCAATAAAATATAATCAGGAGGTAACAAGATATGCAGGCATGAGCATGAACAGTAATAAGTGTATAACAGTAACATGAATATGGAACAGTGAAGTGTATGTGCATGCGGTGAGTAATCTATGCTACTGGGTTAATTACTCTCAACTCTTTGAAATTAATTTAATGAATCATCGATGTAACTCAATAGTGTCCCGTGCATGCCCGGGACCAAGGTCAAGACTCTTGGGCTGAATCCGAGACGTGCCACTAGGCAGCAAACATGTAACATGTACAGACGAATGATGTCAGCAACATCATCCCGGGGCTGGCCTAGCCCGTAAAACTGATCAGTATAAGCGTAAAACTGTTGAGTTACAAGTCAGATTTCATCATTGATTTCCTCTTACCCCCAAGTTATATGTTCAAGTCAGGTATTGATAAATCTGGAGCTAATACCAACATAGGATCAAGCAGGTACAAGTTTGTCTATGCAGACGACAGGATACGTCCCTCAGGACAACATGTCAGGATTGTCGTCATTAGGAACAGGATCAGGTATAAAGTCAAGCAGTGGTGTATCAGGTCATGTCAGGTAGTGCACATGCATCAAATGGATGCCCAACAGTAACATGTAGCAAGTATCGAATCAGGGTAAAAGTACGGATGTATGGTAAAAATATGGATGCACAAATATCTATTAAGGGTTACATCATGACCATGTAGGATGCACATTATCAAGCATGGGGTACTAATGTAACAGTAATATGAATTAATATGACATGGTATGTAACTAGATATGTAGAATTAATGGTATGGATATACAATAAAATATGGATGCACAAATATCTATCAGGGGTTACATCTACAGCTTCATGACTATGTAGGATGCACATCATCACGCATGGGGTGTTAATACAACAATAACATGAAATAATATGATCTGTAGATGCAGTTACATATAATAAATGATATGGATGCATACGGGTATCCGAAAACGGTAAAACATTAATATGGGTGTACAGTGCAATCAACATGTGATATTTTTATTCATATAGATGCAAAATAAGATACATAGCATGTAGCAAGATGAACTTGCCTGAACAGATCACACGACGGGGTGCGCACGCTGCGTCCGACATCGGGTAAACGTCGCAACGCACACACAGCACACGGGACAGATCCAGGCAAGGCAAGAAGGTAACCACGCTGGCTGGGGACGTTCACTGGATCACTCGGATCGTCGGCAGTGGCACGGCTCCGGCAGTGATCACCGGAAAAAATGGAGACAAGAAACACGATCAAGAAAAAGAAAGAAGAAAGAATAAGAAAAGAAATAGGCTGGGATTCTTGGTGTCGAGGTTGAAGGGAAGAGGGAAGGAGGTGAGGAGACGGGGATGGTGACGAGGGTAGTCGGCGATGAGGGGCGACAGCGACAGAGGAGTTGGCCGCAGCAGGGATTCAGGTGTGCAGGGAAAGCTCGGTTGTTTGGGATGAAGTGATGATGGTGGTGGTGGTGTCAGGAGGTCGGGAGAGGAAGAGGGAGTAGCGAAGAGGGCGTGGAGGCGACGACGAAGTGGTCGGAGGTCCAGTGGCGAGGGGTGCAAGGGTGCTCGGGTGATGGGTTCGGGGTTTGCAGAAGAGAAGGGAATAAGAGAAGGATATGAGAGGGGAGGCGAGGAGGAGATGAGGATGGTGAGGGGATGCAGGCGAAGGCTTGGGTTGTGAGATGATCGGCGGCTAGAGTTAGGGTTTTGGGGAACTCGTGGAGGCGACGACAGAAAAAAAATAAAGAAGGAGAAAGAAACGAAGAAGGGAGGTAATTGTAGTGGAGAGAAGGGAGGTGACGGGATCTCGCGAAGAACAGTACTCGCGAGAGGAGAGAGAGAGGGGGAGAGAGAGAGAGAGAGAGAAAGAGAGAGAGAAATCTGTTAGTTTTATATTTAAAAAATCTTTTAAAATATTATTTTGGTTAAACTTATTATATATATATATATATTTAACAGTTAAATAAGTATAATATAATATTAATAAAACTTGATATTTAGGTTAATACAAAAATAGTCCGAAACACACCCGGGTCGGGTCTAAAAATCCAGTTTTAAAATACGGAAAGTATACGTGTCGATGATTCATACGTCAAAGAATAATTTATAACCGCAATCAAGAACGGCGTCGCTTGGTATCTAGCCGGTGAGTACGGATCGGTCCACTGGGATTTTTTGAATTTCCTAATTGTTCTTACGAGTTAATTCCAAACGGTGTGGCTGGATTGATTAAATCTAAAAACTAAATTAATCTAGATCTAAATATTGCTAGGGTTAGGTTTAGATTAAGTTTGGAAATGCAAAGATTCTCCACCGCTTTCAATACCCAAATTAAGATCTATGAGGAGTTATGGTAATTATTAATAAAGGGGATTAGATCCATCGGGAAGAAACGGTGTTTCTTCCTCTAGGTTCTTGTCCTTCCTTTCTTAATCCTTACCCTAACCTCCATGGAAAACACGCTCAACCGGGCATTTATACTACGGTATCACCGCTACCTCGTGGGATAGGGTGTCGTAGGGAGCGGTGTGTGCATGTATGCATGGAGTCCTATAAAAAAGTATGATGGGCAAGAAAGGGGTGAGAGATCTTCATCTCTCAAGCCTTCCCCAAAGCTAACCCTAACAAGCGAGAAGACTACTCGCTCATTAGGGAATTGAATAACATTCTAACTATCTAACTAGGGCAAGAATTGAAAACTATACTAGGGCAGATAATAAAATTATACTAGGGCAATAATTGAAAACTTACTCCTAATTTTATTTGATGCTCTCCTCCTTCTTTACAGAAATTTACAGATCTGAATTTGGATTTAAAATGAGGCATAAGAAGAGGCATGACCTAAAACAAGTTTTTGGTTCTCTGTTTATAGGACATAGAAAACCCTAGGTTTACAATCGCCGCATGTATGCTTTTACAAAAATACCCCTAGGAAGACTAGTCAACGCGCCGCCAGTCGTTATGGAAAATTTCCGCCACTACGGGTAATGCACGGCCGCAGAACCGCGGCCGTAGGCCAGGTTTGGCCGCGGTTCCGCGGCCAATTGGAGGGCTTGGATGCTGAAATTTCCTGTGCTGCTTCTGGGTGGTTTTGTCTTCCTATTTCTTTGGTTGGTTCTTCAGAATGTTTTCCATTTCTCTTCCAGATCTCCACAGCGAGTAATATAGTGGACTTTTACCATTTGCTTCGTGTCGAAGTCTTGAACCTTGCGCTGCCTTTGTACTTTTGTGAACTTATTCATTGATCTTCATTGTTCCCCAAATTGTAGACTTGATCAAGATTCTTCCATTTGTCGGTCGTAGTCTCACTTTGTATCATCTTTTTCATCAATTTCACTGTTTTTATTCCAAGAACCTGTAACCTGTAACTAAGTAGCAGACATGGGTCAAAAGCACCTGTTTATTTGTAAACTGAATAAGAATGGGGAATAAAATAATGCAAACTTATGGTATGAACAAATACCCCCAAACTTATCTTTTGCTCATCCTCGAGCAAACCTAGTTTTATTCTCAACAAAATCCTAACCTCACTTTCGCAGGGAAACGTGATTGCACTGAGCTCGTGCAACAAGCCGTTAAACCTCTAAGTGTCCCTAGTAGGAGGAGTGTTGTCTCCTGTGAGTTTTCAGCGGATACTACCCACAAAATCCTATCAATCTGGCTTATCGACTTTTATTCTCCAATTAGGTTTTCCAACAAGAAATTCTATTATCTTCGACTCATAAATCATCCACCCATATTTTTCACGCTTCCTTATTATTTAACTTAAGATTATATATATTCTTGTGAATTTACTTAGTTTTTGGCATCTCTTAAGTTTTCCTTCTAGAGTTCCATCTCAACTTAGGAATTTTTATCATCTCTATTAAAGATATAAGTCATATTCTTCATTTCTATCTCTTATCTAAACCCCAATCACATACCCCTACGTGTGTGTATATATCACCCCGACACTTGGAAATTCAAATCAAGCAATCATACTCTTGTCCGTTGTCCAAAGCATTTCTTAATTGGTGAATTTTTAGATGAAATTGCTCACACATCTTCCATGCGACCGTTAATACTTCTTGAGGTACCAACAACCGATTACAAGATGTGTTTGCACATTAAGACGTAATTCCTAGTCTTGTAATCCCTAAGGCTTTTAGTAGTGACTCCCAAACCAGTTGGTCTAAGGCACTAGGTGATGAAGCACCCTCGCTAAATATTTTTTCATTAATGCAGCCTTAAGTAATTACAAAAACCAGTGTTCATTTTTTATCTCTTTATTCACACTTGAAGTTTTATTTTATTTTTCTTCGTACTAAGGACTTTAGACAAGAGCATTTCAAGGTCTCTCCTACTATTCCAAATTTCAAGGTTCGTGTTTGTGCAATTTGTAGGGTATATATTTTCAGAATTTAGACTTAAGCTTAGGAATTATTTTTCAAACTTATACTTTAATAAAAATATCAATACTTTTCCCTTATTTTAACTTAGCCCGCGAAGTCAACTCGAAATTTGCCTATTTCTAAATAAACTACAAAGACGTATACTTTCTACCGTTAAATTTTAAGAAAGGTTATTTTTAGGGTTTTTAATTTACTAAGTTTAGGATCTAGTTGTTCCTAACTAGTTAACCTTTTTGTCAAACTCAAGTCAATTAAGGCCAAAATTGAATACTTTAATTTTTATAATTTTTAAAAAAAATTCAATTTTTTATGGGTTTAAAATAAGTATGCAAATATAAAAATACACATGAATGCGAAGAAAGAAGGCTTACCGAGCATACCCCCAAACTTAAACTTGACAGTGTCCTCACTGTCATGCTACACCAAGAGGGTCAAAATTGTCGGCACTCCCCTGCTTATTATTTTTTTTTATTTTTTTTACTTTTTATATTTTTATATTTTTATATTTTTATTGTTAACAGAAAAAGAAAACAAAATATATATATACATATATACAACAAGGTCGTCCCCAAACTAAACAAGGCCTTACACAGGCCAAATGTTAGCACCAACCATTCAAAAAATTTATCGTGATAATGGTAGGGCTGGTGAAAGAATGGAGTGGAAAGGAAAGAAATGAGAAACACACGAGACCGTGTGGAAAGAAAGGTAGAATATGGTCTCGGTGGAAGAGAAGAATGGCGGAAGAGAGAAAGAAGTGTAGCACGAACTTGAGGGTGTAAATTGAGTGAATAAATTAGCACAATTTATGATGACCGATGTGTTAAAAGTGATTGTGCTACTCTATAAACCCGTCGAGAAATGGGGTCAAATCTCTCAAGATTCGCAAGAAAACATGGGTACGTCGAACTTGGTAAACCAAACATTGAAAATGGAGGTGTGACAAATTCTTGCTCGGTCGAAACGATAGGAAGGACGAAAGGGAGTGATTTAGGGATAGTCTTATTCTCACCTAAGTAATTTGTCTCGAACTTGAAGGATTCCATCAATGGTTCGAAACGACTGTAAGCAACCGAGTCTGATGGTTTATCTGAAAATTCAAAGGACTCAAACTCGGGCGGTGAGTCTCCAAAATCGTCCGAAAAAGTGAAACACTCGTAATCGTTATCGTCTGTGAGAACTGTGTCAGATTCAAAGAGGTACGCACTAGTGGCGTCCAAACTGTTCGGATCAAACAAAAAATTTTCAAGCTCACAGTCCTCCTGTGTGATATTTTGCGTGGTCGGAACGAAGGAAAGGAGGGGTGATTTAGGAAATAGAACAGTTAAAGGTTCATGAGGATGAATTGGAAAATCCGACACATCAAACAAAAATGGTTCATCCTCAATGCTATCCTCAATACTCTCCTCAATACTATCATCAAAATTCTCCTCGAAAGTTATCCCATCCATGCAATTATCATCAAAATCAAGACGCCTATGAAGTTCGGGAGAAACATTTAGTGACTCGGGATGATGAATTGGAGATAAAATTTCAGTCAAATCTACGAGTTCATCATCCAAAATATTCCCGGCGTCTATATCCTCAATCTAGTGAAAATTATTTTTTTGTGACACCTCATCAAAAGCATGGATATTTATCAATTCAGGTTCTAGATTGGAGGTGTAGAGATCAAAGGGATTGGTGATGGTTTCACTCGAAGGGGACCCTTCACAATCCAGCAAATCAAGCACTACAAAGTCACACAACTCATTAGACGTTCTATTTTCAACTGGTGAATCATTTGGTACACTTGATAGATATTCAAAATCGGAGTTGTGGGATTTAATTGGGTAAGGGTAGGTTTGATTTGGAAGGGTGTATAGCTCTCTTTCTCCACTCAAATTCTCACTCTGTCTAACCGCCTCCTCATACATTGGAATTTTTGGAGCTAGTTGGAAACTAGCTACCGGTTCACTAGGTTGCATAAGGGCGGCCACGGACGTATCCACATTCCTAATCATTTGGTTTGTCGCTACCATATAGGCTTCTAACGATTGTTTCAAACTAGACATGGGTTGTGAAGGGGTTTCGGTAAAAGATTCAAAATTGTTTGGATACGTGAAACTCCTAAATGGCTGTGTAGAAGCAATGTCTAGGGAAGGTGGGAAAGTTGGGTAGGACTGGTAGGAATTGGATGGTTGGACAGGAGTAGGATCAACATTTGGATAAAAAGGTGAATGGACTTGTTGATCCCAAGAACTAGAAGTGTTGAAAGGAGTGAAAGATCGGTTACGAGATTATTCAATATACTCAGCTATAGACATGAGTTTCGGAGTTACAATAGGACTCTCAAAAGGTGTGTCAACGTAAGAAGGTGGTGAAGGTTGAAATGGTTGAGACAAAGTGGATTGCGGAGTCCAACTGTTTTTCCTAGATGCTTCTATTCGATCTTTCAAAGAAATTTTGGGCATGGAGGGGTCGTCCGTAATTCGACCAAAACAATTCGCGTAAGAAGCAATGTTAGGTTGAGGGACCAAAGTTCGGCAAGAGATTTGTGAGGTGGGGTACCCATGATGTAAGAAAAGAGAAGAAAAAGAATGTGGGTGGAAGTGGGAAGAAGTGGGGCGCAATGGATTTCTTTGCGATAAGTTGCAAGTTTTTATAAAAAATTTCCTTTTTTTTCTTTTTCTCTTTATTTGGAACTTTTTGCAAAATTTTTTTTTCGATGAAGGGCTTAGACACACTTTCAATCAACCACAAATGCACAATCAGGCCTAGATCTAGGGTCACCTAGGTCAGCTAGACAGCTCCTAACTGTTCCAAAGGGCTAGAGATAGGACCTCAAACCGCCTCTTCACCGCCAATTGCGGCCAGGTAAGTGCCAGGTGAGTAGGAGGCTCCCCACCACGAAAGTAGTGGTCCTAATTAAGTAACCACTCGCCTTAGACACACTTGCCTAGACACCGCAAAATCAGGTTAGGATCAACGGCCGATGCCTACAACTAGTCCTCTGTCCTATTGAGCGCGAAGTCCTCAGGGCTGAGTCTAGTCTTTTTTAATTAATTTATGGTCAATGCAATATGCCTTATGTGATTTCTGGGGTCCTAGGAAGGGTGATGAAATCTCCACCCAATCTGGATTGGTCTCAAGCCCTTTAAAGTCTGATTAAAAATATGCAAAGCAGTAACAATCACTTGCAATCAATTTTTATTTTTTTAAGCGCGGCGCAAAGAATCCTGCACAAGATCAATTATTGGAAGGGGAGAAATTTTTTTGGCGCAAAGAATACTGCAGGAAAATTTTTCAGAGGAGATATTAGGGTTTCAGAGAAGAAGAGGAAACTTACAGTGGAAATTTTTCTTGCTGACGTCAGCTTCCTGCCGCTGATCCGCCGCCAGAGAAGGGTTATTGCCGCTGATCCACGGTCTTCAGTAGGTTTCAAGCCTCCAGAAAAAATTTCAATTGATGACGTTAATACACCGCGGCAGTTCCGCGGTCAGAAGCTGGTCAACGCGGCGGAAGCGCGGTCATGTGGTCGGTTCAGATCCCAAGATTTCTTCTGTTCTCTGTTGTGATACTCCTCTGTTCTTCAGATCTTTCATTTTTTTGTTTCGCTTTCTGGATTTTTCCAGATCCGAACTCGATTGTAGATCCTGCAAAATTCACACGAAAAATACCCTTCACAAAATAAAAGATGATAAATTTTTATATTTTTTATTTATTTTTCAGTTTTTATGATTTTTTAATTTTATATTAACCCGAAATTACAAAAAGAAAATAACACGCCATCCCCGGCAACGACCCCATTTGATTCGTACGTCAAGAACGGCGTCGCTTGATAGCTAGCCGGTGAGTACGGGTCGGTCCACAGGGATTTTGTGAATTTCCTAATTGTTCTTACGAGTTAATTCCAAACGGTGTGAATGGATTGATTAAATCTAAAAACTAAATTAATCTAGATCTAAATCTTGCTAGGGTTAGGTTTAGATTAAGTTTGGAAATGCAAAGATTCTCCACCGCTTTCAATACCCAAATTAAGATCTATGAGGAGTTATGGTAATTATTAATAAATGGGATTAGATCCATCGGGAAGAAACGGTGTTTCTTACTCTAGATTCTTGTCCTTCCTTTCTTAATCCTTACCCTAACCTCCATGGAAAACACGCTCAACCGGGCATTTATACTACGGTATCACTGCTACCTCGTGGGATAGGGTGTCGTAAGGAGCGGTGTGTGCATGTATGCATAGAGTCCTATAAAAAAGTATGATGGGCAAGAAAGGGATGAGAGATCTTCATCTCTCAAGCCTTCCCCAAAGCTAACCCTAACAAGCAAGGAGACTACTCGCTCATTAGGGAATTGAATAACATTCTAACTATCTAACTAGGGCAAGAATTGAAAACTATACTAGGGCAGATAATAAAATTATACTAGGGCAATAATTGAAAACTTACTCCTAATTTTATTTGATGCTCTCCTCCTTCTTTACAAAAATTTACAGATCTGAATTTGGATTTAAAATGAGGCACAAGAAGAGGCATGACCTAAAACAAGTTTTTGGGTCTATATTTATAGGACATAAAAAACCCTAGGTTTATAATCTCCGCATGTATGCTTTTACAAAAATACCCCTAGGAAGACTAGTCAACGCGGCGCCAGTCGTTATGGAAAATTTCCGCCACTACGGGTAATGCACGGCCGCGGAACCGCGGCCGTAGGCCAGGTTTGGCCGCGGTTCCGCGGCCAATTGGAGGGCTTGGATGCTAAAATTTCCTGTGCTGCTTCTGGGTGGTTTTGTCTTCCTATTTCTTTGGTTGGTTCTTCAGAATATTTTCCATTTCTCTTCCAGATCTCCACAGTGAGTAATATAGTGGACTTTTACTATTTGCTTCGTGTCGAAGTCTTGAACCTTGCGCTGCCTTTGTATATTTGTGAACTTGTTCATTGATCTTCATTGTTCTCCAAGTTGTAGGCTTGATCAAGATTCTTCCATTTGTCGGTTGTAGTCTCACTTTGTATCATCTTTTTCATCAATTTTACTGTTTTTATTCTAAGAACCTGTAACCTGTAACTAAGTAGCAGACATGGGTCAAAAGCACCTGTTTATTTGTAAACTGAATAAGAATGGGGAATAAAATAATGCAAAATTATGGTATGAACAGTCGACCAACATTAAAACAGGATATCCGGATAACGAAAATGCATACCCCCAAAAACGGATGCACGCACGTGCACGTAGCCATCCAAACGAGTCCGTTTCACTGAACGGGACGAGGACAAGATACGCAGATGCTACGAAAGGGTTAGGGGTATCATGCAGGCCATGCTAGATATTTTTAAAATATTTTATTTGACTTTACTTGTTATATTAAAAAAAATGCAGATGCCAGACATAATGCCAGTATGCAGTATATAAAAATATGAAAGTGCACTGATCCACGTAACAAACCGGGATAAATTATAAACAGGAATCAAGACGGGTTTCCAACAAGCGGGTCGGGTCGGATGCAAATACAGATGTTAAATACACTATTCACACCCAAAACACAAAAAAATCAGGAAAATACCATAAATAAAGAAATACTCGAAATAGGACTAGTATAAATGAACTAGGGTGTTACAGACTAGAAGAACTGGAGCTCCCCACAGTGAACTGCTGCTGTGAATCCAACCTTTCTCTAGTAATTTGTAAACTTGTTATTTACCTTTTCCGGTTCCACCGGTGCCATCGGATAATAAACCTTTGAAATCGGCGCTGCTCCAAGAATAAAATCAATCGCGAACTCCACATCTCGTTTTGAAGGTAAACCCAAGATGTTCTCGAACACATCCATGAAATCTCTAACTACTATCGGTGCTTCCTCCTTGATTACTTCCATCGACGAAAAAGAGGCACTTGTCGGCCTAACCCTAAATTCGACTGGCCCGACAAATCTGCTACCTTCCAAGAATATGAACTCCGGATGTCCGGGAGTCTGGAAGATCACTTTCTTCGCTCTACAATCAATGTGAGCATGGAAAATGCCAGGAAAATGCCAAGAAAATCCATTCCTAAGACAACATCATAACTGTCAATATCAATCACCAAGAAATCCGCGAATAACTTCCGTCCGCAAATAACAATCGAGCAACCCTTGCACTCACTACTAAATATAATTCTCCCATTCCCAGTGTGTATGTCCCAACAGCTAGATAGGACCGTATGTGGGATAGAGTGTGCATTAATAAACTTGAACGATATAAAGTAATGGGATGCACCAGAATTGAATAATGCCAATGTGAGAAAATTATAAACAAATAGGATACCTGAAACAATATCATCTGAAGGTTTGGCCTCCTCAGCCATCAAGGTGAAGGCCCATCCCTGATTAGGCCTCTGAGTAATCTGCTTCTGCCCATAAGCCTGCTTCTGCGGTGGTTTTTGAACACCGTCTCTCAATCATAGTTTTGAAGGGCACGTACCAATGGTATGGTCAGCTGATCCACAAACTAAACAAAGTCCAAGCCTCCTTCGACACTCTTTCTGCATGTGTCCGGGTAGACGGCAGAAGTCACAAATCATAGTCTTTATCTGATCTGATACAAAAGGCCTTTTCATAGGTACCATCCCTCATTTGTTTACCAGAATGCCTCTACGTCCTGGAACTCTGGTTGGTGCACACGGAGTCTTCCGCACTACAACCTTTTGCTGTTGATTACCCTTTATTTTTACTGATAAACTCTGTTGTTCCCTAACCGTCTTGAGAACTTGGGAGAAGGTGGTCAATCCCAACGATATGATGTGTCTCTGAATCTCCACATCCAAACTACGCATAAACCGCCTTGCCGTATCTACCTCATTGGCAACCAAGGTCCCCGCAAATCGACTGAGGCGGGTCCACTCAGCCGCATGTGTATCGACGGATCCGCTATTCTGCTTCAAGCTAATGAACTTCTCTTCCATTTCCTCCCTAGCAGATTATGGGAAGAACTTCTCTAAGAAACTTCACGAAAAATTCGCCCTGCTGATCGGTTTGGTCAGATGGGTCTCCTTAACAAGCTACCACTCGCAAGCATAATCTATCAATTGGATGCGTAATACATCCACCCTTTTGTCATCTAGAATCTGCGCGGCAACAAGAAGATTCTCTGTATCTAATAGCCACTGCTCCGCTGACAATGGCTCCTCCAATCCTGTAAATATGGACGGACCGAGTTTTCTGAAGTCTGCCACGGTGCCCTCACGTTGTGTTGGTCTGGAAGCTGCTGTGATAGCAGCCTGTTGGGCCTTCCTCAGGCCCTCTTGGAAAGCATCGGCCTGTTGCTGGTCCATCTCAGTTTGATGCTTCTGGTTTTCCAACATACCATGTACGACCCTAAGTAATGTGGCTTCGTTTACAGGCCTCTGGTATGCCCGCAAATCTCTATCTGACATAATTCTGAAGCCAAGAACACTGAAGGTGATTAGCAACGGTAAACATGATTCAATAAACAAGAAGTCGATAAACTATAGATTCAAGATTGGCAAGGTAGTAATATGGCAGAACATGTTCCTAATTCCGGGTTTTCTGATCAATGTATTGGGTCCAATACCCAACTACAAATTGAACCAAATCCGACAAATCCTAAAACCTATGGCTCTGATACCAACAAAACCTTGTCATGCCCCGTTTTCCAAAATACGTAATTACGGTACGTGACAAAACCAACAATGCTACTTATGGTTAGGAAAGATCCTTCCATAGTCACATTACGACTGTCAATCAGATATCAAAAATAGTAAATAAAATCTAACTAATACATGTCCAACCGCCACAATAAATAATAACAAGAAAAATAGCGGAAACGAATAAAGATCTAATCAAGAAATAATATCCCAATCACGTTCCTTATAGGATCACAACGTTAAAACTTTAACTAGGAAATAAAAATAAACTAAACATCTCTAAACTAATCATCAAGCTCCTCACTGCTCAGCTTGCTTGTCAAAATATTCTCGATCTTCCTGCGACAAGGTTAAAGGAACTGGGCTATGCAAAATCCAGACGTCAGTGCATCACAAATATCATTGTAACGACTCTAAAATCTCTGTACAAAAATTTCTTGTTTATTATATAGAAAGGGTATTTTATCCTGCTGTAAAATTATAAGTTAAATTTGTTTAATAAAAGCAAGAAAAAACTTGTAGCTCACTGGTAAAGGCTCTACACTGCTATAACATAGCCTACGTGTTCGAATCCCATCGGTCCCAATTATTTTTCTGATTTTTCTTTTTAATTTTTCGGAAGCCCAAGTGGTGTACGTGCAATACACGGAGAAACGAAAAGTTTCAGAAAAATCAAACAGGCCCAAAAAGGAGTAAACAAACTTGACACGTGACACGAATCTCGAGGCGGGACCTCAAGATCCGACCGCCCATTCCTCGCATTTGGCTGGCGCCGACGGTTGGATCACCCCCAATTGCCTCCGTGCTTTGCACACTCGTCCCTTCGACTCCTCTCAACTCCCCTGCACCGTTTGATTTCCCTGCAATTAAATATTGACCATTAAATTCACTATTTAACACCAATTTTAATTCTTTTAATCACACCAATTTTAATTCTTTTAATCCAAAATTTTAATTTCATACCCTAAATTCTTCACTATAAATACCACCCCATGTCCTAGCCCCCCTCTATTCTGAAAATTTCTATCAAAATTCTCCCAAAAGTTTCTAAGTGCAAGTGGAGTCGGCAAACAAGTTCTTTTCATTGAAAATCGAAGTCGTTTCCGAAGTTTCCGCGACGCCACGGAACACCCTCTCTCTTCTTTAAGCTCTTCCTAACGCTACACAACAGGTAAGTCCCTCTTCTATCTTTTTCTTTCATCTCAAATCATCTTCTTAAAACATATCAGTAAAGTGGAGTTAACTCCGATATGTGTAATTTTAACCTTTGTACTCCCCTCATTAAGCAAGATAGGTTAAATTAACTTTCTCACACCATTCGTAACCTAATTTGCAATCATTTAGATTTTATTTTAATAAAGTTTTCATGAGAAATAATCAAATAACGAATTTTTTCATTAAAATACTATGAAGTTTAGTATAACCTTTCTCGATAACTAGTTCATCTACCTTTAAGAAAACTTCACGGGGTAACGACCTACCCCACACGCGCACTATGATTTCATAGCACGATATTCTAGGTATATGGGTAATTCAAAGAAGAAGTCTTTCAATAAAATACCACATATTTTCAAAACGGGTTTCTTTTAAATCGATATTTTAAATTCTTGGCAAATACGCATCTACAACTCTCGTTAGGGGACCCGCTAATGGGTGGTGTAGATTGTCGCACATCCTTGGGACAGTAGAGCGAGATACAGAACTCCTCACGGAGTATTCGGTCTCGAAAGAAAATAAAAATACGGTTTTTAAGAAATACGACATTTCTAAACAAATCTAAATTTTGGAAAATTATATAAAACCATGAATTCATATTTTCAATAAAAACATATTATGAAACTATATTTTTTTTAAATGAAAGATTAAAATTTTAATAAAATACCATCAAGTTTCCAAAAGAGCTAGTTTTCATAAAAATACCTGTCGGGTCGAAAATTGCACCCCGGTTGACCAAGTCAAAGTCAAAGTCAACCCCAAGTAAGCGGGCCCAAGCCCAGATCAAGTGGGCACATGCCCAAGTCGAGCCCCGCGGCCAATCTCCCCCATGGCAAAATAAAAATCATGTAATAAATAATTTTGATGTAATTTTTATGGGCATCAAGCCAAATTTTTGTAAAGTCCATGGTTCATGTGCAAAAGAAATGAGCACATGAGGCATGGGATGGGCAAAATGCCATTTTGTAAAAGCCCAAGGGGCTATATGTAAATGTGTAAGCCTATATAAGGCAACATGATGAAGAAATAAAAAGGACTTTTTCTCTCTCAAAAAATTAGGATCCGTGCCTCCTTCTCCTTCCTCAAGGTTCTAAAACCTTTCTTCCTCTTTTGAATTAAATCAAGAGTTTTACTCTTCTTTTTCCAAAAATAAATAGTTTTTCACCACAAAACCCACAAAGAGGAGCTCAGATCTTCCATTAGATCTCAAAAAGGGGAGATTTTGAATCTCACTCCCCCCTTTTCCTCCAAGATCCGGCCAACAAAGAGCAGGAAGAAGGAGACCCATCTCCGAAAATTCCAATTTGGAAAAGATCAAAGGCTCAAGAGAAGATCCAAGACTTAAGAGAGAAGAACCTCTGAAGATTTTTAGGGAGTTCAACTCCAAGACTCAAATCCTCAAAGGAGTTTAACTTCTAATTCAGATCTTTTAGGAGTTTAATTCCAAATCTAAATCTTTTGGAGTTTAACTCCACTCAAAATCCTCATTTGGAATTTAACCCCTATTTCCGGGGGTAAAAATCCCTTCTTTTCGCCGACGCCCAAGCACCCACGTGCCGGACACGTGAGGCGCTAGGGCCCAAAGCACCAGTGCCAGCGCCCGAGCTCCCAGTGCCCAAGCGCCCACGTGCCGGACACGTGAGGCGCTAGCGCCCAAAGCGTCCGAGTGCCAGCGCCCAATGCCCCACGTGCCGGATACGTGAGGCTCCAGCGCCCAGCACCCAAGCGTCCACGTGCCGGACACGTGAGGCGCCAGCGCCCAAAGCGCTAGCGCTGGCGCCGGCGCCCAAAGCGCTAGCGCTAGGGCCAGCACCGAAGCACCCACGTGCCGGACATGTGAGGCGTTAGCATCCAAAGCGCCATCACCCAGCGCCCAAGCGCCCACATGCCGGACACGTGAGGCGCAAGCGCCCAAGCGCCCACATGCCGGACACGTGAGGCGCGAGCGCCCAAAGCGCTGGCGCCCAGTGCCTAAGCGCCAATGCCCAAATCGCTCGCGCCGGCGCCCAAGCGCCCAGCGCCAGCGTGCTAGGCACGTGAGGCGCTGGCGCTCACGCGTCCTTTGGATACCATTTCCCCCTCATTTTACATGTACTCCACACTAAAAATACCTCCCCCGTTAGAAAAAATTTCTAACGGGGCGCTGCCCCATACCCCGCAAGGGGGCGCTAGCCCTCTTGACCCCCAGCCTGCTATCCGGGTAGCAGGACCCCCGTAAAAACTCTGCGGAGCCCCCAATATATCCAAAACCCTTTCAAAACACAACACTGCACGTTGAGTTCGCATGACCTGTTTGACCTGTCAATCGGAAGTTTTCTCGCTCCAAAGGCGAGGGGTAATTAACGGCAGCTTAGTCCGCGGCTGTCGGAGATTCGGATCCCCACAATCAATAAACCCCAGCCTATCCTAGGCAGGGGGAATCTTTAATGCGCCTGACAAGCGCGCGCGTATTCCCATCTCAATAGGGTGACAAAAAACATCCTACAATACCATAAACTTTTAAAAACTAGGTTTTATCACCAAAACACCATAACAATTAAAATACATGTTCATGAAAATCCTAAATATTATTATAAATCACCCTCGAGGTTTATTTTTTAACTATATTAAAGTATTTTTCATAAAACCCACTCGAGATATGCAAACAATATTCTAAGGACTCTAGAATTAATATAGGTTTAAGTGGTATCATTTCTCTTGAGCCCCGGAGAGCCGGAGAAAGTGAGTGCTTTCCTATTTAGGTTAGAAAACTTAACGGAGTTATCAAATGGAAATTATCTTGGAAAATGATACAAATCCTGCCGTTCATGTGCAGCAGTTGCTGATTTCTCCCGAACATAAGTTTTTTAACAGTTTAAAATAATTCATATGAAAAAAGACCTGAACTTGAATCCAAACTCGAAACTTGAATCCAAAGTCGAACTCAAACCCCAAACTCGAAACTCGAATCTAAACTTGAACCCAATCTACAGGAACAAATTTGACTTGAATCAAGATTGCAATTGCTATGAGTTGCATATTACTCGATTCACTCAATTTCATTCTACACCTTTTGCAATCTATGATTTCGATCAAGACATGTCATAATCAACCAATCAAATCAACTAAGGCTATCTTACAATTATAATATATATTATACTCGGGGTGCTTGGGATAGTTTCTTGTATGAATCCAACGGAGCTTCAGGAGTCCCGTATTAACCTCTTTTTTTATTTTACTCGAATATCAGTCGGGTTGACTCATCCACAGCCTAGAGCCCCGATACTAACACATGAAATGAGCCTGTGTTTCCTTACTTCTGAGGCCCCACTCTTAAACTTGTGAATAGTTCTCCGACTGCGTTGACATTCACACTTGAAACTTAACGTTAACATAGTGACCATATAGAGATCTACAGTATATACTTACCTATGAACATATACTCTTACTCGTTATATATATATTCTACAATTGTTATTTTCTTTACTCTTACTTTATTCCTTGGGACTTACCGAGCGCTAGTTCGCTGATGGGCATTCCACCCACTTTTCTTCTCTTGGAATGTTCGTCAGATACGGTTGAGACGGAGGAAGTAGAGGCCACAGAGGAGGACTACAACCGTATCACTACTCAGGACTGGCTCAGCTTCACTTTTCTTCAGTTTATGCATGCCACATGTTTAGGTATTTTCTTTTATTGTATTTACTTTCCAGCTGAAACTCATATACTTGTAAATATTTGAAGTTGAATATAAATAAAGATATTTGTTGAATTTTTTTTACAGGCTTCATTTATTCTTGTGTTGTGTATTATTGTTTCAATACGCTTAGTATATTTATTTAGGGAATGATATTCTCTAAATAAATATGCCGCGGGCTTGTCACTTCATCATTTCCGTCTACTGGGAAGCGGTGCGTGACAATCATAATTATAATAATAATTGACAAAGTACTATATAGGGTGTTATATGAAAAAATGGTGTATAATTATTGACAAACAATCGCAGTGATATAACATCAGGCTATAAATATCTCATGTGTATCCTAAAGTCTCTGGTTCTAGGTTATCTATCCTAACGGTATCTGAAACCAATTAATGGTATTCTCGATGTAACTCAATAGTATTCCGTGTGTGTCCGGGACCACGATTATGACTCCCGGGGCTGAATCCGAGACGTGCCGCTAAACAGTAAAAACAAGGTCAAGTACAGACGATTGATGTCAGCATCATCATTCCGGAGACCGAAGCCTGTATCAACTGATTAGTCTCTGGAAGATAGCGAACTGTTGAGTTACAAGTCGGGTTTCATTATTGGTTTCCCCTTTTTCCCAGGTTTCGTGTTCAACTCAGGTATTAATGATATCTACCTAATACCAATATAGGAACATGCAGGTACAGGTAATGTCTATCTAGAAAACAAGTCGCGTCCATTAGGACAACAAGTCAAGATTGTCAGCATTGGTAAATAATCCAAGTACCAGGTATAACAACGGCAAGATAACGTATCGTGCATATGTCAGGTATGGTATATTAAACAGGATAGATATCTAATTGCGCAACCAATCATAATAAAAGCAGTACTATAATCGTTATGGTTATCTAGTTATAACGGAATTGATATATTCAGTATTACTTGTTATAGATACATCTAACATATTTATAATAGTATTTTGCACTGGTTTAATTATTGTAAACTAAACTGTATCTGCTAACTAAATTGTATCCACTGAAGCAGTTCAAATAAATAAATTTGCACGACCTCAACAATTGTGACTAAATACATGCTAGTATTAGTAATATGGATCAATTGTATATCGATACTCATTTGCCATACTATAATTATATGTAGTTATATTATACTTGGTATATTTTAGTCTAGATAAAAGATAATGAAACTACAATGAAATTATAAAGAAACTGAAATGAACTATCATGTAGCAAGATAAACTTGCTATTGTTACTAAACGTGGATTATTACTATAGAAATATATATTGATAATAGCTTGCAAAATAATAAATATATGGATATTATAAATATATATACACCGGAATATGTAGCATAGCATGTTGCAAGTTTAGAAACTTGCCTCGATCGGTAAAATCACGACAACGGATACAGTTACCTGCACGATGACAACGTTCACAAACACGACGTACGATTGAAACAAGTCTCGGCCAGGCAAGTGCAACAATGGGGTGTCTGCTCGTGCTCTGAACTTCAGAGCCTCTGGTCTGGGTTCAGATCGACGGGAAAGATGGCTGGAGTTGGGTTCCAAGAGATAGTGTTTTGTTCTTGAAGTGAGGGGGTCAAGTCGATGCTGTCGAGGAGAGAGGTGGTGTCGGGATTGAGGTTTGGGATCATGGTTGAAGGTGAAGGAAACAAGTTGGAGGCGACGGCCGGCTCTGGCGAAGGGACCAAAGAAGGAGGAGAGCGAGAAGAAGAAGAAAAAGAAGAAGAATAAGTCTGTGACGGGGTGCCCTGTGCTGGAGGCGAAGATGATGGAGGCATAGGCGAAGACAGAAAGGAATGCGACGGCAAGGGGAGGAGATGTCGGCGTTGAGAGGGGAGTTCAGCTCCGGTGAAGAGAAGAAGAAGAAGAAGAAGAAGAAGAAGAAGAAGAAGATGTCAGTGCTGATGATGGTAGTGGGTGGTCGGGGTTCAGTCGAGGATAGATGCGACGACAGGGTGACTGGATTTGGGGCTTGGCGATGACGAGGGCGGAGGTGCATGGGTTAAGGTTCGGGGATAGAATCGGGGAAGACGAGGGGGAGAGAGAGAGAGTTTTTTTATAATAATAAAAATATATAAACTGTATATATATATATATATATATATATATATATATATATATATATATATATATATATATATATATATATATATATATATATATAGTTTTAGGGTAAATAGATAATATCAAATTATAACCAAACATCACCAGAATCTTGTCAAAAAATATATTTTGGAGAATAATATATATACATAAAATTTTAAACCATAATGCAAGAATAGAATTTTAAATACACATACCCCATAAAAAGATTTAAATAAAGATTTAAATAAATATATAAAGATTTAATAAATATTTGGTATAAGATATCTTGAGATCTGAATGTAATAGATAAAAGCAAAATAAAATATGGGATGCTAACTATATGATGTCAGTTAGCAAAATATAACTTAACCTTAATTTGTATCTACTAACAGATATATGATTATTTACATGTTATATATATTATAGTAGATTCACATAGATACAATTTACTGATAAATATCAGATATAATCTAGCACCATACTGGGTTCCACATATACGGGTCGGGTCGGATAACCACGATTACTATTCGTATTACTCGCATATCAAATGAATAAAATAAAAGAAATCTAAAGCAAGATTTAAAATACTATTAATATTGTACCAGGGTGACAGCATTCCCGAGGGATAATAAATCCTCCATGTCAAAATAAATTAAAAATAAAAAAAGAACAGAGAGTTTTTACCGATCCTAAACCCTATCTATGTTCTCATGGCTCGACTCCTCGCTGCCACCCAAGCCCGCGATAAGTCAAATTTCATCATGATCTGATAGAGATCCTTTTCGGGTCAGATGTTGTCTTCCGTCGATCTCCCGGTGGATTTGGCAAGTGATCTCCTGTTGCGTGCGGGTCTCAATGGGTTTTGAGGAGACTGGTGATTTGAGGAGTTTAACGCCGAGTACCTGCAAAGAAGTCCCGGGGTGGTTTGGTACCACCGAGGACTCTCCGACGATCAAGTTAGCACTAGATCCGAGCAGAGTAACGGCTAAGTGGAGTCAAAAATGGCTTACTTGATCCCTCTGTGATGGGGGTTTATATAGCGGTGGAGGCACGCAGTAGCAGGCGCGAGAATCTCGCCGGCAGTTACGCTTCCGACGTCATGCCCGCGTAGAGAGCGGATCGCCCATTAATGGGGAACGTGAAGGCGTGAAACATGGGATGTTGCTGGCGGAGAATCCGCGCATGACGAGATTCGCGGAGCAGCGGTTACGCCTGCAAGCGGTGGAGCTGATCGGAGGATCGAGGAAGACGGCCTCGGCCGGGGGCTCGGGGACGAGCGAGAAGGCCGAGGAGGCTTGGTCTTGTGGCAGCTCAGGGCGAGTTGAGAGGCCGAGGAGGCCAATCTGCAGGGTGCCCCGAGGAGGGCTGGCTTGTGCTTGCAGGTCGGGTACAGGGGTGGCCTGGTCGGCCTCTGTGAGCCCTTTCTTCTGAGTTCTGGGACACGCCATCCGCCACGTATCCTGATCTTGGGGGTCGTCAACATTGAGCATCATCATGATCCAATTCCCAACCCTAAAATCTTTAATTTCCCTCTTGCCTCTCATATCAATCTAGGGTTTCTTAGAACGAACGCGAAGTCTTGGGCGAATCAAGCATGAAAACGATGGCGTGCATTGCAGCTCCTTTGAATCGATCTAGGATCTCTCCTCGCACTCTTCGTTCTCTGAGATCTTGCTTTCTTTCTCTAAAGTTTAGCTTTTTCCCAAAAGCAGCTCCTTCCAATCGATCTATGGCGTCCAGGATCTGTGATCAGGATCGCAGCAATGCCTCGCCATCCACAGCTGCAGCAGGCCAAGGTATCAATCATTGATCTGTGTATGTTGATATTTTGGCTTATTGATCTTCGATCTAGGGTTTTGTAGAGTATTTGTTGATGATTTGTGTATGATTCATTAAGTTTTGACTCCAATTTGCGTGGAATTTGAGTAGATTTGTTGTAGATTTTGCTGAATGTGTTGATATTAGTTGTCAATGGCAGTAGGTTTTGTTGAGTGATGTAGGATTTGTATTTTGTTGAAAGGCATTATCTAAAGTTTGAGGATTAGCGTTATTAGATTAGAAATTGTGTTGAGAATGGGATTTTAGATTATTTGGCTCTGTTTGATCACCATTGCTAAGATATTTCCCATTAAAGTTTGCACTATGGTCTCTATGAATCTTACCATATCCTTGTTTTTTTATATGTTCCATTTTTTTTCTCTATTATATTGTTTTTCGTAAAGTCATTGGCTATTCATATAAATCTACAGTCGATGCCATATCTTTTGTACAAAGAGGTGTAGTTTCATTACAAGAAATTTGGTGTGGGTGACATTGTGTTCTATTATTTTTTCACTCTAAATAACTATATGATACAAATTTGTGGTAGTAGTACTTTGGATTTTTTAAAAGCTTGAATTCAATTGACATGATGCTTACCGCCGGAAACCGGACCGAGGCGTGGGGAGCATGTCCAGTCCATGGATCTAGGGACAGATACTATATAGAACATATCCATCCACCTCTCCGAAAATACCAAGTTGATTTATGTCACTGTATATCGGAGGATTGGAAGGATGCGACCGTTGCAGTTGACTTATAGATTTTCCCTCAGATATGAGGTTTTTTTTATTGTGGGGACGATTTTTCTTGTAGACGCAAGCCCCTGCAGTTAATTACGTTATCGCCGAGCGATAACAACTTTCTCTACTCCAGAAATCTTCATTTGTTGTGTTATGATTTGTTTATTTTGGTTTGCCCTTGGATTGTATACGGAGACTAATATATGTCGTCGCCCATAGGGCGTGGATTAATCCAAATCCGTACATATCAGATTTGGGGTTGAACTTAAGACGCATATCCCATATAAATGAGGTCCAGCAGTTCAAAATATATTACTGAGTCTTCAGCCTCCGAGTCTTCAGCCTCCGAGCGCTCACGTGTGCATAACATGAGACGTTCATGTATGGCACGTGAGCACGTGAGACGCCGAATCTTCAACTTCTAAGCGCTCACGTTGTAACGATCTTAAAATTCCTATAGCTTCGTATTTTCATTCTTTAGTAAAATACTGTATTTGGTATTTTCCGTATATCTTGTTAGATATATTATTTTTATTCCGCCTATTTTATTTTCCAAAACCCATTTATTTAAAACCAAATCTTAACCCTTTTCAAAATAAAACCCTAATTTCTTTATATTAAACAAAACCCGTAACCCAAATCCATCTATCCATATTACATATAATATTTTTCATAGAACCCAAAGCCCACTCCTCTTCTCTTCTCTTTCCCTTTTCTTTTCTTTTTATTTTTTTCTCACCCCAAGTCCCTTTCCCTTTCCCTACTAACCCCCACGTTTCCTTTATACTCCCATATCCAATTTAAAACCCATATTAAAATCCCATAATTAATTAAAACCACACATCCAATCCAACTGTTCACCCTCTCCTCAACATAAAACCAACAGCCACTTCTTCTCAATCTCTTCTTCTTTCTTTTAAAAACCAACCCCATCACTCCCATTATTTCTCCTGATATCCATAACCGACCCATCACCTCTCTATCTTCCCCTTACTTAATACACAGCTCTCCCTCTCCCTCCCTCTCTCTCTCTCTCTACATATACCTATCCTGACACACATACACACCTACTTCTCTTTCTTCTTCCTTCAACCACCACCACTTTGGACACTCCGATGAACCCCACTTTCCCCACTGCAACAACCGGTCGCAATAGCCATCATCAAAAGCACCACCGACACGACCCCCGTCATCGTCGTCAACAATAAACAGCAGCAGCCACAATGACACCCAAACCCTCGACTTCAACAGCACATTTGACTTGTTCTGGGCCGAGAACCAAGACTCAAAGGACAGGCCCGAGTCCACGTGAAAACGACGGTCATTTCCATGCCCCCGGATCTCCATTCCGTCGATATTTTGAATTTGCGCGAGACAATGTTCGATGAGATGCCTCAATGAGATTCCGTCATTCCCCATTGCGAGTAAGTCCCTTCTTACTCTCTTCCTTCCCCTAATACTCCTTGTTTTCCTATGGTTGAATCCTCTACTCTAGCCACGTCATTTCCAGGACACTTATGCCTACGCATATGAAATTCTTTGGTTGTTTTAGGTGTTGATATCACTTTCAGTCCAGTGGCTCTACCAAATATTATTATGACATTCAAATAGTATAATTTTGCCTCATATCCCATGTTAATTTGAAATCAAAGAAACAATTGATCCCACAACCAATCAGTGTTAGCACATCGCCTGTAGTAGTAGAACATCATTGATGTATGTGTATAGTTAGTGTATAGTTAGTAGTATTTTTATTAGTAAGTTAATTACTGCTATCTGAAGCATGTTGTATTATGTTAAAGTGTTTGTCATTAATCATGGTACACTGTTAGTTATTAGTAGACTTTTGAGTTGGGAAAGTTTAACATTTGGTTGTTGATATTTTTAGAGAGCAAGAATGTTGAGTTGTGGAGTATGGTGCTTGTCCTAGTGCACATGGTGCATGCAGTGAGAAGGTTTGTTGAGTGTGCATGAGTGATTATTAGTATGTAAACACATAGTTGGCATATTAGTATGGAGTATAGAAGTTAGTGTATCGAGTTTTAATTCTAGGTGTATCACTGTTGATATTATGCATCATGCATGAAATTACTTAGCATTTTTTATAGTTGATCACTTGACCCCGTTAAAATCTTCCTCTCTTTTTCCTTGATGTATTGTGAATATATATATATATATATATATATATATATAATCAGTATCAAAAGAGATATACCATGTTTTATTATTTTTGTTCAATGCTAGTTTTGTGATATGTTAATGTAGATAACTTACAGGGTAACAACCTACCCAACACTCACGTTCGAATCCGAATCCACTAAAAGCTGTTTTAATTTCTTGAGAGATTTACACTAAAAATACCTTCAAAGTTTTGAAAATGGAAGTTAACATTTTCCTTTGCTTGTTTTTGTCTCACAACCCTTTTAGAGGAAGCCGTTGTGATGGTGCGGATTATCGCGTATTTTGGGTTTAGTGAGTGAGATGCGGAGCTCTTCACGGAGAGCGGTCTCGAAAGAAAAATACGGTTTTTAAAACAAAATTAAAAATCAATTCAACAAAATTTAAACAATGAAATAATTTATAAGAAAACAATTTTATAATTTAGATTTTTAAATAAGATATCCCTAAATTGAAAAGATTTAAGTTACATTAAAATAACTCAAGTTTTCCAAAAGTTAGATTTTTCACTAAAATACCATAAACTTTTAAAAACTAGGTTCATCACTAAAATAGCACTAAAACTAAAATACATTTTTATAAAAACTCTTAATATTATAAATCATTCTTGAGGTTTATATTTAAAACAATATTATAATATTTTCATAAAATCCCCTCGAGCAATGCAAACAATGTAAATAAACAACTTGAATAAATTTTTAAGAACTCTAGATTAATATAGGTTTAAGCGGTATCATTTCTCTTAAGCCCCAGGAAGCCGGAGAAAGTGAATGCCTGCCTATTCAGGGTAGACAACACTACAAATTAACAGAGTTATCAATGACAATCGTCTTGGAAAAAGACACAAATCCTGTGTCCATGTGCAGCGGTTGTCCGAGTTCTCCCGAACATAAGATTTTTAATAGTTTAAATCGATTCATATAAAAATGACCTGAACTCGAATCCAAACTCGAATCTAAACTTGAATCCAGTCTTCTCGAACTTACTTGACTCGAACCAAGATTGCAATTGTTATGACTCGGATTTCACTCGACTTCATTCTACACTTTTTGCAATTTATGGTTTTGAACAAGACATGTCATAATCAACCAATCAATTTAATTAAAATTTAACAGTTATAATCTATTATACTCAGAGTGTTGGGGTAGTTTGAGTATGAATCCAACGAAATCTCATGAGTCTTATTAATATAAAATCATGGTGTTGTGGTACCGGAGTGAAACGGTACAAAAATCATGTTACTGTGGTACCGGGCTAAAACGGTATAAATCATGTTGCTGTAGTACTGAGCTCAAACGGTACAAATCACGAATGAGTGCCCATATTTCCAAGCCCCTGGATGAAAGCTTGTTGGGTTTGGAATACTTCAATAACAATTGAAGTCCTGCTATTTTGGACCCTTGATTCCTTGCCCTAGGACGATGGCCTTGGGTTCGAGAATACTCTTGAGATTAGTTGACATTCACGCTTAAACTTACGTCAGTTAGATTACCTTGTAGAGACCTATTAAGACACGTACATCATGTTTACTCACACACACTTATTACCTGTTAATATATGCCATATTCTATTTCATTTTACACCTGTTATGCACCATATATCTTTCTCATCCTTTCTGGGGACTTACCGAGCGCTACTTCGTTGACGGGCATTCCACCCATCTTTATTTCTTTGGAATGTTTGTCAGGTGGTCTAAGGACTAAGGAGGTGGAACATGAGTACAACCAGTTCACAGTACAAGCCGATCTCTAGTTTCGTTCAGCTTTTATCTCAGTAAACCACATGTTTAGGCTTTTTTGTTTATATTTCTCGTTTTCAGATATCATGTAATAGTTTAAATCTTGTAAAGTGGGAATGTAAATATATAAAGGGGTTGGATTTTATTTTCACTTGTCTATTTTTGTCATTATTATACTGCTTACATTACGCTTAGCATATTTGTTTCGAGAAATGATCTTCTCGAAATAAATACATCGCGGATTTGTCACGTGCCGTTACTACTCTTTTGGGAAGTGGGGCGTGACACACGTATGCATCACGTGAGGCGCTCACTTTCAGGCGCTCACTTATATGGCACGTGAAACGTAGAGTCTCGGGTTTATTTTGAGCACTCACGTGGATATCACATAAGACGCTGTCATCTGTTTCTTTTGAGCGCACACATGTATATCACGTGAGACGCTTACTTTCAGGTGCTCACGTGTATGACACGTAAGACACTGAGTCTTTTTTATTTTTGTTCCTTAGCGCTCACATGGGTATCATTACGTGAGGTGTTTCTTCCTTAGAGATTAATCTCTGTGTAAGTTTTCTGAAGTTTAAGCTTCTGCTAATGGTATTTTGACTATTAACGATCACCAAGATCAATATTTAATGATCCGGGATCCTCTGTTTTGCATGGTTCATCATCATAGGGTCCTTTAAAGTTGAACTTCATCTTTTCTCATCGGTCTTTTTCCTTTTTATCATGATAGAAAAACATTAGAGTTCTTCTCTGAATCGTAAATTTAAGACCAAGATCTCTCTGTGAGAATTAAGTTCTCTTTTGTGAGACTTGCCTTATGGATCTTAGATCCAGAGAAAGAACTAAGTTCTTATGAAGGGTTAAACCTTGTTTTTACATGTATGATAGGAAAAAGGGGATATATTTCTCCATTATTTTTATCTAGAATTTTGGAGGATGGTCTTCAAGGAGAATTAAATTATCGGTTTTTGTAGAAGCTTATGGGGGTGTTATCTCTTTAAGATTTAAGCTCTTGGGTTTTTTATATAAGGTATGAGAAACTGTTGATTTGTTGAGAGAATCTCTCATTTAAGAGATCTCGATTTGATTTCATAATCAAGTAGTGATTTTTTAGTCACTGTTGGATCTTTAGATTCAAGGGCCCTCTGTTTAACAGAATATATTTTTCTTATTTTTAACAAAATTGAAGGAAAATATTTGCCATATTATATGGCCTATAGCGCTCGCGTACCTTGCACGCGGGCGCTGCCATATTATATGGCCTCAACGTTCACATGCATTATATGCGGGCGCTGCACACGTGCTTTGCACATGAGGCGCTGCTATATATTTTTTAAGAGAGTACAAATGCAAGCTTTGAGCGAAATTTTTTGGCGGGAACACATGACAATTAATATTTTCATATTTTATTATGCATTTTTTTTCCCATTAAACACTTTTTTATTCATGGTTGTTGGTTGTTTAAATGTTTTCCCTCTGTATTAACTTTTATGTTACCATGTTACATGACCTTTGTTGTTATGTTTCGTTTTGCATAAGCCCAAGCAAGAAATTTCTTCTACGATTCCAAATTTGGAATTCACGGTGTATAGAGTTGAAAGAAAACTTGGAAAAGGAGGCTT